>CAMQGK010000479.1:2035000-3235000 GCA_947000775.1 Pterois miles | reverse complement strand
TCATTTCACAACAAGTTGTTGCCAGACACTTACCGTTAATCTCAGTCATTTATCTTTTTTTTTTTTTTTTCCACACCACATGATACCAAAATCATTTTACTATTGGTTCACAACCCTTGTTGGAAGTGGGGACCAAATATCTGATCTTCTATTCATTTTGGACCAACCAAAATTTGTGATTAATTCACAGTCATGTTGCCTAAACCATAGGAAGTTGTTTCCTGTGAAACTGCTGACTAGAGGAACCAAGTTACATCAATGTGGTGATTAAATGTATACTTGGGAGGGTGAGGATGTTGGCTAAATTAAAATTATTGAATACATTCTATCTAAAACAACACTGAACTGACATGGCATGGTAATTGCTTAATCACGGCTATTGGGAGAACTGCAGAGTGGCTGTTATTATTTGTGTTTTTAGGTTTCACTGTGGGAGCCTGCTTTAGCTCTGTGTGGGTGGTGGGTGTTGTGTGTTTGAGAGCAGCGCTTCTGGCAAACTGCAGGCACAAAAAGCTCCAAGTGGAGAGAGAAATACTAAAAACAGTCAATCCTCATGATGGTGAGAGCATGAGAAAATAAGGCCCACGGTGAAAATAACCAGAATTATCCTTTAATCTCTCTTTGAGAGGTTTCTTTTAAAACATTGCAGGCTTGTTGATAACCATTTTTGCAGGTTCTGCTAGCAGTGCACCTCTAATAGCACTGAGCTCAGCTGTCCTCAGGGATCCTCCTGCTCTGCCTCATCAATAACATTCACATACTGCCCGACTCACAAAACAGCAGCGACAAATTAGATTCCAGCAAAGCACAGCATAGATCATTGATGACCTGGCTCAGTCAGTGCAATGTGGAACATCACTCTGATGGCCATATTATAACCATTTGGCACTAAAGAAGGTAATTGTTTATGTGTAGTTAAAGAATATGTTTTATTTCATCAGCTGTCAAAGACAAAATGCCAGTATGACCTCACTAATTGTGGTATAGGGAAAGTTACAAAAAGCACCACAGTTCTAGCAGACACAGCACAGTACAGTGGCAGTTTCTACCTAATGAGTGGTGAGTTGCCCTTTAAAGGGTATCTTTTTTTTTTTTTTCATCCTGGACTCTATTGTTCCATGTGTTTGTGTCTAAGTGACTTATGGGGAAAACAATTTCTGAAATTGGTCCAGTATTGAGGGAGAGCACTGCAGACGGCAGCTGCTAAACAGGCTGCAATGTAATCGCTTGGGGCAATTCCTCAACATCAATGTACATCCACTAAAAGTGCTTGTTTTTGCCACTGACAGACTCAGATTGCTATTATACGTGTCTGACAGCATTATGGACAGAACCCTACAGAGAAATAAAGCATTTTTCTTTGTTTTTCACTTGATCCAATCTGGTTGTTATTGTGTGTAACCAAGTCTGGCTCAGAGAAGCCTTGTTCTGAAATCTCTCATTGCATCCACATTGTCGAAATCAGCTAAATATTGAGCCATGACATTGAACATTTTCTCGATAACACTAAGATGCGCTTTCTGCACTCCAACACAACACAGCAAACACCAGCACTCCTCTCTTTTACTCATGTTTCCACCATTGTCAGGACCACAGTGATGTTAAGATTTATGAAAAAAAAGAAATCTATTATCATGTAAATAGATGAATAATTGGTCCCTGATATTGTTGGATTTAAAGTGAGAGAGAGCTGTATGAGTAAAAAAAATATTTTTTTTCTTTATTTATTTGTACATTTGTTACATTAATGCAGAAAGGGAAGGAAGAAAGCCCACTCACATATTTTACTTTATTTTATTTATTTTATTTCATTTTTTCAACTAGGGCACCCCAGAAGGTGACACCCTAGGCGACCACCGATATGGCCTATGACTTAAGTTGACCCCCTGACCATTGTCTTTCAGTAATAAATTGCAGGACACAATAACAAACAGAAAGAAATTTCAGAAAAAATATCACTTTGCTGTCGGGTCAGTTATATAATATTGTTAGACACTTATAATAACAATCTGAGTCTGTCAGTGGCAAAACCAAGTACTTATAGTGGACGTATATTGACATTGATGAATTGCCCAAAGTGATTACATTACAGCCCGTTTCGTAGCTGACATCTACAGCATTCTCCGTCAATAGTGGAACAACTTCAAAAATTCTTTGACACACACACATTGAACTGAAAGGTGACAGGTGGTTAACTATGGGAGAGCATGCGAAAGGACATAACTAGATAAATAAATGAACATAAGAACATAATGTAATAATAATGGGGGCGGTAGTAGCTCAGTCTGTAGGGAGTTGGCTTGGGAACCGGAGGGTCACCGGTTCAAGTCCTGACATGGACCAAGAACTGAGTGTGAACTGGTAGCTGGAGAGGTGCCAGTTTACCTCTTGGGCACTGCCGAGGTGCCCCTGAGCAAGGCACCAAACCCCCAACTGCTCGGGGTGCTTGTCAGGAGCAGCCCCCTCACTCTGACATCTCTCCATTGTTGCATGTATATGGGTCCTGTTTGTGCATGTGTGTGTTTCGGGTCTGCATATACTGTGTATAAGTTAACAACAGAGTGTAAAAATTGAATTTCCCCTTGTGGGACTAATAAAGGTTCTTCTTCTTCTTCGTCTTCTTCTTCTTCTTCTTCTTCTTCTTCTTCTTTTAATTTTATCAATAATAGCAATGTAAGAATGATAACAGTACTAATGAGAATGTACAGAAAAATAAAACTGGCTGTAGCATGCAGTGTTCATCCAAAATACAGTTATATCAGATTCAATGTTGAGATGAATTATGAATATATGCCATAACTGGCGAGCAAAAGATAAGTGTATTTAACAATCATTTCATTTTACCATTCAAAATGACAGAAAATCAAAACAGATTAAAAAAAATGGCCTCTGCTTTTGAAGCAGATAGTCAAACTGCACAGTCAACTGAACCATCATTATGCAAAGAGAGTCACTAGCTGCCATTTCAGTCCTGCATCTGACAATAGATCCTGGCTTATTCACGGCAGACATTTTGACATGTCAGCACAAGAAAAGCACAGGTAGAATTAATTCAGTTACTGATGGCTGCAGCCCTCTTGATGTGCTGGTGCTGTGCACACATGGAATGGAAGTGAGGTGTCATTAATGTTATTAATTCCACCTGTGCTTTTCCTGCTTTGACAAGTCAAAATGTCTGCTGTGAAAAAGGTCAAACTGATACCAGCTGTGTGGGAATGGTGGCAAATGGTTCTGTTTGTCATGTATGTACACATGATGAGTTGTTGAGCATTTCATGTTACTAAGGAGGTCACTGAGGAGGCAGCTGTTTGTATTGAAACTAGAGGATATAAAACTAATTCATGAAATCAATTTTTGAAATAATATCTAGTTGAGAAGTTTAAAACTGAAAACAAAAAGAAAAGAAACAAAGTGAGAGCCGACCGAGAGAAGACAATCACAGAGAGCAATACACAGAGTATAATGGATTGTAGCACATCAAAAAAAAATAAATAAATAAAGTGCTGCAAAGAGCAGAAAGGTAAGCATGAGAGCTTTCCCAATTGTATAAGAGCACTAGATAGCCATCTTGAGATTTTACTGGAACATTATAAATGTTGCATGGCAGAAGCAATTAATCCCCATTTTGGAGAAGAGCAGGAGAAAACACCATTCTATAAAAAGATAGGCTGGAGAAATGTTACTTCTGGCCTACATTCCTCTGTTTCTCTGTTTAGAGGGACATATTTAGTGTGAAAGCAGAAGGTTGAAAAACTACGAAGAAAGAAAGCAGCTGTCCTCTCCACTACTCAGCCAGGAGTACTGATAGAAATGCGTCAAAAATGTAATTTACTACGGTAAATGGAACCATTCAGATGCTCTTTGGATGAACAACCCTGCCTTTAGAAATCTGTCCAAGTATGTGATGGAGATCATCAAAATGGATTGGATGAGGGGATAATCGGTTGTATCAGGGTTCACCATCAATCTCTTAGTTTGTATGGATGGGATCACATCTATGACCACAACAGCATAATGTCCGAAAATGCTGCTTGCCCAGTGAAATGGGAAACAAAATTGCATTAGGATGAAAGTAGTGCAGCACAGTGGTGCAATGAGCAGAGCGATTGTCCTTCAGTGTGAAGGTCTGAACCCAAATAATCCCTGTGACAGCAAACATTCACTCGACTGAAGTGTCCTTGAGAGGAAAAAAAAAAAAAAAAAAAAAGCACTGAATCCCAGTGGCACTGTACTATGGCAGAATTTCTCCTTTGGGGATTACTAGAGTATCACAAAACTAAAATTAAACCATGCACATCAACAGGGCTGTCTGTTGTAAAGGGAAACCATCACAGAGAGGAAGCTGAGACTGCTGGAGAAAACCTGTCAAATGTTTTGGAAGATCCTTTGATACAATATGTGTAGACAAAGACAGATTCAACTCTGGATGGAAAGAGAAAGGTGGATTTTGCCAGTCAAAGTAGAATTGTAATTTCTACATTTCAATCTGACACCCTCCTTTAGCCGCTGATGTATGAATCTTAGCAGTGTATTATCTCCAGTAGGATAAAAACAATTACCAGTGTAAAGAAGTCAACAAATAAAGTGCACAACCTTTTCTAGCAACCAAAAATTGCAAAAGAAGCAATTAGAAAGTATAATTTTGTTATATAGGGTTATTATCTGCAATGAACAAAGAAGAAATTGCTTTGTGCAGGGGACATGTTCCCTGGAGGAAGTGGCAACATGTGCCAGGGAAGCTAAAAGGGGTCAGCGAATGAACAGGGTGGGAGTATTTGTCTTAAAGGGACAATGTATAATTGCTAGTCACATGCTCCAAAGAAATGGGAGGCAGCATTTCACCTCTACTACTGACTCCATACAATCTAAAGTCACAAACCTGACCAAACTGCTGAGAGCCGGTCAGAATAACACTGCTATTTTATGCAGCGTATCTTCATGTGTGACATCGGCCTATAGTTTACGTTAGCTATCTTTGTGCCACTAACCGAGGGCTGTACGGTCCGTGTACATTTTGATAGCTTGTTTATTGGATTAAATCCAGAAGTGACAAAATGATGTCTTATCCTTCCTCCGTGCAGTGGTTCTGGGAAATGCACAAAATTCAGCTAACACAAACCACAACATGTGGAATCACACCTGACATAGAGTACTGGGTCTATCCTGTGTGACGGCAGCAACAGAAAGTTTGCTGATACTGCGGGGAAGTCGGGACGGTCCACCGGGATCGGACCCCTGTGCTGGGGTTTGGTTTGTTAACTCTGTCATCTGAAGAGGACAATGAAAACGAGTCAAAGTTTTTGTCACTTTGGATTTAATCCAATAAGCAAACTATCAAAATGTACACAGACGGTGCTGTCAGCGTGGTGGAGCAGCTCTACTTCTTCGTCCTCTCGTGATGCATTGAGGGCAGACTGGACACTACAGTGACTCACTATTGCCTCTTGAGGCACAAGTGGTATTACAAGACAGGATGGGCTGGGGCTTGTTGCAGGATACAGGGAGTCGGCTCAGGTCTTGAGCTGAGAAGTTGTAGCATTTATTCACCAACAAATAAACTGTGCACACACTGCTACAGCTACATGCATAGCTATAACGCCACTGACAAAGCCATACTCACCAGCGCCACACACACTCTGTTGGACACTTGCTAACTTTGCACTGTGCTGAGAGATGTGACTACAGCGGGCATGAAGCTACCAGCAACGCAGCGGTGAACATAGCACAAACCAAACAGACACGTCTGTTGGACTCTTGCTAATGTTATGCCAGGCTGACACACACCTCCTCTGCAGTGTTGACTTACTGGGAACGTGGCTGCATGTGTCCCTGACAGTGCACAGCACCATAGCAGCCAACTCTCCTGGACAGATGAACTAGGAACTCAGTCGTGTTGTGTTGCTCAGACACTGCAGCTGCACCACTGCATGCAACACGTTAATCTTATCGATTAACAGTTCAAAATTGGTTAATGAGGGTCAGTTATTGGTTAAAAAAAATAACAAATAAAAATTAGCATCCCTAATAGATGTCTTTAGATGTCTTTGACATAGCATCAACACTGTTCTCTTGATAATGTTAGCTCAAACCAAAATTTAGGCCTGATCTTACACATTGCACAACAAATCTAAAGTTTTTGGTGTTATTTATGACAATATGCCAGCAATACAGTACTCCGTGAGGACAATGTGAAACCAATAATGTCAGCAATGCTTGGAAATATCCCATCAGGACATTTTTCCAGGGTTAATTCATAAGGTGTAAAACAATTTCTTGAAGTCCCTGGTACTGTATCAGCAAATGGGAGTAAACAAACCCAACGTAATTCATTAACTTCTAGGAGAAAGGACACAATACATCAAATAAATCATGCACTATGTGCATATGAACAATAATTATTTTAAGTAGGTATACCTTTAAGGCAGCAAGGGGGAAGATTTTGGATTACAAAAGCAATTTATATTCCCACCAGCCTTATGATATGTGACCTGTGACTGAGGTTCATTATTCAGGCTGTCTGTGTAGTTTTATACCACAGCCCACTGCGTCATGGGAGAATAACAGAAATAAGCTTAGTTGCAGCTACAGCAGCGCCTGGTAGTGAGGATTCACCCTGTAGCTGCTGGAGTAGATTTGCAGCCACTATTAACTACAGTGTCCTCAGAGATTTAGGTTAATAAATTATGTCAGGCCACAAAAGTAACATTTGAAGTATTAGAAAGAGAAGGCAGTGGCTTTGGATAAGAAACCATAAAAATGAGTTAATGTGCCATGAGGGAATAGCTATGGTAGGATTAGTCGACAGCCATACATCACACTCAGCTACTTGAATAAACTCCCACAGCAGTGTGTTGTCTGGTTTCTGAACTGATGGATAGGATGTTTCAGATAAGCAGGGTCACTTGTCTTTGCAGCCAAGCCAATTCAGCAGTGGCAGTGAATGAAATTTCAGTTTTTACCACTCAAAACATTAATGAATTGGCTTTAAATAGACAAAACTAAAACAGTCAATTCAAAACAATAAGTGATCCCTATTTAAACTCTTGAAAAGGAGGCACGTGGATTATCCTGAGTGACAGGGAACATTGACGCCGGAAATAGAGGGGGACATTGCTCCCCGCTTTACAGCCCCGTCCCACTTTCTTTTTTAGTTGTGAATCGTTGTATCCCCACAAATGCCCTTATAGTATGATGCAACGCAGTAACAAGATGTTTCATACGTATATATATATATATATATATATATATATATATATATATATATATACATACATAAATGCGAGGTTGATGCCCAATGTAAAGCCCTGAATAATATCTTTATTCACATTTTGCTACTGGCGCAGTGTGGAGTGTGGAGCAGTGTGTGTTGGGTCAGGGATTTTTAATAGGGCACACTCAGCCAACCAGTTATGAGAACCGATACGCACCGTCTGACCGTCCGTAAAAATATGTGTTAATCAACCACCTGACATGCATTTTAATCAATTCTACCACATACATCAGCCTTTTCCTCTGTTGTCAGTGTCAGGGCTCGACACAAGCAGGTACCCTGAACACCATGATGGATTGTGCAAAATAACCTGATTTTTTAATTCCCCAGATGTTATTCTCTTGGATATAGTGGGTTAGATAAAAAATAACTACAGAATCTGATTTAAAAGTAATTTAAAATAATAATAATAATAAGCATGATGCTTCAAATGCTACTATCCCAGAATCTCTCCGTCTCCGGCTGTGGAAATTACAGCAGGCCTGTAAGATGCAAGATGTTTGTTTTCCATTTCCATCATTTGCATCATGTCAATCATTCCCATATTTTCTGTTCTTTCATCTATTTTTCTAATGCAGGGACAATAACAGATGGGCAGGAGACAGCTTTTCTTGGGCTTTTATATGATTGATTTTCTCAGTCACTCAGAAAGGCAGAGACATGGCATCTTTCTTTATTAAGACTGAAAGCTGAAGCTGAAACACATGCGGTTGCACAACATGAACTCATGACAATTTTACTTGTGAGATTTTGCTGTAAAGCACAGTGCCCCTAATTACGGGATATAGGATGCACTTAATACCTGAAACTCAGATGCATCTATGGTGACTTCCAAAATATAAAATATAAAAAATAAAATTACTGGACACTACAAGTCACGGGATGTACTATTAATGTGCTTATTTGTTACATATTCATACAGAAATGTGAGCCAGTGCATTTTTAAAATTACCCACTTCGAAAAAAGATTTTACATTTGCTGAAGTTGTGTGTAAATGCAGCATTTAAAAAAAATAAATAAATAAAAAATAAATAAAAAATTGTGGTTTGCCTTAGAATAATTATGTTTGTTATGAAATTTAACCTTTGGATATAAATTAAATTAAGTAAATGCTGACTTTCAGTTTCACATGGGACATGAACAGCAATCTCCTGGGTGACAGTCCTCTGTTTGTGTGACCCATCCACTACCCCAACGTCCTCCCCACACAGACTTCTGCGCAAACATATTTTTGATATGTCAACAAACATATTCAGTGACAAATCATGTTGCCCTTGAAACATAATTCACAATGCAGTTGCATTGCATGGGAACGTAATTTTTAGTAGACAGGGCTGGTGCTTCATGATTGGTTCAGGTCCATCAATTTGTCTTTCAACATGATGCAGCCCAGTCGCACAGTAATTTGTGAAATAATCAATTTAATGTATAGACTTGTGTACATAGAAACACATTAAAAAAAAAAAAATCATAACAGTCAGCAGGAACTGCAACTGTCAACCGGAAAGTATAGAGAGTGGCGAATGCCATGTACGGAGGGGGTCAGGGTGGATGGGTCGCTAAGGAGACCATGAGACGTGTCCTATGTGAAACCAGCAGTCAAAGTTGATTTACTTGTTATGCAACTTCTGACTTAAAGCTACAGTAAGTAGGAGTGGATATGATTAAAAAAGTTATTTTTATAAAACAGTCACTGTATCCTGACAGTAGTGCACTGGACAGGTAATCTATCCGGTGTCCTCCGGTGCTCCTAAATGAATCTGCAAGATTTCACAGACTGAAAAAAAAACAACGATTTAGAGCAAAGCTGAAGCCTGCCATCTCTGAGCAGCTGTCAATCACCCACAAACTAAAATTAGAAAGTTTGTCACCCGGCAGCCATGTTGGGATCAGTTGAAGAAATACCAAACACCACCCACAAGCTTGAGCACAGTCGATAGGAATGCTAAATAGGAATGCTCTCTCTGAAATGATGTGTGATTGGCCAAAAAACATGAGGAGGTGCAGAAGTCTAGTTTGGCTTCACATTTACGACACACCTTTTATCCTCCCGGGTCAAATTGACCCAGTCCGTTTTGACTGCTTGTAAAGCATGAGATATATGATGATCTCAATTTTTTTTTTTTTTTTTGTTTATCCTTGTTAATGAACTTGTTTCCAACATATTCACATATATTTTACATTTATTTTTGTAATATATGGTATGATAGATCTAATTTATATAAAATTATACCTTGTTTTTGGGTAAAAAAACAAACAAAAACAAAACAGAAATTCTGAATTATTTCCAGTAAGGTTATTATCAGAGGCACACAAATTGGTAGAATATCACAGACAGGTATATGACAAAGTTTAGTCAGGATTTCAATATTTTAATATTTTTAATATTTTTAACAAATAGTCACACCTGTTGATCGATTTTGTGATCGTATCATCTGATCTGAGGCCGCATGTTTTGGACACTCGGGTGAAGAGAGGGGCAGAGCTGTCAACTGATCACCATCTGGTGGTGAGTTGGATCAGAGGGTGGGGGAAGACTCTGGATAGACCTGGTAAACCCAAACGTGTAGTGCGGGTGAACTGGGAACGTCTGGAGGAGGCCCCTATCCGAGATATCTTCAACTCACACCTCCGGCAGAGCTTTTCTAGCATTCCTGTGGAGGCTCGGGGCATTGAACCTGAGTGGGCGATGTTCAAAGCTTCCATTGCTGAAGCTGCGGCGGTGAGCTGTGGCCTGCGGGTCTTAGATGCCTCAAGGGGCGGTAACCCTCGAACACCGTGGTGGACACCGGTGGTCAGGGAAGCTGTCCGACTGAAGAAGGAGTCCTTCCGGGATGTGTTATCTCGGAAGACTCCGGAGGCAGTTGCAAGGTACCGACGGGCCCATGGGGCGGCAGCCGCTGCCGTAAAGGAGGCAAAGCAGCGGGTGTGGGAGGAGTTCGGAGCAGCGATGGAGGACTTTCGGTTGGCATCAAGGTGCTTCTGGAAAACTGTCCGGCACCTCAGGAGGGGGAAACGGGGAACCATCCAAGCTGTGTACAGTAAGGATGGGACACTGTTGACCTCAACTTAGGAGGTAACCGGGCGGTGGAAGGAGCACTTTGAGGAACTCCTGAACCTGACTGATACGCCCTCTCTTGTAGAGGCAGAGCTGGAAGCTGATGGGGGATCGTCGTCAATTTCCCTGGGGGAAGTCACTGAGGTAGTTAAACAGTGGGCAGAATTGCAGTCGCTGTACCGCACTGTTGTGACAAAGAGAAAGTTGAGCCAGAAGGCAAAGCTCTCTATCTACCGGTCAATCTTCGTTCCTACTCTCACCTATGGTCATGAGGGCTGGGTCATGACCGAAAGAACTAGATCGCGAGTACAAGCGGCCGAAATGGGTTTTCTCAGGAGGGTGGCTGGCATCTCCCTCAGAGATAAGGTGAGAAGCTCAGTCATCCGTGAGGGACTCGGAGTAGAGCCGCTGCTCCTTTGCGTTGAAAGGAGCCAGTTGAGTTGGTTCGGGCATCTGGTAAGGATGCCTCCTGGGCGCCTCCCTAGGGAGGTGTTCCAGGCACGACCAGCTGGGAGGAGACCCCGGGGACGACCCAGGACTAGATGGAGAGATAATATCGCCACACTGGCCTGGGAATGCCTCGGGATCCCCCAGTCAGAGCTGGTTAATGTGGCCTGGGAAAGGGAAGTTTGAGGTCCCCTGCTGGAGCTGTTGCCCCCGCGACCCGACCCCGGATAAGCGGTTGAAGATGAAGAGAAGATGAAGTCACACCTGTTGTCCTCCCAGGTCAAATTGACCCGGTTTGACTGGTTTGTAAAGCATGAAATATAAAATGATCACACTATTCTGTGTTACACCTTTCAGTCAACTTGTTTCCAACACATTACCACAAATTTTACATTAAATTTTGGGATATATGGTATAATAGACCTCATCTATCACCACCACCCTCTTCTGCTTGGTTAGCAAGGAGCTGTTAATCAGTCTGAAGCTGAAGTCCTACAGAAACTTGGCCCAGTTGTTCTCAGCCACCTTCGGTGGTATGGCCCATTTGGATCTGGGTACTTCTATTACATAATGGATGTTCCTGTACACTATTCCAGCCACTTGGTTTTGTCTCTCCATGTACGCTGATCCAACATCTAACACCCTGCTACTATATGCTGTATATCAGGGGGCATCTTTGGACAGTCTACACCTTGGGTCTCATCCAATCACTAGATTCTGGCCTCTATGGCTCTTGTACGTAGGGCCTGTTCTTGTGCTGCCATGATTAGTGCCTCTGCACTCTGTCAGTCCAGCTTTGTCCGGCCCTTGGTAGCTTTTCTTGATATCAGCCATTTCTTCGATTTGATGGTGGTACATGTAGGGGCTTGTCCCTCCCGGTTGTCTGCTCCACCTCCTCCTCTGCACTCCCATTGGGTTTCTGCTGCCTGAGACATTCACTTAGCAGTTCATCCTTTGGGGCCATTTTCTTGATGTATTCTTGGATTTTCCATGTTTCATCCAGGACTGTGGCCTTGACGCTCAATAGTCCTCGGCCTCCCTCTTTCCGGTTAGTGTACAGCCTCAGGGTGTTGGACTTGGGATGAAACCCTCCATGCATGGTGAGGAGCTTTCTTGTCTTGATATCTGTGGCTTGTATCTCCTCCTTTGGCCAGCTTATGATCCCAGTGGGGTATCTGATAACTGGTAGTGCATACTTGTTGATGGCTCGGATCTTGTTCTTACCATTCAGTTGACTTTTCAGGACTTGCCTTACTCTCTGGAGGTATTCGACTGTGGTTGACTTCCTTGCGGCCTACTCATAGCTGTCTTGGATATCACCTATGTTGCCCTCTTGTAGATCAAACCCCTTCAATTCTGATCATCTTGCCTCTCTTTGAGACCATCCAGCCACACTTGACCAATCCAAATGACATATCTTTGTCATTGCTGTAGATCCTGGTGGTGCAGATCTGTGAGTCTATTTCTCGCTCATTCCTGGCATACAGTTTGATGTCATCCACGTAGAGCAGGGATCACTACTACCACTATGGAATCTGGACCCATAGCCACACTTTGTGATGATCTGGTTGTTGTTGAAGTGTGAGTGAGTCTGTGTGTGTGTGTGTGTGTGTGTGTGTGTGTGTGCGTGTGCGTGTGTTTGTGTGTGTTCATTGGGCTGGAAAGTGCAATAGTATGACCCATTGCACCACTAAATGTGGCCAGGTCAAATTGACCCAGGAAGACCACAAATTTTAATAAAACACACATAATTTAACAAAGATTGTCAGAATTAATTTTACTTGCAAAGAGCATAGTGTGGAACCATCCATGTAATATTCAGGCAATTATATGGAAAAAAAAAACAAAGTTATGGCATTTTAACTTTTGAAATCGGGTCAAATTGACCCGAAGACCACAGGAGGGCACTTAAATTACAATATGCTGAAAAGTTATTGTGGATGGTAAAAATTTCCTGTCCACAGCACGTTTAAGTTCCGGCACTTCCAGAGCTATTCTAACTCAAACCATTTTTTCCTAAAGCTAACTAAGTAGTTTTGTTGCCTAATCCTAACCATGTTGATCTATTTAACATGAGTAGTTTTATCTTTAAAAGACTGGAATGGATATTAACAATGTGCGATGTACATGTTGGTGGGTATTCGTAGGAAAAACACTCAACATATGTTGGAAAATTTGTGTCTATGTACACAAATCCCACACATTTTGTGACTATTTCACAAAATGCAGTGAGACTGTGTTGCACGACTATGCCAACATGCACAAAGCGAGGTTCATAAAGACACGGTTTGCCAGGTTTGGTATGGAAGAGCCCTGACTTCAACACCATCCAACAGCTTTGGGATGAACCGGAACACAGACTTTCAGCCAGGCCTTATCGCCCTGTGGCTGACCTCTCTAATGCTCTTGTGACTGAATGGGAGGAAAATCCTGGCTGCCAGCCTCCCAAATCTTGCAGAAAGCCTTCTCAGAAAAGGGGAGGCTTTTATAACAGCTTGTCAGTGCCCATGATTTTAGAATTAAATGTTTAAATACTACATATGTGTTTTTGCTCATTTTGGGTTGTCTATACTTTTGGCATATAATGTATAAGGCTTATTGCATGATTATTTGCAGCCTGCTGCACTTTCTACCTTTGGCAGTTGGATATTTTGTAGAGATTTGAGCCTTCCTTCCACAGAAAAAATGTTTTTTTTTTTTTTTTTTTTTTTTCCTGAAACCTAGTTCTTTAGATTTTACTTTATTTCCTTGTCCTTTAGCCCTGCTGTATCTGCGGTCCTCCACCCTAACACCAGATTACTCAAATCCAATCCAGAGTCTTTAACTATGGTAAGAGTCCAAGGAAGCCGATTTCCTGATATCCACATATTAAACTTTCATCACATTACAAAAAGATCAGATCGAGGCGGTAATAAATTCATGAACCCCACCGGTGCTGTATAGTGATAGATAAGGTTAAAGCCTAAGTGAGGTACTGTATTTGAACAAAGTAGCTTTGCTAAATTGGATGTGATACTGCAAAATGACTTACTTTCCACATCCCACCCAATGACATCCTCCTCCAGTCATAAACACACTCAAATGACTTTCAAATCCAATTGGCTCAACAGCATACTATTACTATCTCCTTGGGACTTTTAATTTCCCTGCACCACTTAAGATATCACACACCAAGACAAGAAGTGGGCATTATAAAATTATTCATCATGTATGGTCCTCTGACACACTCTCTCTCTCTCTCTCTCTCTCTCTCTCTCTCTCTCTCACACACACACACACACACACACACACACACACACACACACTACACAAACACACACATCTCAGATTTCCATCTAGATGGGAGTATCTTTATTAATTTCTCTGCCCCTGAAATCCAATTACTGACTGTATGGATTTTTTTTCTTATTATGTTCTATAGGAAAACACTGATCACAGCAGCTAAGAATCCTGCTGATTGCTTCTCATTTCATTGAACAATTTTATGATTGTCTCATTGTTGTAAAGCCACACATTAAATCGTGCTGGTTTTCTTTGTGTCAGCGATTTAGACTACAATCCTGTAGCAGGCTTCACTGAAAGTAAAGGAGCTAAATGTCAGAACAGATCATGCATTGCTGCCAGTTGTAGTTATTTTTAGCACTACACCATACCTAATCAAATGCCTCATCAAGCTGAATTTGTTGTACTTCTAAATGAAGACACCTGAACTGATTCTGGCGCCAGGCTTTTACCTACAGTAAAGTCATGCCAACATTAGCAATCATTTTCTCAAAGGAAGTGAACATGCTGGGAAGTGAACTGCTGCTGTGTGACAAATCATCCCTGTCTCCTACAAAATTATGTTCCTATTTCCAGGGAAAATGTAATTTCTCTCAGCTAAGAGTCACAGTTTTAAACATGTGGTTAACAGAAAAAAAGAAAAAAAAAAGAAAAAAAAAAAACATGGTTTGGCTTAAAATGACAATGTTTCACAAGGGACTTGAACAGCGGTGTCCTGGGGGAAAGTCCTGTCCACCATGTATTTGTGATACATCAAAGGCAAATTAATCAATCAAATCAGTCAAAGACAAAATACGTCTCCTTCCAAACTTAACTGAGAATGCAGTCTTTGTATAGGAGCGTAATTTTTAGGAGGCAAGGTTGAAAAATTATGATTATTTGCTGGGCAATGATGACACAGGATGAAGTGCGTTGTTCATTGTAAAGTGAAATAAAAGTGAAATAAAGTGTCAACAAAAAGAACAGGCAGAAATTAAGCTATAATAGCTAAGTGTACACTCAAAAAGAAATGCAGATTGGATTGCTTTTGCTGCACCTTAATTGACTTAAAAAAAAAAAAAAAAAGAAGAAAAAAATGCTCACCAAAGCATTGCGCGGTTATTTTTTGTTCAAAAGCAATGGATAGGGGATGAAGACTGGATCTTTGATGTATCTGATATAAACCCCTTTGGATGTGGCTAAGCCATAGAAAGAAAATGAATTGCTAACCCTGATGCTGAAAATGTGAGCATGTGTTTACATGCTTTCTGAGCATAGCCAGCGATGGAAAAAATAGATTGAAAAAAATGAAATTTCCTTTGATAAACTTTACTTTAAAATGTGTGGAACAGTTGATCTCTGCTTTATTCCCTAAAATCTCTGGTTATAAACATAACCCACATTCAGTACCAAAAAAGTTAGGGTTATTTACCTGCAGCGCAGGAGGCAACAGCTGAGTTCAGCTGAGTTCCACTGTGTTGCCAGTAAATCAACAGGAAATAAAGGACACTCAGTGGTTTCATTACCCCCCCTGTAAAGAACAGTCCAGTTATTATTTTGGGGATCAACAAGATGCTTGACCTTTACACTACAGTAGCAGGGTCAAGGTGGTCTTGTATGTTCTTGTTATTAAAAAAAGATGTTAAATGTCTAGCTGCTCTATATACTACAAAAACCTGGAGGTGGTATGGAGAGGTAAAAAAAAAAAAAAAATAAATAACAATGCACAAATGTTCAGATCATAATATAATATTGATTACATTTTAATACATGTTTAATGGTTGCCAAGGATTACACAATGTGTTGTTCAACTCCAGAATCTAAATAAAACTGCATCACAATCAAGTTGTGTATTTAGATCAGATTATCCATGAGATGGCAACTTTCACTGTTTATTTTGCTCTGCTTTAACAGCCAATTCTCATTCGCACAGTGTCAGATACCGAGGCTTCGTGATGGCCGACGGTGTTTGGTACCGCAGCATTCTTTAGTGCTGGTATGAAACACACCGGGTGTTCCATTAACTATAAAGTAAACCTATCTGCAGCAACAGTAAATACACTGAGAAAGTGCAGTGGGAGTATGGTGACATAGTTTAAAGAGCAGAAAGGCTCACACCGGGTGGGTGGGTAGGAGGGGAGGTTGATGGGTCTAACAAACACAAGGCTTTCATCCAAGAGGCCACTGTTTGTATCTTGTGTTCACAACATTCAGTGTCATTTTCATTGTACAAACATAAATCTTTAAGCCCAACCATGTAATTACCAAAACCTAAGTGGTTTTAGTGTCTAAACGTAAAGACGCCAAAGGTAATTATGCCAAGAATTGAGAGGGACACCATCAGCGATGGACCATGGGGACACCACTTGACAGTGCATTACATGTTGTTTGCACATAATATTTTAAAATTATGTGCTGCCATCATGGAAAAAAAAAAAAAAAAATGTTAGGTTTACGCAGCAAAACTACCAAACTACTTGGTTAGGTTTAGGAAAGAAAACATTGTGGTTTGGGTAAGAAGAACTATTGTAACGTCCCGCAGGACTTAGGCTATGTGTTTAGTGTTGCATGCTTTTATTTTGACGCACATGTTTTTGTAATAAACCTCAGCGTTGTTTGAATCTACTCCTCTCTGAGTTGTGCATCTGAGTCTGAGTCTGCCTGCCTAACCCGCCGTGACAACTATGTTTGTTATGTTACTTTTTTACATAGCTTACATAAGTTAAAATAATCAGTTTGGGTTAAAGGAACTATGTTTCTTGACCCTTCCATTCATCCCGTCCTCCTCCCTACTCGGACTTTGATTAAAACCTGTTGCTGCTGAACCTTTGTGTCCCCCATGAAAACACATCCTCTTTGATTTTCCATTGGCATTGATTCTGTGGTGCCAGCAAGTAATAACACATTCATTGCCACCACCTACATGGTGGCATCTGTATACAGCTGTGTGAAGTAGATGTGTTGGAAGGATAAGGATAAATGTAATGAATGCAACATTAGGGAATATATAAGAGTAAGATGGCCATGTTTTTAGGGGCAGTTTGCCCCTGACTGTGTCTGTGTGGGTTTCCTCAGGGTGTTCCAGTTTCCTCATACAGTCCAATGACATGCAGGTTGGGTTAATTGGAGACTCTAAGTTGCCCCTAGGTGTGAATGGCTTTCTGTCTATATGTATTAGCCCTAGCAGAGACATATGGCAGCCATTCCAGAGTGCACCTTGCCTGCTCCAGCCATCCAACTCCCAAATCACTGTTGCTGGATGGTCACTGGCATTCAAGAAAATAGCCATTGCAGCTTATCACTTCAATTGTAGCAGGTTAACAGCTGTTTTCTGCTATACTGAGATATCGGAAGACAAGACTTTTGAGATGCTGCATGCAGCCACTGCACCGTCATGTAAATTGTTCACTCACCCTCTCTGTATAGTGTAGTCGGTGGTAGTTTGTTGTTTGGGTTTCTACTAGACCACGCTGACATGACTTAGGGGTCCAGTCCTGAGGACATTTACACCTTGAGTCACACTCATAGCGCCCCCTACTGGCAACAGGAAATGGCATGTTTTCTATTTTAATTTACTCCTCCTAGCTAGTTGACCAGATCCACCTCAAATGTGGTCAGAAACGTCTTCAAACCTTGATGATGCATTGTTATGAAGATTGTGAGTTTTTGTTGAATGGTGCTGCCGTAGCACAGTGACCATTTGGCATGATTCGCCATGAAACAGGAAGGTGTTGTAACTTCAGCATACTTTGTCAAATTTGCTTCAGATTTCTCAGCCATGATGGCTTGAGGTCATTTACATGTCAATACAGATTAATAGCCACGCCCCCTCTCATAACTCTTGTGGGAGGCCTGTTTCAATGGTTAATGTTTTTCATTTCCCTAACATTTATTTACACCCCTTTTCATAACACATGGATGGTTTGTTGCAGACTCCTGTGGCAGGCATCATTACACTCATCAGAGTTCCGGTTTCACTGTGCCTGGCCGCATCACTCGGCATCTTGCCAGTACCCCCGATGCACCGGAAGGCCCGTTCATCGCTGCTTGCAACTTTAATTCAAAGTTGTTTTGCATTTCATTTTGCCTTAATCCATTGAGGAACATGGTGTGTTGCTCTTGATTACAGGATGATTATATATTATGAGCGACAGCTCCTGCCAGCTAGCAAACTCCCTACATGTGCAGCAGACAGGATGCTGACGTCTCCTGTCAGACAGCTTAACAAAGCTGACAGCAGCACTGCCAGATGTTTTCATACACCAACACAGTCCTGCATATGCCAGGCTTGCAAATCTGGATATGTCCCTGCAGTCCAAGTCCAACCAATCAGCAACTGCTACTTTTCCTTATTTAGTTGTTAAAAATGTTGTTGGTATATCTCAGGTTATTTAACATGTTATCAACATGTGTTCTTGTAATTCATTTTGAAAATCCTGATGTAAGAAAAACTTGTGTTTTTGGAAAGATAAGATAAGACAATGATATGGGAAAATGATCTGCCCACACACTTATATACGCACATCACACACACATCCATACACACATCACCATCAGCAGATAACGCATACAGATCCTGTCAAATCCTTTTATTGGAGGCAACCTAAATAATCTCCACATGCTCAAAGCCGAATGTCACCTTCGACACCTTCAGTTTACTCAACGAGGGAGAGAGAAGTGCCATGTGGATTTCTAGGGAAGGTATAAAAGTAATTCAGAATTTGTGACGATGAGGTAGTTATTCCCTTGGTTTTTAAGACATGAACAGAGGACGCTGAAGGACTTTTGAAAATCTGAGGGAATATTTTCTTTATGAACTTTCAAACTTTTATAGCAGCCACACCAATGTCTTGCTCAGCAACTTTCTCAAGGGCATTTTTTGTCATGCCACCCCAACAAGAACTTACTACTTACCTACTACTGGCCATCATAAAACTGCACTTTGGGGATCTGATGTAGGTCAGAGAGAACAAAGGAAGGCTGCTTTATAAAAACCCTCAGTCAAACTTTATGGGACTCTTACAGACTTGCAGGACAACCTGAAATATTTTTTATTCACAATATGTCAATATAATAGCTGTGAATATTTCTTTTTTTTTAACACTTCACAACTTGTAAGGTGAAGAAGGAAAAAACATGGTTTGTGATTACAAGACTATTTTATAGCCACAATTCCCAACATTTTAGCACATTTTTTTCCCTGTGAAGGTGAAGGTCCCATAACGGCAAAATACTGAAGATTATAAAATGAATCGGTATAGCATCAGGTCATCATTATAAAATGTTATTTAACAGCAAAATTTTATTGGATAACAATTACAAATTATTTTCATTACAGACAAATTTACTTCAAATGACCTTTTTCATTTTTATTTTATTCTTTTTTATTATTTCATAATGGCATTTTCCAACTGACAATAAAAAGAAATTAGTTAAAAGTATATTTCATGTCTTCTTTTATTTCATAATGTGCTATCTAGAGGCTGCAGTGATGTGCAGACCGAGTCTTTTCACAGAATCAGTCCCTTCAAATGTGTGTCAGTTTCTCTGTGACCCTCATTATGGTACATGCATGTTCACAGCTAGTGCTGCCCACCGCACAAAACTTATTTTAGTGCATTACCAGTCAGCATGTATAAGATTACCTTTGTAAAGACAAAATATTAATTTTAATGCACTGATTCAGCATTCCATTTTTATGTAGGTAGGCTATGTAAGCTGAATACAATGTTAGAGATGATACAGGGTATTTGCAGCATTGGAATAATTATCAAAATGAGTCTAGTTCAGGGGTGGGCAAACTTTTTGGCTCTGGGGCCACATTGACATTTAACATTTGACAGAGGGGCCGGGCCAGCACCAGATGCATATATTTCAAACATAAACATAAAAAAAGCATTACAGTAGTAATACTTACATTCACTTTTAGTGGGAACAGTGTTGTTGATCACCCTTTTTTGCCAGTGCATCAAAGTCCGGTGTTAGTTTTGTTGTGGCAATTCTCAGAACAGATCTGAGGTGTTCATCACTCAGCTGGGATCTGTGTGGAGCTTTGTTTGTGTTCATCACACTAAAAGTCTGTTCACAAACATATGTAGAGCCAAACAACACCAGCATCCTCTGTGCCATCTTCTGAATATTTGGAAATTTGGCTGCACTTAATGAGGCATAAAACTCATCCAGTTTTGAAGAGTTGAACTTCTCCTTTAAGACAGTGTCACATTGGAGGTCAATCAGCTCCAACTGCAGCTCCTCTGGTGCTGTTTCAGGGTTAGGGTTAGTTAGTTGAAGAAACTTGTCAATTTTTCCAAAATCCGAGAACCAACGACAGAATTCTGCATGCAGGTCGTCCAGTGATTTCCTGTATTTTTTCACAAGTCGAGGGGCCTCTTTTAGCGTAGCCAGTGTGGGGAAATGAGCAAATGACTTGTTTGACATTTGTTTTGAGAATAAAGCTAGCTTGGTTTTGAAGGCTCTGACGTTTGTGTACATTTCATGCACAAACAGGTCTTTCCCTCGTAGCTTCACGTTCAGGTCATTCATGTGTGTCAGTATGTCCACAGCAAAAGCTAAATCACAAAGCCAGTCTGCATCTCTCAGCTCAGGAAAATCGTCAGCTTTCTCAATTAGCTCCAAAAACGAAATGATCTCCTGTCTGAGCTCCCACACTCGTTGACACACTTTCCCCAAACTTAACCAGCGGAGTGGTAAAGCAAGTCCTGATGATCAGCGTCAGTTTCTTCAAGAAACTTAATAAACTGACGATGCTGAAGACCCCTCGCTCGAATAAAGTTAAGAGTTTTACAACAGGCTTCACTACGTGGTCGAGCTGCAGTACGGATTTACACAGTGCTTCCTGGTGGATTATGCAGTGTAAGAAAATTACCTCCTGCTCAGGGTTGTCTTCTTTCACCCTCTCCTGGATTCTTCTGAGCAAACCGACGTTTTTCCCGTCAGATTTGGCGATCCATCCGTGGTAACGTTGGCGAGCGTACTCCACGGTAGCTTGTGCCTCCTGATGACCCCAGACACGCTGTCATACAAGTCCTCTCCCCGTGTTTTCCCCTTTAGGGACTCCATGGCCAAAAACTCCTCCGTTATCTCAAAATTGTCATTAATCCCTCTGATAAAAATTAAAAGTTGAGCAGTGTCCTTTATGTCATTACTTTCGTCCAGCGCCAAGGAATATAATGTAAATGACTCCGCTTTTTTGTTTAGCTTGTTAGCTAAGTCTTCGTCACTTAGCTCAACACGGCGAGTCACTGTCCTGCGTGATAAGCTAATTTTTTCAAATTTGCTCTTGCTCTCAGGACACAAGATACTTGCTGTCTCTACCATACACTCTTTGAGAAATTCCCCTTCGGAGAAAGGTTTGCTGGTCTTTGCTAATTTGAATGCCAGCAGATAACTTGCCTTTGTGCTTGACTCTTGGATGGCAGTTTGTCGCACAAAAGTGTTTTGCTGAGCCAGCAAACTAGCTGCCAACCTCTGCGCGGTAGCCATCCGCTCTTGCGTTGACTGGTTGTTAGCATAATTAGCATGCTTGGTGGAAAAGTGACGGCTGACGTTGTATTCTTTAAAACCGCAACAGTTTCTTGGCAAATAAGGCATACAGCCTTGGACCCGACTTCCGTGAAAAAATATTTAGTTGTCCATTCGGCACTCACTGTCGACTTTTCTTTTCTTTGGCCCACTCATTGCTGCAGATGGGTTCAGAACAGGTCCATTTCCAATTCCTCAGCAAAGAAAGCGGCGACCGGTCTGGCCAATGTGATGACGTCATTTACGGCAGCCCTGGCACAACTGGAACACTGCGCGTAATGCGTCATCTGGTGCGACGCCAGGCATTACAGGACAAGGCCAAATGAATCCAGTCATAATTATGATATAATTTGATTTGGACATATCTGTACCAATCTTCGGCGGGCAGGATTAAAAGAACCAACGGGCCGGATATGGCCCGCGGGCCATAGTTTGCCCACCTCTCGTCTAGTTCATTGTCACACAAACGTTGCAATCAATGTGTTGTTTAAACGCTCCGAGCAATAAAATACAACACATTTTCTTTGTCGTGTCCAAACAAACACAGGACTTCCAACCAGTAGATTGGTGTTTGTGTCCCAAAGTGTAGCCTGAACATAGTCACAACCATTTCACGTGGCATGAAATGACAAGGAAAAGCCTAAAATGCATTATCACGACAAGGGAAATGTTGTGCTATTTATCCACCTTCCATTAGTTTGGGTTTAGGTCATCGCTCGTTAATTCAGTAGAGCAGCGAGAGCAGTAACAGCGAAAGGGAAAAGTCTGGGATTCGTGAGTACTCGGTACATTCAGCAGGCTGACCAGCTGTATGCTGGACACTAAAAGAGGCTTTCAAAAACCATTAATTTGTTTATTTTTTACAAATCACTAAGAGGCTAGCCAACAAACTAGCAAAACCAGCTTGTGATCCTAGATTGTTACTCAGCATAAAAGTAAAGAGTAGATATTAGCATTGCTATCTAGCTCATATTAGCTAGAGCAACCACAGAGAATATCACATGAAATTATTCTTCTTTCACTGACGATCAAAATGTAGCTAAGGTATAACTTTAAATTAACCAGCAAGCTGGATGATTCTTCCACAGTGTTTGTCTCAGTCACTCAGCAGGGCAGAGGCTGATATGTGCAGCCACATTTTATGCTGCACTCACGCTTAGATAACCATGCTCTGGATAAGAAAACATTGTGTCGTTTTGCAGGTGCTGAAAGATAAAAATTTGATTAGAGCAACGAGACTGAGGGCTTGAAATGTGATTTGAATTGGATTGCAGAGCACCGTGGAGTGTGGCTTCGATTTGATTTGCTGAAACTCTTTTCCTTGTGTTTTTCTTGTCAAGAGATAATGAAAGCAACATGGTCTGAATGTGCCAACATACTGATGTCAGCTGCTAGTCTCAACCTAATGGGTCATTTGGAGGAGAAAAAAAAAAAAAAAAACCCTCAGCCAGAGTTCTGCACTAATTGGATGCAGCAGCTATCAAGTCATAAGGTCACTACTCTAACAATTAGGCTGTAACTTTTTCTAGTTATTAATGTCCATGGCTGCAGAGCTTTGCAACCAAACTGTATGCTGTGTGAGTTTGTAGCACAGTGAAAAAAGAACATAATAGTCCTCAGGGTCAAATCTGTACAGAGGAGGAAACTTATGCAAGTATGTATAATGTCCTGGGGTCAATCTGACCCCACATTTCATTTATTTTTGTAACTCAAAAAAGGGTATACTTTCATGTAAATCAGGTCTATTGGCCCTAAATTCCAAAATGAAGGGAAAAATGTGTGGTAATGGGTTGGACTGAAGTAAGACTAAAGGTGTAACACAAAAATGAATGAAATATTTATACTATATGCTTTAAATAACAGTCAAACCAAGTGGGGTCATTTTGACCCCAGAGGACAAAAGGTGTATGGCAAACGGGAAGACATTATGAGGGTTCTGCATGTTCTCCCCCTGTTAGCATGGGTTTTTATGGGTTCCCCGGCTTCCTCCCACAGTCCAAAGACATGCAGGTTAATTGATGACACATCACATCTTATGGCTGAACTTCTGATCTAAAAGAAAAGTGACACTGTTATTTAAACAGAATTAATAAATAGAACAAATTATAGCCTCAGACAAAAAAGGGCAGCATCAGATCAGCCAGCACTAAAGCCTTTTATAAACAACACTAAAATATACCAGGCAGCACCGTATGAGGGAAATCTGCCTCGTGAGATAACATTGTTCAGTATTGCAATGATTATATGACTTGTGATAAATAAAAAAATACCGAAGTGTGCATATTAGCTATACTTATGTCAGCCTGGTTGTTTTTAAAGTCAGAACGAGATTAGAATCGAATATTTAAATAGGACTAGGACACACTAGGACTAGGACACATGTTGTTTCTAGAGCAGCAACAGTAATATTTACAACAACAAAGTCACAGCAGCATAAAGTCATTAATATCTCACTGGAAACAATCTGACATATTAATAAAATAAATCCTATACCTAAGTGAAGTTTATAAAGACTGGAGAACAAACATCAGACGGTATCAGTCCTTCCTCCTGTCCTATATCTATATCTATATATATATATATATATCTATATATATATCTATATCTATCTATCTATCTATCGATATATATATATATATATATATATATATATATATATATATATATATATATAGTTTAGTTTAATCTAAAGTCTTTGATAATTAAAGCCTACAGCTCAAAAACTAAAGAAGAAATATATTCGAGTTTGATTAAATTACTATTCATATATTCATATAGTATAAATACTGTGTAGCTCATTCATCTTTCTCTCTCTATATATATATACTCTGCATACTATATAGTTTCTAAACAATTCAAAACTTTTGTCATAAAACATTAATAATGTAGCTAAAAATTAAAATGTCTGTTTTCTCATTTTAATCAGTCACTTTCAGTTTCTGCAAATACTTTTCATCCATCTTTTAAGTTCTGTCAATCCCCACTTTCAGTCTTAAATAATGGTTAGCTTTAACCCAATAGGTAATATACAGATACTGTAAAAGTCCTCTTTAAACAGATAACCTTTTGATTAAAAACATATATTCAGTCAGTATTTCATATTCAGGATTAAATATGGAAGTGAAATGGATTCAGACCTGTTTATGTCATTGGCAGAGTGTGACTGACATGTTGTGTACTTTTTTCCATTAATCTTTTACATGAGGCAAACACTCAGGTCAATGTTGTGATACACTGCCGGCTTATAATACACTGTCCACAGCCCATGCAGTATGTATGAGTACATGAAATATGTATACCATGTTCTATATTTTCTACTTAAGGTTCCCTTGGGCTTGATACATTTTTTGCTCAATATTTGTGTAGCTCATCAGTATTTCAAATGAGAAAAAAAAACAATAGAAAGGAAAAAGGCTGACACATCATGACACTATTGGTATATTTCTGCGACCGATCTCACAGGAACATTTTGTGTGTCATGACTACGCATTTTAGCCTTTTCATGTGTCATTTGTACGCTGCTTTTCAATTGTCATTCTTATGACACGCAAATGTCAGCAGTTATATATTTAGATAAGAAAACCACTTAAGGTACTTTAGGAAAATGTCATGGATAGGCTTAAAATAAGGTAGTAATCTAAGTAAAATATGTACAGAAAAAGATTTAACAAAACATGTCACAAACGTCACTAAAATTGTCATGTGGCATATGTCATTGACATAAGTTACAAAACAAAATACCTGTCTAAATCGGTCTTGAACACCAGTCTCCTGGTTAAAAGTTAAGTGTTAGTTGGACCCATCCACCTTTCCAACATGTTCTCATCTTTGCTCATCACATACTGATGCTTTGTCAGACCCCTCTGCATCACTTCTTCTGTGGCACTAAACTTATGCTTAATACGCCCTCAGCATCACTTCTCAGTCACAGTAAACACATGTTTAAATGTAACAAAAATGTGGTTGGGCTTAAAATTACTATTTTTTAACAATGAAAATGTATCTGGACATTGTGAACACACGACACAAACAGTGGTCTCCTAGATGAAATCCTGGTTTGTTGGACCCATCCACCTCCACTCCCGCATGCCCTGTGTGTGTTTTCATCCTTTAAACTGTGTCACCACAGCACTTTCACTGAGCATTTACTGTTGCTGTGGATAGGTTTGCATTGTAGTTAATAGAAAGCCTGGTGTCTCCTACCACCGCTCAAGACACCCTTTCAGGGCAAACGCTGATGGCCATGACAAAACATTGGTGCTTGATGCCCTGTGAAGGATGGCGGGCTGGTCTACCGTAAGCGGTCTTTCTTGCTTTTTATAATATGCCACCAACTGTTAATGTAGCATTAATCTGCAGATGCATTTACATGGCAGTCAGTACAGGATACATGGCAAACAAATGACACGTGGATGTGACAGGCAAGAATAATTGTTTCTCAGGGTCAATTAAGTTACATGTATATGGAGAAAAGCTAAGGCTTTGTTGTCTCAGTTATTATTCATCCTGTTCAAGGTATATAATTTACTTTTGGGATGTAAACATGCATAAATATTGGTCACTGTTGAAACTATGCGGCATGTATGTGGGGAAATAGAAAGATGAATTATCCAGATTGGTAATCTACACCATGTCTGTGTGAATCCATCGTGCGTCGATCTGTTGGTAATGCCTCGGGGCTGCAGTAGAGGGATTGCGCGCCTCTGCTTCACTCAATACAACGATGAGTGAAGGCGAGAGCTGCGTTGGTGTTTTCTTCACCCTTCTCTCTTACTATCCCCCCGTTTAAGGTAAATAACGTCCACGAAGCACTATAGAGTTGTCAACACATTGTTAAGAACGTACGTGTTGTTGTGTTATGACAGGGGAAAAAGTGCATGTTTTGTACTTTGCATTATGTTTGAAAGTTTCCAGCTAACTCCGTTGCTGTGTAAGCTAGCTGCCGGAGACCTCGTGGTCTCATCATAGTGTCGATCTTTTTACCATGTCTTTAGTATTCAAGGTACTGTTACATTCATAGTGGTTTACTGACTGGTTTATTTGATCACTGTTGGAAGTTAATTCATGTGTTGAGCAAGCTAAAAGGGTTAAAATACATTTTTTATAAAAGACGATTCATGCTGTATTAGAATAAAAAAAGACATTTAGAAATGGCTAAGGCTACTTTGAAGAGTTTCAGAAAGTTAAAAATGTAATTTGGTCATGATTACTGTGGTCCAGAAATCTGAGTTCAGATGCATACTTGTATGAATTTTGTTGGCATTGTGTTACATTTGAGGTCTGACTCAATACAACGATGAGTGAAGGCGAGGGCTGCGTTGGTGTTTTCTTCACCCTTCTCTCTTACTATCCCCCCATTTAAGGGCACAACATGGAGACCAATAAAGGCGTACTTATTGGATACTAAACAACATGAGCATTAGCGTGGCGTTCAAGCGAATTCATAAATCAACGGGTTGATTTATGAACAGACTTAAATCCAAAAATGAATGCATACATAGTTATTTGTCTGAACCTTGAATTCCTACCAGTGAGAAGATGGCTTTGACTTCATATTAGAAATGATAAAATGAAAAAGATTTTAGCACTCAGACTAGATTTCCTTCAATTCCCCAAGTCAACCTTTACAGTATAATATCACTTCAGTGGTGCATAAAGAGTTAAACAAAGACCGCTCTCTATTATGCAATGCAATTACTCCTGACTAACTGATAATTTACAAATTTTTAATCAGTCTTTTCTAATTTAACTTTTAGCCCTGGCAGCCTCACTCCATCACTGAATATGAGCTGTATTTGCATGAAACATCTTTAATTATCCTCACAAAAATTAACCCACCATTTGGTGTTTATTTAAAGTTTAATCTCTGCTTAATGAATGACCTGAATAGGCAACAATAAGAACAGATAGAAATTCAACGATGAATGGTTTCAGTGATCATGAATCTGATGTTGTTGTGATGTCGCTCAGGACAGAAGCCCTGACTTCCTGTGAGGTACATGACACCAGTATTTATCTCACAGTGTAATAGGAAAGGACTACCCAAGGAGATATAATGTGAATGTGAGGGAAATGCAGCCAAAATATTAGATATGGAAATGAGGCATGACAAACTCTAAAACTTACAAGAGGGGCTCATGTATGTTAATATGAACTGCCAAAAGTACAGTATTTGCACATCATGCCACGGAGGAATAGGGAAGGAGGAGAGCAGTGCTTGCAGTAGTGTGAGTGTACACATACACATCTCAGCCATTGGTTGACTGACAGCCAGGAAACACAACAGAGATGATTAGAGGAAGAAACAGAAACAGATGACTTATACTGACATTTTGTGAAATGTAAACAGCAAACTGTATGTGAGATCCACTGCGCACTGATCCGGTTCCCTTATTAACAGGGGTATTGATTATTTTCTGTAGCAGTCGACGCTCTGTCAATCATAGTGATTGAGTTGACCCAGAGTTAAAGGTTGATCTGTAGTAGCTGTATGCAGTTCAAAATTACAAATCAGTGCCAGAGATATCCAACAGGCCACATGACCACAGTCAGTGGGTGCAGTTCATTCAGGAAACATAAATATGGATTTCTGGTGTCAAGTGATGAGAGACGAAACCTCTGAGGAGCTGTTTGTGCAGGTGAAATGGGTCTTGATAGTGTTTATGTTTTATGATCAAATGCACTCATTTTGCAAATAGCACAGTCTAAACACATATTTGAGAGGCCAATTATGTCCTGTGAATAAATTTAACAATTCCTGGGTAAATAGAAACTTGTGCTGGACTGTGGTCAACCATGCGATGCGGCTCCAAGTCGTTTTTCAGAATTACCTTTTAGCTAAATGATAGAGGGAAAATGGAAAGCAACTCCTTGACATATAAGCACAAATGATGTGTTTGAGTGTCCTCCACATTTGCATTAAATGTCCTTAATTGATCATTTTGTGGCCACACTTACAAGGCCTGGCTGAAGTACATTATATAGCTACACTCAGTCGGCCTTTCATTACAGCATGACATGTATTATTAAATGTTATTAAATGTAGATCACAGCTTCAAATCCACACTTGGAAATATTGCCATTAGCATTAAGTGTGAGAGGTTGAGCCTTTTTTTTCATTTAAAGCTAAGTGTTTGACAAGCAGGGTGTGTGTGTGTGTGTGTGTGTGGGGGGGGGGGGGGGCTTCTACCTTTGTGAGGACTGATTTGAGACCTTGGGCACATTTCTCAAATGTGAGCACATTTTGTTTGGTCCTCACTTCTTCAAAAGACTAACTGAGGTTTTAAAATTGTTTCACAAGCACAAATTTTCATTCAAAAAACTTGCACAGAAATTTATTGAACTGATTTTGCTGGTTCCTGTGAAAGCTTGCTCACCACTGTGGAACAATGGTGCAGGAAAAAAATATTACAACAAACCTTGATTTTAGTGATTTATTGTTAAATATTATGTCTGATCAATGAAATCCTTTGTTCTCACTGATCACTGTCATTCTGCATAATAAAGTCACCATGTGCTTCTGCTTGGCGCAGGGACGGTGTGTATTTCAGGGGCCTTTTTTTTACCGTTTGGGGTAACAGAGTCGGTCACATGTTTTTGTGTTTTTTGTTTTTTAGGTCCAGTGGGACATTTAGTGTTTAGTGTTTTGGAATAATAATGGGTTGTCCCATTCTCAACACACAATAATTTACAACAAACAGTACTACCTCAACTACTAAATAAAGGACAATGTATGGCTTGAGATCGCCCAACAGCTGTTATCCGATGGAGATGGTAAAGTAACTGATATGCACTTGCTAACATTATATGTTGGTCACGTTGTTCTGTGACCAACAGCTAGCTACACAGCTAATGTTGGCATCAAATTTGGGTGTGATTAGCTGTATTGTGTAGTTAACAGTAGCTCCTTAGGATAGGTTTTTATTGTGTGCAGAGGACACAGCATTATTTCCGAGGAACTTCCTTGGGCCTCATTAACAAAAATAGAATACAGCAACACAGATATTTCGCACCAGGCCCGGTGTGCATAGTTGTCATTTCCCACGCTGTATTTTTACATCACACTTGTGAGAAATTGTTAGGGATCTGTACACAGGTAATGGAAGACTCCCAAGCAAACACAGAGAGACCAGGTCTAGGCAAAAAATCAGCGTCTTTAATACAGTCCTTGATTCAGTGCACAGTAGTCAGGCAGTTAAGCAAACAATTCCAATACGCTAAGTTGAGGACTAAGTCAAACAACAGGCAGAGATTCGATGCACGGGTGGTCAATAACTCACAAAGAATGAACGCTGGAACTCTTGGCATGGGGACACAAGACGATCTGGCACAGAGGGAATGGGGAAGACACATTATATACTAGTGAGGGAGTGATAAACTATACACAGGTGGACACAATCAGGGCAGGGGAATCACGATGAGACTCAGGTGAGTGGTGCAGAAGCTAGGTCAGAGGGAGGTGCTCAAACAAAGTGACGGGAAGCATGCAGGGAAGGAAGTGACGTGATCTAAAATCTAAAATGAGACAAGACATGTCAAAATAAAACAGGAAGTGAGAACAGACAAGCATGCAACATGAAACAAAAACTACTAAGACCTGGGATTCTTGACAGTACCCCCCCCTCCCTAGGGATGGCACCTGACGTCCCAGGTTGGTCAGGATGTGCAAGATGGAACTCCTTGATAAGGTTAGGGTCCATAATGTCTTTTGTGTAGACCCAGGAACGCTCCTCTGGTCCATACCCCTCCCAATCGACTAGGTATTGTTTTCCCCGCCCCCGCTGTCTCATGGCCAACAGTCTTTTGACTGTGTACACAGGGCCACCATCAATCATCCGGGGGGTGGCGGAGATTTGGAGGCAGGGACCAGAGGGCTTTCCTTAAACGGTTTTAACCTTCCCACGTGAAAAGTGGGATGTACTCTTAATGAACGAGGAAGTTGGAGTCGTACAGCAACAGGATTGATTATTTTGGAAATCGGGAATGGACCAATGAAATACGGAGCTAATTTTTTGGACTCCACCCTTAGGGGAAGGTCTCTGGTAGAGAGCCATACCTTCTGCCCAGGCCTGTACGCCGGTGCCGGCATCCGCCGACGGTCGGAGGCCCTTTTGCTGCTGGCGGAACTCCTCAGCAGCATCTGTCTCGCTCCTCTCCAAATCTTATGGCACCGACGCACCAGGGCCTGGGCAGAGGGGACGGCAGACTCGGCCTCTACTTCAGGAAACAATGGGGGCTGATAGCCATAGGCGCACTGAAAAGAACAGAGACCGGACGCAGAGCAGGGCAAGGTGTTATGAGCGTATTCTATCCAGATCAGATGCTTACTCCAAGAGGAGGGATTCTGGGCCACTAAGCATCTGAGTCTGGTCTCTAGCTCCTGGTTTAGCCTCTCCGTCTGGCCATTGGACTCAGGGTGATGACCAGAGGAGAGGCTCACTGAGACCCCCAACAGGCTGCAGAACTCCAGACAGAACTGGGAGATGAATTGGGGCCCCCGGTCTGACACCACATCACTTGGGAAGCCATGGACACGAAAAAAACATGTGAGAGAATCACCTCTGCCGTCTCTTTGGCGGAGGGCAGTTTAGGTAATGCAATGAAATGCACCATTTTAGAAAATCTGTCAACAACTGTCAGAACTGTGGTGTTACCTTCGGACATAGGAAGCCTGGTCACAAAATCTAAAGAGATGTCAGACCAGGGGCGATGAGGAAAAGGCAGGGGCTGTAGCAGACCTGAAGGGGGCTGATGGGAGGACTTCCCTCTCGCACAGACAGGACAGACTGCCACATATTCTTTAACGGCCCTGTCCAAGCGCTGCTTGATCAGAAACATCGTTCTTCTGGCGCCAGGATGACAGGACACCTTAGAAGTGTTGTCTTATGATCGGTCCAGACCAGGAAAGGTGTCTCCGCCCCCTCCAACCAGTGTCTCCATTCTTCTAGTGCCGCTTTAACAGCCAATAATTCTCTGTTGCCAATGTCGTAGTTCTTCTTAGCATCTGTCAATTTACGTGAGAGAAAGGCACAGGGATGAAGTTTATCATTGAGGGAGCGCTGGGAGATAACCGCCCCTAGCCTGGTGTCCGAGGCATCGACCTCAATGATAAATTGTCGATCTAAATCAGAAAGGCAGAGGATAGGAGCAGAACAGAAGCTCTCTTTTAACTGAACAAACGCCCTCTCTGCCTCCTGTGACCAACAAAATGTGGTCTTGGTAGAAGTTAGGGCGTGGAGTGGTGCGGCTACAGTGCTAAAATTCCGAATGAACCGCCTGTAGAAATTAGCAAAGCCTAGGAATTTTTGCACCGTCTTGCAGCTGTCGGGGTCGGCCAATCAGAGACTGCACTTACTTTCGAGGGATCCATTTGAAAAATGCATAGATGCATCGACCCTCCACAAGGTGGCGCTGGTGCTCCTCTGGAGTGAGGCGAGTCCTGCCCACCTGCATTGGCTCCGCCGAAGCACCAGGGGGAGTCGATGGGCTCTCTGCGAACGGCGGGGATGCAGGACGCCACCGTGGCCGCTGGGGTCGGTAGTGCCTCGTCTGGTTCGGAGGTGGATTTGCAGCTTCCTTCTTCTTCTCTCTCTCTCTCTCTTTCCCATAGTCTATTATCGATCCTTATAGCGAGTGCAATGACGGAATCGGGATCGTTCGGGAGGTCCAGTGGCGCCAGCTGATCTTTAACAGGATCGGATAACCCGTGCAGGAATGTGTCAAGAAGTGAAGCGTTGTTCCAACCGCTGTCCGCGGCCAAGGTGCGGAACTCGATGGTGTAGTCCGTGACCTGGCGTTTTCCCTGTCGCAGCCCCACCAAAGCCCAAGCCGCTTCTCTGCCTGGAGTGGAATGATCAAATATCTTGGTTAAAGTATCAGTGAAGAGAGAGAGAGAGAGGCATACCGGGGAGTTCCTTGCCCATTCAGCCGTCGCCCACGCTTCTGCTCTGCCCGAGAGGTGTGTGATTATGAAGGCCACTTTCACGCGTTCAGAAGGGAACTGGGCGGCTTGCAGTTCAAAATGCAGCCCGCACTGGACCAGAAACGGTCGGCAGTTTTCCGAGTCCCCGGAGAATTTCTCCGGTTTGGCCAGGTGAGGAGAAATGGACTGGATAGGAGAAGGCAACGGAGGTGGAGCTGGAAACCCGGTGGCGGAGGTGGTGGACCGCCTGCTGTAGCGCCGGGAGGCTGGTGAGTTGGTAACAGGTTTAGTACTGCTTCATCAGGGTGCACTGATATTGATGTGTTATTTTGTTCTTCTGTTGTCTCCCTTTTTTTTTTTTTTTTTTTCAGGAGGAGCACACCTGACCAGGATCTCCAACCCTTTGTTTTCTCAGATTCATTTTTGACAGTTATTTTGATTTGTAATAAACATATTTCTTATTGATAGAACTATCTCTCTTGAGCCTTGTTCATTTGAGACACTGTAACAATGGATCACAACCAGAAACCTCCTACACTTCCCATAATGCAACTTGATGGCATCTTTCATTAGACCCGTCTTGTCTACTTGGTAAATGCCCACACCTTTCAAACTCCTGTCATGGCAACTTTGCTGCCTGGAGTGATAAGAGTGAGGCAACAAAATGCACAAACACAATATTCATCATCAGTATTCCTAAAGACCTTTAATGCTTGAATGCATGGCGTCACCTGTAATGAATAAGTGCCCTGCAATGAGTGACAGCTTTATGAAGTCGTACAAAGGAAACCATAAAACACCTCTCAGTGCCAGGTGGCAACATCCTCTAAAGCAGGAGATCCAACAAAGGGAAATCTAATGCGTAGGTGAACTGATGGGGGTCATTTAATTTCTTTTTTAATTCCTTTTTTCCATCCCCTGCAGTGTTATAAATGTATTTCTTCTTAAAGCTTACACTATACATATGTTTTAAATATGTTTCATACATATTACAAGCATGTAAACCTTTAATATCATAATTCACCCAGTTTATAATGCAGGCTTTCTGTTATCCAGAGCCAAAGAACACATTCTTCTACTGATTTCACAGTGGTTAAAGTGGTGCAATGCCCCTTTAAGGTCATGGCTAGCTAGTGGTAAGGGAATTCATTAAATTAATGAGACACCTCACAAATTAATATTATAGAAATATACATACAGTAAATGTGAGTGTATGGACTTGTGAAATGGGGGGTGTTAGTTTGTCATGATGTTGATGCAACAGAGCAGTTTTCATTACTCTGATCTAAATTTGGATCCAATCAACAGTCACTAGAGACCAACGTACCCGCCTGAATCTAACCTTTAAGTCAACGCTGATGCGTAGTCATGTCAACATGTTTGGTGGTGGTTTGCACAGGTTTTAAGAGTGGAGCAGAGAACAGACTACGATAGGCAATATTGAGAACACATGCCAACTATGGTGCACAGCTTGGCAACAGTGTTAGTCCTGCCCTCGCTGCTTATTGGCTAATTGTTAATCCCTCTGCTGCAGTCATTGGCTTGATCATTTCATGTCAGGATACAAATCAGTCGTCTCAGTGGAGTGGGTGGACTCACTCACTGTAACCCTGGTATTACAAAATATTCAATAAGATTCTCTTAGATTAGATTCTCTCAGTATTTGGCTTTTCTCAGTTTGTCTTTTCTTCAAATACAATTGTCCAGCAGTGATTTTATTTCTCAAAGTCTATTACATAATAACAAAGAAAGTATCATCAAACAGCAGATGGAAAGTTTTTTTGCAGACTGTTTGAACGTTTCTTTGTCTGGCAAAAAAAAAAAAATATTCAAAAAGAATCATTGCGTGGGTGAATAAAAATCCTGTCTGATCCATCAGAATTGATTACTTAAACGCTTCTTAGATTCACTGCCTGTATCAATCGCAGTAATACCGTCTGTTGAAAAGGGGAGGCACAGAGGTTAATGTGTGTCAATGAGGGGCGAGTGAGGTTCAACAGAACAGTCTTAAGTCTACATTTAAAATGATTCAGAGACGTATTTGCATTGCAAAGGCAATATTACTGTATCAGTTAGTGGAGATCATAATATTATGGACTTTTCCTCCGGATTTTTATATTTCTTTCATTTCATCTGTCTCATTCTGAGAGTAGCACATACTGAAATGATAATATATAGCTTAAACACGAGTCATGAGAAGACGTAAAAATATGTTATTAATGAATTCATAATTTAAGTTCTCTTTCTTTCAATCCTACTTGCTGGCGATATCAGGTTTCATTTTTAACTATCAGTGATGTTATACCCAGCCTGTTGGCACAAAAAGATGTAGGAATGCCACAATAATGTGCAAGATACTTGGCATACAATACAAACGCATTTGTTGATTTTGACATGTCATACGTCATGTATTGTAAGTATTCCCAGTGTTTACCTTCCTTCTGAGAAAACTTTTTCCGACTAGATTGGACAAGTTAAGACAATACTCTTACTCAATCAAGGACTAAATGTCCAATTGCACTTCTAGTACCAGGCAGGTTAATTGGAAAGGCGATATACTCTAGTCAGTGCTGTGAGTGAGCATGCTGTGCCGCTTGCTTTGAATCTGAATGGGTCCTTGCAAGTTCTGTCACGACTTCAAGCCTCTAACCATCTCCTCGTACTTCCTGAGATGTAGGTCAAACTCTACAGACCATCTGGTTTGGTGCTGTCACACTGAATCTCAAAAGCATCTGCTGCAGCTGCTGACGAGACGTCCCCGCTCATCTGAAGGAGTGAGCTTCCTGGATTTGCAAGTGGAGTAGATTCAGTGTCAACATCCATTAGAGTGCTGGTAATTGGATCTGAGTGCTAATAGACTCTTGGACACATTGGAAATACACTGCAGCAGTTCAAAGTATAGAGAAGTAATCCACAGATAAGATAGAAGCACTCGCGCAGATGCTTACATACTCACAAGTCTTTCACTTGAAAGATTTGGGTTATATTGATTGAATTTGAGTCCTTACATCAATTAATTGATAAGCTCAGAACGATATGCACATTAACATGTCAACTAGCATCATCAACCTCAACAATAAATGATAAAAGCTAAGTAGGAGGCTCAATAAAAGAAACATAAAGCACATTTTATTTCTATCTCTAATTAGCCTCACTGTCAGGTAGCCCCTTACAAGCCCCCACCACAGCACCATGATACAGATCAGGTTGATGGCAGCCTTTGGTGTCCCTTGCTGCCATGATGGATTTGTTGTGCAGTATCTCCCAGCTCTGAAGGCTTCTTGATATGGATTTCCTCTTATTCTGCAGATTTGGCTGATATCACCAGGCAGCCTGTTCGCATTCAAAGGCATATGAATGCCATGGTAATGTCATTTAGCGTGCAACAAGAAGGTCTTTCTTGCATTAGGCGTGTCATTTGTATGCCATACGAACTGTAGTGCAATATAAATGCTCCATGTGAATATGGAAGGATCAGAGCCAGAGGCATGAAATAAAAAGTGAAACAGACTGCTTATGGTTGGCCGGTGGGTCCAACAAACACAGGATTTTGAGACAGGTATTCTGTTTTGGAAATTACATTAGTGATGTTTGTCCATGTTTTTTTAGTGACATTGTGACATCGTTTCTGTAGTAACATTACATTATTTCTGTACATGCTTTATCTAGTTTACATACGTTGAGCCCAAACATGACATTTTTCCTAAACCGAATAGTGAGTGGCTTTGTTGCCTCAATCTAACTGCATGTGTTATACTGTTATGTTGATATAGTTTTGATTGATGTCGGCACAGTGAAATAGTCCCCTGAGAAGGCTGAGGACCTTCAATGTGTGCAACAGGCTACTCCAGATGTTTTATCAGTCTGTAGTAGCCAGCTTTCTGTTCTTTTTGAGACTAATCCCCCCTCGGCACACTACAAACCGTCTGGGTCAGTCATTTCTGTTGGTGACCATCAGGCTCCATAACCAAGGTCTGATCCCCATGTGACTCTGATCATCTGCTCCGTATTTATTCCTGCACCAAATGTATATAATTACATATAATTATATAGTTACACATATATATGCTATGCATATACAATACTCACCACCGGCTGCACTTTACTTATTACTGTTACTTATTTATTTTATTGTCAATTTTCTTCATTGCACCTTCTTTCCTTCATTGCACCTTCTCTTTTACTTTTTACTATACTGTATTCAGCTGTATGTTGCTGCTATGACACCCGAATTTCCCTCTGGGGATTAATAAAGGTTCATCTTATCTTATCTTATCTTATCTTAAACATACAGTACACTTGACTTTCTTTCATGCCATTGTACTCTTTTTTGACATTTTAAAAATGTATGTTTAATATGACATAAAACAAGTAACCATTGCAAGTAAATGTTTTAGAAAATATTAATGAAAATGTACGCTTAGTACAATAAGTTTACAGTATATTCCTGATAAGACCAAATGTATACAACTAGTCTTCTCTATAAAGAGAGCTCAGTGAGTCATTTGTTTGATTTTCATGCGGTTTCTTTTCACATTCTGAGGTACATATTGGATACTGTATGTCTATAAAAGGTGCAGCAGGTCAAGATTAGTCTCTATATTTCAGTCACTCCTCAAACATATTTTCCTTCCAGTTGACAGAGACAGGCATAATCTTAAGAGTCTCAGCTGTAACAAGACAGTGCACATGTAAATATAAGAAGGAGAAAAATAAAGAAATACCAATTCCTACAATTAAAAACTATACAATAAAAAACCTAAACTTAACTTAACAAACTAAGATAACCATTACATTACAGTACAGTGCAGTATTGTCAGTGTTAGCCGTTATATTATAAATGTAACAGAGCAAGCTTTTTTTTTTTCTTCATTGGTATTTAAAATGTTTATAGTGACATTTTTATTAATTTCTGGATAAATATACACCAGTTATGAACCATGCATTCCATTAAATGAAGTGATTATTTTAAGTGTTGTTTCTGGTGTTTTGTTTCTTCCATTGCACCACTGAAACATGACTTGAATTAATCTTGAGGCTTTGTGAAAGTGGAGAAAGTAGCATCCCAAGGGTGCCTCCTTTAAACAGCCTGTTTATCGTAACATATTAAAAGGAACACCTGTGTATTTCTCACTGTGTCGTGACATTAATAAGAAAGTGTAAAAACAAGAGTAATGAGACACCACATTAAAAGTGAGTTTTGACTCTTTTTACTCTCTTCCCAGTGGAATTCCAAGGTAATTATGATGATGGTGGCTCATCGTCACTTTTTAAGTGGCTACGCACATCAGCATCAATAGTGCCTGTAAAAACATAATTTTTATTTCACACTTAGAAAGGATTAATGGACAGTGTGTAACATTTTGGGGGATAATACTATGTTGTAGAATATAATCACCTGAAACTAAGAGTTGTTGCTTGGCCATGTTTCTACAGTAGCTCAGAATGGACAAACCAAAAACTGGCTCTAGAGAGAGACTTTCATGTCTTACCTTAAGACCGCCATAGTTCTTCAACATGCTTGTGAAACTGTTAACATGAGCTGCAGTGCAGCCGGTACCACAGCTTTGCACTCAGCAGCTCACGTCCTGCGAGGTCTTCTGAGAGGAGGGGTACAAATTTCACACACTGTACATTTGATGCAAAAAAATGGTGCACATTAATCAAAGACTGGGGAAGACATTTGAGGTAAATGGCATTATAATATGATCTTGTTTTATATGAATGTGTTAGTTTAGTGTGAAATTGGATGAAAATTTGATTTAAACAGCAGATTACAACTTACTTACACATACACTGCAACTCTGAAGACAAAATGTGATCATGAGCTCAACAGTATTGGATGACTTGAGTTCTTTAGTCTAATTAAATGAAACAATCTGATAAAATGAATCCTCGCAGCCCATCACCGTCTCCTACAAAATGATGGCTCAAACAACTAAACAGCATTCTCAGTTGCTTTTCGTGAGAATTGTATTTCTTCCTGGATTACGATCACAGTTTCCAGAAACACATGGTTGTAAATTGAAATAAAACAAAACGCAACAAAAAAAAACGCAACAAAACTACTTGTTAGGTTTAGTAAAACATAATGGTTTGGCTTAAAATCAATCTTTTTGAAGTTCCATTCTGTGACGGCCCTGCCTTGTTGGCTGTGAATTGACGATATTCCTTCAGTCCCTAAAGGTAGTACACCAAGGACACCTGATGGGGCACCTGAGCTGGGTACTATAAAAGGCCCCTTCAGATGTCTCCCTCTCTCTCTCTCTCTCTTCGACTACACGCATCCTGCAGAGTTGGTGTTCGGCATTTGTGGTTCGACTGGCTTTGACAACACAACACATCACTCCACACCACGCTCACCCATCCACATTTACATGACTGATACCACTGACAGACACGCTCCATGATGCCTAATTTGTAGAAGTCTTTGTTTACTTTGTTCAAAATAAATACATTTAACGCAACATCAATCGGCATGTCCTTTCCACATTTTGTCGTGGCCTGAGAGTCGGGCCATGAGAAATTTAGGGCTCGTTCCGTCTTTTTCCCGTCGGCAGATGTTTGTTGAAAATTTGGTTCGCACATACTTGAAAAGTTTGTTTGGAGCCTCGTGGCGCGGCTCGTTTGTTTATTGACTTTCGCCGGTAATTGTGTTGATACGTATTAAACAGATTTGTTTAAGGGAAAGGACTATGCATGGATGGATTTGGATGTTTACAGGGTAAGATAAAGGAGCTTGGACTATTTGTTACCTGACTGGTTTGGTTATTGTTTATTGCGTTGCTGTCAGCTGGCCGGAGGACGCTTGCAGGTTTCTCTGTGCGCATTTATTGTAAAGTGTTTTGAGTTTTCCCTTGTAGGCTGTAGCAACGTTTCCCTTGGGTTCGTTGAAATCTTCTATTGGTAGTGCTGTGGCGAAAGCGGCATCTCGGGAGCATGTCCGTAGCTACAGGGAGTTGCTAGCCTGCTAGTCGCTCTGCTGGGCTATCGGTCTCCAGTGCATAAATACCCACCACAAGTAGCTGCATGAAGACTAGGGATGAGCTTAGTTACTGTATTTACTTGGAGATAGCGGGGAAAGTCGAAACCGACTTGGGGAATACTCCTCTGTGTGCGCCAGAGTAACCATATTGATGTCTGTCTGGTGTGACTCCTTGCGTAAAAGTGCGTAAAAGTGAATTTAACGTCTTTTGTTTGGTGTTAATGTCTGGGATTGAGGCGTTTGTAGCTGCTCCATCTCCAGAGTACCTGGAGAGCTGCACAAAAGAGCAGTTGCTCTTAACTGCGGAGCATTATTCTGTTAGCGTTGTCGGTGACAAACGCATTAAAGAAAACATTAAAGTGTCGATAAAATCGGAACTAATTAATTTAGGAATTATGGATGATGAGCAACCTTCTCTACTTCCTCCTGCTGTTGACATTCAGACTCAGAGTTTAACTTTTGAACAGCAGAAAGAGCTCCTAATGTTGCAGCTGCAACACGATAACATGAAACATGAATTGGAAATGAAAACACAAATTGAAGTGGAGCGAATCTGTCAAGAGTCAGAGGCAGAAAAACTAAAAATGGAGGCTTATCGTTTGCCTTTGATTAAGGATGGAGTATTGTGTGGTGAAGGCGGGAGTGGACAGGTGCCCAGGTCTTCGGCGGGTCAGTTTGATATTAATAATTTGCGCTTGTTACCACCTTTTAATGAGAATGACCCGGACACATTTTTCTTGTTATTTGAGCGTGTGGCTAAGGCCAGGAAGTGGCCTGATGCAGACTGTGCTCTGCTGCTGCAGTGCGTCCTCACGGGGAAAGCTCAGGAGGCGTATTCATCCCTGAGCCACGAGGACAGCTCTAGTTATACTAAAATAAAATCTGTTGTTCTGAAGGTCTATGAGCTGGTCCCAGAGGCTTATAGACAGCGGTTCAGATCACTGAAAAGAACCGATCAGACATATGTTGAGCTGGCCAGAGACCTGTCTACTCAGTTCAAGTGGTGGCTAACAGCTCTTGATGTCACAACATTTGATAATTTGTATGACTTAATGATTTTGGAACAGTTCAAAAATTGTCTTCCTAATCACATTGCCATTTACATCACAGAGGGAGGATGCACTACTGCGGCTAACGCAGCAGTGTTGGCAGATGAGTTTGTGTTGCTCCATAAGAGCAGTTTCACAGAACGCTCTGTGGCACGTGAGGCTTTTGGTTGCCGTGGAGATGGTTCGGAAGCTTCTTTGGAGATGCGTTCAAGGACAATGGGTTCTTTAAAACCTAATTTTGGAACAAGTGGTAACTTAAATAGTGATGCTTGTAATTATTGTCGAGAGAAAGGACACTGGAAGGCAAATTGTCCTTTACTTCAAAATAAAACCAAAGGAAAAATGCCTAATGCGAAACCTGCTGCATTCGCTGCCTCTCTTAACCATGGCGGTGATACTCAGCAGAGTTCTTCCTGTGAGAATGAGGTTTTAGCGTCCTATGCTCCTTTTATTCGACATGGGTTTGTATCTCTTGTAGGTAGTGAGGTGAAAGTCCCCATAACTATTTTACGGGACACAGGGGCCTATGACTCATACATTGTTGATTAAATTCTGCCTTTGTCAGAAGAGACTGACACGGGGGACAGTGTTCTCAGTCGTGGGATGGGCCTGAAAATCCTCCCAGTTCCTTTACACAGGATGGTCCTCAACTGTGAATTGGTTAACGGTGAGGTCACTGTTGGTGTGAGTCCAGCATTGCCTATTGAAGGTGTTCATTTCATTTTGGGCAATGGCTTGGCTGGAGGCAAAGTTTGGCATGATGCTCCCCCTGCACCTGTTGTTACAGCTTATACAGCTGATTCTGGTTCTGATGAAAGCTCCAGGGAGTTACCTGAAGTGGTGTCATCCTGTGTTGTCACACGTACCATGAGCAAATCAGGGCCTGATGTGTCACCTGATGACAACAGTGGTGAAGTGGTCTTGAATGTCCCAGCTCTGTCTGAATTTCCGGTGTCACTCTCTCACAAGGAGGTGTTGCAGGAGCAACGGAACGATTCCTCTTTGAAAGAAATATTTCAATGGGTTTTGCTGGTGTCTGAGATAAATACTGCTACTAATGGATACTTCTTGAACAATGAATTGTTGTTCAGGAAATGGGTCCCTGTAGTGGAAAAGGGTGTGAAAGATGATGTTTTCCAGATGGTGGTGCCGGCAAAATTTCGTTCCCTTGTCTTAAAGGTGGCACATGACGATTGTGGACATTATGGTGTATGGAAAACTTACGTGAACATCCTTAAACATTTCTTTTGGCCTGGTATAAAAAAGGATGTCTCTTCTTACATTAAAACCTGTCATGTATGCCAGCTAACAGGAAAACCCAACCAGAGGATCAAGCCTGCACCACTGCAGCCAATCCCAGCGGTGAGTGAACCATTGTCACACCTCATTGTAGACTGTGTAGGTCCATTGCCTTGTTCCAAGTCTGGTTGTAACTATCTTCTCACAGTAATGTGTCAAACCACCAGATATCCAGCTGCCTATCCTTTACGGTCGATGACAACCAAGGCAGTAGTGAAGGCTTTGACACAGTTTATTTCCATATTTGGTATCCCTAAGGTGATCCAGAGTGATCAAGGGTCAAATTTTTCATCCCATATGTTTGGGCAAGTGCTGAAGCTGTTGCGCATTAAACAAAACCAATCTTCAGCTTATCATGCACAAAGCCAGGGGGCCTTGGAAAGGTTCCACCAGACTCTGCTGCGGTCATATTGTACCGAGTTCGATAGAGACTGGGAGGAGGGGCTTCCATGGCTGATGTTGGCAGCGAGGGAAGCTGTACAAAAAAGTACGGGGTTCAGCCCTAATGAGTTGGTCTTTGGACATTCTGTTCGTGGTCCTTTGGCAGTTTTAAAAGATGGGTGTATTGGCACTGAACCACCAAGGAACCTAATTGATTACGTAAATGGGTTCAGACATCGATTGTTTGTTACTGGCCATATGGCACAGGAAAAGCTGGGCAGGACTCAAAATAAGATGAAGCAGATGTATGACTGTCATGCAGAGCGACATGAATTCAGTCCAGGAGACCAAGTTGTAGCACTTGTGCCCATTGTTGGTTCGCCATTTCAGGCCAAATTCATGGGTCCTTATACGGTCATTGAGAAGGTATCGGATTTAAATTATGTCATTGCCACACCAGATCGAAGGAAAACCAAACGTCTTTGTCATGTCAATCTCCTGAAACCCTACTACAGGCGTGTAATTGAGACTGGCCCGGGTCAGGTTAAGGCTGATGTGCATCCAGCTCTTGCTGTGACATCGGAGGTTTCGATGCAGGAGGGTGATGGTGTGCCAGAGCCAGATGATGGCATGTTATATGGACGTCTGAGGAATTCAGATGCACTGTGTAAAATGGACAAAGTGCTTGCTCATCTGTCTGACTCACAATGGTCAGATTTGGTGCACAAGTATCCTTGTTTGTTTGGGGACATTCCTTCACAAACTGACTGGGCTGAGCATGATATAGATGGTGGTGCAAAGCCAATTAAACAACATTGTTACCGCTTGTCACCAGCTAAACGGGAGTGTTTGGATGCTGAGGTGGAGTACATGCTTAAAAATGATATTGCTGTACCGTCCTCGTCTAGTTGGGCTTCTCCGTGCATTTTGGTGCCCAAACAGGATGGAACACCTCAATTCTGCGTTGATATGAGGAAAGTGAACTCTGACAAAATCAGACTTTCCTCTACCTCGCATGGAGGATTGCATAGATCAGGTTGGGTCAGCAAAGTTTGTAAGCAAATTTGATTTGCTAAAAGGGTATTGGCAAGTACCTTTTGTTGAAACGGGCACAGGAGATATCTGCCTTTATCACACCATCTGGCCTGTATTCCTACAAGGTAATGCCATTTGGGTTGAAAAATGCCCCTGCAACATTTCAGCTTTTGATGAATAAGGTTGTGTCTGGGTTAAAAGGTTGTGCTGTGTATTTAGATGATTTGGTCATTGACAGTGATAACTGGTACGCTCATCTTCAGTGCATCCATGCGTTGTTTGACCGTTTGGCTGAAGCAAAGCTCACCATTAATTTGGCTAAATCTGAGTTTGCAAGAGCCACAGTGACATATCTTGGTCGAGTGGTGGGACAAGGATGTGTTGCTCCGGTCCAGGCCATGGTCACTGCAATACAAGGATATCCAGAACCCACAACAAAGAAGAAGCTCCAAAGGTTTATGTGTTTAGTGGGTTACTACAGGAGTTTTTGTAAAAACTTCTCCACCATTGTGTTTCCCCTGACTGAACTGCTTAAGAAGAACGCAAAATTTGATTGGTCGTCTCAATGTCAGAGAGCTTTTGATACTGTCAAAACGCTTTTGTGCTCCTCTCCAGTTCTGGCGGCTCCCTGTTTTGATCGAGCGTTCACGCTGCAGGTAGATGCCAACCAGGTGGAAGCAGGTGCTGTTTTGCTCCAGAGAGACGACCAGGGTTTGATTAGGCCTGTCAGCTTCTTTTCTAAAAAGTTTAACAGTTACCAGAGGAACTATTCTACGATTGAGAAGGAAACTTTGTCCCTCATTTGGGCCCTCCAACATTTTGATGTATATTTGGGAGCAGGAGGACCAACGGTGGTTTATACAGACCACAACCCTCTGACCTTTTTGCATACACTTAGATGCCCAAACCAAAGGCTCACAAGGTGGTCTTTGTTTCTTCAGGCCTACAACCTGGATATAAGACACATTAAAGGCACAAATAATATTGTTGCTGATGCACTACCATGTGCTCCTGTATACTGAGTAGTTCCTAGTGTGGTATTGTAGTTGAATTTGTGGACCTGTCATGCTGTTGGTCAACCTGTTTCTTCCAATGTCAAGTTTTGATTTGTTTCTTAGGTTTCAGATTGCTGATGAGGGAATATAGGGTTACAAGGAGACCACTCAGTATAAAGGTCGTATGTATATATATATTTTTCTTTTTTTTTTGTGTGTGTTCCCTCTACTTGAATTTATAGTTGCCGGTGTCCCTAGGGACACTGACTTTAAGGGGAGGGGTGTGACGGCCCTGCCTTGTTGGCTGTGCATTGACGATGTTCCTTCTGTCCTTAAAGGTAGTACACCGAGGAGGACACCTGATGGGGCACCTGAGCTGGGGACTATAAAAGGCCCTTTCAGATGTCTCCCTCTCTCTCTCTCTTCTTCGTCTACACGCATCCTGCAGAGTTGGTGTTCGGCATTAGTGATTCGACTGGCTTCGACAACACAACACATCACTCCACACCACGCTCACCCATCCACATTTACATGACTGATACCACTGACAGACACGCTCCATGATGCCTAATTTGTAGGAGAAGTCTTTGTTTACTTTGTTCAAAATAAATACATTTAATGCAACATCAATCGGCGTGTCCTTTCCACATTTTGTCGTGGCCTGAGAGTCGGGCCATGACAATTCATCCATCCATCCATCCATTTTCTTCTGCTTATCTGGGGCAAATGGGTCTAGCGAGTAGCCTCTTACTCGTTGGAGGTGCCCAGAAAACCTCCAGAGGGAGCCATCCAGGAGGCATCCTGATCAGATGCCCGAACCACCTCAGCTAGCCCCTTTCAATGTGAAGGAGCAGCAGGTCTACTCCGAGCTCCTCCTAGAAGTCTGAGCTCCTCACCCTATTTCTAAGCTTGAGCCCAGCCACCTTATGAAGGAAACTCATTTTAGCCACTTGCATACTCAATTATTGAAGTTATAGCTGTAAATTAAAGTTATTGCACATTGAGTTTTTGTTTCACATGGGACACTACAGGGGTCAAGCCCTGTGTTTGTTTGACCCACCTATCCACCCCAACCTCATCCCTTTGCAGACTTGCCACAGACTGATCACAAAGATTTTGTTGTATAGGAACGTGACATATAGTAGACTGCTCAGCCATTGTTTTTTTTGGCTGCACTGTTAGTAGCTAGACCAGGAAGTGGTCTTCCTCTGTTTCGTTTGTGACAGTGTGAGCTCTAGTTATGTTTTGCAGTCCCCAGTGGTCGATACATTTGATTTCCATTTACAAGTCACCAAGAGCTGAGAGATCTAGAATCTATTAAAGTGAATGGAATATTTATTCATTTATTTATTTTGCATACTGTTCTTTCAAATTTCACTTCCCTTTTCACAGGAAGTTAGGTTTAGGCAACACAACCACTTAGTTAGCGTTAGGAGACGGTTGTGGTTGACGTTAACATCACTGATTAGTGACTCATATGACGGTGACGACACTGACATGTCACGTGATTAACATTTGAAGTGACAAAATAAGTCAATGTTATTTTTAGTTTCACATGAGACACAAGCAGTCTCCTGTTTGAAAGTCCTCTGTTTATTTGACCCATCCACCATTCCTCCGGTCCACCCTGAGTGGACCCTCATGCTATTAATGCCATGTCACTCCGACCGTCTAATAACGCCACAGTTGGGTTTACACAGTCAGTTGAAAGCCTGACATGTCAGCTACGGTTGCTAATGGTTGCCCCCGTGCACTAGTTTCCGATGCTGAGGGGCTCTGCCCAGTTGGCAGTATTTGAGGAGCTGGGAGTGAGAACTGGTTGATAATTTCCTGGTTTTGGGTCTGTGCCCATTAGTCATTTACATATCTCCAAATTTACCAGAAACAAACACACCAACATCTAACTGCTAAGGTTTCAACAACACCTCTGAAATACAAGAGGTGAATAAGAGGTGAATATAAAAATGCCAATCTGATTTCCAGAGTGCTATTAATTTTTATAAGAGGTGTAATTATTACATGGTGAAGTCAAGTGCAATTTGTCGATGTGTTGATGCCTGAACCAAAGGCTAAACACAGCTTTGTGATTATTATACATATAGTGCAGGGATTTTAATTAGTGCCTTAAAATATCATTGAAGAGCTGGAGTTGATCATTTGCACATTAATTACATACAGGTCTCTCAATTAAGTGTAGCTTTGGAAGGTCAAATAGTAAATGCTTGTAAAATCACTGCTACGCTGGTACTGTTGATGATTTTACAGAAAAAGCCCACCGTATAATTTCACTCTTCACATGGGTCTCCACACATGGAGCTGGAGGTGGCTGGAATTGATTGTTACCCCAAAAATAGTAATCTGGGAAACAGATTCCTTAGTGAAGAAAATGACTCTTTGACCCCTGTGGAAGGTGAGTGAAAGCTTTTGCAAATTATAACATGCAGGCGAGAGATTGTGGTCTGAGGAAAACAGAGAGTAACAATTCAATTTCACCTACTGGGGGTGTCAGACTCAAAGTTCAACAAAGATGGAAAACAAGCACTCCTGTTGGAAAAAACTCAATTTACTTAGCTGCCACACTGTGGTGTGGTCTCAAATTTGGCACTAGAGTGGGGGAGGGAGACGCTGAGTAAGAGTTAAATAAATAGTGGTGCATATCCACGGTAAAATGTATAGTCCCAAGTACCCCATAATTAGTCTTTGACTTGTTTGCTATTTTGTTAATAGCAAACTCATACATGTTTTACTGAAGGTTTACTTTCTGATGAGTTAGCTGGATGGTGTTTAACTGTTGAGATAAGGTGAGCGATTTGTGTACAGGAAATTATCGTTGATATGTTAAACATGTTACCGCATATGTAATTGTGAAAATGAGTTTTGGAGCTTCAATAGTGATATATGACATCAGCTCCTCTCATTTAACTTTCAGACAGTTAAGCAAAAGCAAACACAGGAACTTATTTCTTCTGGAAGACCGCATTTCCCATGAGCACTACTGCCTTGTGTCATGAAGACCTTGATTTGGCGAGCATGTGCATTTAGAAGTAAATGAAAGAAATTGATGCAACTTCTTTTTAGTACTATATCAAATTTTTAAATAGTTATTTGCAAGATAGCGACATGGTAATGTTTGTGGGTTTGTAAGATCAAGCTGATGTAACCTAACACCTCGCAATGATAAAATTACCTAAAGTCAGTCAGTAATCACAGAAACCTCTGATCGACAAATGCAACAAACGTTTGGTACATTCAGCTGACGTTAGCCAGTTAGCTAGCATTACTTTAGTCACCAACTTACAACACATCTTACAATGTATTTCATAAATACAATAGGCATAAGAGAGTCAATTCTTTTCTCTTTCATGTCCCAGTATCAGCCATAACCACAAACTATAATGTAAAACATTAAATTGTCTAAAGACATTTTTGTCCTGCTTCCTTTTAACTGGCTAACATACTACTCACTGCAAAACTTTGCCCGTAAAAAATGTCAACAAAGACTCTTCTTAGTGGTTTGGTTTGATTTTGTGTGAAATCTGGCAAAGTAACAGGTATTAAGAATAACTATGCAGAAATAGCCAATAATCTCACTAATGGTCTTGGTTGTACGGTAGTCTAGGTCATATAGAAACGTTAGTATTAAATTGAGACTGTTGAAACTAGTAAAAAATGCCTTGTACTAAATTTAAATAGTCGGGAAGAAAGTCCAGAATATATTTTTGGGAAACAACTGTTCTTCTCCAGTATGCACAGAATATACAAAAGATCTCAAATATTAATATACACCACCTCGGGTGGCCATATTTTCATGTCCCAACATGTACCACACATTCATGTTCATGCACATGTATGTATGTATGTATGTATGTATGCACGAACCATGGACGTTTTCATTAAAATGGGAGTAATTATTTTAGCACCATGGACAGCGCCTCAGCAGACGAAAAATGTGTCATGGTTCTGGACTTTGTGTTAGTCATTTTTTTCTTTTAGTGTATTTTGGTTCTGTATTGTTATTTTGAGTTTCTGTTATATTCATTCTAGTGTTATTGTTTGTTTTGTCACCTGCCTCTGGCGTCATGTCTTGTTTCACTCCCTGTCCTGGTCCTGGTGTCTTGTCTTTGGTTGTTTCCTGTTTTATTTTGAAAGTCTTGCGTCTCTGTGTCATTTCTAGTTTTACTTCCTGCCCCTTTGTGTTTTCCCTCCGTTTTCTTGATTGACAGCCCTGACCGAGTTTCCCTGATTGTTTGCCCCGCCCCTGATTGTTTCCACCTGGTTGTCTTCTGTATTTAAGCCACCCCATTCCTCCGCTTCTTGTTGGATCATTTGTTAGTCTCTGATTTTTCCCGTGTTCTGATGCTCAGCCACTATTACGTTCTTATGCTTCATTGTTGTTCCCCGTTAGACACTGTTTTTCTCCGTGTAGCTTCGTGCTTCTTTGTCTTTCCCGCTAGGTTTTTTTTTATCCTTTTTAGACGTCGTTCTCCTCACGTGTTACCCCGTGTTTCTCCTCGCACTCCTTGTTGTCCTGTCCTTTGTTCCATTGTGTATCCTCACTGTCTCTCTGTGTACTCTGTGTTAATTCAAGTTTCTATGTAGTTAGCTTGCTCATAGTTACCCTTGTGTTTATTTTATATTGTTTCGAGTTAGTTTATTATTTTGTATTATTTAAGATCCTCTTTAAGAAAGAAAGAAAGAAAGAAAGATATTCCTTTATTAGTCCCACAGTGGGGAAATTCAGTTTTACACTCTGTTGTTCACAGTACACAGTACATAGTACATATACATGTCAATGGAGAGATGTCAGAGTGAGGGGGCTGCTCCTGACAAGCGCCCAGAGCAGTTGGGGGTTTGGTGCCTTGCTCAGGGGCACCTCGGCAGTGCCCAAGAGGTAAACTGGCACCTCTCCAGCAACCAGTGTAACAGCTTAAAGGCTCGCCTTTTGTTGATAATCCCCCTGTCTGCTTTCTGCGTTTGGGTTCTCTCTCTTTCCTGAGTCTCAACTTCTGTAATACAATGTTTCATCTCCCAAAATCTATCAAACATCATTTTAAAACCGCATACACTTGTACACACAAAGGTTGCATTGGTCTAATATGACATGATTGTCATACCTTCTAAATCTAAACACAAGGATTTTGGGACATTTTTGGGAACCCAGACAAACTGGTAAGTTTGGTCACCAACCCACCACATACCCTAAGGGCAGTGTACCTGTTGAATTTCTACTTTAATCAATGCATCAATTATTTATTTTTTTTCCTTTGACTCTTTAATGGAACAAAACTACCTCCAACACAGCACAGGCACACAGACAAGTGTTTGGCTGGTCAGTTGAAAGAGAGATAGTGTCAGGAAGTATAAATGTTAATCTTTAATTTCCGGTTGCATGCTTTTATTTTGGCGCACTTCCTGTTTTGTTTGCATCCTAACCTCTCCTCTCGTTGCAGTTCACTTCACTCCCTGCCCTGCTTGTCTCCTGCCTTCACGTTAGAGCACCTCCTCCCGTCATGATTATCATCACTAGTCACCTGCGTCTGATCGTCATCCCCTGCCCTGATTGTGTTCACCTGTGTATAGTTATCCACCTCCCTCACTAGTATATAATGTGTCCTCCCTTTTCCTCCTGTGCCAGTTCGTCTTTAACTGTTTAGTAAAGCGTACCCGCCAGCTCCCAGTGTTTTTTTGTCTTCTAGTGATCTGACCATAGCTTGTATTTTTTACTTCGCCTCTAGCCCGCCGATTTAACTCTGTTTGCCTCGCTGACTGCCTTTTTGTGTAACGACCTACCGCCTGTAATAAAGACTTTGATTTTTGCCCGACACCCTGCCTCTGAATCTGCGTTTGAGTTCACCTGAGTCCGAGTTCCGCCCTGACAGACAGGTGTTCAACAAAGCCACAAATATTTATCAAGACACAAGTCATCCCCTGTTTTCAGAATGCGTTGTTGCCATCTGGCTTGTGTTTTAAACCTCCCATTGTTTTAAAAACAGTGGTACAAAAATTCCTTCATCCCTCCTTTTATCCATTATATATATCATATCCACTGAATGCACACAACATAAAAATATAGCCTTGTTCATTTAGTGACCCCCGACCCCCATCCACTACCTCCTTTTATATCTACCTTATATTTGGTGAAATTTTCTCTTTATTTTTAATGACTCCGTTTTTAATGCACTGCCAATAGTTATTTATCACAACTAAATTATTGTTATGCTTCTTGTGCAGATCTGTCTGTATTGTGTTTTGCCTATTGTTTTGTGGTATGTGTGTGATCCTGTTGCAAACAGATTGCCCATTTGGGACAAAGAATGAACTGAAATGAACAGGTTTTTTTCTCCCCTTGTCTATGAGTGGCATCAGTGTTTGTTTCTTACAATATTTTTCTTCCTTTTATTTGTTTATTTATTTTGTTTAATTATACTCTTTCAAAAAGTAACAGAAAATAATGTTTACAATGATAATGATATTGGTATCATTACAAAAAAGATGACATCAGGTGGCAATACAGCACATCCAAACAACATCTGGCTCATAAAATTAAAACAGAGCCATTACTGTGAGTCACATTTCTGCTTTTAAATCCTCTCCTTGGGTTGAAGCAAAAGGTCTGTTTGTAGCTTGGCAGATATCTGCAATTCTACACCAGAATCGTGCAAATGGTGATACAAGCACCAAATTTTGTATGATGACTTCCAAAGGTACAAGTAACAAATTTGGCTGACTAGCCACCTGAAAATCCAAAAGGAGCTTGTGATAACGTTTGTATTTATAATTCGGCAACCACCCAGCCAATATATGTGATTTGGGTGTCGAAATGTATGTTTTTGGATATGCTGAATTAATCTTTGACACTTTTAACATTTTCATTTTCATAGACTGTGAAGATATAGCCAATCATAATGAAAAATTTGGCCAATTTGTTGTATTTCTTTCTTGTTGCATGGCTTTCTTGTTTATAATAGTAGTTGGTTATACATGGGGTGTAGGGTCGTAGTGGTAGGGGTAGCACCTTTGTTTCAGCAGTCAGCCACATCCCCCGGATGGTTCCAACGGGTGGACATTGTATTCGACGTCTACAAGAAATTAAGTCTAAAATCAGAAACTAGATTCAAAAGAGGCCAAGGAGTGAGGAGAAGAGTAACAGGAAAATGCAAGACACCCCAAAACTGGAAAAGCTTTTTGCGAGATGACAGTAATAAAACTGGACTATTTCATTTTCTCGCCGAGAAAATGTGTGAAGCTAACACAACAAGCACTATTGTCGTGACGAGAGGAGACAGTGCCATTAGCAACAGAACGAGGTCCCTGGATGCTGTGACTCCCTGCTCCCATGAGGAAGCTGACACCAGAATCTTTGTACATGCCAAGGATGCAACTTTGCAAGGTAGCAAGACAATGATCATCAAAGCACCGATGTCGTTGTTATAGCAGTGTCGACAATGTCATCCCTACAAGAGCTTGGTCTTGAAAGCTTGTGGATAAACTTTGGACAAGGACCCAGTACTTGATGGATGGAAAGTCAGCGGTATCTTGTTCTTTCATGCTTTTACAGGCTGTGATGTAGTTTCTGGTTTTCGTGGCAAGGGGAAAAAATCTGCTTGGATGACATGGAATGTATACAACGATGTAACTGAAACCTTCAAAAAACTCAGCAACTGTCCATGTGAAGTCTCTGATGATGACCTGCAGAAACTGGAGAACTATGTTGTCCTGATGTACAACAGATCTAGTGCAGCCAGTGGTGTTGATGAAGCAAGGCTGGATCTCTTTGCCCGCAAGCAGAGGTCATATGATGCAATTCCACCAAAAGAGCTGCCCTGAGGGAGCATGCAAAACGTGCTGCATACCAGAGTGGGCTCATCTGGGGTCAGGCGACAATCACCAACCCAGAAACCAGTACTCCTGCTGACTGGGGTTTGATTCAAACCGATGAGACGTGGCAGGTATGTTGGACAACCCTTCCTTCAATAGCCGCAAGCTGCCAGGAATTGACTAAGTGCTCCTGCAAAAAAGGCTGCACCCAGAGATGCAAATGCTTCCGTGCTGGACCGCCGTGTGTGGCTGCGTTTGTGACCAGTAACAGCCCAGTGGTCACAACAGACCTCTGTACAGGACCATTTCACAGAACATTCTAAATGTATATTATGTATATTTATTTCAGTATTAATGGGACATTCTCATGGTCTATGTCAGTTTTTGTTTCATAATTATTCATTATTCCGTGTATGTATTGACTGACCTTTTTATGTATGAGTGCTACGTGCTGTGTGATGTTGACTGCAAGAAACCCTAATAAATGGCCTTCTGTTGTTAGCATTTTTTTTTAAGATATTTGTGATATTCTTGTGTTCTATGTCAGTTGGTGTTTCATGATTATTTATCATTACATCCATTTATTATCTCGGCATTATATGTATGGATGTATTATCTCGGCATTATATATGTATAAGTGCTGCATGCTGTGTTATGTTCATTAAAATAAATCCTATTAAAGGCCTTCTGTTCTTGGGTTACTGTAAAATGCTGTTATGATGTTGATTGATACCCTAATTAAACGCTTTCTGTTGTTGGATTTTTGTGTTTGCTTTATTTTTAGTCATCTAACTGTTGCCAAAATGCTTTGGAAGTGTCGGAAATGAATTTATCGTGTCTTAAAACATATATTTTGACACTCGGCTCATGAAAATTGGCTTGATGGTTACCAAATTATGTGAATATTTCTTATCAACAACTCCATTTTAGCGGCCACATTAAAAAATGGCTGCCATCTTGAATTTTTAGGTGGCTAGTCGTACAGATCTGCTAAGTATACCCTAGGGAGTCATCATGCCAATTTTGGGGCTTGTATCACTATTTGCACGATTTTTTTTTTTTTTTTCCGCTAAGCTATTGCTCCAGATGCAGAAAATGCTCATGTTATTTAAACTGGGACAGATGTTGTAGGATTAACATGCTGTCGAGATTAACTAAATTACTAACTGTCTGGCCTTACATAACCCCTTCAGAGGCTAGTTCCAGTACAGTCAAGCTATGTTCATAATGCCCTGAGCCAAAGTTTGGCAATGTGCTAAAGCCTTTCTGGCTTTTGTAGCTCAAGAACTAGCTGACTCTAGATCCAACATTGTAAAGAACTGTCTGTATGCTGCATTTAAATTGATTGGTGTTAACATATAGTGTAAAGCCACCTTCCCTTAATTTGTCCAATTCTGTTTATTTTTTACAGGAATATATACATGGACATTGCTTATATGGACTGTCACATACTGTGTTATAGCACTAAAGCTTTAAATGCTGTTACATAGCTAAGCTAACATGTAAACAAGTACTTGTTAGTGTGAACTTGGCAGCGTGTTTGCAGATGTTTGACTCTGCATGTGTCATCTGATAAATCTGCTGCCTTTCTGGCAGTGAGGAATGTTGGCTCCCGTCCCTGTTTTATCATAGGGAGGCAGCTCCGACAGAGAGTCTGACACCGAAAATCCTCATAGAGGAGAAGGTGAAACAGCTTGGCCATAATTAGAATTAATGTGTGGAAGAGGAGTGGGGAAATGAACCATCACAACAGAGATCAGTTCTTATTATGGATCACTTATCCAGTTTTTTTACAGGTCAGGGACTGATGTGCCTCTTAAAAAACCCGGATAGAGAGAATGAGTCTAAGTTATCTGTTTCATTGCAACGGTGTAAACTAAATTGGAGAAGCTGCATGGAGAGGGTAGATTAGTTGAGATGCCTAAGGAGAAAAAGAGAGAGGCATAGCTGGGTATTAAAAACTGAGTCATCCATGAAAGGCAGTGCAGCATATACTATTCCAGAAATTGTTATAAAATTCCTCAGATCTCTGTTTCTTCACTGTTCTGTGTCTTAAGTTTGTAGAGTCTTCAAACTTTTCTGCTTGCATAGATAGATAGATAGACATATAACATATAAATGTTTCCTTTTGATATCAACGCAATTTTAGAGAATCAGGTTAGAGACAGATTTCAAGGATTCTTTAGAAAGTAGGATGCACTGTAACAATTCTTACAAACTCAAAACATTTCACGCTACAAATTATGTTTTTTCTTCAGCAACTACAAACAAATGCAAGTTCAGTCTTTGATTTCACTTCCTAAAAGCAATGTAGAGTCAAATATGAACGCACTACATAACAACCATCAGTGATAATAGTCATAAAGTCTCATATCTTTCCAAGAACAAATTAATCAGATTAAATCCCAGTTGAAAGCAATCCCAGTGGAAAAAGCTATGTAAACCTCCTCCTCTTAAATTCCCATAGTATTGAGTCTAATAACGTTCTAGAAGTTCCAAAATCTTAAAGATCATTTAATGGGATGTTTCCTGATTGTGGTCACACATATGATAACCTGACATGGTCACTGTAACATCACCCATTGGTTTGTGGACTCTTTGAAGCCTCGACACGAGAATATTTAGCATGTTATCATATCAACATTCCACTAGGGATATTACCATGCATTGATTGCACAGGCATTTTTTTTTTTTTACCAGCAAAGGAATGGACATTGCAGAATTGTTAGAGCATGATGGAACAAATCACTATAGGTAGAACAATTCAGCATAAGTCTGCTTTCAACAGGGCTCCAGTTAGCCAGATCTCACTCCCATCGGCAAATAGCCAACGGCAGCTTGGTCTCATCAAACGCTCTATGTGGCCATAGTTATGGTGGGAACAAAAGTGTACTACATTACACTACACTACACTAACAAGTGTACTTATTTGAACCCAAACCATAATATTTTCCCAAACCTAACCAAGTTTCAAGTTTATTTAATTTGTATAGCACTTTAAACACCAACCAGGTTTTGAACCAAAGTGCTTCACAAAAACAGAAATATATGCATACACATGCAAGAACGTGTAGTTGTGGAAATAAAACAAAATTAAAATATTAAACTATATTAATGTTTAATTTAAACACAATTTAAACCCAGAGAATCAAATAAAGACAGCAAAAAAGAAAAGCAAAAAAAAAAAAAAAAAAAGGTTAAACACAGTTCCAGCTAACACAAGAGAGCAGTGTCCCAGTCAGTCCCAGGTGAAACCAAAAGCCAATGCTGACATATTTTAAGTAAACATTTAAGTTACATAATGTTATCTAAAGAACACATAATGAACTTGCATCAAGTCTGTTATTTGTGCATGTCTTTTCCTAAACCTAAGTAGTTTTGTTGCCTGACCATAACCACATTTTCTGTGAAGACAGAAGTTTATTTTGAAAAGACTGTGCATGCATGTAACAAACGGAAATTGAATGGAAAAACTGGCAAAGTGTAGGCCTGCTGACCAAGCTGCTATATTTCATGAGTTGGGAGTGAGAATGTGTTGCTTCAGCAGTTTGAATCTCAAACTCTTACGTGTGATGCCAGCTGCTCATGAGCACAGGCAGATAGCTTCTTTAGGCTGTCAAATGCGTCTTGTATTAGAGAGATGTGATGTAAGATTGCTCAAGACTGTGTTCAGGTACGTGGAAATGAGCTCCATCCTGTTATCTTCTACATACCAGAGCTGCTCATTACTCTGCTGCAGCTGAGCGGAAACAAATGCAATCTGTATGGAAATGCATGCTGCTTAGTCACAACACAGCCTGTGGGTAATAGCGTAGTGTATCTTCTGTGAGTTTATGCCATGTTCACATCATATCAGAGGACCTCAAAGAAAGGGATGACATCTCCTTGCTGCGACTTGGAAGCATTCATGTGTTCAAGTTGTTGCAAGGTTCACATTTAATACTTTGTACCTGTGGGCTGCAGTTGAACTGTGTCTCTGAGCTCAATCCAGTGAGATATACTCCAACAGGCATCAGTCACTTCTTAAAAATATACTGTGAACATAACCCAGTAAGCAACAAGAAAAGTTTTGAATTGCCTGTTTTCTTTGCATTCTAAGCAGATTTATGGACGTTTATTCTCGATGGACATCAGAGATAATGATATTCTCAAGAAGTGTAAGTCACACTGAATGATATCAGTATGTTTCATGTCTGTGTGTTACAGATTTGAAAGAGCTGTGACTCCCAGAAGGAGTATGATATTTGATTCAAATTCAGGACATGCAGTATCTTTGCCTCACCTTCTCACGTGCCCCGTGGGAAGGCTTTGTCCTGTGTAATGTCCATGTTTGTTACGTACTGTATCCTGAAATAACATGCTGTCCAGAACGATGAGTACAACTACAGACGAGCACTCCCTTTGTAATTTTAATCCCATCTGATTGGAGTTTAATTTAAAACTTTTAATAACCACATTTCATTATGTCTACTACACTCAAATAAGTCATTATGCTTTCAACAAAATGTATTTTAATCTATATATGGGCCTATCTAAAGTATTACCAGCCCTGTCTCATCAGAATTATATTCCCATACAACAAAACTGCATAGTGAATTAGAGGGACATGTATTTTGTCGCTGTTACATTTGTTTTTGACATATCACAAATACATTTCTAATGATAGTCCACAGACGTCCATGTAGGGAAGAGGTTTAAATGATTTAATTATCAAAAAAAAAAAAAAAAAAAAACTTTACATATCACATACCAGCTGTACCACCCTTTGTCCAAAACACTGTTTAACTTCCTTTGGCCTGGACTTTGGGCTTTGTAACTTTGCACCAAAAAAAAGTAGCAAGTAGCATTTTTTGTTTTGTTTCAATTTACAGCATTAACCATGTTTGAAACTGTGACGTTGTGAAATTGTGACCGTAATCTGGGATTATGTTTCCCTAAAACATAATGAGAATGCAGTTTAGTTGTATGGGGATGTAAGATAAGATAAGATAAGATATTCCTTTATTGGTCCCACAGTGGAGAAATTCACACGTTACAGCCGCAAAGTGGATAGTGTCATAAACAAGAAGCATAGATTTTAAAACAGTATTAATACAAATAAAGTAAAATAATATATACATAATAGAAAGTAAAGCCAAAATATGTCCAGCATATTAAAAAATATTATTGTCCAGTTGCTATAATTGCACAGATGATATGATTGCACATATGTGTTGTTATTGCACTTGTGTCCAGTCAGTTTGTTGTGAGTGTTTATGTGGTCTACTGGGAGCAGTGCTGGTTGTGAATGTGTATGTGGTCTACTGGGAGCAGTGCTGGTTGTGGAGTCTAACAGCTGCAGGCAGGAAGGACCTTCTGTAACGCTCCTTCGTACACTTAGGGTGTAGCAGCCTGTTACTGAAGGAGCTCTCCAGAGCTCTGATGGTGTCTTTCATGGGGTGGGAGTCCTTCTCCATCATGGATGACAGCTTAGCCATCATCCTCCTCTCTCCCACCACCTGCACTGTGTCCAGAGAGCATCCCAGGACAGAGCTGGCCCTTTTGATAATCTTATCCAGCCTCTTCCTGTCTGCAGCTGTGATGCTGCTGCCCCAGCAAACCACTCCATAAAATATGGCTGATGCCACCACGGTGTCATAAAATGTTTTCAGGAGTGTCCCCTGCACTCCAAAAGACCTCAGTCTCCTGAGCAGATACAGTCTGCTCTGGCCTTTTTTATGGAGTGCAGAGGAATTTGTAGTCCAGTCCAGTTTATTGTTCAGGTGAACACCCAGGTATTTATAAGATGTCACCATCTCAATGTCTGATCCTTGGATGTTCACCGGTGTTGGAGGGGGATGAGTTTGCCTGCGGAAATCCACCACCAGCTCTTTAGTTTTCCCCGCGTTGATCTGGAGGTGGTTCCGCAGGCACCAGTCCACCAAGTCCTGGGAAAGTTCCCTGTACTCCGCATCGTCCCCATCAGTGATGAGGCCGACGATAGCAGAGTCGTCAGAGAACTTCTGCAGGTGACAGGTTGGTGAGTTGTAGGAGAAGTCTGCAGTGTAGAGCGTGAAGAGGAACGGAGCCAGAACCGTTCCCTGCGGGGCCCCCACACTGCAGACCACCGTGTCGGAGGTGAAGTCCCGTGTCCTCACATACTGTGGGCGGTTTGTGAGGTAGTCCAGTATCCAGGATGTTAGATGGTTATCTACCCCTGCAATCTCCAGTTTGTCCCCCAGAAGTGTCGGCTGGATGGTGTTGAAAGCACTGGAGAAATCAAAGAACATGATCCTCACAGTGCTTCCAGGCTTCTCCAGGTGAGACAGAGCTCGGTCCAACAGGAAGATGACGGCATCGTCCACCCCAATGCCAGGTTGATAAGCAAACTGTAGTGGGTCCATGGATGGACTCACCACAGGGCGGAGATGGAGGACCAGGCGCTCCAGGGCCTTCATCAGGTGGGATGTTAATGCCACTGGCCTGAAGCTGCTGGGGTCCTTGGGGTGTGGGGTCTCAGGCACAGGTACCACGCAGGATGTCTTCCATAGTTGTGGTACCTTCCTCAGCCTCAGGCTCAGGTTGAATAGGTGTCCAAAAGTCCCACACAGCTGGTCTGCGCAGGACTTCAGGAGCCTGGAGCTGATGCCATCTGGACCCGTAGCCTTCCTCACATTCATCCTCTTGAACTGGTTCTTCACCTGAAGGGTTGTGAAGGACAAACTGGAGCAGGGGGGCTGTGTGTCAGAGGCAGTGGAGGGGGGTGGTGGGGGGGCAGAGCTGAGTAGTGGAGCAGAGGGGGGTTGACTATGGGACGGATCTGCTGAGGGTAGAGCTGGAGCCGTAGGTGGATCTGTAGGTGTCGATGTAGGTGTTGATGTCAGTGGGGGCTGTTGTTGAGCTGAAGGTGGTGAAGGAGGAGGAGGGGGGGCACTGTCTTGAAGTGGCAGATGAAGGGGGTTGCAGCAGGGTGGACTGGGCCGGGGGAGGGGTGGTTGACTCATCAAACCTGTTAAAGTAATGGTTCAAATCATTCACCCACTTTAGGTCTCCCACAGCCTTGGAGTCTAGTTTCTTGTGGCCTGAGATGGTTTTTAGGCCTTTCCAGACTCCACTGATGTTGTTCTGCTGCAACTGTTCCTCCATCTTCCTCCTGTAGCTGTTCCTCCCCTCCCTGATTTTCCTCCTTAGCTCCCTCTGAACAGCCTTCAGCTCCTCCTTGTTTCCTGACTTAAAGGCCCTCTTCTTCTCCTTAAGGAGGGCCTTTATATCAGGATTAATCCATGGTTTGTTGTTGGAAAAACACCTTACCGTCCTGGTTGGTAAGGTGTTTTCCACACAGAAGTTTATGTAGTCCGTTAAGCAGCCAGTCAGTCCATCTATATCCTCCCCATGAGAGTCCCAGAGTTCCTCCCACACTGTTGTGCTGAAACAGTCCTGCAGAGCTTCCTCAGCTTCTTTGGACCATGTCCTCACTGTGCGGGAGACGGCTGGTTCTCTGTGTACCAGGGGTCTGTACACAGGCTGGAGATGAACCAGGTTGTGGTCTGATCTTCCCAGGGGGGGGGGGGGGGGATGATGTGTATGCCTCCTTGCAGTTGGCATACAATAAGTCCAGTATTTTACTGTCCCGTGTGCAGCATGACACATACTGGGTGAAAGTTGGTAGAGTGGAGGACAGAGAGACATGATTAAAGTCTCCAGAGACCAGGAGGAGGGCCTGAGGGTGCTGTGTCTGCAGCCTGCTAGTGACTGAATAGACGACATCACAAGCTGTGTCACCGTTAGCAGAGGGGGGAACATACACAGCCATCATAATAACATGTGTAAATTCCCGCGGTAAATAATATGGCCTCATACTAACGGCCACCAGCTCGATGTCCCCGCTGCAGTGTTGCTCTTTAACAGTGATGTGACCAGGGTTACACCATCTATCATTAACAAACACCGCCAGACCTCCTCCTTTCCTCTTACCGCTGTCTCTCGTCCTGTCCGCCCGCACCAACTTAAATCCGTCCAGCTCCGTCACCGTGTCCGTGGTCGCCGCCGTCAGCCACGTCTCGGTGAACACCATGACGCTGCACTCCCGGTACTCCCGCTGATGTCGGGTCAGCGCCGCCAGCTCGTCCATCTTGTTGGGGAGAGATCTCACATTCCCTTCTTCTCCTCTTTATCTCCGGGGGGAACCGGGGGAACATCAGGTCTCTCCTCGGAGTGTAGCCGTGCTGTGTTGCGAAGCGCCAACAGCTGATCCCTTGTGTAAACAATGGGTCTGCTCGTTGGGTCCCCGCACACGGTCGTAAACATCGTGAAAAGTAATGAAAAGTTACGACCAAAACTGCTGTTTTGGTCTCCATAATGCCAGAAAAGACTGTTGAATTAAATGACATACTACTGACTCGTGAAAGAAAAGATTTTAAAGAGAAAAGCTCTTGAATGAGCAAGAGCTGCTGTAACAGGCTGCCACTCACGTGGCGCCATCTTTAAGAGAATGTAAATGAATGTAATTTTGTAGGAGACAGGATTGTACTGTCTGATGATCGCGTTGACTTGCGTCTATAATTTATAACTGGAAAAAACATTTTAGGCCCCAAAGAATTCCCTTCCAAACATTATCTTGTAATTACCACCTTTTCACAGTCAGCAGTAAATCCAATATGACATGAATGCAGCATTAGCGCCTGTGAACTTGTAACTCACTGCTTCCCTCCAGTTCTCGACCTGCCACACTGTTGAAGAACAAGCTGTGATTTTTATTTCTTTTTTTATTTATTTTTGGCTCTCTCTGGAGCTGTTCTAAGAACTCTCTCCATGATTGTCATACTAAAAGTGCAGGATTTCTGTTGGCCTTGTTATCTGAACAAAAGTGTGGGATTTATTAGCAATGTCTCTACAGGATAATTCAGTTTTAACAACTACTGTTGGATTTTTTACCAGTTCCCTGCATATAATTTTCATTCTTTATTCCTAGCCTTTCCAGGGCTGAAAGGCTTTTTGACTTTCAAGGACATGTTACTTCAATATATGGTAGTGACTGTCCAAACTATTATCTACTGTATATATGCCAAACAGAAAACACATTGCCACAATGTCTTGTAGGGTTGACTGTAAACAATTAACTCTTCCAACCAGGTCTCACAGGAAGTTGTGAATAGCACAATATTACACAGACATTCTGCGTACATATACACATCCTAGCCTTTTTGCTTGTCAGTTGTATGCCACAGTTCATGTGTCATTTGTACGCCACGCTACAAAACTATGGTAATGTCTGCAGTTAGGTTGAGGCAACAAAACCACACTTAGGATAAGGAAAAATGTCATGGTTGGGCTTAAAATAAGTATGTAAAATATGTACTGAAACAATGTAACATAACTACAGAAACGTCAGTAACATAACTTCTTCAGCAAAACACTGGTCCCGAACACCGACCTCCTGGTTTAAAGTCCTGTGTTTGTTGGACCCACCCTCACACTCACCGTAAGTGGTCTATATTGCTTTTTATTCTAGGTCACTAGCTCTGAGTTTGGCACATTTATGCAGATGTGTTTACACTGGACTCAGCACCGACTACATGGCACACACATGACACGACAAAAGGAAAAAACACATTCATATTGCATGCTAAATGTCTTATGCATTGTTGTGGCATTCATACGCCTTCTTGTGCAAACTGGCTAACTATTCAATGATTTAATCCAAGGAGGCATATTATCTCATTTTCTGATTTATAATCACTGTCATTTAAGTTTGTGCAGCCCACTGCATAGCTGTGTAGATAGATAGACAGTTTTAGACAGGTTTAGAAAAGGTTTGTTTCCATCAAAAACACTGACAGCATTATTTGGTCTGATCTTATGACCATCTCCCTCTTTTATAATCTCAGGAAGTCCCACTTTCAAGTGATAATCCTCTCCTGTGAGTGCATGTAAGAGGTTGTAGGAGTGGATTTATTAGACAACCAAAACAGTAAACCTCGAGAGAAATAAACATGAAATTGATTTAAATAAATCTTATTATCAGGGAATGCATTCAAGCTCCGAGAAAATGCAGAGTGGTGGAGGCAATTTAAATCATCTATCAAGTTGCCAGCAGAAATGCTATTTTAGCATAATTCAACAAATCAGAATGGAGGCACTTAATAACTGTGCCCTCTGAAAAATATGAAATGACAATCAAATTAATTTAATGTGCAAGGTCAGTAGGAAACAGATATGTGCGCTTGGGAATACCTGAGGTTTATTTCGGTATCTGCATTACACTGAAAGTAGCAGTATGATCAGTTGGCCAAAGGCTTTCTTTCTCTGTCCCAGAAATGCAGACTGCTGCACCCCTGTGCATATGGAGGTCATAAAGTGGGATTACATACTGAATTAGCAAACATGAAAATGACTTGAACCACAGAAACCTCTGTATCGACTGTCCTACTTTCATAACAACCATAGCTTTTCAAGTACTTCTTGAAGTAAACTACTAAAGGTACTACTACTACTACTACTACTAAAGGTAGACCATGAAAGACACATTAAAGTTAGCTGGTTGATTAACTGATTTAATGCAGCTGCATTACATACTGCAGGGAAAACCTATAGACTGTATACTGTATATCCAATTTATTCTCAGGTGTTACTGTAACAATGACAATGTGTGTAACTGGTGAGGTTGCAGGAAGCTAGTTAGTCCGATAGGCTAACCATAACCATAACCACCAAAAGTGCTTGTTTTGAAAAGTAATTTGCCTTCAATTTAACAAAACCTGCTTTATTTTTAACAGACATTTAACTGTAGTTCAGTTTTTAAAATGTGGTCACTGAGCTGTGGTACAGTGTTCTGTACACGTTTTGCCCTTCAGCACCGCGCCAGGCAGCAAGGTAAGCAGGTAAGAGCCTGACGAGCATGTTTGTGTGCTCATTCTCGGGGGAATATCCATCAGACAGTTTACACTTTGACTGATGTCTGCTGGACCAAGAGTTTTTGAGAAAAGTGGTGAGAAGTAACACCTCTGGCGCTGTACAAACCATTAAGCGTAACAGTGTTCGAGACAGAGCGCATAGCATGATTTCAGTCATGATTAATGAAAATATCAAAATACTGAATTGATGTAACAAACATTAACTTTGTTAATCTTTTATTAAATGACACCGCTGCAACAAAAACCAACAACATCAATATTGGGCGCAGGATTACATGTAAACAGTGTCTGCATTAACAGAGTTACTGCTGCAGCGCCAAGCTGTCAGTACATTTCAAAGCATTTATTCAACAAAGAGTGATATATTTAACAACTTGTGATCGCATAATTAGCATTCAGACAGTACTGTGAAAAGCATGAATTAAGTCAAAAAGTAGATTTTTGGTGCTCTAGTCATCTCTTCTCCAGCTGCAGTCAGGACTGGAGCTGACTGAGTGAAACTGACTGAAATCTCACAGGAACTAATGGTGGAGGTCTCTGGCTTGGTCAGGAATGAAAAAAGGGGGAACTGAGGATGACACACATAAATTTTATGCACAATCTGAAGTATTTATTCAGCAATCAGTGGAAAAATATCAACTGTAGAGAACATGGTTAGTGTACAAAATATAGTTGGTGTACATTAGTTGGGCTATAAAGAGCAGCAGAGAAGAGATGTCGGGTCCTTAAAGGACTGACAGCAACACCAGGAGAACCTCAGGTATGATTTCATCTGTAGGGAGGATTCAGCATTGTAGCATTGGTTTAATGACAGCCAGTTAGTTTTACTATTTTCTGTACAGTTTAAAATGTGAGGCATTTTATGGCAGACTGCAGGGCGGCATTAGACTAAAATAGATTAGGTACAGTTATCTGTGGGTAATAAACACACACACACACAGACACACACACAAAAAAAAAATGACACTGGCACTGATCTGCCTCAGAGCTTTTCAGATTGTTCATCCCTTCACTTCATCTGTCAATAGTCAATAAATTCGGTAGCCAGTGCTGGTTATCTAAAATAAATGCAAATAAGAATCAAGAGAGAACAGAACATTAATTTGAGGTCTGAAGCGACAGTTCATGTATGCATGTACTGTATGTACAGGTGTGTGTATGTGTGTGTGTGTGTGTGTGTGTGTGTGTAAACCACTATGAGACCTGTTTTTGGATTGTGTCAGTCTACACACTATAAACCAGTATAGGTGTGTGTGTGTGTGTGTGTGTGTGTGTGTGTTTGTTTGTTTATGATATGCAGACATGCCATGTGCAGCTCATGCTACAGTAGCAGGCCAAGCAGTACAGATTACATTAAACAGAATCACTGAAAGAAAACAAAACACAAGGAATCTGTAGGTAAGCTACAGTGAATTCAGTGTAAACAGGTTACTCATTTAAACCTGAGTTACACAAAGCAAGGTAACAGCCAAGTACCTGTCAGTGAAAGTGAAGTCTGTCCTGCAGGGAGGCTTACATTTTTCTAGTTTTCCAAAGACGAAGTGGAGTAGTAAATCAGGACCATGTTGTGATGTAGGCCATGAAGACAGGTTGAGACTGATGTGATGCATTTATTCTGGTTTCTATGAGATATACAGCATGCATTGTGTAACTGCATATAGCAGTAATTAGATCTTGAAGAAAGTCAGGTCATTTGGCTAATTTTATACACATACAATTTTATACATTTTCTGACAAAAGCCTATGTAAATTATTGAAGAACTAGGCACATTGCATTATTTACAAGGTACCCAAATGTAAAGTATCACCGGTGGAATAAACTGTGATTCACAAGAAAAAACATTAAACTGCTTGCCGTCAGAAACATCAGTGAAATTAACTTATATATAATAAACTAATTCCCAAATAGCCATATCGCTTGCTTTGACATAACCTCAATTGGGGGAAGTATTTTGCCAGCATTAACATTATAAGTTAGTATGGAAAACAACTCAACAATTTGAGTTGCAATGACCGAATGCTGGGGCATTGATCCTGTAGGCAGGCTGGTCTAATACACTGTTCGTAGCTATACCAAGTATTGAGGTATACATTGTGATTTGTGTGTGTTCCATGTAGTCAATTTGTTTAAAATTCATGTAATCATGAACCAGGAAATAAAAATCCATCCACCCGGCCTCCTTCCTCCATGCTGGGTCAAAAAACAAAGAACTTTCACTCAGGAGACTGGCATTTATTTTGAAAAGACTATATACATATAATGAGTGACACCTGCTGTTGGACATTCTTCACAGTTCAGTCTGTAGAGCCCTGAAGCCACCGATGCTGCTGCACAGAGCACTATGGTTTGTTTGTTAAATGTTTATTAATATTAAACATGTTGCATGTCCAAATTCCACAGTATTACACACAGCGCTCTCTTGAGTCCTCAGCAAAACACAGGCGTGTTTAGTAGATCAGATGAATGGTTCTCAAGATATACGAAGGACAAACCCACAGACAGACCGAGATTCCTTGCTCTGTAATTAGAGAAGAGTAGCTCCTTAATGACGTGGTTAAAATGATTTGGTTCACACAGGTCATAACATCCAGGAGAGAAACTGTTTGTTCTCATTCTGTGTTAAAATGATCCCTCAGTGCTTTGGAAGACACGCTGAGCCAAAGAAACGTAATTCCTTTCAATCAGAGAGCTGTGGTAGCCTGAAATGTAATGAAGTAGAGACCAGCACAAGGCATGAACAGCCTCAACAAGTCATCCATGGAGAGTGAAGTCGTGACACGGGAGACCTTCAGATTCTGTATGAAACTGTTTTAACGTCAGGAGAAATGCAGCAGATATGCTATAAAAGATGACTTGTGTAGAACAAATTGTCTGCGTTCCTCTGTTCCTCCTCCTTGATTCTCACTTAGTCGTGAATGTTTTTTGTTGAATTAAATTGATCTGCCATATGCATTCATTTCAGGGAAATTATTTTTGAAGTTTTCTTTTCCCTCTGAACAGCAGCCACATTACCATAATGCCTGCTGGACCGTTTCCATAGAAACAGTCTTGCTGAACCTTCCTTCGTGGAACTGTTATTTTTATAACTTTAATTTTTCTTATTTGTTATGTCTGAGTTTTGCAATTTGAGGAAACAGAGCTAATTTTAGCCACTGATGAAAAAGTAGTTACTGAAATGGCAATGCATTTTTATTGTATGCTTTGTATGAGAACATAGTACAGTACTGGTTTTCTCACTGAATGAAGTACTGTTGTAAGCATAAGGGTGACTGCATTACTTTGGATATATATGTTTGTTTGTTTTTTTTTAATAAACTTGTCTGTTCTTAAATCTATAAAAAAATGTTTGATAAAGGGAGAAATTACCACAGTGTTTTCACTTCTGGCTCATAAGGCCACTGATCGGTTGACGCTGGGGCGATGTTGGGAGTTTGCTGAGATTACTAAACTGAATTCAACTGAACACACAAAAGACAGAGAGCATGTCAGGTGTAAATGATTATATTAATGCTGGCTGAATTCCATTTAGCTGCTTCAGTTTCATGATCCTGACAGTGTGCTTGCTGGCTCACTGTCACACGGACATGTGAATAGACGAGAGCTCTTGTTAATGTCGTGAGTAACACTCATGCTTTTCAGTCACTTTGCCATAAAGGTGTACGTTATTCCACACCAACAGGTCGAACAAATCCAACAGAGGAGTATGAGAGACATCTATATGATTCTGGCAATTGGCCTAATCAGCCAAAGTTAGTGACAAAAAAAGAAAGCTGTGTGGGTAACACATTCACACTACCAATTATTCAATATGGCAGCTTGGTCAGTGGCCCTGCACTTCAAACCAGTGGTTCCACCTTCTTATATCACAACTTAATTCATTTACTATAATAGTGTTAGTGGAAGATACATTTTTTTTTTGTTATTGTGGCTGAATAAATGTATTTCATGGTGTTAGAATGCTGCTAGACCACCCCATTAATATTTTTTTAAGGGTTAAATGGCAACAAATATACTGTACACTGAAGTATAATATTCTGCAAGATAAAAAAAAAAAAAAAAAAAACATTTTGCGAATTTTGGAAATGATTACATCTAATTTTTTTTCAATATTCAATTTTCAATATATATTATTTTTTTACTTTTGACTTTACAGCACTCTGCAGTTATTGGAAATTTGGATCACATGAGTCAGAAACAATCCCATGCAGAGTCTACCAGAATCTAATCATACAAAAGATATAAAGTGTGTGTGTGTGTGTGTGTGTGTGTGTGTGTGTGTGTGTGTGTGTATGTGTGGATATTTGTATGTATTATCAGTTGTGTTATGATTTTAGTTATGCATATGTAAATCTTATTTAAAAAAAAACCCTCAAAGACCACAGACAAATCCTGGCGACATGTCAGCGATGGTGTTATGTGACAGTAGTTAAGTATGTACATTAGTAACAAAAGTGAGGTCAGATGAGTCAACACTGACATGGTTTCATATAAGACATGACATCCTGCGTAAAAGTCCTGTGTTTGTTTAACCCATCCACCTACTATATACTGACTTTCTCACTCTCTGTCATACATAATTTACTTTGACAGTCCATGACGACGATGGCTTTACATTGGAGTTAGTTGAAAGTTGTGAGCAGCACCTCTATTTCCTTTGTGCATGGCATAGTGGGAGAATAGTGCACATTAAGACCATAGTCAAAACTCAAGAATTGTGGGCAATCATGTACAGTTTTGAGTTTGGGATATGGTGGTAAAAACAGAAGTAATTAATAAAATGAATAATGTCTCCATTCTACAAGCATCATCAGTCAGCCAGACCACACAACAGCCATGAAACTGGATTTTAGCAGCTATTATTAGTTTTTAGAATTATATCTTGTCATTTTTGCATTAGAAAAACTTATTTCTGGATTATGTTATTGTTCATACTGTGGATATGTGGAAAACATAGACCTTTTTTTTTTTTAATTCGTCAGTTTCTGTGTGATTTACCTGTTGGGAGGCTAATGTTTCTCATACTCATAGTGATATACTACTTATTTATAGTACATTCATATTCAAAGTTTGATGCAACCTGTTTTATGTTCTGCCATGTTTTGTAAGACAGAAATGTGCCACATTTGATAGAATTTTGATGAAATATGAAGAGTTTGACCTTGTGGCCGCCCCAATAGTGTGTTCAAATCAAGTTAAACCAATGTGACTGGCCACCAAAGTGAATGCTGATACACTTCTTAAATTAAGTGAAGCCGGAAATATTTTTTAGACTGCTCCACCTCCTAAAAACAAACTGAAAAGGATACAAGGTAAGGAATCCTTGAAAATTGAAACTGTGTGTTATGAAATGTACAGAGAAGTTAATATTGAGTTTCAGTCCAGGATTTTGCGCAGCAGACTGTTTACTGTTTGAGTTTCCCTTGCTGGCTCACACAGGAGTTTGAGACTTACAGTATACAGTATACTGTATGTCTGAATAATATACAAATGTCTGAATTCCCAAGAGAAAATATTCATACATCCATCGCTTTAGGTGTTGGTGCTATTTTCTAGATTAAATACCAATTCAATCTGCAGAGACAGCCTACAGAATATGGCCACAGCTGATCCCAGACCAGAATACTTGAAAGCAGAAGCATGTTCATCTTGTCAGGAAAAAAATGAAATAGAATTTCATTATTTCCCACATTAGACTACATCTAATACATCCGGTTCTCTTGTGCCTCGCTGAAATATCTTATGCATGAAAAAGGCTGGGAATAGGGGAAGATGTTTAAGAAAAATTCTGTTTGATATGTGCCTCTGCAAAGATAAGAGAGTTAATGAAGTTGGAGATAAGTAATTTAATTTCTCTACCACCTCAGTGGGGGGAGATAAGGGCATAATGGGGAGGAGGAAACTGTTAGCTGAAACTGAAGGAAAAGGCCAAGCTTTTAGCCCCCATGAAAAGATTTTTGCTGGTCAATAATTAAAATTTCCCAGTCTGACACTACTCTTCAGTAGTTTGTACGGATCATTGTTTGTGTCTATTATGTCCTACTTTATCAGCGCAAGCCTTGCTGTGTCCTTGCCAAACGATTCACAGATGGATGTTTTTTGTCCAAATGAGGAAACTCTAATTAGAGCCTGCTGATGGCTTTTTGACAGGCTGACAGAGTTCATTGGTGAGAGGCAGCCCAGTCTGCATCTTGAGATCTGATCATCCAAGCCTTGCTCGTACAAAATTACACTCCCATACAACTAAACTGCTCTCTCAATTAGGTTTCAAGGGAAACATATGTTCTCACAGATAGCAGTCACAGTTTTAAACACATAGTTAATGAAGTAAGTTGAAACCAAAAGAATTTTTTTTTAAAAAAAGAACACATTTTGTTAGGTTTGAATGACAAAATTATTTTGTTAGGTTTTGTAAAAAAAAAAAAAAAAAATCATGGTTAGGGTTAAACTGAATATGTAAGTGAACAGCAACTTTTAGCATCACCCAGAACACAAACAGCAGTCTCGAGGGTGAAAGTCCTGTGTTTGTTGGATCCATCCACCAGTAATCTCGCTCATTATACTTGTTATTATTCCCATAGATGTATAAAGAGAACTGGATACAGCGTTGGAGGCAGGCTCCCATTCATTCCTATGAGAGTTGCTCAGTGGTGCTTGAAGCCAGAAGAGATATAAGATAAGATTTTCCTTTATTAGTCCCACAGTGGGGAAATTTGCAAAATGGCTTGACTGCTGAGTGATAAAGTACCCGGATCATCCGTCAACCTTCCGTATCGTTTGGGCACATAGGGCACATAGAATAGGCTCAATGGCATTTCCATTAATGCTTAGACTCATTTACATGAATGAAGGAAGGCAAATAACGCAGCTACTAGTGCATTTTACAATTTTTAAAACGTAATGATTTAAATAAGGGATATTTAAGTGTCTGTACTGAGAAGCTGATTTACCTCAAAAAAAAAAAAAAAAAAAAAAAAAAATCTCTCTTCCCCAATTTAAGTCTATGGGAAAATATCTTTTTGGACCCAACGGCATCATGTGACAGACACGTCAGCTGTAGTGCCACCATTTGGCCACTAAGACAATTTGCTTCACACCTGGGTGCTCTAAACAGAACATCAGCTGCTCTGCGTGATGCTTGTTCTGATATGTTACACTGCGGCCATCTGCAGACTATAATTACAAACATATTTGTGAAATGTCAAAGACAAAGGTAATTCGCGACAAAATATGTTTCCTCCCAAATGTAGTTGAGGATGCAGTTTCGTTTTATTGGAGTGTAATGTTTTAGGAGACAGGGCTGGATCATCTGAAGAAGAAAATGTGAAGATGTGAGGTGTAACAAAAAGTAAATACACTCATTTTCACAATATAAAAAATGAGACAATATGCATTGTGTACTGTAATAATTCAATGTTATCAACTGCCTATTTGTTTACTTCAAAGTGGGATCATCTGTTTTCTCTTCCACAGAAAGACAAAACAAAAGGTTGAATATAGGCACAAAAATAAGTCAGTTTTTGCTGAGTTTGGCTGCAGGAGTGTTTATTCAGTCTGTCTTTTGGCCACATCACCCAGCAGACAAGTTCCCTGACTGACAGCAAGTGACAGTTCAGAACTCCAAACTTACTAGACACTCCGGTTTCTCTTATTTTCCTCCAGACCATCTCCCCTCTGCTTCTCTCTGCATTCATGAAGCGATACGACTGCAACATACAACACTCGAGCAGACCTCTCTTCATCTCAAATTGCAGTTTGTCTCTCTGAGTTCTTTCCATTGATTGTTTGCACTCATACATATCACTTTCTGCATCAAAATCCAGTGGAAATACATATTGATTTGCATTTGCTTTGGACAGTGAAGGATTTGTGTTTGGAAAATGTTTGTCCAACCAAATTTATACCTACATATTATTATTATTATTATTATTATTATTATTATTATTATTTTTCCACTGAAATCAAAAGTGAAATACGAAATAAACTGAATGATAAAACTGTGTTTTTGCACATTATGCCTAAGGAGGAAAAAATATGTAATTTTCTAGTCAAGTTCTGTCAAATATAGTGTGATTGTATTGAACCATGGTCTCTGTATTACAAATAACCCATGGCCATTGTAAATTTCTGCAAACCGTACGTTAGATATTAATGCTTCTGAACAAAACATCTTCATAGATAAGTTTCATATCAGCCTTGTATGATGCTTGCAGAAATGCACAGTACTACGTGGTTAATGGTGTGAAACAATTGGTTAGGTTTATGCAACAAAACTACTCAGTTATGGTTTGAAAAAAACATGATTGTTTCCAAATAACATAATGTCACAATATAACAACATAACATGACAATGTAACAATGTAACATAATGTAACAACATAATGTAACAACGTAATGTAACAATGCAACATAACAACATAATAACGTAGTGTAACACTGTAAACATAACAATGTAATGCAACAACATAATGTAACATAACAACATAACAATGTAACATAATGTAACAATGTAATGTAACAACGCAACATAACAACATAATAACGTAGTGTAACACTGTAACATAGCAATGTAATGCAACAACAACATAACATAACGTAATGTAACAATGTAATGCAACAAAATAACATAACATAACAAATGTAATGTTATAACCTTAACAATGTAACATAACAATGAAATGCAAAAACATAACATAACGTAATGTAACAATGTAACATAACATAATAATGTAATGCAACAACCTCAACAATGTAACCTAACAATGTAATGCAACAACAGCATAAACATTGTAAATGACAACTGACCATAGCAAACTTAATTATACAACATTACAGTATATAACAAGTGCAAAGTTATCATTAACTTTTAGTTTCACATGGTCTTCAAAAACAGTCTCCTGGGTGAAAGTCCTGTGTTTGTTTGACACAACCAGCTTCACTCCCACCTGCCCTTAGTGGACTTTTACACTTGGTATATTTGTTATTATACCACATAACGTTCTCTCATGGTGGCTCGATACACTGTCACTTGCACTGACCTAATACAAAAATGATGATGTCCAACGTTATCTGTGGTTTATAGAAATGCGCAACACCAACATTTTTTTTTTTTTTTCCTGGAAACTGGGCTGTTACAAATCAAGTTAAGGTAACTGTGTCATTGCTCCTTTTGAGAAGACAACAGTGGTGGAGAAACAAGACCTTCAGGTTGTGCTGCAGCTTCAAAAATGTAATTACTCAAAAATTATTATTATTCAAAAAAGCCAGGTTTTTCAGATGTAGAAGGGACAATTAGTCCCTACTTTACATTTGTAGGTCAGTCTGAACATTATAATAAAAATAGAATGAAAAGCATTGTGCCAGCAATCAAACCAGACAGCATATTCATATCCTCATAAAGTGTAAGTGCTCTCAATTTTTCTGTAGGGAGAATATGTTGTTTCTAAATCAATTTACAGCTGTTATACATTGGTGAGATGACATTTTAGGACAGAACGGGGATGATTTTAGGGTGCTCATGGACACCTAAATTTCACCTCAGCACTTCGAAAAATAATCATCAAACCCTTTGAGACCACTGACATCTATACAAGGCTGAAGCAGAATTTCTTCATGGAAAAGTGAATATACAGTATTAGTATCACATGAACTTAGAAACCCAAGGAGTCCATTGGTACCAACCATGTCATCTTGTTGAGAAGATGGTTAAATAACGCTCCAAAGCATTTGGCATCGGAAAACTAGCATGACCATTTTCACAGGGGTCCCTTGACCTCTGACATCAAGATATGTGAATGAACATGGGTTTTGTGGGTACCCATGAGTCTCCCCTTTACAGATATTCCCACTTTATAATAATCACTTGCAGTCTGGGGCAAAACCCATGCTGTTTTGCATGCAGTAAAAATATGTTATTTTCTATTGTAAAATTGGGTGTTTGAGTATTTCTGCATACTGGGAATCCCCCTCCCCCAATTGTAGAATCACCCTGGGACAGAACAAAGTCTTATTTTATATCATATCACAACAATAAATGTTCACCACAGTATAAACCTGAGTTTCTTAAGCCATAAACAAACACCTACATTGGAGGAGATGGAGATTGTGAGCTTAAGAAAGAGGCCAGGTAAACCGCAGTGTGATTTCCCATTGGATTAGAAAGGATAAACTCCATGGGATTTTTTTACCCCATTTTTTTTTTTTTTTTTTAAGTTGGAGTTTGCCCGCCAATCGACCCAGTGTCACACAACTTCCTCCCAAGAATGATTACCTACTAAAAAAAGGGACTTACTTAAATGCCACACTTTACTTATTTTTCACTCCTCCTTTGCTATGCTATTAATGCAGAGTTGAGAAAAGAGTAATGATGAGTTGGATCATCAGTTCTATAGAAATAATCTGAAATATCAACAGCTCAGTGTTTTATCTCTGCAAATCATTGACACTGACTATCTGAATAGAGTGCACTAAACCTTGACTGTGTTCTCAAGAGGTTTTACATACTGTAAAGCATTAATTCATATTCAATTTTCAATCTTTATTTTCATGTGTTCCTTTTACAGCAGAAAAGGTCATCTTTTCTTTTATATTACATTTCACTTAATACCAGACCGTTTGTGTCTTTATTAGAACAAAATGTGAGTATGATATCAATAAAGATATTTCATTAAGGAGGTCATCTATTTGATTTATTTTCTCTCACATTTACCAGAGTTCAACAGTAAAGACCAAATTCACTCTTGTGCTCTCTCCATTTGAAGGTTTCTATTGTAGTAAGGGCAAGTTGTGGGCCGTAATTAAGAAAAATTGGACATGAAATTGGAAAGTGAAACGTGGAAAATGACTGCTACATGTGCACTGCAAGGTCACACATTTGAGGGAAGCGATCGCTGAATGAACAATGTGGTTTGTCTCACAGATTGATTGGAAATGGTGCACAGTCAGCTTTCTCTACAAGAATACTTTCAGCGGATGAAGGAGTTTGGGAAACAGTCACGGTAACGGGGTTGTGTTAACATTTACAACATGTGATAAACCTCTCTAATAAATGCAGCAAAGCAAATGGTGCATAGTCAATTAATTGCTGTTCCGTTTCTGCTGAAAAGAACATTTGTAAAGCAACATGAACGATCTGAACTTGCAACTGTATAACAGCGCTGATGAGCAATGAAAGTGATTTACTGAGCTGATCTTGGCTGCATGGCCATGGTCACTTTCCACTTAGAGGGTTTGTTGGACAGGTGTGAACCTGATAACAATTGAATCCTCCACATCTGCTGTTGAGTGATATATACTTTTTCCACAGCAACCAAGCAGAGTGTGACAGATGGAAATGTTGGGAAAAGGAGGCTGGAACAGCTTGCTGCCTCACACTCACACATCCTGTTTTTCTCTCTCTCTCTCTCTCTCTCTCTCTCTCTCTCTCTCCACTCACACACACTCACACACACACACACGCAGACTATGCTCGGTAGGAAGTCCTGAAACTGTCTGCTGCTAGCCCATGAAATAAGCTGCTCCCACACTGTTCCACCATGTGCTTTAATTTTGGGCTCCAGTGGTCAGAACTTCATTCTGTGACCCGGTTTCTCTTAACTTCAGAGGTGTGTTTTTTTCCCCCAAACTCAATCTTCAAGTGTCTTTTGAAAGCAAAAAAGAAAATGCTGTTGATGTCTACTTCCTAATAACAGCTTGAATCAAATCATCAAAGGAAAGGGATCAATTGCAGATAACTCTGCCCCTTTATAACAGTACACTTGGACAGAAAGATTAAGATTATTATTTTTTTTAGCTCATACATTGCAACTGGCCAAGTTTTTCAGGAACCCCAGTCTCCCGCATTCAAGTTAGTAGCCTTAACCACTGTACTATCCAGCTGCTATACAATTAGCTCTTGGAGAGGTCATTAACCTGGGTGTGCACGTTTACAATAAATGTTCAATAAAAACATGAAATATTGAAATATTGTTGTGACTTAGATGAGCTCAGAACCCATTTTATGACCAATTTATGCAGAAATCCAAGTAATCCGAGAGAGAGAGAGAGAGAGAGAAAACAGAGACATATATAGATGTGAATTCAAGTCATTTTCACCGTTGCATTTGCAATTTGATTTGTGATATTGAGCTACATGAATAACCTGACTGCCAACTAATAATAGTAGTAATCTTAAGGGTCTACATCTATTTTTTACTGTCTAACATAGAGGGGAAAAAAATCATATCCTTTTGAATGAACCTCGCACTGGGCCATGGATCAGCTGCAGCTGGCAATAGATTGATTCTGGCTCTGCTGGAATTCCTCCAGGAACGCTGCGCTGGGCCGGGGCCATATTTTGACGTGCACTGTGCCTCTGCTTGCCAAGAATGTGTCATGAAAAATATGCATAGTAGGGGTGTCGCTTGTTTGCATACCGCATGTTAAATATGCTGCTCGAACACATGCAGTGTGACACCAAGCCTGATTTCACAAGCTACTCAGCTTGCATTGCTTCCCACAGTACAGTAGCTTACTGACAACCTACTACACAGACTCCATCTCAGGTCACATTATAAATCATAAACTGCAGCCGTCACAGTTTAGTTTATCAGCAATCCTGCTAATGAAATCACTGAATGGCTGCAAGCTTTTACTCAGCAAAGAGAGCCACTTAATGTGAGGAGCATAAAACATAAAACATCTGTAGAAATTTGCAGAAATATCTGCTCATAATGGCAATAGACCATGATAGTCCTGAACCCAATGATGATGAATGGCAAAAATGGAAACTTATTAATTCATATTGACTCTCAACCTAAGGGAAAGCCAGGAGAACGTGATTAAAGCTATGCCAGGTTCATTTTAACCAGAGTAATATACTGAGGAAATCCCTTAGTAGAGCTGGCTGCAAAAGTCCTCATATTACTTTCAGCTGTTCTTGGGCTTTTCTTTCCTTGTAAATTATCACTATAACATCCATCAATAAAAACAAATTGTTCAGTTCATTCACGGTACATCATTTAGCACTGTATCATAGATATGTTTGCCCCTGTTGATCTGAACCGATGGCTTTGGTGCATTAAAGTGTCGGTAAAAAGCTCAGACATCTGAAAGAGATGCTGAAAAAAAAATCTAATTCACACAGAGGCTGAAGTAAAAGAATAAAACAAACAGCTGTTTGCTGCTGTATTAATGCTCTGAAGGGGGCTGGCACTGGGCGAAGGCGGGTTCACCCTGGACAGATCGTCAGTCCATCGCAGGACACGTAGAGACAGACAACCATTCACACTCGCATTCACACCTACGGGCAATTTAGAGTCATCAATTAACCTAAACAGCATGTCTTTGGACTGTGGGAGGAAGCCGGAGTACCCGGAGAAAACCCACGCTTACATGGGGAGATCATGCAAACTCCACACAGAAGAGTCCCAAGCCGGATTCGAACCTGTGACCCTCTTGCTGTGAGGGGAGAGTGCTAACCACTGCACCACCGTGCAGCCCAACAAGTTCTCCTGACACACAGAATTAAATACAATCTATATGACAAAACTGATTGCAGATTTGTCCTGATGCACACAGAGCAGCTGGCAGCTGGTTAAAATGAAATTAGTCTTGCAGTCCAGAATCCCCACCCCCTCCGCTCTCAGTCAAGAGCCCATTAGTAAACCAGTGACAGACTCCATTCTGTTCCAGAAATATATGGCCCTTCACTGACCTTGTTTGATTACATCGCTGCTTGCCATTTCTCTTTTGTGTGTCCAAGGAGGAACCTCCTTAGTCAGGTTACTTACCTGAGTGTCTGCTCCTGGATTGATTTCTAGGTCACTTTTCCCATCATTAGCATCGAGTGTGAGCGGATCTTCTATGAAAACCCATCAAAATGGATGGGCTCTTTGCATTTTCTATTTACACTTTAACAGGACAATAAAAAGGATTTTTTACAACCCCATATAGCAGACAAGGACCACAATACAGCTGTGAGGAGCTGATAGTGTTATTGATCATTACTGTACCCCCCGGGTATGAGTGAAACTCAGTTATTTGGTGTTAATAATGTATCATAAAGTGTGACTCAGTGTGAGGAACTAAGGTGACGAATAACACAGCAAATTTAAAAAAGACATTTAAATGTGTGTAAGATTAGACGATCAATCATGGAAAATATATTCAGCATAGTTTAACCACTTATGAGAAATTGTTGTATTCATATTCTTAAAATCTATAAATCGGGTCTGCCAAAGTTAACATATTAGCACATTAACTCAAATTTGTTTTAATGCCAGTAATGTCTTTAATACATTAACACAATCGATCTTTCAGTGTTTGTAGCAGGCTTTTACAGGCCTTTAGGCTTTTAAAGCTAGAGTAAAGATACTGGTATCATGTGAAACTACAACCTAAAGAACCCACTAGTACTGACCATGTCATGCTAGCTTGTGGAGAAGAAGCCTAAATAATTCTCCAAAATTTATGCAAAATTTTGGCGACAAAAAACTGTCATGTCCATTTTCAAAGAGGTCCGTTGACCTCTGACCTCCAGATGTGTGGATGTAAATGGGTTCTCTGGGTCCCCACCAGTCTCCCCTTTACAGACATGCCCACTTCATGATAGTCCCAGTCGGTCTGGATCAAGTCATAGTCAAGTCAGCACTCTGACACACTGACAGCTGTTGTTGCCTGTTGGGCTGCAGTTTGCCATGTTATGATTTCAGCATTTTCTTATGTTAAAGTCAGAACCTGGGAGGGTTTCTGGACAAGATTTGTTACTGTTTTGTGTTGTTAACTGATTTACAATAATAAATATATACATACATTTGCATAAGCAGCAAATTTGTTGACTCCCATGTTGATAAGTGTATTAAATGCTAATCTACTAGTTGATCAATTGCCAGTCCTATTATAAATATGGCTAATACTTATAGTTGCTGGGTACACACTATGATTTTGGGCCTGAGTCTCCCCTCCCACCAGTTGTCAGCAAAGCCTTGATTTTTTGATGGTTCTAAAGATTATCTTTCCAGATGTTCCTGTGGTGTGAGGTATGTTAATGATGTTTCATACATCATCCGATCGGTTCGGAAGTCCATCCTGGCCACACAAACTTCAAATCAGAAATATTAAACATGTTCGGTATTTAAAATTGGATATCCTGTTGTGTGGGGAACCCAAGGACAGCCAATGACGCGGTCTCGTGGGAACATTTGCCGATTGAAAACCAAGCTGACTGAAGTGGAAGGACAACCACCACTGTCATGGCATCCACAGCTAATGCATGAGCTAATGCTAAACACATAGCATAAACACATAGCATTGGGGGCGGCAGTAGCTCAGTCCGTAAGGACTTGGGTTAGGACGCGGAGAACGCCGGTTCAAGTCCCCCATGGACCAAGACCAACTGGTTGCTGAAGAGGTGCCAGTTTACCTCTTGGGCACTGTCGAGGTGCCCCTGAGCAAGGCACCGAACCCCCAACTGCTCTGGGCGCTTGTCAGGAGCAGCCCCCTCACTCTGACACCTCTCCGTTGACATGTATATGTACTGTGTGAACAACAGAGTGTAAAACTTAATTTCCCCACTGTGGGACACTGTGGAAAGGAATATCTTCTTCTATAAGGTAGTAGTAAGATGGAGGACCATCTTTTGATTTGTGGCAACAACACAAGTGATATTTTTTGCACTTATTTCTCTTTTTCTTTGTGAATTTTCAATACAAAGTAGTGCAAAAGCTAACATTGTTAATTCTTCCTGCACATTGTCTACCATGTTTGTTTAAAGTAAAGTCACATTTGACAAGATACATCCCAAGACATTTTGTGAGAGTTCGTCTTGAGTCAGGACTCATGTTGTTCATGAATGGAATCTGCTAGTGTGCTGGTGGAGTCGTCGCCCACCACACACTGTAGGAACAAACTGTTAAATTTAACAGAACGTGGGGTCTCTTGCATTTTCAACATCTGTTGATATTCGAAGTCTTTTAGTGTGGGCCAGCCTTAAGATACAAAATCATTTTCTCTGTCTGTCCCACATTACCAAAAAATAATCTTTAGTGTGACGAGATGGCAAGATGGGAGATGTGTCCACTAATCTTGTCTCAGTGACACTTCCTGAATGGTGAAGAGGTGGAAAACAGGATAAAAGAAGAGACTGCAATATCACTTTCTCAGCTCAGTCATCAGTGTCACATTTCACCAGGCAATAAAAGAGATCCCAGTGGCAGTTCACTTGAGCCAGCGCCTCGGCTCCCTGTGCTCACTGCTGATAACAAAGAGCAGAGTAAACTGGCCATTTTGTCTGAGACAGGTAGCTGAGTGGCATGTTTGATTTATCTGAAGTGCACATCATTGTGCTTGGGTTGACTCTGAAAGGCAAGAGACTGTTTACATCAGCCTTGGATAGAATGATGATTTTGTGGATAGCAATACTCAAAACTGTGTTTTGATACTACAAAACAGATCTCAGTATACTGCTGTAGTGACTTATATAATTATGTGGAAACATAAAAGAACCTTGTCTTCTAGTTTAGCCATAACCTGAATCCATATGCAGGTTAAACACTTTTCTTTGGGATTGTTTTGCTTTATTAGCCTTTTTTTAAAGCATCGTGATACTGAGAGCCTCAACCTGACTTTTAGTCTTGCTGTTCAACTAATGAATGAATGCAGACCTGTGACCAGCCATACAGCATCAAATTATAATCATGCAAATATTTATACACGTTTCCAGTCGAAATGATTTAAACTAATACTGACTCTGCTGAAGGCTTGTGAATATTTAAAGGTAAAAACAACAGGCTATGTAATCATATACTAGTCCAGGAAACAAATATAATCATGTGGTAAATGTTAGCTGCTAAAGCCAATATCCACTCATCCTTCAGACTAAATACTATACGAGAGCCTAAAACCTTTTCTAATCAACATGAATAAGTGAAGCAATATTGGCCTTGAATTACACACAGCTGTGGAAACTTTGTAAAAGGGTCATTCAATTACATTTTCAAACTCCCAAAGTAATGACCTACCAGTGCAAACAGACAGATCCCAAAGACAAACAAACACTGCTATGTTTTCCCTGCAAGCTGAGCAGCTGTGATAATTCTCCTCTCTCAGCTCGCTATCTAAACAGGTAACAGCATATGCATACATTACCAGTTTACATCTCCAAAGTGTACGCTTGATTCCAGAGTGATAGTAGCGCTGTGATAATATTTCTGCCTATAGTGGAAAATCTCGTGCCTTTTCCCTCCAGTGAAGGTCAGCTGAGGCTGGTATGCTAATATTGGCTCTCCAACTAATATAAGTTGGCATATTTATTTCAGAGCTAAACTGTGAATGCTTGTATGCCATCTTCAGTCACCACAGTTTACTACACCGCAGCAAAGAAGACTGGGATGGATGGAGGCATTCTCAGATTTTCTGTAAATCCATGTTCAGACCAAAAATTAGCAGTGCATGGAAAATACTGCGTCCTCGATCATTTCAATGAGAACAGTCAGTCCGTTCTCATTCCCAGGGCATTAAATACCGAGGCTTTGTCACAGCCGTCAGCGTTCGGTGCTGCTGCACGAATGGGAGAGCACTTGGTTAGCGTTACCTTAACGTTACCTTGGGTTTTCATTTTAAGTTTTTTACTGACTGATTAGAGTGTCTTCCGGGCTCTTGCCTCATGACTAATTATCAAATTAGCAATTTACAAATTTTTGTTATTAAGCAAAAATGAAAAAAAAAAAACCAATGGTTGCTGATTAACCAGATGTGTAATATAGCCTATTATAATGTACTAGTGCAGTGTGTAGCAACACCGACTAGACACTGAGTTAAACCGTAGCCAATGAAAACAGTCGTAGTAAGTTGAGTCGTTTACTTCCACTCTTCTTCATGTACATGGCATGCGGTGAAAACTGCAATCAAAATACAAACATTCAGAGCCTAGTTTTATCAAAGTGATACACCACACAAACTGCGAATAAAATACATTTTCTCTTTACAATTCTAAACAAAAAAGTCTCAAATAATTCAACAAACATTTCTTCTAACTAGACATGAACTTACGGCATTGCGTCTATGATGCTTCTCTGTGGATGGATGTGGATTGGCTTTCACACTATATATACTGCATGTCTTCCATGATGGCTGTAGAGCAACTAACACTAAACAGGAAGCGACATCACGGGAACTGATTACACAGGAAGTGACTTCATAACAGGAACTACATGAATTGTCACACTTTCTTCGACTTCAAACTGAAAATTGACATACTACTTCCACACATATTTTACATGTAATATTTTAGCAAACAATGTGTTTCATGTGTGTGTCATGTGTTTTTATGTACCATCTTGAATTGTTAAAGTAGTGTTTCTGTGTGAATCTGATATGCCAAGCTGAGCACCCATGTGCTGTGTTCATTGTTTGCTACGCCTCCGGGCTCCCCCTGGTATTTAACATCACAAAGCTATGAATTGTGGGTAATTCCCTCAGGCAAAGTCTGCAGAAAGGTGGACTTATGGAAAGTTTTCATAAAAGACACAAAATTTCTGTGAGAGAGCCCTCATGCACTTGACAATTTGAGTGTTGGACAGCCTCAGACCCTCATGGACTTTGCAGATCGTCTGTGAGCGTGGACATTGGGATTGGGCCTCATTTCTCATAATGTATCCGCACTAGAGATGCATGTCCACCTTCATCTTACTTGCTGTTCAAACCAACCTGACCTTCTCCATATTCATCATTTGGCTGTAAATTATACAATATTGAAAAAAAAAAAAAAATAGTCACTCATCCTCTTCACATGCTCATCAACTATACCATTTCTTTGTACACATGTTGAACTAAAAATTCAACTGAAAACTGTTTGGACAGAAAATTCTGCAATCATTGATAGTGTAACAGGTACTTTTGTAAGGATAGCTGGATGTCAGTTAAGTTCAGCTATGGAAGATATGGTCTATTACGAGTTACGTGGAAATGTAAAAATACAATGGCAACATACAGTATATCACACTAACTGCCCATTCAAAAATTCACCAGTGCTGTCTGAGATATACACAATATTATGAATAAATATTATGTTTATGCATTATACTGCAGCCTCTAAAAGTGTGACAGTCATCTCTATGCATCTACTTCTGCAACAATACTTAAGTCCAAACTCATAAATCGCACCACTGACTGCTCTGCCATCTTTATTTCCTTCATTCCTCTCATCACTGATGACAGCAGGGCAGATTGTTTTTTGACCATCTCATCAATCAAAAGCCCAATGATACTGTGAGTTTGCACATTAAGGAGCATGCACACGCTTGGATAATGTTAATGTGCAATATAATTCACAAGTACCCGATGTTATCTGAGGTTATTGCTTGACAAAGTGATGTACTTCACAGATTTGTGCAAGGCAATTTTAAATGTCATGTTGTGCTGTTTGTGCAATTAACCTGTCTGGTGAGTATGGTGTTTTATCCTACTGTAAAAATCCCCCAAACTGTTCAATGTTTTCTCTTTATTTCTTTATTTTTGTAAATGTATGTATAAGTATTGCTTTTGCTTTCATATAATAAGGGTTATCTATCTTATTGTTGACTATATATTGCTGCAAAATTCATACGTTTCTGCACATGAGCCACAATCAGGCAGCAACCTCCAGGTCTGAATAGTGAAGCCAATGCAGAAGTGCCTTAAACTTGCATTCTGTCTAATAGCCAGCACGGGGCGAGTCCTCTGGTCGCAAAAAGAAGTCAGACTGTATAGAAGTTTATCAGAAAATGAGCCATTTTGGTTTCAAGTTTCAAGTCTTCTTCAATGCAGCATGATGTTCATTTAGTAAATTTCGATCTTAGGATATCGTGGACACAAGTAGCCAAATGAGTTTCCTTCGTAGGGTGTCTAGGCTCAGCCTTAGAGGTAGGGGGAGACATCCAGAGGGAGCTCGTAGTAGAGTCGCTGCTCCTTCGCGTTGAAAGGGGCCAGCTGAGGTGGTTTGGGCATCTGATCAGGAGGCCTCCTAGACGCCTCTCTTTGGAGGTTTTCTGGGCTTGTCCAACTGGTGAAAGGGCTCAGGGGAGACCCCGAACATGCTGAAGAGATTATATATCTCATCTGGCCTTGGAACACCTCAGGGTGTCCCAGGAAGAGCTGGAAAACGTTGCTGGAATTCCCTGCTAAGCCTGCTGCCCCACGACCCAGCCCCGGATGAGAGGGAGCAAATGGATGAATGGATGGATAGGTGATATAGAAGGGCATTGGATTATTATTTTATTATTGGATGGACTGCAATGAAGTTTTGTACACCCACGGTTTGCAGAGGGGGAAATCTAAAGACTTTGGTGATCCCCTGACTTTTCCTCTATAGCGCCACCATGAGATTGACCTTTCACCTGTTTTTTATGCGTCTACATCACTTGGATGGATTGCCATGACATTGGGTACAGATATCCAAGGTGCCCAAAAGAAGAATCCTAATGACTTTTCTGACCTCCTGACTTTTCATCTATCACCACCAGCAAGTCAGATGTTTTTCTTAGCTTGTGAAATATCTGGACATGTAATGGATGGATTGATGCATATTTTCACAATTTCATATTCATGGTCCCAAAAAGATGTCTCCTTATGACCTTGGTGATCCTCTGGCTTCCCCATAGTGCCATGAGGTTGAAATGTCTCCACAACTATAGGATGGATTAAGATAGATATGCAGTAAAAGACAATCTATAATATTTGGTGTGTTCATTGGTATGGATAGGTGCCCATAGATTGAGATGTCAGCAGTGGCTTAGAGAGCTTGTATTATTTGTATGTTCATTATTCTGTGTGATTTGGATACTTGCTTTTTAAGCTCCCCTTATGGAAGTATGAGGTGAGCTGAACAGGCCAGGTGGGATGTTCCAGGTAGGTGAGGCTACCATTCAGTGGAGTACGGGGAAAGAAGATGGCAGCTTAATGTGAGGCTGCAGCTTTCAGCAGTTTGGTGTTACTTTGCTTCAGTTTCTTTAATTTTATAGAATTTCCTTGGTTTCATTTTTGTTCTTTCTTTCAGTAAACTTATAATAAATAAATGTAGTTTTTTTCTGTAGTACTCCTGCTTATTAGCCTGGTTCTCCAACATCCCTTTTTTAAGGTTTCTGGTGGCAAACCCCCTCATATGCCCTTCATATTCTACCATCATTTCCATTCGCCTCAATTGCAGGTTTATACCTACTAAACAACACCATGTTAGCATTGTCATTTATAGAGTTTGCTGTTAGCAGTTTGTTCAGGCACCACTGTACAGTCTCACATTGCTGCTAGCGTGACTTTGGATTTTTCTATGTTGGATAAACTGTGAGTAAATCAGTAATTTAAGTCACCGTGAAGAGGATTAAACTACTGCAGTCTACAAGACTGTAAAATAAACATCAAATAGATGGCAGAGGCTGGCACAAGGAGACACAAAATATTCCTACCAATAACCTAATACCAATTTAAGAAATGAAAAAAAAACATGTCAGTTTTCTTGCATAACATAACAGGATATAGTATTTAAAATATGTAATATGTAATGCCATTAAATGTATCTCATACTACCTTCTGACACCAAAAACGTGTTTTTCATTGAAGCTTCCCACAAAAGTAATTCATATTTAAAAGCATGGAACCACGGCACATCAGAGGAAGCAGCCATATGGCTCAGATCAAAACCTCCCCTCGACTGAAAAGAAAACTCTGCCAATTAAACGCTTCCCGATTAATTCAGCCACTCTAATTAGACGGGAATTTATTCCACATCAATATTTCACTGTGTCAGCAGAAACGTCGCCTTGGCCACGAGATAATGGAGAATACAGCTTCTTTTTACCAGCCCGCCCCACCACACTATACACACATACTATAAATGTGATTGCACGCACACACACACACACACACACACACACACACACACACACACCTGACCCACTTATATAATCATTTGTCTTTTCACGCTGATGAGTTATTTTCCCTGGTGACTGGTTTTGAGTGATGGGGTGATCCAAGAGATGAAAAGTCAAAAGTTGATCAAGTCCAAAGTAACTGAGGAGCCTCCAACATTACATGTACGCCCGCTGAGTGATTGCCAACATGCAATTAAAACATTATGAATTATAATTTAAATTATGAATCATCTAACATCCTTTTGCTTACACGGTAATAGTTGTTTTGAGGATGACATAATAGCTTTGTGTTAAAATACTGACTTATGTTCTTATTCTATTGTGTCTAAACAAAACCGATATGCTGAAGGATGTTGCCTGCTTTTGAAAGGTTCACACTAAGTGATTAAACATTTTCTTTGTTTTATATTTCTTAGACTTAAAGAAATAACAGAAAGTCTCAGATGCCGGAGGCCCACAAAATAAAGACTTAATGAGTTTTGGCTTCATCTGTTTAAGATTAAAAAAAAAAACAAAAAAAAAAACAAAAACTTAAGACTTCTCTCAAGACAGTTGAAATTAAGGTGGAATTTAAGGCGTGTGGCACTTTGACTTGTTTAATTTACAGTGGCCGTATAGGCATTTATTAGCTGTGTTTGTTTTCAAGTCTTTCTGCTCACTTGTGGTAAAAAAAAAACAAAACAAAAAAAACATTCAGTCACTGGCAATTTTTGATCACTTTGAGGCAGAAAAAAAAAACTAGATATGCTTGTTCATATTCTGATCATTACTGCCGGTTAAAGTGGTGTATATCCAATATACCCTAATCCCTGTTCAGATTGGAAGGGGTCTTTAAACGGATGTCAGCAGTTGGCCTCAAGGAGGCCATCAACATCAGATGCCAGAGGCAGGGTTATGATCTGCCTGTCATGACCGCCTGTTATTACATGACCATTTTAGGTCATGTGATGGTGACTGAACTCTTTCCATAACAACTGTGAACCATGGGATGCCACTGAAGGCTGCAGAAAAACTTAGCAGGTGGATACTGAGTTAAGATTTCAATGACAGCTCCCTTGAGGCTTTGATATGAATAGTTTGGCACTGAAGGCAAAAAAAAATATATTGAAAACATAGTTAATGGTGTTTAATTATGCACACAGCCTGTTAACATTCCTATAACATAATATTCATCTTCATGTCATCAGGTTATTCAACATGTCACTTGCATGAAAAATCTCCACAAAAGGCAAAGTAAGCCCTCCACTGTGTGCGTGTGCATAATGTGAAAAATTGACAATGACAATATACTGTAGCAGGGTTGTGTTTAGTAACCAGTTAATTGTGATTCTTTATTGGTAAGTAAAACTTTTATTTTATTTGCTCTTTTTCCAGGTTTCACATCCTCACAGGAGGAGGCTCAATCAGAGAGGCAATAAAACAGAAGTTTAGTTAATGAGGAAAAACTCCATCACTGAGAAAAATGTATGTTATTGCTAAGCTGAGGTATTGTGTTTGTTTCTATTTGACGCTTGATACTTTCACTCCACTAAGGAAACATTCTCGTTGTTTTCTCTGGTACATTTCAAGTTGGTTTTATGCTTGATGTTTTGATGCCTTGTCAACTACAGAAAATAATTGGAGCCAGTTGTTTGTAAGAACTGTAAAACCATATTTACATTTGACAAGTCTGAGATGTATGCTTTTTATTAAGACTATGTAACTGCACATGTGCAAATTTTGCCATTACAACAATGCTGTGCAGTTCGTTTTTGGGGGGGTTATATTATTGAACATATATTATGTCACATATTGTATACACAATGCCTATTTTTATTTTTTATTATTTATTTCTATGAGTCTACATACTGTTGTGTTATATATTGTAGCATTGCAAGTCAACAGACTGGGTCCATGTTTACCTCCTGTCAGCTTTGTCATTCACATAATATACACAGCAGCAGGAAATACTGTGAACGGTCTATAGTACTGCAACCAGGCCTTCAACATAAATGGCTTGATTTCTATTTTATCCACTCTCTCCTCAAGAGCCACTGACGTTGTATAAGAGCAAGCACTAATAATCACAAACCACCCAATAAGGCACTTCACCCCAGACCTCAAACAGTGCAAGAGACCACAGACGAAGCCCTTCAGTTTCTTAATAACACACTGCAAGAAAGAAATAGAACAACATTAATCCACTGATATAACAATGCTTGTCTCCTTTTTATTTATATGAAGGAAAACAAAAAACTGTTACTTGCTATCACATGGACTTTGAGATAATTTATATTTTATGCAGACGATAACCTCACTGCTTTAGAGAGAATGAGTCCCAGACAGACAGGAAAGTGTTAAAGGAAAAAACATAATATAAGAGATAAACAGAAGAGAACAAGATGATTGAAGAAGTGAAAAACACAAGAAGAGAAAAAGGAGAAAGGGATTTTTTTAACCACTACACTGGAGTCCTGTTATTGATCAAGCACAAACCGCTCGCTCACCCAACTAACAACACATTCAAGGCTGGTGTGAGAACAATCCTAAACAAAGGAGATAATTAACTAAGCCCTTGGGCAGCAGTGCAGGAGAATGGAAACACAAGCGTGCAGCACACAACCACTTTAGCTTCATTAGCAGTGTTGTAACCAGTTAACCGCTCAGTGAGGTAGTCTGCTGGTGACCTTTAGTGTACGTATCCACATTGTGTGCCATGTTCAGTTCTACAGGATGATCTATTTTAACTTAAATCAGAAACGACTGACCACACCAGGAAAATGAGGAGAGACTTTAAAAAAAAAAATACTTGTATATGGTACATTTTTCCTTTCCACATGAAACGTCTCTAATCCAAATATTGATGAGGAATTCATATTTTCCACAAAGTCCAGGAAAATAGCATCTCTCTACTGGTGCAATTTTGAAATATCACATTGTGTTGCAGCATAATTGCAAACTCCTAATTGTGGTGACTCGTAAAAGCTGAAGGAACTGTCTTAAATCATTTTAAACCTGCTATTACTGATTATTTTTTGGCCACATGGGGGGAGAAACTATATCTGTAAACACAACACTGACATAGCGTATAGCAGTCCCTCACTATCTGGTCCTAGCTGTCATTTCCATTTTCCCAATTTACTTTATCTGAATGTTGCAGTTCCCCTGAGTTGATTGGAGGGTGTTTCAGATCACCTGTTGTGCAGTGTGTGCAGGACTGACTCCTAATTAAGAACTGAGAGCAGCTGATGCATAACCCCTCTTGGCCAACCAGGGTGTGACAACACCCTTCCTCTAGGGCCTAAGAGAGGTGGAGAATTATACACCCAGGCATTCTCATCCTTCCTTAACTTAATGCAGATCTCATTTCAGCAGATACTGTCAGCCAGAAACTCTGGTCTTCAGGCACTTCTGAGATTTAGTTCCTGTCTTAAAAATTCTGATTGAGGGTGATTTTGAGCACTCTGAAATCAAGCTGGCATGAATATTAAAGACCACTTTTCCACTAGACTACCTGCATGTAGTGGTATAAGGTAGTTACAGCGGGCACACACACCATTATTTGAATATATATTTTAACCAAACAAAGTTGCAGGCTCAAAAATTTATAGTATTGATACTAACAGAGTACTTAATTCAGTACCCATTATGTGAATTGAAGCTGCGGGTGTGTCCCGCTGGCTAGCTCAGGCATGGGAAAACTACGGTCCGCGAGCCATACATGGCCCATTAGGTTTTTTAACAGGGCCTGCCAAACTTGTCCAAATTATAGTGCAAACTTCATTCATTTTGCTTTTTCCCTGCAATGCCCATGTTTTCCCAATAGATGGCGCACTCCAGACACATTGACCTTTGTTGAAGTGAGGTGTATTATTGCTGCATTCAAGACAACTCGTAATTTGTTTTATCAACAAGTTCTGAGTTTTACTGAATGCAGCAAATACTCTGCTTCACTTTTTCCCTTTACCGTTTGAGCCCTTCTGTAAAAATTAGCAGACCAAAGAAAAGAAAAGTTAACAGTGAGTACCAAGTGTTTAATAAGGAGTGGACAATAAAATATTTTTCACTGAAGTCTGTCTGATATGCCAATAAACGGTTGTCAAAGAACACAATATCAGCCGTCACTTTGCCATGAAGCATGCTAATTACACTAGCAAGCAGTCAACGCGAGAACGGCCGGCTACTGCTCAGCGGTTGGAGGCTAATTTACAGGCACTTAAATTGGTGTCCTATCCCCCATCACAAGACCCTGAAACAGCACCACAGGAGCTGCAACTGGAACTGATCGATCTTTAGTCTGACTTTGTCTTAAAGGAGAAGTTCAGCGCTCTTAAACTAAATGTCTTTTAAGCTTCACTTAATGAAGCCACGTTTCCAAACCTCAGGAGAACGGCACAGAAGATGCTGGCAGTGTTTGACTAGACCTGCGTGTGTGAGCAGACGTTCAGCGTCATGAACATCGACAAAGCCCGTCACAGATCCAAGTTAACTGACCAACACCTCAGATCTATCCTGGGAATCACCAGAGCTAAACTAACCCCAGACTATGATGCACTGGCAAAAACGGGAGAACACTGTTCCCACAGAAATTAAACAAGAGTTTCTCTACTGTGTGTTATGAAAAAATGCATTTGGAAAATAATTTATATAATAAGCCTTGCATATTCATGCTTTGCTATCTGTTAAAGGCTGTTAAATGGCTTTAACATTTCATTTGTATTAGTTCACACAAGCACTCCATCCAACTGCTCCTGGCCCACTGTGAACCCACTGTGGCCCAAGAGTCAAAAAGTTTGCCCACCCCTGGGCTAGCCAGTCGCTACTGCACTGCACAGCACTCGTCAGGCAGATACCAGTGCTAAAACTTGGTCTTGCCGGGGCACAACGGCCACTTTCCAGTTCCAGTGTAGCTGCTGCGGTAGTGGGCCAATCACATGTCGCAATAAATCGAAGAACGCTTGTGGTAATTGGCTGTGAGCACAAGTTATCGTTTTTTAGGCACTAGGCACAAAGAGGATCAATTGCAGGTTTGACTTGAGAAGTTTTGATACTGACATACTTGGTACAGGGTTGTTTCGGTCAATAACCTTAAAAATCTTGAGTACCAATACTCAGCCCTACTCGCTAGTCACTTAGTCATTAGTCAGTTACCAAGTTAATGTCAAACACAACCTTTTCCTAATGCAGTCTGATTCGTTTTTAGAGGGGTACCTAGTGCATCATAGTTTGAAGCCGAGGGCCACTGACCAAGCTGCCATGTTTGATGAGTTGGGGTAAGAATGCGTTGGTCAATGTGGATCCTGTAGATAATGGATGGACTATACCAGTTAAATAATATCATCTAGAAATTACACAAAGGAAAACTAGCATATCCCAACAACATTAAACACAGCGTTATGCAAATTCATATTTGCATCTTAGCATGGTGGCTCAGTTGCACTCACCTCATATCAAAGGTTTCCTCCTTTCCTTCATTACTGCGCGCTGGGATAGACTGCTGCCACCCTCATACAGTCGGAGTATGTGAGAGAAGGGATGGATGGAAAGCCTTACTGAACAAAATGGCAGCACTATTGTCATCATGCTGCTCCACAGAATGACTGCTGCTCCTCACTGACAGATGAGTCATCACGCTGGTCTCGTTCTCTAATGACAGGGGTTTGGAGTCTGCCAGCCTACTGAACAAAGCCAACATGTCAGTCTCACAATGACAAATAGTCCATCTGCATATACTACACTACAGCTGTGTTTCATGTTTCAGAGCAAAGGGGACAATGACCAGCTGAATAGTTAAAGGGATTCTTAATAGCTCTATGGTGCTATTTAATTCTGAGAGGATAGCTCATTCATGTTTTATGGTCGTCGTTCTTTAGGAGGATGTCCTCCTTTCTTGGCTCTAAAACACTCACAGGGATGGGATGTTTTATGTGCCATGATGGCCAAAGATGTGTCCCCACAATTAAATGCCTTTCACCTCAGTTCTCACCACAAGGAGTGACTTTAATTCAATTAAATTCAATTTATTTTTATATGGTCATAACAGAAGTTATTCTGATGATACTCTCTCTCTCTCTCTATATATATATATATATATATATACAGAGAGAGAGAGATGCCATATAGAAGAGGCATCATTTGTTTGAACCCACCCATTTTTCAAGTGAGCAAAATTATTGGAACATGTAACTGACAGATGTTTTATGTTGCCCAGGTGTGTCCTGTTACATTAATTATTCAAACAATAATTAGCACTTTGGGAGTACAGAGATTTGATTGCCTGGAGAAGTGAATCTGTACTGCCAAAGCAAGAGCTGTGTTCAGGTTCTCAGCAGGAAGTCAGACTCGTTTCCAGTGGGGGTTGCGCCTTGTCACCAGTCCTGTTTGTGATATTCACGGACAGGATATCGAGGTATAGTTGGGGGAGGAGGGTTTGCAGATCAGTGTGCTGCTAATCGCTGCTTTTTGCAGATGATTTGGTCCTGTTGGCATCATTGGTTTGCGACCTTCAGCACTCACTGGATCGGTTCGCAGCTGAGCGTGAAGCGGCTGGCATGAGGATCCGAGTAGAGCCGCTGCTCCTTTGGGTTGAAAGGAGCCAGGACGAGGTGGAGAGATTATATCTCCACACTGGCCTGGGAACGCCTCGGGATCCCCCAGTTTAGGGTCCCCTGCTGGAGCTGTTGCCCCCACAACCCGATCCTGGGTAAGCAGTTGATGAGCAAGTGAGTGAGTAAATAGCACTGAATGTCTAACTGTCCTCTGGTCATTCAGGTTATCACTGCATCTGTAGATCCTGCTTCAACCCATGGACTATGTAGGCTAAATGTAGGGACACGTTCTTCTGTTTAACCCCTTAACAGTCCTGGCTGCTGTTCTGTCTTTCAGAGGTTGCAGCTGGCTTAGTTTTTAAACTAGAGTGAAGATACTGGTATTATACGAAACTTCAAAGAAAATGTAGGAATCCATTGGTACCAATCATGTCATGCTAGCTTGTCAGGAAGACCGCAAGGAATTTCTGCCAAATTTTGGTGAGGAGAAAACTGGCATGGCAATTTTCAAAGGGGTACCTTGACCTCTGACCTCAATGGAAATGGGTTCTGTGGGGACCCATATGTTTCAACTTTACAGATATGCCCACTTCATGATAATCACATGCAGTTTGAGGCAAGAACCATGCAGTTATAACTCATAACTTACATGTTTATGTTTTGTCAATCATCCTGTTATTTATTTATTTTTTTTTTCTTTCAAGCCTACTATAACACTGCAGTTGTAGGGAAGACGTTCATAAGGAGGACCTCCTGCTCTCTCTTTCCCCTAGACAGTGAAAAATCAAAGGTTGTTACAGCCACAGGGAGATCAAAGTAGCAAAAGCGGTATAGCTGAGAAACCAACTTTGGTCCACAAGGGAGGATTATATGTGTTTGAAATTAAGCTGCCCAGTGGACTGTACCATGCATCTCACCCTTGTTGGCCTAATATCCATTCACCAAAGTTGATGGAACAATCATTATGAATGGAAATTACCTATAGGCTATAGACCAGCACAACACTGGCTTTGGGTCATGCAGTGTTACTGAAATGTCATCACAACAGCCTGATTTAATAATCATTTAGTTCTGTAGTTGAATTCAAGTTGGTGTCGTGTGTGCTCATAAACAAGAAGTATCTTAAATAGTTTTTCCCTTTTTTCCCCACTACTTTTATTTTTTTTTTAAATTGTGTATGTTGGCATTTTTGCAACTGTTTAACTGACCCCTCGCTATCCTGAACAGATGGTATGCTCCACTTTAGGTCAAGTTGGGTGAAATGAGGAAACACGAATGAAATGCGTCATCATCGCATCATATCTTTGGAGTACAACACATGCTCAGTAAAATCAGGTCTGCACTCGCCAAAATGAAGCCAATAGATGCAGGACTGCACTATGACATATGCACTACTCCAGTTTCACTGTGTCATATGTCATACCCCTTAGCTCAAGACTGTGTCCCAGCCTCTTTCTTTAAGGTGAGGCCAAGAAGATGCAAATGCCACTCACTGGTTTGCAGAATGAGAAAAGGGTGGCAGCTTGTTTTGGAGCTGTGTGGTTGGTTTATTAGATTTACCTCAGGTTTAAGTTGTTTTGCTAAACTTTGCCGGTTTGTTTTTGCCTGTTTTCCATTATAATTGTTTTTGAATAATACTACTCTATTTTCTGCATGGTGTTGAGCCTGCAGTTAATGCTTTACTCATCATGCCTTCCAAACACTTCCAGTGCCAAACAGCATCTACTGTACTGCCTTTCTATATGCTGAAATGGATGGGAGTTTTTCCTTAAAGGAGAGAAGGTGTCGTATGCTGTAAAGGCTGTAAATCCCCTTGAGGCACTATTTTTGATTTTGGGTTATACAAATAAAACTTTAAATTATCTTGACATTCTACTTTAGTAGAAGAGGTATTTGTCATTTGGATTATCAAGTGGCCATCTTCCATCATTTGCTAAATAAGACATTTACATTTACTGCATAGAAGTGATTAAAGTGTGTAAAGTAAATACAGTACTGTGTGGTGGGATTATGCTTGATTTTGAGTAACTACATCATTCAGTAGTTGATTGAGTTAGCTGTATATACATTATATAGTATGGTTAAAAAAATGCAATAATATGATATTATTCTGTATGTACCTTTTTTTCATGAGAATGTTGTGTATTTGAAAGACCAATGCAAGCTGAAGTTCATAGGAAGTCATACTGTATGTCATAAGTGGTTGAAGATGGATGGTGACAATAGTAACGTGACAAACATCAAAAAACACAGCGGTCACTAGCGGTGTCGAGCACTGGTGTCCTGGTTAAAAGTCCAGCATTTGTTGGACCCATACACCCATCCCTCCACCCACCATAAGTGGTCTTTCTCACTTTTTATACCACATTACTAATTATTCTATTGCAATTATATATGGCTGTGTTAAAATTGTAGTCCAGGTTACATTGCATACAAATTACATGCAGAAATAAAACAAAATAAGAACTAAACACCTGATACATTATCATATCATTGATAAACCTTTTTGTGCAAACAGGCTGCTGCTCCAACATAGTCTTGGTTTCAAGATTAGTAATGCTGTTTACATCAAATCCCGACCCTACCTATGTATGTTATATAACTTAAAATTAGTAGCATCAGACATTTTTTTTTTTTTTTTTTGCCTTTTTTAGGTGGCAGGAGTGAAACATTTGTTGTTATGGTTTCCAAATGATGAAGACAGTTAGAGAACAATTAGATACAAAATAGGATGAAGGCTCTGCAGGATGACTCTTTTTTCCTTGACATTTTTTTTTTCACAAATGATTTACGGATGTTTAGACCTTCTATTATCAAAATGCTTGAAAAATAGTGCATATAATGAGCTGGGCCCTGAACATTTACAATGTCTGGCTCAACCTCTGATTGTTACAAAACTCTTGTTGCGTTCAACAACATTACAATGTAGTACATACTGTATGAAGCCACACCATAGCAAAGTCACAATAGATAAAAATAGTAATGTAGAAAAAGGCTGGACAATGAATTTAAAGCATAAGAAGTGCAGGGGTACGATGGAAATAATTATTTATTTATTTTTCAAATTCTCATTGTAATTGTTCAGATCAAGGTTGCCGGCGTTCAATACTATAATACTATGACATAGTATTGTGAATCCTGTGTTGTATTCATGTAACTATTCATCTTTATTTCCACTACTGCTTGATCATATACTGTATATCTGACATGAACATTTGACTAAAATGTTGGGTGGAAGTATATTAATGTGCCATGTAGCTGCTCTAGAGCCTCCATGATACAAGATACCACCAGCAGCATCTTCCCTGTATTTTTTTTTTTTTTTTTTTTTTTTTTGTGCTTGTGTGGAAATCTCCCCAGCTCACCGGGGGTCAGAGAGGCAGACCTCCTTGTGAATAGCAAACTTGGCTCCAGCGGGTGCATTTCTCCCCTTCCAAAGCCTGAGCAAAAGGGAGCACAGTGAGGGGTCAGACACCCCCCGATGGATGTGCTGCATCGGCTGAGTCAGACTGCACAAATATGGCCTCTGTTTTCTTGGAGGATGATGGAGTTTTCTTGCTGATCCTTGCTGAGAGCATATACTGTATGAGTCCATGGGCATTGCTCACCAAGTGAGCAGCCAACACTGGCGCAGCAGCAAAGTGGCTCGCTGTGTACTGTTGCAGAAAATATAACAGCAACAGACAGCATTCACTTACTGCAATTTTTGCGCAACTGAGCAAGCTAGCAACTGAATAATGACAGGAGATGGATAGGACAGGAAAGTGAAGTCCAAGATAAACTGCCTACTATTTTTATTTTTAAAACTCACTTTTAGCTACAAGTAAAAAGGGAATATATATATATATATATATATATATATATATATATATATATATATATATATATATATATATATATAAAATAATATGCAAAGCATTCATGCAGATAGTCAGGGAAAGCATTAAAGCAAGCAGCTAACACTTCAGTAGTCAATAGATGCAGTTGACATACTGTATGTGTGAAGGCTAAGGAAATGTTCTAGACTTGGGTGTCCTCTGGGATTACCCAAGACACCATTAATCAAAACATCCCTGGTTCATGTTGTTCACCTCAACACATTTCCTGTTTGTCTTCACTACCAAATAAAAAAACAATGCAAAAGCACACATATTGCAAGCTACAGAAATAGGAGTAATTGAACAGATCCAAAGAACGTAATAAAAACAACAGATTAGATTTAACTAAAGGCAGTTGACTGTGTTGTATGTGATTAAAAGCTGATTTTCTGAGGCAATTGAAAAGGGCAATCCAGTGGTCTAAATTAGAAACTATTGGTGCATGAAATAATAAAAAAACAAAGTTATGTTTTACAGGTAACTGAGGTTGTGTTTTGAGGTATAAATACTATTCCCTGCTATGCAGTGTGTCATCCACTACTAAAAAACAAATTGCACTGTCATATGCAACTATAATATGTCTTTGCACAAGTTAGGTATCGGAGTTCATAATCCTGCAGCCAGTGACACAATCAACATTGATCATCTGCTGCCACCTACTGTTTTGAGGCTTTAGTACAGTAGTAATATGTTAGTAGTTTTTTTTGTCTATAACACGTTCAATTTCATAAACTTTATCCTCATTGCAGGGGTTTGGATTATTCTGCTACATCATCAATATATCCATGTAAACACAAAGACATATTTTTAGGTCAGTATCTGAAATTAAATCAAAACCCTTCACAAATGGGAATAGAGTCTTATCTAAAATAACTAGTCCAACCGTTTTGTTTTGTTTTTCCTGGCTGAAAATGAGGCGGGGTGGCGCCATCTCGATCATGTGCACATGTACCTTCCTGTACCATGTGGTCAAGGTGCTAAATTGTGACAGCGATTGTCAGTGGTTGTGTCTATAATGTGAATCCCTGGATATTAAATGCACGTCTGCAAGTTTCTGTCAAGGTCCTAGAAATATTTATTCTTAAAATGAACTGAAGTAGCATAACACATTACATGGTTAAACTATGTTTGAGACTGAGACCATGACCACTAATACTACTGATAATAAATATCTTCAAGTGGCAAAATATTATTTACACAAAGATATTTTTTTGAAGCATTAAAATAATAAAACAACATATTTTAAAGGTATTATTGCTACATTTTTATCTAGACATTAAAAATAAATAAATAAAATACACCCACAGAGCCTTTTTTGGCAAAATTAATGTTTTGTTTGTTTTTCTCAGTGGAAGATTCCCACTTTTAACAAGGCTTGTCAGCCAATAATATAACAATGTTGGCATCACATAGTACATGGGTTGTCAGTTAGTGTGGAAAAAAAAATTGATAAAGGCTGAAATTGACAGTAAGTGCGTGGCAGTGACTTGTTGTGAAGTAAATGCAATGGAATGGGTGAGGCAGAATGCAACATCTAGTGGCTGAATGTTGTCAATAGACTCCTCTCACACACCTTTACAAGACACTAGAGTAAGACAGCTTATCCTTTTCTAGCCTACTTTTTTTTATTATTTTACTTCATAATTTAAATTAGTGCTGTTATCAGTATATAGTAGCAGACATGTTCTCAGAGAAATTATTGCTTGTAATGTAATTAACATCACATTCTACTATATATATATATATATATATATATATATATATATATATATATATAAAAAAGTAAAGAATAGATACATAAAGTAACTAACAAATACTTAAATAATTTATGAAAAACACCCAATTGTTATAACCCTTCTTCCTTCCTGTACCTGGTGAAAACCATGAAGACAGGCATCAGAGTTTTGTCGAGAGCTGGGGTGGGTTGAAATTTGACGGGGAGGCTTGCGGTTCTCTATGCCAGAAAAACCTGTTTTAATTATGAAAACATGTCATGACAGTCTAGTGGGACTTGAAAACTGGCATAACCACTATTTCAAAAGAAACTGTCAAATCAATGTACTTGTCGCTCTTGTTGTTCCCTCCTGTTATTCCGGTTCTATAGGCTCACTGTTCAGACATCGAGGCTACTGTTCAGTGTAAGACACATACTGTAGGTTAGACATGGCGCCACTTTCTTTGGCTACTTGTGAGTTTTCTTAATGAGTTTTGGGGTTTTTCTGCTCAAGTTTCAAACAGAGAAAGGTGTAGAACATGTTCCTGTCTGTATTAAGCTAAATCATCTGGTAAAGTAGGCCTACTCCCTTCTGACAGATTTATAATCTGAAATCTTACAAAAGATAAACCAGCCAAACCTATTAGATTATTGTATTATTGATATATTGTATTACTGATATATTATATTTTATCCCTCCATGGTACACACTGTCGTCTGACAGAGCACACTGTGTGCACCACTGAATGGAGAGGTGTGCTCAAACCACCTGCCCTGGTGATTAATGGGAGGGGTTGGAGCAGTGGGAGGGCAAACCTAAAAAGACAAGACACTTCCTGATAGACTGATACCTGATAGACTGTTGGACTTATCAGAGCAATCTCCGAAAATTTAAGGTATGAAAACCATTTTAACAATGCATTCTATACCCATTTAAGAAACAAAAATATCTTGTAAGCCAAAATAATTTTGTCAGGTAATATTACAAACTATAAACAGATTAGTTACTAGATTAAAAGGGCGAACGCAAGGACTGCTGTAGGCTGAACTGGCTAGATGAGTGAACTAGTTTAACTACTGAGAGCTCAAGCGTTGTTTTTGAAAGAATCGTGAATAATACGGACTATATTTAATCTTGGAATATAGCTATTCAAGGACGCTATCTCTTTAAATCAAGGAGCTCAAGGAGACTTCCGGTTGCAGCCTCCACCTTCAAGTTAAAAGTGAGGAATTTAAAAACAAATCATATTTGTTGCATTTTGGCCTCGACAACACCCGCTTGGTGAAATAATGTGTTGCTAATAACTATCAGTATAATGAAGTTATGTTGAAAGGCGTGTCTTGTTTTAACTGTAGAGGAGTCAGTCAGAGTAGTGTAAAAAATAGACAAATTAATGGGCAAATAAATAGCAACAAATATGAATTTTGACAACTAAACATAATTTGCCGTCCTAGTCCTAAACTGTCCCAGCTAGCTGTTGTACTTCTACTACTACTACTTCTACTACTACTACTACTACTAGTAGTACTTTTGCGATTTATTTGTGAAAATGTGGTTTTATTCTGAAAAAATTACCGGAAGTCGAGTTGTTCTTGCCGTTTGAGGAAGACAGCCGGCATGTTTGTGTCTCCAGTCAGCTAGCAGTGGTGCGCAGCTACATGTTAGCTCATGTAAGTGCTGCAGGTTTTACCCAGGTCTTCTTTCTATGTAACCATGAACAGGACACAGCTGAAGCGGTCCAGTATCTTGAGGATGGCTCTCGCGGGCTCGGGAACAGCGGAGCAGGACGGACACGAGGAGACGTTCATATTCCGGGCTGTCAGGATAGGAGCTGTGGTTGTTCTCTACTGGTTTGTTTCAATTACAATGGTGTTCCTCAATAATTATCTGTTGGACAACCGAGACTTGGACGCGCCGCTGTTCGTCACCTTTTATCAGTGCATGGTGACGGTCGGACTGTGCTGGCTCATGCAAGTGCTGTCCAAATTGTGCCCGGGGCTCATCGACTTCCCCTCGGTCAAATTCGACCTGAAGACCACCCGGGAGGTCCTGCCGCTGTCCGTTGTGTTCATCGGCATGATCACCTTCAACAACCTGTGCCTGAAGTATGTCGGAGTGGCTTTCTACACTATCGGCCGGTCGCTCAGCACAGTTTTCAACGTACTGTTGTCTTACGTTATCTTGAAACAAACCACCTCAGTGGAAGCCATACTGTGCTGCGGCATCATATTAGGTATGTTTACTTACTTTCATGGTAAATGTTGTATCAATAGTTAACTGTTTTTCAGACTTTGCATCTGAACGTATTCTTGACTTTTACTGAAATAGATACGTGGTTAAAAATAAAACCTGCACTTGGTGGATGTGTGTGATTTGGTTAAAGAGATCAGGGATGCAGTAGTTTTTAGGAATCAACCTAATGGTGAAGTTATGTCAACCAGCAATATTCGGCCATCTGGGCTGAAATGCTGACTATATTGGATCAAACAACATAATCATGATCCCATAGACATCCAGGAATTGAGCAAAACTAAGTGGCCCCGGTCCAAAAGCACACAGCATTTTGTGGACAGAGTTGATCACTTTACTTTGTGCCACGTGTACTGTAATGTGTGTTGTTAATACTTCAGCGATGAACTCATTCAATTCAATATCAGTAAATAAACAAAAGTCCATCACCATTCGTATAAAAAAATAATAATTTAATATGTTGTGGAGTCACCACAATTTCTGTGAATACAGCAGAATATGAATGCCTAGTTTATTAATTATATTTCAACATTCAATCTCTAACAGAATTCCACTTTAAATTATCTTATGAAGTTGATATATATTAAGGTATGACACATAATTGGTGCTGAAAAGCTCTGTCAGCACAAACATTTTATTGTAATTTATCAACCAAACAGTTGTTTATCTGATGTGACAATTTGCTTTTTAATTTTAAACATTCCAGTTGCTATAATAGACATGCAATGTGTTTGTTTTTTTGTTTTTTTTAATCAGAAACCTTTGCCCGTGGGAACTTAGGGGGAGAAATATATTTTATAGCCATAGTTTCAAACAATGCTTCAATTCTTGCCTGAAAATTGTGGAATACATTTGAAAAATACAACATTTATTTACTTGCATGACTTTGGAAGTACTATTAAGACAGATATTGAAATATTTCAGTGTTGAAATTCAGCTGACAGCAGCTTGGCTTGTTAAAAATGCTTTATTGTGTATCGTGTTATCACAGTCCTGCATGTGCCCATGTTTCTCAGGTGGATTCTGGCTCGGTGTGGACCAGGAAGGCATGACAGGGTCCCTCTCCTGGTTAGGCGTCTTTTTTGGTGTGTTGGCCAGTGCTTGTGTCTCTCTGAATGCAATTTTCACCAAGAAGGTGATGCCAGCAGTGGACGGAAACATCTGGAAACTGTCCTACTACAACAACATCAATGCCTGCGTCCTCTTCCTTCCGCTCATTATTATGTTTGGAGATTTGGGCCGTCTTGCCAGCTTCAGCCGCCTCGCCGACCTCAGATTTTGGGGCATGATGACACTCGGAGGAGTGTTTGGTTTCGCCATTGGCTACGTCACAGGCCTCCAGATCAAGTTTACCAGTCCACTCACGCACAACGTCTCAGGCACGGCAAAGGCCTGTGCGCAGACTGTTATTGCGGTGGTGTACAACTCTTCCAGTAAAAGCCTCCTGTGGTGGACCAGTAACATGATGGTTCTCGGTGGCTCGTCAGCCTACACTTGGGTCAAGAGTCTAGAAATGAAGAAGGCTTCCCACAGAGAGCCTCAGGACTCAGCCAATGAAAAACTGCTGCCAGGGGAGAAAGGTAACATGGGAGTGTAACCACTGTAACTGGGCTGAGAGACCTTCAGCTTTTATCTGTGTGGTGTGAGAATGTGAAATAATTCCGTTTAGATAATAACTGACTGAAGTGATGCTCACAGGGAATCAGTCATTTTGGTTTTATAGCCTTGTGGTTTTATACAGTTTGACTTCAGGCCTATAGGAATTTGTATTTATATTTTATTTAAAGCTATTCACATGCATTGGGGCCTTTTTTTTTTTTACAGTTATTTTAAATGAAATGACTGAGAACTGTAATAAGGTGGCTTTTATGGTCCAAAGTGAAGGAAAATAATATTTTTATTCATGGTGAGGGTATATTTGCTCAGATTGAGGGTATCGGCATTATAGTGAAATGATAACTTTTTTACACCTGTTTTTAGATATTCTAAAAGTTGTATGTGAAACATACAAGGGTATGTCACTATGTTAAGATTTTTATCCTCTGGCTAAGAACATATCTGCTTTCTCATGTGGACAAAGCCAAGACAGGAGGCTCTGTAATTTCCTGGAGTTGGGTAAGCCAAGTAACCTAACCTAGGTAAATGAAAGCTTGTGTCAATGGGACTGACATACAATAGTCTCCAACAAAAACACTCCTTCTGCATTTGAAACTTTTTCAGTCATATACATGTACATTATTTGCTACAGCACACAGTGTTTCTGAGCTTGGCAAATTTTAAATTGTAAACCTAGGCAATGGCATAAGGTCTATGAAAATACATTTACATTTCAGAAATAAAGTACTCATAGGTCTCTCACATGTTGTTTGTACATTTACATGTGGGTGTATCTTTACATATCACAGCAATGTGTAATTGCACCACTGAGAAAAATGTTTTGCACGTCATTCACTCTTAGCTTAAGGTGTGACACAACAGGTGCCCCCACCAGCCTGAAAATGCCATTGTCTGTCTTCAAAACCGTCTTTTTAAAATGTCTTTGACTAGCTGTAAGATTTGAGTTCAACAAAAGCAGAGCCATGGAGGTTATTTAAATGAACAAAAAAATTAAAGATGGTGTACAATTTAACTGTTTAAGTTTTATTATTCATAATAAGGGACATTGTGGGTTCTTTGTTAAACAATGGGTCTTTATATGTGTATGTGTGATTTTTTTTTTTTGGTATTCTTGTCAAATAGTTTTATACATGTTTTGTATGAAATACATATTTTGTATTGCAATCCAAAGAGCCTTTTACTCATGATATAGACATGCATGTTCATTTAACTGAAATGACCAAAACAAACAAACATAATTACACCAGATATTAGTCTTAAAGCAGCATGATGACAAATGTCAAACAGAATAACACTCTAATGAATATTTGAATTTATATTACAACAGTGATTAATTATTCAGTTAAAATATTTTTTTTAAATTCATTTTTATGTTAAGCTACTGTACCTACTTCTATCTTATGTCTACTGGTAAATACACTTGCAGATAAGTATGTGCAACTGCTGTAAAGTTTAATATATATCTAGCCTCACAGTTCTTGCTACTTGTTGGGCCTCTTTTAAGATGATAAGTATGGAGTCATATAAAAGACACAACAGTAACCTCTAGCAATTGTAGTAATTACAAATCACAGGGTTTGCATCCTGTGGGAAACCAACACTGTGTATTGTCTTTGTGTTCATAGTTATTTTAACCCAAAACACAATGTTTTTCCATAAACCTAAATAAGACTTTCTTTTTTTGCCTAAACCTAAATAAGTTGTAGTTTTATTGGCTGAACCTAAAGAAGTTGAAGTTTTATTGCCTATACTTAAAGAAGTTGTAGTTTTATTGCCTATACCTAAGGAAGTTGTACTTTTGTTGCCTAAACCTAAATATGTTGTAGTTTTGTTTCCTAAACCTAAGGAAACTGTTTTCACAACCTGACATTTCATTCAGTTTTACAACATGTTGGAAGGTGTTGCTTACTAGTTTCACTTTCACTTTTACGGCATAATAGTTGTAGTAGGCCCCTAATGACCCACATCTATGGCGCTTATAGCGACTGATAATGCCTATTTGATGAATTGATAACTGTCAAATTGGGTTGTTATGTTGGTAAGCAGCTAGCTGAAGATGTCATATGGAATCAGTGCCTTGACTTGCAGTGTGAACGTTACAATTAGCTGACTCTGTTAGGATGTGTTTCAGTGAGATGACCCCTCTATGTGTCACTGTTGCTGTTGTGGGTTGCTTGGTTATTGTCAACACTGGATGAAGGTGAGGAAGGTTAGCGGATGTTGGAGCAGGGTTGGATGAAAGTCTCTGGGCCCCAAATGGAATATTTCTCTGAGCAACGGGGGGCCTAAAAATAGCTGACAGAGCACCATGGGCAATTACATGTACCAAAAGACACTGGGCTCTGATGTCAAGAACTCATTTCACCAGTGAATGTGGCCTTGTGACACCAATGAAAGTTTTATAACTGTGTCATGATGTGAAATGCATAATCCCCCCCCACTCCTCATCCTTCTCTCTTGTCTGGTTGGGTCTGGTTCAACATGACAGGACGATGCAAAATCTTCAATGTCACTGACAGTTCAAAGGCAGCAAGTATGGTCAGTAGTCAGTTGTTTCTTTATACATATCAGCTCAAAGTGGTGGTCGAAATGTGGTTGTCACTTCATTAATGCAAGCGTTAATTACTACTGTCATATTTCCAGTTATAAACTGACTACAGTCTGTTCTTGCTCTGCGTAGAAAGTCATTGTCAGTGCAAATGCAATGAAGGTTGTAAACTTAACATACTGTGTCATATATTTTTGTTTAATTTAATCTTAATGTGCATTCCAGTAACCATACTGCTATACTATTTAGTATGCCAGAAAAAGATTTAGTATGTCCCAATACATAGCATGTCAAATGCAGTATGCCAAAAATACCAGAATGTCCTACATGCAGTTGCATTTTGCAGAATGCAAGCCACCATGCTTTTCTGGCTATTCTCACCTACAACGCTCGGTGCCGCCGATATGAGGGTCAAAGTTCAAGGCACAATGTTATGACAAAGTAATGTCTCCCAGTTGTATCTATACTGCATGCAGCAGTATGCACTTAAGGGCAGCTGCAGTATGTACTAAAAGTAAAAAGTATGCAATTTGGAACAAAGTGTCTACAGCCTTGTGATTAAATGCAACTTAAACCTGCACCCACTGATTCGTGGGGCCACTTGAGGGCAGCGAAACAAGCTGTGAACACCCCCCTGATACAATATAATTTTATAAAGTAGATTCGGTTAACACGTTAGCAGACAGTTGTTTATATGGAGCAACACTAGCTTTCATTGATTGACAGATTTCTGGCAACAAGATGAATCCAAGTCCGATATTCCCTCTTCTAGCTATGATTTAGTCTCCACTAATCTCCTTAACTGCCCATCAGTTCTATAGATCAGTTAAAGGAGTTGTTGAAGGTCAACGTACCTGAAGCATTTTCCTTATGCAACAACATAAAGGTGGGAATCCACAATTGATAATTACTGTATTTCTAAATTAAGTCCAACTGAAAGTCTATCTAATACTACTGTTGGTATCCACTTTGTGCTTGCACCTTCCGCACTAATTACAGCTTTAATTTTCTTTGACACACCTATAATTTTCATACATTCTCCCTACTCCTCCTCCATGATTGCTCACACTCCACCATCATACAGATAAAGACAAAGAAGACTTCAGTCAACAGTTGAACATCTAGCAAGCTATTTTCTTTGTTTCTATTTATATTTTCTATTGGTGTGAAGATGCTATTGCTAAAATATGAGTCTTAACAATCTAAGGTTATGCTATGTCAGCGCTATGTCACCATTAACTCATTTTGGAGATGTTCTTCCCTCTAGTGGTCAAAAATCGATCAGTTAAGCTTCTAAAGAAAAGTGTAACAGAGAAGTCATTGGCTATTGCTCAAAGCCTATAGGCCTCATCAACAACAAAATGTACATGTACGTATCTCCAAAGGATGAGCTTTTCCTGAGCTAATGAAAACAGACCTGCTTTCATCTTTAAGAGGTAAGCTACATTTCTCAAATCATAAGGGAACACCTGATCCTTTGAGGTTTGAAGATTCTGAAAAGTTCAGCACCACCAGATTTGGAGATCTGTGGTTATCACCGGCAGTGATGATATCCAGTATAAGATATGTGACATCTACATAATGTAGATCAGTGCTAATATTTGTGTATACCATCAATGAAATAACCAGGTAAGTAGAATTACCACTTCACATTGCTTTTTACATCAATGTCTGTTCAAAATGTCATCACTTCATCTTTTTGGCCGGACGGCAGAGAGCCAGCCCTCCAATCACAAGTCTGTCACTGAGTGAGCAATGAAGTTACAGTTACAAGTTACAAGTTAAGTCGAGTGTTGGAGTTTCCTCATTGGCCGCTGCTCTTTCAAAATTAAAAGCTGAGAATAGTCCTTTTTTCTGTTTACGTTTTCGGAGAGGAGGGCGTGTCAGCGGTTCCTCTCACCAGTGCGAGTGATCGCCTCGCTTCCCAGAATTGGACGCTTGATGGGCTACTAGACACAATGCACTAGACACAATGCACTAGACACTCGATTCGAACACTTTCCCTTCTTTGCTCATGGGCTGTTGCTCCCAGGTTTCATTTGGAAACTTTCTACTTACATGACAAAAATCATAATCTGAAATGTGTTTCTGAAGCATTTATGCGAGATATAAGTCATGCACTTTCTAAATCTGTCTTTATTTTGGATCGACAGTGGTTAGTTTAAGTTTCCAGAGGCAGCGAGTCACACCGGTCAGACGCCTCTGATTTGCATAAACCATCTTAGACCTGAGCTTAATAATAACAAATGAGGAATGCCAGTGTGATGCTCTGTCTCTCGAATTGCACCGCCACGCTACCAGAATGTATTGCCAATGAATGGGAAGCGTGGAAAAGAAGGAGGCTGTGGACATGTGCCATTACTGGATGTGACATTATAGACGTGACCATTATCTGGATAACAATTTAGCTTCAAATTCACAGACTGACCATACACAGTCCAGACATATACTCACATTAGACCGAGTCTTGTTATCCTACTAGTCATTTGTGTGAAATTGTCAAAGATAATGATAGTCAGATATCATAAAACTTAAAGAAAAAGTCTTTATAAGCAGCAAACATCAGTTAAAAGTCATGCAGCATTATCAGCTTCAATCTGTCTGCAGACAACCTGCTCTAATGGAGAAGATGAGAGGAGAGATATGAAAGCATGGAAACTCCTAGGTAAAGGCTTAGGTAATGGAAAAGCAACCTTGGGCATGAAATGGGCTGTGACGGTCCTGTCAGCCTCATTGCTTCTGGCAAATCTATGTAAACATTTCATAGAGGGGACATCTGTTATCTGTCTTTCAAGAAGTTGTGAAATCATCATGTCCGGCATGACAGCTGGTATATGATGAAGCGTCACTAAACACATTTGACTTGATGCACCTGCAAATATGTATATATATGTTTTTTTTTTTCACATGACACATGGAAAAATGTGAGAGAGATTCTTTTCTGTTCTTTCCTCGAAACCTCCCAGTCAGCTGACAGATGGATTTTTTTTCTTTTTCCCTCTGGACTTCATCACTCTTCACTGTTTTCCTCATTAGCATGTCTTTATTCCCCTCAAATGCACTTTCCACTTCCTCTGCCAACAAGTATTTCCCCCCTGTTACTATTCAGCGCTCAGCACTCATTCTGGACTCACAACGAGAGCAGAGAAGCAAGAGCGAGTTGGAGATTTGAGCTGGACAATTTCAAAGCAAATACAAATGAAAGCATCATGGAAGGAAAGGGTTAAGCCAGATCAGTCCGTTATGCTGAGATGGGAGAATTCATCATCCATAGCGACGTCATATTTTGAGCAGACAGGAAAATCTGTAGCTGCTTTCCTGGGACGTCTTTGGAACTTTATTGCTGCGAGTCTGGCAGCCAACATGTTTACCTACCTGTCAAGGAAAGTGCCCGCTTCAACTCCTCTGGACCCTAAACTCTATTACCTCCTCCTAAATCTCTGTTTCTGTGTAACAGCTTGGCCACATGGTAAGGAAAATGTATTTCTTACAGTTTTTATTGAATCCGGTTCTTACTGTACACAGTGGTTGAGTCTTCTGATCGCCATGACCATCTGTGTGAAAATGTTGCTAACATTTAACAAGAAATAAGTCTGTTGACTTGGTTGCTGACTAACTGTGGAGTCATTTCATGACGATGAGTCACTTCTGCTGCTAAGACGAGTCTTAGCTCACTCTATGGACTCTATGTGGCACACTGAAATAAGAATAACACAGAACATGCATACAGCCCTTTCCCTTGCAAGCTGGCGTCTTCAGTGGGGTTTTGGGACAAACTGGGACAGTCTCTGCATCCAAAGATGCTCAACACACCACATCATTGTCAAAGTTTACATGTGGGTGAATAGGATAAATAATGTAACTAATAGACACCACCATGAAACTCCCCCAGTTGATTTACTTACATTAAGACATTTTTTTCTGAAAATGTATGTTTTAATCTGCAAATGATGCATTATCTTATCAAATATGTGTTAATTTTCATACATTTCCAGAACAGAAATGCAAACATCGAAAAAAGGCCATGCTCAGAATTGTTTCTTTTTGTTGACATATTAGAGTCAAAGGTTTTTACATCATTCCATAAATCAAAATAGATGTCATATAATAGCCATAAAGAAATATTTTTTGCCATGCTTTTAGGAATAAGATGTTCTATAAATCAGGCTATGAATGATATATGAATAAACCCCTCTGTAAAAACTTCCAGAATGAAACTGGCAAGTTCAGTGTATGTAAGTGCTACTGAGGTGGTGATTTCTGGCTCAGAGCATGATTAAAAAAACAATTTGCATAAATTTAAATAGAAAAAATGAGGCATTATCTAATGCCAACTTTTAGTGCATTAAGGAGAAACCTGCAGACACAAATAGACAAAATTTTCTTTCCACTGGACATGTCATGAAATAAAAATAGCCCAAAATCTCAAAATTGGCCAGTGCATGAAAAACAATATCTTTGCCTGTGGTGTCTCCCCGCAAAGTCTGATATTTGGTTCACAAACACAGATCAGCTTGAGCTTAGAAGCATCATCTGCCAAAAAATCACCTGCCAAGATGGATTTCACAGCTCCCATCATCATGGAAAGTTGTACATGTGCTGTACAAAGAAGTCTGGTCTGCATCATCAGGGAAAATAAAAAATAACAGGGAAATTAAAAGCACAGATAGCCTACATCTGCCCCCTTCATTACATGTCTATAACCACACATAGAAACATGATGTATAGGGCCAAGTCAGTATATATTTTAGAAAAATCTAAATGTAACTTCTCTTCTCTCTAACTTTTCTTTCATATTTTATCTTGTCTACCTCCTGAGAGCCATAAAGTATAAGAAGCCTATCAAAAAAAGTTTCAGTAGCTGCATGTTAAAGGTTGGTAATGTTGAGACACCAGCAAGAGTAAACTAGATTTTAAAAATGATCCAACAGAAAAAAGCACAAACTCCAAAAGTCATATCTATTGAGAAATTCGCCAAATAGACAACACTGACAGCCCATCCCTGCCATGGATGTATTAAGAGAACTGGAAAAGTTGGATGCGGGCCCTCATTCATTCCTATGAAAGTTGCTCAATGGTGCATGAAGCCAAAATGGCTCAACTTTCAAGTGCAACAGCATCTGGATCTTCTGGTGATCCTCTGCATCCATTGGGCCCATAGAGCAGGCGCAGTAGTGTCTGCTCGGCCACATGGCTCGGTCACGCTGTCATCACAGCTTACTACATCCACCTCCCAACACTCGGTCTGGGTCTCATTCACATGAACAGAGGAAGGGAAGTTGAGATGAGAGGAAGTGAAAATAACTCTGGATTTGGCTATTAGTGCATTTTCTAACTTGTAGGACCTAATAATTTAAATAAGGGCTATTACTGCTGTGTGTTCATGAGTGTTCATACTGGCAAGTTAATTTACCTAATTAAAAAAAAAAATGAGAAAAAGCCCAATGGCATCACTTGAGGGACAAGCTAGTTGTAGTACCACTGTTTGGCCACTGTAAAAATCATCAATGACCGAATGACCGGCTCTCTTCCTGGGGCTCGATTCCTTCAGGCCTCCCTCCAAAGCATCCAAAATTATCATTATGAATGTGAACTACACACATGGCTATTGTTAGTACTCACAGCTGTCAATCTAGCAGCTTGGAGAATAGGCAGGTAGACTGCCTTCCATTTTCATGCAGTATGATACCATATATATTTATTTATTTTCTGTCCAAACATTTGATTTATTGATTGCTGTCAGGGTGTAATGGAATTTCAACAAATATAACAATTGTTTTTGAGGAACATGACCAACTCTAGCTTTAAAACTGATGCCGCTGTCCTTTGTTTCTGATAGGGGACAACTGCCCGAGCTCTGAGTGGAGCGTCATGTGTCGGCCATGTTGTGAGTACCACCTGATCCAGTGTCGGTGTCCCTCAAAAGGCTCGACGGTCGGTTACACTGTTCCCTGCTGCCGCAATGCTCTGGATCAGTGTGACCCCTGCATCATTCACCCAGGTACACCCTCACCGTTGCTCATAGACATTCCTTTATCTGCTAAAAGAATCTGCTACACAAAATACGTCAGCTTCTTCCTGCTTTGTCCTTGTCAGGCTGCAGCCTGTTTGAGAACTGTAAAACCTGCCACAATGGAACATGGAAAGCCAATGATGACTTCTTTGTCAATGGAAAGTATTGTACGGAGTGTCGTCAAGGCTGGAGTGGAGGGGACTGTAAAAGTAAGATTGCTTTACTGCATGTGTTTCTGTAAGGTCTTATCTTGCCACTGAATCTCATTGCAGACATGAGAGAACATATAACGCACGCACACATTTCAGAAATACTCAACTATGCATATATGGGAAAGTGCTGATGTGTTCTTAAATACCATCTATACAAGTATTTGGCTGAATGTTTTATTTTTGTCTTACATACATTAGCCAACAGTTTTATCTGACTAGTTAACATATGAAATGATAAAGATACGACAGTGTGACAGCTTAAAATGACTTCATGTTTTGTCAAGCTTTAAAATCTTTGTTTACATTTGCAGCATTTGTAAAGATTTCTAGGAATGTTTTATTTTAAGTTTATACAAGTTAATGGTGCAACGTGAGTTGAGGTTGCAGATTGCAACCAACTGAAACCTGGAGAACTACGGTGGCCGAGGCGAAAAATGCAAACGGCCCTAATGAGAGCCAGTATTTGGTTTGTGCGTTCTGGGCTACTAGAAATATGACAGCTGGCTCTGTGAAGAGGACCCGCTCCCTATGTAGATATATAAACGATTCATTCTAAGTTCTAACAAATACCATTAATTTGCAAACATAACTTGCAAATGTATTGGACAGTATGTACAAGCCCTCAAAAAGATATAGATGCTTTTAAAAATGCTAAAAAAAAAACAAACCCACAAGAAATGTCTTCTAGGTTAAAGAATGTTTTTCATTCAGTCTGAGATTCATGTTTCCACCACACTACATTTTAGCTTTGTTCATTTAACTGAAGACTTAAATGCATCTGGTATTATGACAGAAAAATGATCTGAATCCAGGTTTAGTGCTACACTAAATGCTACACACTGTTGCTACAAATAAACCTTTTTAGTATCTATGACAATGAAGAAATACACCATTAATTTATGGAACACAGGATTACCAGCTGTAATCATAATCAACTTTGTGCTCCACAGTTTTCAGACTGCTGCACCCACATTTGTAATACCTCTTGAGAGCACTTGGTGGCGACAATGCTTTTTCGTTTGGTTTCAGCCAAGCTACAACTAAGTCAACTGCTATTGTCTAATTGTAGTTCATGTTCAGTAAAATATTGAGGTATTGATAAGAATTGAAAACATAATTATCAGCATTGTGCTACAGCAGCTGTCATACCCAAATATGTTATATAAAATGTCCCACGGCAACATGATGCTATTATAGAGGAAAGAAAAAAAAGCTTACCTGCTTGCCTCTCCTGTTATTCACCCTCATGATATTTTTATATTGTCATTTTTTCATGGCCCAAGGAAAATTGCCACTTGCCATTCTGTTATGTACCATCAGTTTGACATATAAAAGGGAAGGCATGGAGCCATTGGGCACCTTCTGTTGTCCTGCACAGCCTGTTCAGAGTCTGAAGAGATCCAAGTACCTGAACATTCACGTGAAATAGGCTGCATGATTTGAATATTGTTTTGCTAATGGGTGTGTTCAGAAAGGGTTGTGAAACCTGAAATATTCTCAAACCTTTAACCATTAAATGCCAACTCAAACCCTAATTTCAGCCCTCATGCTGGGGTCCCTTTCAGGGACTGACAGAAATCAATTTGGAATTTTCAACATCTTCTTTTACTTTTTTTTTTATTATTTTTGAAGATCACACATGCCAGCATGACTACCAGCATGATGTTTATAATCCTGGTTATTAAAGTGGCTGGTTGGATCCTGTCATCTTGTGATTTTCTTACCCTTGCACAGCATGTCACATTGCTGATCCCGCTTGCAACAGCAAAAAATATTCTGTGCTACAGCAGTAAACACACATTGGATGAGAATGACAATTTCCTAAAGTGAAATTAATTACACTTCTGTTGTGGGTAGCATGTGGAGGCGTCATTCAACGGGCTCAGGGTCACATAGCCATGGAGAGCTACCCAATAAATGCCCGATGTGAATGGACAGTGCAAGTGGAGAGGGACAGCAGCATCGAGCTGAGGTGGGTCACTTTTTTCAAAGCTTTCATGTGCATAGAGTACACTTGAAAATGCATTCAATGCCTGACAGAGCGAAATGATCAGTCTTTATTTGTAAAGACACTACAGTTGATATTGCTATTAAAGGGGACATATCATGCTCATGTCCAGGTTCAAACTTGTATTTGGGGTTTCTACTGGAACATGTTTACATGTTTTAATGCACGAAAGAGCCCATTCTACTCTGACTGGCTTTTAAGTAAAATATGGCGCACCTTTGCAAATGTAGCTCTTAAGCTGTGGCCAGTATATTGTAATGAGTCTGCATGTGACATAGGAAGGGGAGCCAAGCCTTAATGGCTGTTGATCCACATGTTTTCTGATCCCTGCCTGGGAGGGTAGGAACTCCAGATACATAAATGTATAAACACAAGCACTGAAAAAGTGAGTTTTCACAAAATGCCAACCTGTTCTCACTTTCCACTTCAAATACCACCGATTGGGCAGCCCGTCTCACCATCGGAAACTGATGCAGCAAGACAGCCTTTAGCGACAGTGTGTGACGAACCGGGCTTTCAGCTAACTCCAGTGTAATCCTACCTGCGGCGTTATTCAACGGTTCGAGCAAGTAGCGTAGTAATGTGAGAATCCGCTGGTGGAGGGGTGGTGAATGGGTCAAACAAACACAAGACTTTCAACCAAGAGGCTGGTGTTCATGTCCTGTGGGACACTAAAAGTAATGTTGACTTATTTTGTCATGTCAGTCGCTAGTCACATGACTCATTGGTAACGTCAGTCCCATGAGTCACGTGAACTGCTAGTATCATCAGCCAGTGAAGTTAACATAAACCATGACAGTTTCCTCATCCAACCTTATTTGGTTGTGTTGCCTAAACCTATTTTTTTTTTTTTTTTTGGAAAGGACATGCATGCATATGGATGTATAGTATATTGACTCTGTCCACTGCTGAGAGCCACTGACCAAACGGTGGTGTTTGATGAGCTGGGAATGAGAATGTTTTGGATATGTCTCCTTTAAAGTGGCTTCAACTGATATGAGAAAAGCAATTTACATCTTACGTTCTGTGTTAGGATTAATGAAAAGGCTGGAGATGAGAAAAAATGTAGGATTCATATTGCGCTAGTTTTGCAAAGCCAGACCTATCTCCACACTGTGTCAGCACTAAAGCCAAACCAATCACAGTCATTTTTGGTGGCATTAAACACAAGACGCAGCGACCATGATGGTGCCCTAGCAAAACAGATATTGAAAGGGAAGGAGAGTCCCAGCTAAAGTCAGCACCCAATAGCAGGCTTATATCTGGTGAGTCAGACTAATATTAGGCTAAAGGGCAAACTTAAGTTTATACAGGTGCTGCTTCTTACATATGATATGAGAGTTATACACTGTTAACAAATCTAGCTGTGTAAGTGTGATGAGAACAACCTGACATTAGATTACATGTGATATTCAGTTTAGTTAACTCAGAATTTTGACTAGGCCAAGTTGCATTGTGGGATTTGGTGGCATCTAGTGGTTATGTTGCAGATTGCAAGAAATTGAAACTTCTCCCGTGCCAAGCATGTCAGAGAAGTATGTTGGCCGACACAAAACCGTGAAAGGCTCTCTCTAGATGACCTGCTCTGTATGTAGATATAAACGGCTCATTCTAAAGTGACAAAACACAATGATTCCTATTTTCAGGTTATACACTAAATAAAACATATCTATTAATATTATATTACATTTCTGACCAAAAAAAAAAAAATCCTCCTAAATGCTACACACTGTTCCTTTAATGGATATGCTTTATTTATGTGTACAGGATGCTACTTTTCCTCAATTTGCAATTGGCCTTACAGTAGACCAGTTTAGTATCACAGTTGTGAAAGGGTTTGCTACCTTAAATCTAGACTTTAAACTTTAAATGCCAAAATGAAACAGTCACATCTCATAGGAAAATTGCCTGCACACTGACAAAGAAAAAGTATAAGAGTGAAATTATTACATGGGCAAAAAGTATTTCTGTCATAGGTCAATCATGAGCACAACTGGCACAACTCAGCAGAGTGGGCAGACAGTCGAGTACAAATAGGACACAGAAGAACATCATTTAAACATAACTTGTGTTTGGTTATGGTGCAGGTTTTCACTGCTCAGTCTGGAGTCTGACCATAACTGCCGTTACGACTACGTAGAGGTGCGCGACGGCGGTGATCTGAGTTCCCCTGTGATCGGCCGCTATTGTGGAGATCAGCTGCCTCCTCCAGTAAAAAGCTCTGGGAACCTCTTGCACATCCTGTTTACCTCCGATGGCTACAACAACTTTGATGGTTTTGTTCTGACTTTTCACGAAAATCCAGGCAGGTATAATCATTGTTAATAATGTGAAGGATACTTACACATAACAGAAACACTAATGCAATAAATAGACATAGATTAAGAATGTATCAGTCTGATATACTGGAGGTATTTACATCAGATCATCATGAATACATGATACAGATGATTGATACTCTGCTCTCCCTCCATGCATGCAGCATCTCTTTGATTGCATGCACCACGTTTTTATGTCCTCCTCTTTCATTCTGCTGTGTGTGCGCTGCCCCTTATACAGGGCAGCCATGTGAGACGGACAGTCAGCGACAGATTAATCATACTCATCCCTTTCCATTTGCCCTCTTTGAAGCAAATGATGCATCCCATTTATCCAGCCTTTCTCGTCCTGGACATTAACTCTTGCTAGCTAAGCTGGTCATAGTGGCACTAGCAATATTCCTGTAAAGATTACTTCACTAAGTGAAATGTGTAATTCTTATAATAATAAGAATTATTATAAAAACCTCTACAAGATAATATAGAGTGTGTGAGTCATAGACTGTATAAAAGATGTGGACACAGTCACAATGACGTCACCCACTGGTTTGTGGACTGCCATTTTGCAGCCTGGAGTTCAGTATTTTGGCCTTCTGTATCTTGGTTGTTTGCAACTAGAGGTGACACGAGAGGGTGGAGCTAAGTACTACCAAACACTGAGTGAGACATTTTAATTCGACCAAAATGTTAACATTCACAAACTGAAAACACACTGTGTAAGGATTAAAGTTCTAAGATGAAAACTCAAACAAGTCCCAGAACGAACAATGCTGTGAAACCTGTCAATCACAAGGTAGCCCCGCCCCAAAACATCCCCTGCTTTATCGTCTATTTTACTCTCCGTGGGACCATAATTCACTAAATGACCATAAACTCATGTTTACAATATTTACTGACTTTTTTGCATCCAGAGAGTTGCCCCCTGAAAGAGTGCAACTTTACAGCACTTCCTCATTGGCTTTACCTTTCAGACCCGGAGCTCTCACTGAACTCACTTCTTTTTAACAGATCAGAGATTTTTATCTGCAACCGGATGAGTATAGAGTGAAGCACGAGTCCAGGGGGTGGCTGGGGTCAAGTGCTGTGTTGAGTGCTTTACATCTATAGCATTATTGCATTGAGCAGATTAACAGTTAATCATTAATAAATATCAAAATTTTTATTCACAATTAATAGCCCCAAATTATTAATCATAAGACACAAATTATTGGAAAATGTTAAGGAAAGTGGTGATATTCGACTCAACTTCAGATATTACCCACAGTTAATTTCGATATCAGGATTTACCCGGGCGCCACCCAGTTTTATAATATTAATTGTCATGTTTATAACTGATCTTGGTTATTAGTTGACTATGAATTAGTTCATTAGTCTAGTCATCAAAGTTCATTAATCATCTTTCTCCTCTGAAAATACATCTATACATCACCCTCGCTGAGTAGATGGTAGATGGAGGTTGTGCTGCTTGGAGCAGTGTGGCGGCAGCTTCTGTCTGGAAAATGGCAATTTGGATTTTTTGGATCCAACGATGCGCCCCAAATGGACTCGTTTCTCTCCCTCAGTGGCTCTCTTTTGTGTCCTCAGGCACCCTCATCTATGGATGGCTGGCGTGTCACCTCGACCCATGTTTCCATCTCCGTCTCTCTCAGTCTGGTGCAGCATCTCTGTGCCATTTCTTCAGACCCCTCCCTCCTCGATTCAAAAGATTCTGGACCTAAACCAGGGGTGTCACACTAGAGGCCTGTGGGCCAATTGTAGCCTGCAGGATGATATTTTGTGGCACCCACCTTGATATGAAAGTTTAATATTAGTGCTACCTGTGAGTTTTATGTGAATAGTACTTTGCTGCATTGTGTGTGGAAGGTCCACCAATCACAGTGGGTTATATGGCTCCCAGGGGCGGGCAATCGGCCAGGCTCGATGCAAGCAGAAAAACATTTCACAACAACTATGGCGGCACCCGTGTGACATCGCATAAGTCTGATTAAAGCTTGATTTATACATCTGCGTTGAAGGACACCGTAGCCTGGCGTGCACCTCTAATGAAAGGTAACTACACGTTGTGGCGACGCAGACCGACGCTGTGATTGGTCCAGTCTCTCAGCAGTGCTGAGCGGCCAGGACCCCCACAGAAAGCTCAACTTCTCTCTGCCTCAGTCGTTTCAATGTTTGTTCACACAAATCGACTCAGATATATTTTCTCTTTTCAGCATTCCAGAAATGTCCATAAAAGTTCTGTGGTTCAACAGTTATCAGCTCCAACTCCGCTCAGTTTGTAGTACAAGAAGAAGAAGAAGAAAACTCATAGAGACGCTGCCTAGCGGTTTGGTGGTGTAATTGCAGAGCAACACAAACACAGCAAACACAACTTTAATTCAGAGTGACACCAAGTGGAATGAATATATATCTATTCACATAGCTGCACGCCATACTGAGGGTCTCAACTGCTTCATCCCTCAAGCCAAATGTGGCTCAGCTATGTGAGAGGAAGCACTGCAGCAAGGAGAAGGCAAGAGAAGCCATGTTCAGAAGAACCCTTCAGGTCCTTCAGTGTTCCATTCACGTTCAGGACAGATCATGTTCAGAAGAACCGTTCATGTTCAGAAGAACCCATTCAAGTTAAAGAACTGTTAATAATGACGTTTGAGATGATTTTAACAAAGCCTTTTTTGTGGAATACCCGATGTGGCCCAGCCTCATCCAGGTAAATTGAGTTTGAGACCACTGACCTGAAGTCTTTCTCTAAGTCTCTCTTCACAAAGGCTGAGATTCACCAGCATGCAGATACAGTGGAGCTGCTTCAGGCTTCAGCAGCTGGCTGTTTCAGCCATCAGGGCAGAGCAGCAACAACAAACAACAGCAAAGTAATAGGGCTCAGACAAGCAGAGAGACAGCTTGGCAGAGCAGCATTCGGTTCTTTAGCCAGACTGGATCATGTCCAACTGTCCAGGTTTTGCTTCTAGGCGGGCTGAGCGACGATATCGGCTGGGTACAACTTCCTCTGTTAGATTAAACTATTTAACTTATTTCAGCATGATTAATTCTTCCATATTTGAAATCTGGGCTTCATCTCTTTCAAATAGATACCAAACACAAGACATCAACCATCAACTGAATTAAAATGAATCCAAATATTACACAACACAGATGAAACTTGTAAACAGAGTTGATTATCAGGAAATTAATTCTATATGTTCTGAGCATGTGTAATAAAATGAGTCAATTTATGTATTGGTCACAGTCAACATAAAATGGTGTAATATACTTCAACTAGATTAAAATATCAGATATATACGATTAACTAGTGTGCACCCAACTTTATGTTTAAGATCACCTATAATATGTGTATAAGATACAGACATAAAGGTGTTGATGCAGCCAAATATCATCAAATGATTAGCATAAAAGAGAAGGTTTTTGGTCTAAGACCTGCAACTATTTTAACTTGCTTTGGTTGAATTTATGTCAACAACATCCTGCCACTAGAACACGTTAGTGAAGCATCAATTCATGTACATTGTAATGTTAGAATTAGATTGTTCTGCCTCCATAATGTGTCTGTGTTTCACCACAGGCGCATGAGAACGTGTTTTATATCGCCTTAAACACTCCTCGTCAGTCGCGGTGCTGACACATGTCCGCCGCCGGTCAGCACAGTGCCGATTCCCACTGCCAGACTCACTAGCTCCACCCTGTGGCCGGGTGCCCTCAATCACTCCCTACTCTCCACCATCGACTCTCCCAGCGTCCATTCAGACAATATTAACTACCAGGCCCTCTACAGTTAACTGCTCTAGGGGCGTCAACCCCCTGAATCACAGGGTTATTACTGTTTCTTCAAACAGAACGTCTATTGCTCCCTGTAATATCAGTGTTAAAATGGCTTTGATTAACACTAGATCACTCTGAAACAAATCTTTCACTTTTAATGACATTATTATTTCCTCTAACCTTGACTTCTTATTCCTGACTGAAACTTGGCTAAGATGTGATGAGCACAGTCAGTTGATTGAACTGTGCCCCCCTAACTATAATATGTCAATATGTCAGGACCATATTGGGTTGTGCCACCATTAGCGCAAGTAAACAGTTTCTGGAAGAAGTGTATTTTCATTATCACATTTCATATTCTTCATTCAATCATTCAGTTATCTGAAGAATGGGTGGGGTGACTGAGAGTAGTGACCTGAGTTTCTAGAAGGCAGAGAGCCTCTGTTGGCAGCGTTTGTGGATATGAGTAGTTTAATGGTCAGAGCGTACTGTGAAATGTGAAAAGCTCTCCGTCATCTCAACTGGCTCACTGTAAGATAAAAATGTACCAAACTATAAGGTGGTGTTTTAGAGACACAGGCAATTAAAGGGGTTCAGTTCCATCCCCCATCAACTAAGAGCACTGTCATCGATTCCAATTTTCATAATGACTTCTGTGTCTGTCATGTGATGCCATTGGGCCTAAACTTTTTCCCATAGACTTACATTGGGAAAGAGATGCCTATAACTCAGCCTATAACACTCAAATAGCCCTTATTTAAATCATTAGCTCCTAAAAGTTGTAAAATGCACAAATAACCAAATCCAGAGTTACAGTATTTCCCTTCCTCCGTTCATGTGAGTGAGCCCCGACCGAGGCTGGAGCGAGGGCAAGGAGGTTGAGATTGAGATTTGGGTGCTTTTCCAGTTGGAAGTCGAGCCATTTTGGCTTCATGTGCCTCTGAGCAAACCTGTCCAGCACGACACACCTGACTCATGAAACTTTGACTAAGCTGTCAAACTAAGGTATCTACTGTAGTTATAAAATGACATGACATTCAGCAATGCCATTGCTTATTTCTCGATTAAAATGTTTTCAGAGGTAGATTTTCATTGGATTGTTGAGACATAATAACAGAAAACAGGTGGCCATGCTGTTTCCTGTTTGAAATGGCAAGCATAAAACCAGGCACCAGTCAGGTGTAAGCCATGAGAGGGTACGTCACCACTTGAACAGCCACTCGTGTCCTCGCCGGACCTGGTGGACACGTAATGCTGGATTTAACATTATAGACAATTATACAGTTTTGACCTTTGTCTTGTTTACACAGGTTATACTGCAATAAAAAAAAACAAACAAACAAAAAAATTAACTTCTGACTAGACTATCAGTGGCTTTTAGACAGCAACAAACAGTTTTAGTGTGTGTTGCAGCACTATCACCTTCTGGTACAACATTTCCTCATGTGTCAAAACAACATGCATTACCGTCTCACACATCTGAACATTTCAAAATCACGGAAAATTGAAAAAGAAAAAAAAGATCAACATGAAGTAAGGTCTCACTTTGAGAACTGTAAATTAAAAACCTCCTTGTTGCTTATCCTGTAACACTGTCAGTCTCGTCAGGGATTGCCATAATTATGCAGCAAAATGCAATGCAACTAATATTTTTCCTTTTAAGGGAAAAAATATTTTTTACCCGTACTTTTGAACAAGCAACACATAATGATCGGATTTTCAAACCCTATGATGAGGTTTGTACAATATATGTGAATTCAGTGAACACTAGAAAGCACCTTCATTGACTTTTGCATTGTAGTGGAGGTTTGTCTTTTACTCATCACTGGAAATTTTTTCCACAGCTTCATCCATCAAGAATCAAGCGTGCGCACTCCCAGAGAGGCCGATGAATGGATATTTGCTGCCTGTATATGGACCGAAGGAGGAGCTTGTATCTGTAAACTACCACTGCCATTCACCTTTCACACTGATCGGCTCCCAGCACAGGATCTGTCTGCGTAATAGCACCTGGAGTGGCACAGTTCCCACCTGTGTAAAAGGTACATTTTCCACCAGGTAGCTTCTGGTATTTATCTCTGATGTTTGTATAAAAGCCGCATAATGCATATTGTTGGAGTTTGTTCCTTGTCTCTCACAAACATAGGCCAGATAAAACGAGTCCGGTGTTCCCCTCCACCCAAATTGCTCAATGGCTACCACAAACCTGCTCCAGACACAGCTGGAGGTGTCGAGGCCATTGAGTTTTTCTGTAAAAAGTCCTACGTTCTGAGTGGAAACCACCTGAGTACCTGCCTCTCTAATGGATCCTGGAGTAGCAGGCTGCCCAAGTGTGTGAGAGGTAGATGTTTTCAAAAACACATTAGGGTTGGAAACACACTGTTACACACACAAAGTAGCCTATTTTCCACATCATTACTGTGTGAGAATGCTCAAAATGTTTATAACATACAGTTGGTCATACTATTTGTTTAACTGACAGCCCAATTTAGCTGGAAATTTACATATCCTGATGTAAAAAAGTAACAACTTAGAAATTAGAGCACAATGATGAGTGTATAGTAAACAAGGCAATTTCTTTGTAAAGATTAAACAGTCATGGTTTTGAATTTTTCTATATGATAAATGTTTGTCCCTTATCTTTCCTGCATAAAATTGTTCCTATTCACTCTGAATAGCTTACCCTTCTGCTTACAATTATTCATGTTACTGACAGGGAGTTGTTTATGCAATGGAGGCTCAGTAAAAGTAATTGTCATACACTAATAGCCACCTGCTTGATTTTCCTCCACAGCATGTCGAGAGCCCAAAGTTTCTGAACTTGTGCGACAAAGTGTTGTGCGGCCACATCTGATATCAAGGTAGCCACTAAGATGCTGTGTTGTACATGATTTCGTCAACTTAAAGCTACTATGTGAATACTATTTTGTCATGCTAGCAGCATTTTTGTTTGTGTGTGTGCGGCATCATCAGGTCAACATTTTGATTCACCCAGTACTAATGACATTCCCATCAGCCTCAGCTCATTAGCAAATGTTAGCATAACAGCTCAGAATTGGCGTGTTAGCAGTGTAATTGAGAACTTGTTGCATGCTGAAATTAGCATTTAGTTTAAAGCACGATTGTATCGAAAAGGTAACCCTGACTTTGAGAAAACATGCAACAACTCCTGCGAGACTTGCTGCCCAACGACCTATCCTAACCTTAAAGGACCAGTGTGTAACAGTTAGGGGATCTATTGGCAGAAATGGAGTATAATATTAATATAATTTTTTTTCTTGTGTATAATCAATTACTAATAAGCATTGTTTTTTGTTACATTAGAATAAACTATTTATATCTGCATAGGAAGTGGATCCCCTCCACTGAGTCAGCCATGTTGTACCGCCATGTTTCTACAGTAGCCCCGAATGGACAAACCTTTTCCTTCTTGGGCCGGAGTCGATAATTTTACACTCTCTTGTCCCCGCCACTCTCTCTCTCTTGCTTCACCACTCACTTCCTACATGTACACACTTTATGCACTGGTTCTGCTCCACATGGCTCTAGAGAGGACCACTTGTGTTTTTACGTTTTCTACTGTAGCTCTGCAACATGCTTGGCACATAGGAGAGGCTAGATGTCGCCACATCCTACACACTTAACTATGCAAGTTCAAAACCATCTTGTGAGAGTTTTGCAATGTGCTTGTTACCTTCCAGACACAAACTCAAAGAAGTGCTGTGCCAAAATTCTTATATTTGTTTTTAAATGTCTGCTTGGCCTCGCCCCCCAGTATCTGTCTGACCTTCTTGAACCTACGCTCCCTCTCGTACCCTCAGGTCGGCAGATCAGCTGCTTTTAGCCACTCCGAGGTCAAAGAGAAAGTTGAGAGGTGATCATGCTTTGTCTGTTGCTGCCCCAAAGCTCTGGAATCAGTTGCCCCTCCACATCAGGTAGTTCGACTCGCTTCCTGTTTTTAAATCTAACCTTAAAACACATTTCTTCTCTTTGGCTTTTAACTCAGTTTGAGAGGCTGTTTTTAATTGTCTTTTACTCTATTATTTGTTTTATTTTGTCTTAATTATTTTGTGTTTTTAATGCTGTTTTTAAATGTGTACAGCACAGCACAACGTTTTAAAGTGCTTTAGAAATAAAGTTGTATTGTCTTGTATTCAAAAGTTCAACTGCACAGTTCACTAGTGCCGCTGTAGACACTCGTTATGTGATTATAGCATATTGCATATTAGTCATATGGAAAAAGTTATCTACCATGCAATGCAGGTGTGGAAACAATTTATAGACCTATCCGTAAATACATGAAACTTAAGAACTGGAGTTTGTAGATAAGGAGCTAATAAGACAACCCTTTTTCTTTTCCACAGAGATAATCTAGACCAACGAATCCATTTCTCATCCAGGTACAACATGCATGATTTGTTGTCAGCTGGTTTTATTCCTCTAACATTGGACAAACAGTCAAAAGAAGACGACACTGCCTCTGTGGAGCTTCCTTATGGCTTTCACCCAGTCCACACCAGGATTGAGTATCAGTGTGCCTCCACACTCTTCCGCCACACGGGGAGCTCCCGACGCACCTGTCTGAAGTCTGGGAAGTGGAGTGGACGCCATGTTTCCTGCTCACCAGGTGAGAACAGCAGCAGTAGATACCAACCAATAGATATGTAGCCTTGGTACTAGTGAGACAATGGAACATTTAAAAAAATACCAATGCTTGAGCAGTGACCCTCGACGTCATGATACCAACGCACAATAAGGCACCCTGTAGCATCTGTATGACACGCACTGCGAAGTCTGCTAAGGGCATGTGGAAGGGGTGTCGGATGCGTCAAACAAACACAGGACTTTTACTCACAAGACCGTGTGCCGTGTGAAATGAAAACTTGATTAATTTTTACTGAATGTTGTGACAGGACGCAGTGCCACTGAGTCAGAACAGCTATGTCAGTATCTTAGGTTGCATTATTTTAAGCCAACCCATTATGTTTTTTCTAATCCTAACCAAGTAGTTTTGGTGCCTAAACCTACTGTTTCACAACTTTACCCATGTGTTACATTGTTAATCACTCGCAGACCTGCAGTGTCAAGACACCACACAAAAGGCCGAGGCCTCTTACAAGCACTAAAATATGACAAGTAGGGATGAGATCATTACTGCATGTTTAACACTAGAAAAGCACTCGGAGAGAGCAGACCTCCGCCAAGCACCATAGTTTCCCCCCATATTGTAATTCACTCCAGAATAAAAATCCTACATTTTTTAAAAAGAATTTTATATCAGTGGCAAACATAGAACAGATATACAAGACACAACATAAATATCACAATACGTTAGGCCAAATGTAAGAGTAGTATATAAATTGCTATAAAATCCGCCATCTGGATCAGATCTGGATCAGAATTTGATAGAAGTACACATTGTAAATCCCTGAGTCAAATTTCATGAGCTTTGGGCAACAATTACCAGAGATATTGAGAAACACTTTTTTTGGGTCCCATTTACCCCAATGTTAATGAAAATTTCAAAGTGATCCAGAATCCAGGATTTCCTCTGGATCACCCCCTTAAGTCAGGTCTTCCTTTTCACATTTTCGACACACCCTGAAAATTTCATCAAAATCCGTCCATAGGTTTTTGAGTTATCTTGAACACAGACAAAGAAACAAACAAACATAAACGTCGGCAAAAACGTAACCTCCTTGGTGGAGGTGACAACTGTCAACTTGTAATTCCCACTTGTGGCCACAGGGGTCACTGTCCAGCAAAAGTTACATTGGCTCAGAGTTTGATGAAGAGATTATTACCACTCTCTAGTCATCGATCCATGCATCTTCAACTGCTTATCCCGTTACGGGTCGCAGGGGGCTGGAGCTGATCACAGCTAACATTAGGCGAAGGCGGGGTTCACCCTGGATAGGTCACCAGTCCATCACAAAGCACATAGAAACAGACAACAAGCATTTTAGAGTCATCAATGAAACTAACCTGCATGTTGTTGGACTGTGGGAGGAAACCGGAGAACTTGGAGAAAACCCACGCTAACACGGGGGGAACATGCAAACTCCACCACTCTCACGTTTGCATCATTAATATGAAGCTAGACCCAACAGCCACCTCAGCTTACTGTAGCATAAAACTAGAAATGAAACCTTAAAGCTGTTTTGAAAAAAATTGCCAGTAAATTTATAAAAAAACATGATTCTGAGGGTGTTTATGACTGTTTGCATCCCTACAGAGTATCTGTGCAGGGAAAATGATGACCAATTAAATCCTTTTATCGCTGTCTTTCAGCATAATAAATGGTTTGATATTTCTGTTTGTTGCATGGAGAGTGTGTGTTTTCAGGGACTTCCATAAATGAACGTTTATTTTTGGAGTAATGGTCTGTCAAGACAAATGGGCTGTTTTCAGTCCTATGGGACATTTTTTTTTTTTTTTTTTTTTTTTTTTGACTTTTGATGTTTTGGAATAACAATGTGCCGTCCCCTTCTCAACACCCAATAATGTAGCAAGAAAACTAATACATACATTTTCCAGTTTTAAGTGTTTCAGTTACCATGTGAAAAAAAACAAAACAAAACAAAAAAAGTAGGATTATTTTTACCTGAGTATTAACTACACCATAAATTTGTATGACAGGCTTTAAGCAGTATTGTTGACATCTTTTTACTAGTTTGATTGATCTGATTGTTACCTTCCCACAGTTTGTGGCAAATTCGACAATTCCAGTCTGCACAGCCTCACAGATACGCCGTGGCCGTGGCATGCTGCTGTCTATATCCGCTCACCTCCTGATCATACTGCAAGTGCCGACAGGCCTCGTGGAGTAACCATGTCTATCCAGCAGGGGACCTCAGAGGAGTCCACATTCTGGTCCCTTGCCTGCAGCGGGGCACTGCTCAGCCAGCGTGGCATCCTGGTGGCAGCTCAGTGTGTGGTAGACAAGGACAAGCAGCAGACCCTTCACCCAGCACATGTGAAGGTTGTCATAGGCATGCAGCACCAAACATCCAAGGACCGGTTGAAAAGCCTGCCCCACCTCAGGGTATGACACAGTCTGCTAGTCAGAAAACAGTTTGCATTTCTATTTATTTATATATTTATTTGGTTTACATATTTATTTATATTGTTTTTGCTTTTTTGTAGAAACATGTCATTTTTACAGCATATTGTCATACAATTTACTTGCAAGCATCTCTCTAGATTTGTTATTTAGACATCTTTTGCATGTCAAAATACTACAGCTGTCAATTGATTAAAATATTTAATTGCAAAATGATCACATTTTTTATCTGTTCAAGATGTATCTTAAAGGGCAAATATGCTGCTTTATGCAAATGCATTCATTTATTTATTATTCAAATCAGTTAACAACACAATGCAATGACAGATATTGTCCAGAAACCCTCCCAGGTTCTGACTTTAGCATCAACAATCTGCTCCAATCAGAACATGGCAAACTGCAGCCCAACAGGCAACAACAGCTGTCAGTGTGTCCGAGTGCTGACTTGACTATGACTTGATCCAGACTGACTGGGACTATCATAAAGTGGGCATGTCTGTAAAGGGGAGACTGGTGGGGACCCAGAGAACCCATTTACATCCACACATCTGGAGGTCAGAGGTCAAGGGACCCCTTTGAAAATGTCAGTTTTTCTCACCAAAATTTATTTTAATTTTGCAGCATTATTTAGATTCCTCCCTGACAAGTTAGTATGACATGGTATACTCACTCTAGCTTTAAAACTGAGCTCACTACAACCTAAATATTGCAAGTAGCATTAATGGGTTGCAGAAATTAGTGGAATTCGCCTTGACGTGTTATTATTGCGTTAATGTTACAAAACACATTTAGAGGGTTAAAACTGGGCAAAATCGGTTGAAAGCCTGAAAGTCTTCCTAGATATTTAGGTTGTATATGCTTTTTAGCAATTTCAATGATTATTTTTCATTGTGTTCAATGTGTTCTAACTAAAAGTTGAAATTGTCATTTAAATAGTGGTAAACATTGGTTGTATCAATGAAACAAAAAAAAAAATTTCCAGTCATGCAATGCTCAAAAGTTTCTTATCACTACAAAATCTACCAAACAGCAGATGCAGTGGTAATATTAAACAAGACATCTTGATTAAATAAATATAATCCTCGTGGTAGGTTTTTGTTTGTAAATGGGACAGGAAGAAATCCTTTGGCATTTAGGTGTACACTTAAAGCTTCACCAGGATATTTGATTTGGATTTCAAGTCTTTGCACATCTTGACGCATATTATCTAATCTTGACAAATATTCCAAAACCAACAAATGCTGGAACATTCTTGGTGACATCAGGGTTTCTCAGGTATTCTAACTTTCATTTCTACATTTCTCTGCCTGCCCCAACAGGTGTCAGACATTTTAGTCCATCCAAACTTTTACTCAGCACCAGACGCTGATGTGGCTGTTCTCAAACTAAAAGACAAGGCCAGGATCAGTGAGCGTGTGTTGCCAGTGTGTCTACCCAAAGTGCAAGGCGGAGAGGTGACGGCGCAGGAGGCTCACACCGCGAGGTGGATTCTACCAAACGATCACAGGCACCTGAGCCGCGACGCTCCCTCCAGCCAGACGAGACTCGTCGAGTTGGTTGATGTTGCTCAGTGTGAAAGAGACTTTGCTGAAGGAGGGGCACGTAGCACAGCGATCAGTGACAACATGCTGTGTGTCAGTAGGACGCCGTCCCGTCTTCAAAGCCCTTGTCCCAGTGTTACTCCAGGTATCACAACCACGTCGGCTGTGCTTTCATCCACATCTGGTGTCCTGTCAGGTCACGAGGAGACTCCGGGAGCCTCCAGCACACGCTGGCACCTCCTCGGTTTGGACAGTTTCAGCTATGAGGAAGAGAACTGCCACCAACAGACTTACACAGTTCAGACACGCATAGCCAACTTTCGAGACTGGATTGAGAAAAACACAAAGTAGATTTTTTTTTTCTCTCTATCTCGTGTAAAACTTAAATCTTATATGGTCATTTCTTTCCAGTTTTGTATCAGTTGGTGGAAATGGTGGTGATGAAGCAACAGTGTCAGCAGATAGTGCTACGCAACGTTTGCCGTGATCATTTTGTACCTGCTGTGTCAATATCCAACATGGCAGTTGGTGAAATAGTCATGAAACTTAATTGATTTGATTTGGGTGCATAGAAACATATTTCCATTTATCTTATTTTATTTTATTTTATTGCTTTTTTTTTTTTTTTGGGTGACACTCAGCACGACTTTCAACAACGTATTTTTCATGCTTTTTTTCTACTCCAGTCTTTTGAAAACAAAACTACTTTGTTGGGTTTAGGAATAAAATGACTTGAGGTCTAGGAAAAGATGGTGGTTTGGGTTGAAACAGCACTGGAAGTGCTGTAACTTCAGTACAGAGGTTACATGGCAAATAAATCAGCTCTGACTTCTGGTCACCTGGGTGAACGTCCTGTGTTTTTTGACCACCCATCCAGCCCGACCTCCTCTCTATACAGTGTTCAGCGCTCTATATTTCCCAGTTCACAGTTATGTGGATTACATATGAATAGTGCTAACCATCATGAAAAAATGTGAAATTCCTGTTGTGACCACAGTATTTTATGACCTGCAGTACGACTGGGCTGCAATATCATGTGAGGCGAGAGCTGTTTTATCTGTTGTGTGTGCATGTTATTATTCAGTATTTGGGCCACCTCCACTGCAAACAACTCAGCATGAGCTAGTTAAGATACACACCCACATACTCATGATCATTGAATGTTACCTTATGATTGTGTGAGGTGCATTTTTTCAGGATTTTAAAGATAAAGGTTGCTCTTTAAAAAAATAAAGAAATCCACCAGAGGCCATTTGGAGTCTTTGATGAACTGCACTCCACCCAGCTAGAACAATATGAAATGTCAAAGACATTATCACTGCCAAGAAAGAAATCCATAAATCATCTTAAATTCACTGTTTATCCTTTAGGCACCGTGTGCTTCCAGGTATCTCTAGATCCAGGATTAAAACCAAAAGTGAGATCACCATCAGTCACCAGCAGACCAGTTATTATTGTTTATATTTTGTCATATATTTTTTCTGCTTTATTTCTTGTGCTTTATTCTGTGCTTACATCTTGATGTTGGTTAGTTTCAGTCCATGTTCCTGTACTGTGTAATTTTTATTTGAATATTAAGTTACCATTGCTATCAACTAGTAATTAGGCTGTCAAAGTTAATATACTGATAATAACACATGAACGCAAATTAGTTTTAAAAGCACTAATTTATTTAATGCATTAACGCAATTTGCAATATCAGTCTTTCAGAGGTTGTAGAGTGCTCAGTTAAAAAAAATGAAGCTAGAATGAAGATACTGGCATTATATGAAACTACAAAACCTAAAGAATGTATTGGGACCAGCCAGCTAGCTCGTTGCTCCAAACTTACGCTAAATTTTGTTGAGAAAAAACTGTCAGGGCCATTTTCAAAGGGGTCCCTTGACCTCTGACCTCCAGATGTGTGAATGTAAATGGGTTCTCTGGGTCTCCACCAGTCTCCCCTTTACAGATATGCCCACTTTATGATAGTCTCAGTCAGTCTGGATCAAGTCATAGTCAAGTCAGCACTCTGACACACTGACAGCTGTTGTTGCCCGTTGGGCTGCAGTTTGATATGTTATGATTTGAGCATATTTTTTTGTGCTAAATGCAGAACCTGTGAGTGTTTCTGGGCAATATTTGGCATTGTTTTGTGTTGTTAGTTGATTTCCAGTAATAAATATACAGTATACAAATATTTGCATAAAGCAGCATATTTGCCCTCTCCCATGTTGATAAGAGCATTACATATTTGACAAATCTCCCTTTAAGGTACATTTTCAACAGATGAAAAATGTGTGAATGATTTGCGATTGATCGGGATTAACTATGAACAACCATGTGATTAATTATGATTAAATATTTAATTTAATTTATTAATATATCATCAGTCTTATAATAATAAAAACTCAAAATACATTCAGAAGCCAGTTATATACGACAATATATATATATATATATATATATATATAATATATAATATATATATATATATATATATATATATATATATATATATATATATATATATATATATATATATAATTGCCTTTGAGCTGAGTTCATGTGTCCATCCTAAACTTTATCAGACACACGGGCAAGTCATTGACTCACCGCTACCTCCAGTCAACTGAGATAAATATTTTCCAAGAAGGATAAGTCTTTACCTGCACAATAGGGTGCATATGCATGCAAACATGCATATGCTTATCTCCTGCTAACCTGATATTATGACTTTTTTTTTTTTTTATTTAGTTTGATGCACAGTTTCATTTCAAAACAAAACATTTGCATATTTTACATGCATTAGTCTGCACTGACATTCAAACAGCCCATCATTTTGAAAGCAACAACAGATCATTTCCCTTATCTACATGATTGCACGTGCATGGCAGTACAGCATGTACAGACTGCATGTTCATCTGTCACAGTAAATAAACACTGTATGCACAGTACCGGTGTGTCTGCGACTGCATTTGCATGTGAGGCTGTGCGTTCGTGAGTTTCCCTGTAGACTGTCCAACATGTGCTGTCATTGAGAAACACACTGAGAGGATTTGCTAAACTTAGCTCTTACTCCTGAGACACAGACACCCGCTGTGCTCTCTGCGCAGCTTTGTGCAGGACACCTTTTAAGCCCGGCCAATTAAACAATGAGTAGCTCAGTAGTCTGCAACTTGCAAACTTATTGCATCATAGCAACTGATGATTGTGGTTCTACTACAAAATAAATAGACAGAACACATACAGAAGTCGAGACTGGAAAAAGACTACAACTGTAAACACATTAGAAACTCGACTGCACATCAGAAATCATAAGAAGAGATGAGTGAACACATAAAAAAGATAGTAATGCATTAACACATTGTCAACCTTTTATCTTTTGCATTTGACATTATGGGCTTTGGCCTTAATGTTTTGCACTAGCAGAGGTCTCCGTCTTACTGTATGATGTCATGATGCTAAAAACGGGGTGAAAGCCTGCTAATCTATTACTCTTTAACTGAGAGAACACCTCACCCACACCTGAGAGGAGGTACTGACCTCTCATCTCAAATCCCCACCCCTGTCTGTGCATCACACTGTGCATGTGCAGGCTGTTTGTTTACGTTGCAAGGGGGAGGTGCAAGGATTTCTATAGCTAAAGCTGGAGAGGAGGAATATGCTGCAACACCTGTACCGTTTCTCTCCAGAAACTTTAATGCTACTTTAATCAAACCACACAAGAAGGAAATTAATATTAACTCCAATCAGGAAAGCCCTCAAATTAAACAAAGACTTCCACAGGTGAGCACTTTTCATTTAAAGATGCTAGAAGCAGATAATGATATCATTGTGCATGCATCTAACTGGAAAACAGGTAATTCTAACTAATAAAAATGTAAAAATGTAAAACAATGTAAAACAATTCGGCCTGTAATTTCCCTCAAGGTGACACAAACTTCATCCTCCATAGTATCATTCAGTATGTTGATGCTGAATGACACTCCTCGTACTTAAGATGGTTGCTAGGTTACACATACACTGTATAATATGAAGCTATTTGGGAGGAGTTGTTGCAATGTTGCTTGTGCTGTGACCCAGTTCTAAGAATACCTGAATGTAATGGTTGGTGCTGCGTTTGTTGTACTCTACTCCGGACTGAGTGGCTCATTGTAGGTCAACGCAGGATACTGGCAGAATGCCTCAAGCGAAAATCATCAGTGCACAAAGTCTTGAAATAAGCTGGGTTGGTCCTGCACCTAAAATGCTACAAACACATAAACTGTTAGTGAATTTAAAGATTTTACATCTCAGGACAGGAATAAGTCAACCCATGCATTTTAGTGACAGTTCCTTTAAAGCAATGCAAAACTGCTGGCCTTGGGCCACACACACATCATTAGAGATATGGCGCTCTGTGAGATTCACTCCCACCACTCTCCCCAACTCAAGACAAGGCTGCAAGTAGATGAAGTTTAAAAAATAGCCTGAAGGGTTTCACTGTAAAGTGGATGGGTTGCACGACAGACAGTTTCTTCTTTTTTTTTTTATGCCTGTTGTTAGTGATTGCGACTACAAAAACATAATCACTATGACACAGTATAAATAAAATAATGTATTTTGCACAACTGAATTTGCAGCAGTGCACTCTTCCAGAGGGCTTACATTGTATTTGCAGGGTCTGGGCTCCAGACAACGTACTAGACACCTGTTGCATGGATAAGGTTTTCCCTGTCATCCCTCACTCATTCATTTACTTCATCATACTTTTTCTTTGCTACACATAGCCTGGCCTCATCAAATAATCTAAGAATGATACGGCAGATCATTAAGTAATTTGGCGTGCAATAACAACGCCAGTCTTTCTGTCGTTTTACAACATGTAGCCTGTACTGACGCATCCACATGAATATGCAACGCTCAGAGCTAGTGACGTAGAACAAAAGCGGAGTAAGGCTTCTTATGGTGGTCCAACAAACACAGGACTTTCAACCAGGAAACCAGTCTTTGAGACCCCAAAGTTTTGTTGAGTTATATTGAAGGGATGGTTTTTTTTCCGTTTACATATTTACTTGGTTTATGTACTTATTTTAAGCCCAACCATGCTGTTTTGCTTAAAACTAAACATAACCGTGACATTATCAACTTGCCGTTAAATGATACTCATAAAGCTGTTTCACAAAGTGAAACCCAGACATGAAATGACACACGAAAAGCTATCATGTCATCATGTTATCATGACACATGGAATGTCCTTAACCCTTGTGTTGTGTTCGTATTTTTGTTACTCAGCCAGTGTTCATGGGTCTGGTGGACCCGCTAGAGTTTTGGGTTTCCAAAACAACACAATCAAATAATTTTCTGTTAAAATACTCAACAGATGTTTACTTCATCCCAATTACAACTCATATGAACAGCAAACATGGTTAATATTTGCCCTTTACCTTTTTTTAGACCACATTTATGAATTAATGTGCAACTCGTTTTTTAATAAAATGTAATTAAAGAAAGAAAATCAGCTAAAATCAAGTGGATTGAGTGGACAAAACACATTTACAAATGAAGCAAGATGTTTCACAACTATTGATTTTATTTATTTGAACTTCATTAGACATATAACTCATTCAGGTCAGTTTACATAACACAAGTTGAACACATACAGTAACAATATCAGTCTCAACACATCAGCCCCATTGAATTCGTTGCCTGTTTACACCAGTCTATACAAAACATGAGGGGCAGAGTTTTACTGTGTGTGTTGCATATGTATTTCTTACACTTGCTGCATGTATATTGTGTTTTCCTGTCCAACTTGGGTCCTTTTTGTTGCTGCTGGCCACCTAGAATAACGAAAAGATCAGAAATGTTACTAACACCTCTCTTTCTTGCAAGGCATAAATGTCAGACATTTACTGCAACAGCATCACACACTTACTTCAGGCTCGGCAGATGGTGGTTCTGTAGGTTGGGTGGAGGGTCACCAGCACTCTACTCCTGAATTCTGCAGAAGCTGAACACTGGTGAACACATTGTCTTTTGAGGATTTGAGGTCTTGAGGAATTTGGGATGAAAAGCTCAAATGAACACTTGGTGTCCTGCACATGAGCAGTGTTGGCCCTGGTTGCATCCTTATCACATCAGCAGCTCTGCGGGATGGCTCGTTTCTTCAATTTCACCATTTTTGGACATCCATATTTCTTCACTTGCTGTCTGGTGGGCTTGTTCTGGTCCCGGAGCTGGCTGCTGATGGGCTGCTCGTCTTCGTTTTGGTACTGATTGGTGCTCAACCTCATCCTCTTCTTCAAAGTCACTGTTAGACTCTGAATCTTCACATTCTGAAACCTCTTCCTCGACATCATCATCAGAAGCTTCGTTCTCTTCCAAAATCAATTGTAAGGCCCTCTCAGCAGATAATCTTTTGGCCATCTTGATCAGTTGGGATAAGGAACCACAGTGTTATGTCCCTAATTTGCAGGTGGGATAGGGTACGAGAAAATAGTTTGGTTCCTGCAAGAGAGAGGGTAAAATGTGCGGGAAAGTAAGAGCAGACAGTGTTAGGAGTTGAATTTTCAACCATGTTGCAACTTTGTGCGGGAACAGGAGGGACAGAAAACACTACCAGTAGCCCGAGAAAGGAGGAAGACAGAGTGAAGGTACACAGGACCCACACTTTCCACAGTTTTATTAGCCCCGGGTCCAGTGGACCCAAACAAAAAATATAAATGTGAAGGGGGGGTGTACGGTATGCGGTCATTGAAAATGTGTTTAGATTCATGTTACACAGTAAATGCAGTAAATGTAAACAGTAAATGAGCCAAAGCCAATGAATTTCAGGTTGAAAAAAAAGAATTAATTGTTTAATTTTTCTTTTGATAAAAACTGAAAAAAAAACACCATACAAGGGTTAAAACTCTATTTATACGCCTGACCATGAGATCAAGTTAATATAGCTATATTTTTGAAGGAAAAAAACAATTATGAAATGTTCACTTGTATAATGTCATGGAACGGTGCACACTTAGAGTGACAGTATGCAGCATCTCAGAGGTCCTGTCCTCATTGTGAAGTTGCCAACTTTTCAACCTTTCCAAACCAGTGAGCAACTCTGGGTCTGAGAAGTGAAGCCAATGTTGAAGTGCCTTAAACCTGCAATCTTTCTAACAGCCAGCAGGAGGCGACTGCTCTGGTTGCAAAAATAAGTCTGAGTGTCTAGAAATCTGTAAGAAAGTTAGCCTACTTCTCTCTGATTTATTACCTCAGTAAACACTGTAAACATCAGTATACAGTCTCAATCACTAGTTTCAAGTCTTCAATACAGCATGATGTTCATTTAGTAAATTATGGTCCCATTTAGAGTCAAATAGACCATAAGCAGGGGATGCTTTAGGGTGGGGCTATCTTGAGATTGACAGGTTGCTACCACGGTGTTGTCTGGTCTGGAAGTTGTCTGTGTTTTCATCTTAGAACTTTAACCCCTTAACAGTGTGTTTTCAGTTCATGAAACTTAATCATAACCTTTTTGGTTGCCTAAAACAGTCTTATTCAGTGTTCGCGTGTACTTAGCTCCACCCTTCCGTGTCATTTCTGGCTGCAAAAAAACAAGATGGCAACGGACAAAATGCCAAACTCAAAGCTTCAAAACCACAGTATACAAACCTAATGGGTGCGCAAATCTGCGCAGATGTGCGCATATCTCAGCTGCGTCTCTTCTCGAGTCAAGGACTCGTCTATTTTTGACGCGTTTTGTCGCGTGCGATTCACAGCAGCAACAGACAGTGAAAGTGATCTTTTGACTGTATTGACATCATATCAGCAACATTACTACACTTCCGATGTCTAGATATCTGTGGGAAATGTCGCGGACATGAAAAAAATTCAAGATTTATTTATAAATGAACACTTTCTGCTTTTATTTCAAAATAAAACCCCTCAAGCATTTTTTTTTTTTTCTGTGAGATCTTCTTTGTTAACACAAGGGTTTTATTCTGAAATATGTGCAGGACAGTGTTGTAGAACATACAGTGACTTGCAGGGCTCCATGAATGAATATAGTACACATTTCTTGACCTTTGTCTGTCTGAAATAAATATAAATGACATTTATAATGACATGAAATGATCATTATGAAAGTCAAATCTGTGCAGAAAGAGCAGCAGCAGCAGCAGAAACGTTGCAAAAACACAGCTAAAACGCAGCCAGTGTGAACAACAGATGTGTGAATAACACAGCCGTGAGGTAAGGTAGCCGCCACGCGTTCGTCAGGCGTGTGGTCTGTCCAAGCCGTAAGACAGCAAACAAGCAAACAAGCATATCATCCTTGCTGCATAATTCAGCTTCCCTTTGCCTTACTCTGTGTAAGGATGGACAAGAGGACTTTGTGAAACGAGTCTGAGTGGAAACGGCATTTCCTTTTCAACTTCATTCTCAAGTGGAGGGCATGATGGCAGAGCAAGTCAAGAGCTCCTTATCCATCTGAAATGTTTTAATTGTACATTTTCTGCATAAGTAAGAGCGGTTAACATCATAATCAGGAGCTGGTGCTGAGCCGTGGCTCACATCCAACTGAAATCCTGCTTTTACAAGACAGATGTAATTAAAATCATCAATGTAGCCGGATCATCAGCCGTGCATCATGCCTCTACGATGCAAAACAGGGTTGGTATTAACTAGTGAGCAGCAGCTCTCAGACTTCCCTGATATGTGCATCCACTGTGGTGCATTTTTGCATTTACATTTGCTTCACAATGTAATTCACAGTTGGATCTAAAAGTCTGAGCCAACTACTAAAAACTTATTTACCCTATATAGCTGAAATTCAGTAGTGGTCAGTGGCATGTTTACCTCTGTCCCCCATGTCTGGCATAAGTGTTTGAAATTCACTGATTTATTGATTTTTTTTTTTTTCATTATTGTAGCATGATTTTACTTTTCCCTTTTCAAAGATGAGTGTAGAGGGAAATGGAAACAGTCCTCGCTCCTCTTTGGACCTCAGACCACAGACAGACTTAGTCCAGGATTCCTGATCCTCATTTACACAACTTTGATGAAACTGTATCAACAAGTCATTTTCATTTATGATTTTTACACGTTTTAACTCTTTGGCTGTGCTCATGGGCAACAAGAAGGTCTGCTATATCTCCTGGCTGTTCAAAATGTCTTGTATCTTCTTAGGCTTTTGTGTATGTGAATCGGATCCTGATGTTTTCACACATTTAACAATGATACTTCAGCAATACCTTAGGCAGCTTTTTGCACTGTCAATGTCAAAATGTTAAAAGCAGTGGAAATGTTGTCAATGCTGATGATAACAGTGTGAAAGTTGTGTCATACATAGCTCAGATCTTCCCGTCTGAGTATAAAATAATTTCTCCTGGTGCTATTTTCATCATCACTTTGTGTCTGCTTTCCAATGTTGATATGAATAACCATGTAACTGAGAAGCACTAACCTGAACCGCCAGATGGTTTGTTACACAGAACCATCTGAGAGACAGTCATTGGGAACTGTTTGGAAAAGGGCAGGCACTTTCAAAAAATACTGAAAAATACAGCATATATACAGCACAATATTCATCATGGTTTTGAGAAACAGTATCTTGAGTATACAGTTAGTTAATTTTTTTCTGCATATCAGATGAATGAAACAATGTGACATGTAACAATACACACAGAGAAAAGCAAAAGTCAAACAACCAACAATCATTATTTCTGTGTGGTCCTATAAAAAAAGAAAAAGAAAATAAAGAGTTCACTGATTTTATGACGACAGGTGCTTTAGGTCTTAATACTAGATGTAATTGTTTGCGTGAATAATAATTGCAGTGTTTCATGTAGTAGTACACTGTAGGAACCTTTTAAGTTTCTGTAATTATGTTCATAATGTCATTACCCTCTAACATGAGATCTCTGTATGTGGGTTGCATTGGATGCTTGCCACAAAACCGGCTGATTAAACTGGAAATTATACAGTATAAAAGTCAAATCGCTTTTGTCTCTGAATCACAGAATACTGATGAGCATTGTCATTAAAGCACATAAATAGTAACTTTCATAATTGTTCAAGTTTGGTTATATTTCCACTCGCCAAAGATGTTTTTCTTCTACAGCAGATTTCTAAACCTGAAGTGAAGCATATGATATTGAACTGAATCCTAATCTGAAAGCGTGAAATTGCTAAAAGCGTTGACACTCTGACACCGTTACCGTTGTCAACCGTCAGGAAAGCCCATTAATCCCCTTTGTTTCTGTCTGAATTATCAGTATTTACCAACTGACTGATCCCTGGGGTTGTGGTATCCTCAGACTAAATCTCTGCAGTTAATGGACTATCCACATCCATGTTATGTAACAAGGTTGAGAGCATGCTGGGAGTTGTATTCTTTTCAACGTGTATTTGCAGTATGTAAGGGGTGTAAATACCTGTAAGGTTCTCTTAAGTATTGTTCACATTGATTAATTAGAAGCTGGTATAGCAATACTGAATAAATACTGACGTTCAACCAGCAGCTAAAATTGATTGTTTATGCTGTTTTAATTCTGATTCTGTAGTTTAGTACATAATGATACATTATTATTTCCCAGCCAGCAGCAGAAAAAAGTGATTTTGGCCAGTGTGGATATTTATAGCATTTCCTGCAGGCATCTGTCTGAATGTATTTGGAGCCATTTTCCCATTTTCAGTGTCGTCAACTTCTTGGCTGATGAGCCAAAAAGATTTTGACATCAAAACGAACACATACCTCTTCAGGGTTGTGTATGACCTTTAAAGAATGAAATTAGTAAATAAGTAATAAGTACACTGCAACAATATATTTTTTTTTTGTTAATTAGACTTTAACTTTACTTATAATTCTCAGGAAAGAGCACCAACTAATTTGCACCTCTAGCATGAACTTGCATGGCATAAGCTAATATTCTCAATTGTCATTCATTCATTCATTCATTCATTCATGTTTTGCCCTGCTTGAGTATTTCGTTCTCCTAGTACTCTCCATTTCTTGCTTCTTCTCTCACTGACTGATGGCACCACTGTGCTCTGAAACCTATTTTCCAGTGGCTTGCATCATGTTATGAAGGCTTTTTCCAGCATTAGGTGCAGCTCTGTTGTCATCTGATTGGAAACAGTAGGGCAAATACATGTTGTACAGTGCAAGAAACAGGTTGTGATAAGGAAAAGGAGAAAAAAGGTCTGAAAATTTGCCATAAATTGGGACAACTGGGAAGAAACCGTGAGGGCAACAAAAACGAGAGTCTTACAATGGTTGGGAAGTATGTCATTGTAGCGCCTGTCTCTTTAAGCCCAGTCTGCTCTGATTAGCCTGTAAGAAAAATATAGTGCAACTTTGTAAAGGTAGTTTGCAAGCTGTGGCTGATATATTCTAATGAGCCTGTATGTAACAGAAAGGGGAGCCAAATCTGAATGGCACGTTGAATCATGTTTTCTGAGTTTTCAACATCCTCTTAAAGAGGATGTTGAAAGAATAAAGAAATTAACAGTGGCAAACACAGGAAAGTTGTGTTGGCAAACGGGAGCCTTATTGAAAAGCAGTCATTTAATAAGACTTTGAAAGATGTTATTTTGCTCAAAATTCTACAAACCATGTCACTGTAAATGGATATTGTATTCAACAAAACCTCTGAGAAACTCAGCAAAGGGAGAATATTGAGCTTTACAAAGCTGGTGTTTACTGTGGTGCAGTGGTTAGCACCATCACGTCACAGCAAGAGGCTCACAGGTTCGAATCCGGCTTGGGGCTCTGTGTTGAGTTTGCATGTTCTCCCCGTGTCAGCGTGGGTTTTCTCCAGGTTCTCTGGCTTCCTCCCACAGTCCAAAAACAAGCAGTTTAGGTTGATTGATGACTCTAAATTACCCGTGGGTGTGGATGTGAGCGTGAATGGTTGTCTGTCTCTATGTGCCCTGCGATGGACTGGCGACCTGCCTTCGATCCCCAGCTGGGATCGGCTCCAGCCCCCCCGCGACCCCTAACGGGAGAAGCGGTTAAAGATGGATGGAAAATGTTTTATTTAGTCCACCTCATGTTTCACTCAAGGGTGTTTATTTTCTTTTTTTCATTCATTGCATTTCATAGCAGTGACTATGAAAAATGTTTTTTTTTTTTAACAGAAATAGTATTATACAGTAATAGAATTATAGTCAAAATAGTGCAATTCAATAGCAATGCTAATATTTGTGGCTCTGCCTTCCTCGTCCTGTGTGTGAGAGTGTTTACCAGGTGTGTGGAATCACTGATTATGTTGACATCAGTTCCACAGACTCCTCGGTTATTAACACGTCTTCTAAAAATACCGCAAAGCATACCACGAAACTGCACAGGGAATTATATTTTGAGGGAAATGTATTTTGTAGCAGATTATGTTTGTTTTTGATGCAACACAAACACATTTGTAATGATAGTCAGAGGACAATGTTAGCATTGTAAGCATTGTACATTCCTGCACACCATGGAAGCTGTGCGGATACGTGCTGAATGTTGATGTTTTTGCATTCGACATAGCACAACAGGCATTGCGTAGTATATCGAGCAATCATGATTTTTTTTCTGTTTTTTTTTTTTTTTTTTACAATTTTCTACCATTTTCTGAATATTTCTATATCAAACACTCGACCAATTAATCAAGACAATAATCAACAGATTAATCAACAATGAAAACAGTCTTGCCAGCTGGGATCGGCTCCAGCTTTGGGATAAGCGGTTGTAGATGATGGATGCAAATAATCTCTAGTTGCGGCCCTAGTTTCAATTTGGTCATTTTAAACATTTTCACCCAACCTAACCAAGTAGTTTTGTTGTGTTTTTTTTTTTTTTTTTTTTTTGCTTCATTTCACGACGTTAACCACATGTTTAAAACATTAACATTTCCTTTGATTCTCCCTTGAGAATGCAGCTTTGTTGGATGGGAACATAATTTTGTCGGAGACGGGTGGCGTATGGAGCCCCAGAATTTACAAAATGTCGAAAAAGGTCATCAGTTAAGTCAAAAAACTGAATAGGTTAGTATAATGTAAAACATTATATTAGCTGATTAGCTGATTGTAGGTTGAAGGGAAGGTATAATGCTTTGTATATTTTTACACTTGTATTTAGTTTTATTTTTGACTTGTCCGAACACTTTGTACAACATTTTGTTTGTTTTGGGGCTTCATATAAGTGATACTCGTGAGTCCGATGTTTGGTGTTTGGGACTTTGCAGTGCAGAGATGTGTGCAACAAGTAAGTATGACAAAAAGGTTTACACAGACGGCTGCACACCCTGAATCATAGAGCAACTATTGCTGTCTTGTTTCTGTCTATCAGCCTTATTGTTCCACTAATTACTTAATCACTTAAAAAAGGTGATCCACTATTAACATAACCATATAACCAAAGCACCCAAAGGATGAGACCTTTGTTTTATGATTTGTGGAAATATGTTCCATGCTTGTGCACTTAAGTGCATCTGATCCATCTCAGTGTGTATGTGTGCTGGATTAGGATGGCTCAGGACAGATTAGTTAATTATAGACACCTGCTGTCTAAGCGTGGTGTGCGTTGTCAGGTGTTGCAGCATGAGGTTGGCTTGGTGCTGAGGGGAGAAAAGGCGGAGCAAGGTGTGGAATTGCATGGACAAATGCTTTGCCATGTGCTCTTAGATTGCCTCTTTTCTCCCTGTCCAAGCTCTGAGAGCAGCTCAGCAACGGGGATCTTCACACACACTTCATGGATATGAAGTGTGACATACTCAACACACTTTTCACCCAGCAAAACTGCACTCTGCAGTTAATATGCCTATTTCCTACAGCAGCTATTTGGTCTATTAATAGTTAATCACTCTGCAATCAAACAGCTGGCATTCAATTCTCCTTTGATACTGTCCGAGCAATTCTTTGATTCCCACGTCAAGGGATGAAGTGGTAGAATGATCAAGCTGTCATAGCCCCATTTCAGTGACTAAATTATACTGTGGATAAGAATGAAAGAATAAGGACTAATGCCATAAAAGGCTGCACGTCATCATGACTGACCTATAATGAGACCAAATATAAGCATGATGCCTGTCAAAATGTTACTATGGCTCCAATGATGACATTCACCTCAGTAATCATCTTGTCCACATAAAAAGTCCCAATATGACGTTAAAGAGCAAATGCTGCCATGGCAACACAATTACAATGACTGTGAAACCAGTAAAAGCCATGGTCGCAGGAAGCGTACAATCACACCTCAAATCAAATTTAGACTTAGCGCTGGCAGAACAGGCAGTACGGGGAAATATATTTATATTTTATATTTATATTTATATATATATTTGGCTTGATTTGCACAGCAATTTGTAAGTCTTTTCGTGTGCAGTAACACTTGTTGCTGTTGCCGTGTCATTTCATACCATGTAGTCTGAACAGACTGCAAAGTAAACACATCCATGCGAATATACTACACTCAGGGCTACTGATGCAGAATAAAAAGTGAGAGAGACTGCTTATGGTCGATGGAAGAGTCCAACAAACAGGACTTTCAACCAGGACACTAATGTTCAAAACCGATGTCCGTGTCCCAAAGTATTGTGGAAGTTATTTTCAGTGACCTTTGTGACATGTTTCAATACTTAAAGTTAGATGGATTGGTCAAACAAACACAGGACTTTAAACCGTTAGTGACGTTTGTGACATGTTTCTTGTATGTATGTTACATTGTTTACACACATATTTTACTTAGTTTACATACACTTACATGTTAAGCCCAACGATGGTGTTTTTTCTTAAACCTAAATAAGTCATATTTTTGCCTAATGCTGTTGAATTAAATGACATGCGAAAAGTCATTCACATGGTTAACTCTATGGCATGAACTGACACATGAAAAGTCTAAAATGTGTTATAATAACACATGGAATGTCCTCAAAATGTTATGCTGTTTATACACCTTTCCTTATTAAATCAGGTTGAGTCCTCTCAGGCAATCCAATGTTGGTTTAAGTTGAGGAGCAGTATGGCATGCCAAAACCTCCATTAAAATCAGTAAGAAAAATAAAAATGTTTTTGTTTTTTTTTTTCTGTTTTGCTCTCATAATCAACCTTTATTCTGCTAAATGAGTTCTCCTTGAAGCTTTTGGCAGCTTCATTTAGAAGTTGTTGTTTTCTGTGAACTTTAACTGAAGACATTAACCCTTAAATCAGTCCCTTTATCTTGAGTGGCACACATATTAATGAAGCACAAATCCATTTAACATTAAAGAGAAAGCATTTGGTGTGCGGGACAGTTGTTTAAATTATTTTAAATTCACCAAATGGCAGCACAGATGAGCAGTACACATTTGATCAGCCATTATAAAGTGTGTTACCGGACTCTGAATAATAACAGGAAAGACACACATGACTAAACAAGTTATCACTGGAAGAAAACCAGCCCCAACCAGACCCCCCTTTGCAGGGATTGGAAACACACCGGTTCCATTAACCAATGTCAACCCATCCGCAGCAACAGTAAACACTCAGGGAAAGTGCGCCAGAAGTGTGGTTTAAAGAGTTTAAAGAGTGATAGAGACACAGGGTGGGTGAGAGTGGAGGTTGACTGTTGAAACAAACACAAGGCTTCACAATCAGCTGTTCATTTGTGTGTCTGTGTTCACAACATCTGCTCACATTGGCACTGTACTGTAAACGCAGTCATTTTAAGCCCAGCCATTTTGTTTTTATTCCTAAACCTAACTATAGTGGTTTTGTTGCTGAATCCTAAAGAAGTTTTTGTTTAACTCACAACATTAAGCATGTGTTAACTGCGATTGAAAAGTGACGCCTAGGGGTCAATAAGCAGGTGTTTAGTGTGACAGAAAAAGTGAAGCTGAGGGATCTGACAGAGTCAGTATTTGATGAGGTTGGATGAGAACATATTGGGAAAACACAGTAAATACTGAATATAACCAAGGTGGCAAAAGTCCTGGCAACTTTTTTGAAAAAGCTGTGCAAAATAAAAGCTCTGTAAACCCTGCACTTGCTAAATGTCTATACCGGCCCTGTCTCCTAAAAATCACGATCCCTTACTAAAACTGTATTGTGAATTCCGTTTCAAGGGAAATGTAATTTGTAGCAAAGTAAGTTAGTTTTTGAAGTATCGCAAATATTTTTCTAATGATAGTCTGCATGGGGAGAAAGTCAAGGTGGTGAATGGGTCAAAGAAATATGACTTTCACCAAGAAGGCCGCTGTTTCTGCCACATGCAAAACTGAAAGTTAGCGTTAACTCATTTTAAACTGTCTCCTAAACCTAACAAAGTAGGGTAGGGTTTCAATTTACAACATTAACCATGTGTTTGAAGTTGTTTAAAATTACAACCATAATCCAGGAGAAAACATGTTTCCCTCAAAACATCAATGAGAATGCAGTGTAGCTGTAAACTAATTCTGTCGGAGACAGGGTTGTATGTATCATGTAAGTTATGCAGTTGCTGTATGTTGACGCTTAATGAATTTCCCTAATGAATCTGCATAGTTTTGTTTCTCTCTATAATTTCTGAAATCTAATTAAATAAGCTGTTTGAAATATCACAACACAGTTTGTGTTTTCAGTAAGACCAGTCAAAGAACTTATCACAACTCTCAACACTTGTTTTCACTCATGCAGGAAAAGTAAACAAATGATACCAAACAAAATTAAAAGAAGACAGCAACAGCAAGGATTTTCACTTGCTAGCTAATCTCAGCAGGTTGACTCCACCCTTCCAGTCTGGGAGACTCCTGTCAGACCTCCAGGATAGTCAGTTCACCTTTATGCATCTCCCTGAGGCTGAATGAGCAAGCATCTGGGACTGTGGATATACATCGAAAGCTGAGGAAGAAGTGTTTTTTTAATGATTGAAGAGCCCTTTTCTGAAGGAATAAAAGACTTTTTGGAGGTTCTAACGGATTTACTAATGCACAAGTCATGACTTTGTTAGTTTTTTCACTGACGCGGATGGCTGTGTAGTAGCTCTCCACCAATACAATTTCAATCCAAAGCAACAAACAAAACAACTGGTAAGCATCATTAGTAGCACATAGTGATGTAGTAGTTTATAAGATGAGTAATCAAAACACTGATGTTGATGAGGCACCATCAAAATATTGTTCAGCAGCTCCTGTGCAGCTTTCCTGTGGAAGTGAAATGGAAGTAAGAAGGACCTGCTGTAAGGGTATAACTAGTTTTACTTCTACAGTACTCTTGGCGCTATATTAATAGAGGAAATATGATGTTTTTTTTAGATCTGTCTTGTTGACCCTTGTGAATCACCCTTACAACCTGAGCTCTTGATAGAGCACATTTGCATGACTTTTAATGGTAACTGCTTGCGTTAGCTTGCACTGAAAAATATAAATATTTCCTTTGTTTGGCTCAGTGCTCATTCATGAAGATTTTTTATTTTTGGTCTGCAATGATTTGTTCAATGTTTTCAGACTATCTATCTTTAGAAAAACAAAGAAAAGTCCAGCTGAACACAGAACTTTGCTATTCAAATTCGTAATTTCCTGCATAACATCATCAGGCTGGGTGGTGGTGACACCTTGACTTTTCCTGGGAAGCCCCTTTTCTGTTGCATAACTCAATCACTTGTGTGCTGGAGGTGCTAATTGTATCCTCTTTAAAGAGCTTAAGTCTCATTAATGCTAGAGCACAGTGTATCAGACAGGTGTGATTGACTTGGCAGGTGTTCTGTCCTCACCTTATTTGTTCTTTGCTCCCTTTCATGTCAGGTACAAAACGTTATTCAGCTACTGAATTATTAAACATGTTACAGAATGTGGGAAGAAAAGTACATTGTGCTGCTATAGTGGCTATAATTAAAGCTTTGTCGCCCCTCTGTACTGTGTATTGTACCAAAGGGACATACTTTGTTTCTGGGGGAAACTTTTAGCTTAATTCACCACCTTTGCTGAGAGAAACTTGGGTATTGTTCTGCTGTGTTTGCTGCCAGCATTAATATTCCAAGTGTAAAAGTCATGAAGGTCGAGAGTGTCCAAATGACACGGGCATTCGCTGTTACATAACTGTGCATGTCTGTGCTCTACAGAGGATTTAAAGGCTGCCCAGGGGAGAGCTGATCTTTAAGTCAAAGAGGCTTTACGGCAGACCACAACAAACCCGAGATACTTGTTGTATCAGATGACGAGATGATGAGGCAGTACAATGGACTGTCTGAAATTAACATCTCTAAGCAATGAAAGTCCTGGAAACTCAGAAAGCATTAAGCTAAATCACGAACCACATACCAAACACATACAAAGTATTTGAAAAACAACAATACTTCAACACAGAATGCCTAAAATTATCATAAATGACTATGCATAGACACCCAGCAGAACAGCAGAAGCAGAGGGGAGGATATGAGTAACAGCTGTTGATCTGTTTATTCAAATAGTAAAACTGGAATAATTTGTTTAAAATGCAGATTGTAAACAGGCTCTTTATTGATTCTGTGCTAATTGTTTTGGGAATGTCAATTATGAAAGGCCATCTGCAAACTTTTCATAACTTTGCATGCATTCAGAATGCAGAGCATTTGCAGAACTCCTTTAATTTAATCATGTGTGCATGTGCCCTCATTAATTACTTAAAAACACTTGTAATGGGTAGTGCAATATTGTGAATTCAATCACTTTTGCAAATTGTTTTATAGCACTGTAACATAATGTCTGTTACGGGCCGCCTTTTCTCCCCAGTTTGGAATCATCAATATCCTATGTGTTGCTGTTGTGTCACTGTTAACTCTATTAGAGGCCTGATGATGGTTTTCACAGTTTTTTTTTTTTTTTTATTCACCGAGCAATAAGGAGTTGCTAGTTAGGATGGTATAATGTGTGGAGGTTCATGTTATCCCCCAAGATCCCACCCCTACCTGTGCAAGAGTTGATATTGCAGTAACAAGAATGTGATCCCTCACTGGCTTCCCACTATCAAACTTTGCTGGAATGCACAACAGAGTCTGTTTGAGTCTGTCTGAGTTTGTGAAATAGTTACAAAATGTGATCTAGTTGATTCATGTACATAGACGTTTTTTGTGACACTCTCAACCATGTATTTTTCATGAATTTCCTACAAATGTCCAGCAACATGTGATGCATGTGTCAATTTCCGCCCCAGTCTTTTCAAAATAACCCTACGTGATTAGGTTTAGGAATAGATTGACTTGGTCAGGCTTTGTCAACAAATCTACTTAGCTTTAAGAAAAGATCGTGGTTTGGGTTACAATAATACTGAAAGTGAAGTAATTTTAAGTACAGAAGTTATGTGATTAAAACTATTAAGTTAGTTTTTGCAAATTATTGCAGTTTGGGTTAAAATAATTCCAAAAATGGCGTAACTTGAGTATGAAAGTCATGTGACAAAAACTACTTAGCTTTCGGAAAAGATCAAGGTTTAGGTTAAAATAACTCTGGACATCGTATAAAGGTTGTCCCAGCAACAGGTGGCTGTGCATAAAGCTTTCTACTTGTTCCATACTCAGTAGTAATGGAATATGTCTATTAGAAGAAATCCCAGTGTAAGCTTACCTTTATTTTCAACCTCCTTCGATATTGTTAATGTTTTCTCTTAGCTTAATATGCCAGTAATTAATACCAGCTCTTCTTTACTTCTTTCAGTGCCAACAAAATGCAGAAGCAAGTGGAGGTCAGAATGGATGAGAGCCACCTGGAGCCCATCGTGGACACTAATGAGAGTGTATGTAGCTCTCTGTGTGATAAAATTATGAGGAACATGGTTCTCACTCTCACAATCCTTGGTAAGTTTTTTTTTTTTGGTCCAGTTCCTTCCATCTACAATCCATCCATTTTCTCCTCCCACTCAGGGGGGCTGGAGCATTTCCCAGCATGCATTAGACAAATGGCAGGGTACGCTCTGGACAGGTTGTTAGTCCATCACTGCACTAATACAAACACAATCCACCCACACATGAGGAAAACATACAAACTTCACTCAGGAAGGCCCCAGTCTTTCAAATCAGGACCTTCTTGCTGAGAGGCAATGTGCTAACCACTGAGCTGCCCTACGTGAAGCCAAAATCTTTTACTAAAATACCATTTGAAAATGCAAATGCATCAAAGCGCCTTGTTGAAAGCGTTTAAAGGAAAAACAGTTTGATGAAACTCTCTCTCTCTCTGGGTTCATATTGCAATTTAATTAGACACATGATACACTGAAGTGGTGAGCTACTTTAATCTTTCATTTGAATGTAATATGAACAAGGAAAAGCTGTTTTGTCTTGTTATTTTTTGCTTGGTTTTATTCATTTTAGTCTCCAGTTGTTGACAGATGTACAGTAATTGGGAAAACATTCGGGTCAAAGTTGTATTTTCTTGGTGCCATTATTATATTCTTTTGTGTACAGAATCATGACAGTATTTATATGTGACACCATGGCACTCACATGACAAGCTGTGTTGTTAAGTTAAGGCTCTAATGAGCAAATCTGAGATTGTGTTTATCACGCAGATGTTAATGTAACCTTATTCAGACACTGTCAGCGTTCACATTTAGTATCTCCTGGCTCAGAGTCACCTGGCTTTGAGTTTGATTTGTGCTTGATTTGTATTTTCTCGCTGTCTCAGGTGTGTTTCTGGGTTCCATTGCTGGAATGCTGCTGCGGCACATATCGCCTCTCCCACCTGATGTCATTATGATCATCGCCTTCCCTGGAGAGATCCTAATGAGGATGCTGAAGATGCTTATTTTGCCTCTTGTTGTTTCCAGTCTGGTCACAGGTGGGTGAGATACTACAGTAGCTGTTGAAAATGTTCTGCTCAATTTGCTGACAGCCGTCCTGAAATGAGGTCGCATGGTGCAACTTGTTGCTAGTTGAGTTGTAACAGGAGAGACGAGAGCGTAGGAGGGTTTTTTTTTTTTTTCAGGTGTTTTGTGTATAAACGAGCTGTGTGAAGGACGGGAGACACATTTTACACAGATAGTTTTTTTTTTGTTTTTCCATATTTAAAAAGTATCTTTTTTGTGAAAAAGTAAACATCATAATAGTTCAAAATATAAAACTAGGAATACAATATCAGCCCCATCGCTTGGAAAAAATGCTGGCATTGTACATTTCTGCAAATCACAGATGCATTAAATGACAACGTTTTTTCATTAAGTCAGATCCATTGACGTAGAACAACAAGCAACACGTTGAGCTGGTTGGCCCACAAAAGTATGTCATCCTTGTACCACCCTATGAAGATCCCAGGCAAGAACGTCCTCTAAGAGACGGTGGGACGTCTGGTGGATTAGTCGAACAAACACAGGATATCTATTAGACCAATGTTTGTGTCCCATGTGAAACCAAAAGTAAAAATTGACTTTACGCTTGTTAAGTAGCATTGCATAAGAAAGTCAGCTAAGGGTGATTGTTATTTATTTATGCTATTTATGTTGTTACGGTTATTTTGTTCTGTTGTTACGTTACTACGTTACCATTTTAACACAAACCATCATTTTTTTTTTCTTCGAGCTTCAAATAAGTAGTTTTGTTGCCTAAACCTAACCAATCATTTCACAATGTGGGTTTCTGCAAGCAATATTTGAGGCTGATATGAAACATATTCGTGAGACATATTTTCGGCTCAGAAACGTCAACATTCAATGTATTTCGTGGTTTGCAGGAATGTGCAATGGCAACATTCTGTCTGATCTATTGATACTGTATACAGTATATAGATATAGTTAGTGTTAGTAGATATAGTGCTTGTATGCTGTGTATTCAAGATTCTTATTTAGATACACATTTATGCACATTAAAGAGCATATGGCTGTCCTCCATTGAAATATAGGAAAATAATTTTTATCTTTTTTATCATGCTCTCCAGCTGTGTTCATATGCATCTAGATCACTGTAGACCTTGATTCATGTTGTTATATGGTTTATGTCTGAAACAGCTGCGGTCATAACACCACATGTCAAATCCCTCATAACATAATGTGCAACTTTGCCTTACAAATTTTTATCATAAAAGATACTTTGGACACCAGTCCCTAATAATCATTAAACCATTAATGAACACATACAATTAACTTGCTTGATTAAAAAGCAGAGGCCTTAGCCACTTAGCCGTCAAGCAAATTCTGTGAATACACACAACATTATAACCTGAAATAATACTAAATCATAATCATTTACTAGTTGATAGGATGATGATCTCATGCACATGTGATATTTAAAACATTGTCTAAAATACAGTGTGCAGTGACATTTATATTAATAATATTGCCTCTCTACAACCTTGAGAGTGCACACAATTTTGAGCAAGCCTTCTTTATCAAACTCAAACAATTCATGTGTTGAAGACTGCTGTTATTTATTACGTGCTGCTCCAGAAGTCATCATAACGTCGAGAGTGCTGTCACACTGGATAATTAAACCCTGAATTCAAAAGATGTGTCATATTGTCTAGCTGTGCACAAGTGTGTAATTAAAGTGCGAGTGTAGACATGTATTTCTTATGTACTCTAACAGAAGTTTCTTTCTGAGTATTCTCACTTTGTAAGCAAGTCGTGAAATTTTTGGGTGCAGAATTAGTCTTTCCAATACATTTGCACAATATGTCCTCACAGTTAGTATAGTCACAATCACAGTATTCTAAATGAGGTAAACCTGATGTGTGGAGGTTTCACTGTCCAAATGCTGCAGGCTGGTCTGACAGTCATCAGGAGCTGTTTGGTGAGGACAGCTGATCAGTTTGACGGTTCCAGTTAATTCATAACTAGGAGAGGTCAGATTTACTATATAAAAACTAGGGTTGTCAAAGTTAACGTGATAATGTGTTAACACAAATTTGTTTTTAATGCCACTAATTTCTTTAATGCATTAATGCAACCTGCAATTTTTAGGTTGTAGCGGACTCTGATTTAAAGCTAGAGACAAATTGACAAATCTCCCTTTAAGGTACATTTTGAACAGATAAAAAATGTGTGATTAATCTGAATCATGATTAATCATGGACAATTATGCGATATATCATGATTAATCGCATGATTGTCCATGATCATTCTTTACTGTTGGACACTTATTCTATTTTCCTGTGAAACATACTATGCCAACAGGACTAGCCGGTTTGGATGCCAAATCCAGTGGTCGCTTAGGTACCAGGGCCATGGTGTACTACATGTCGACGACGGTGATTGCAGCTGTCCTGGGAGTGATCCTGGTGCTGCTCATCCATCCCGGTAACCCCAAGCTGAGGGCTAATCTCGGACAGGGAAAGAAGAACGACGAGGTGTCCAGCGTGGACGCTTTATTTGATCTCATCCGAAATCTTTTCCCAGAGAACCTGGTGCAGGCCTGCTTCCAGCAGGTAGGAGGCTCAGAAATATTTCATCCACCACCATAACGTCTGATTCATATGCCAGTCGCTCCAACTGCTTGTCTTTTCCTTTGATTCTTGTCCAGATCCAAACAGTAACCACCAAAGTACCAGTGCCCACTAACAGAACCAAAGCACCTCCACAGTTCACAGTTAAAAGGTCACTTCAATTCAAGGGTGGGATGAATGTCCTGGGTAGGTGAAAAGTCTGAAAACACATCTACTGAAAAGTTATTGAAGAAAAACCAAAGCTATTTTTTCCTTTTTTTCATTTTAAATTACATAAAAACTAGATAACACTCAAATAACACATACCTCAACCAAAACAACAAAATCTCCTCAGTGGATGAACAATGTATTTAAATGTACGTTTGACCACCTGAATCTCTTAAGTACTTTTACTTTTTTTGTATTATCTTTTTTTGTGTTGCTGCACACACATTAGGGCGGGGCAATATATTGATATCATATCAATATTGTGTTATGAGACTTGATATTGTCTACTGCATTATACTTATGTCATTTTGTGAACTAAACAGATTGTTATAGCTGTTCTATTATTTGGTTTTACCCACTTAGTCATTACTGATGATTATTTATGACAAATCTCATTCTATAAATATTTTGGAAACGACACCAATGGTCAACCCTGCAACCTTGTCACATTATCGTTATTCAAGTATCTGGCTAAAAATATTGTGATATTTGATTTTATCCATATTGCCTAGCCCTAAAACACATTCCAGGCCTCAATTCAGGTTATTTATTTTCCATTTGAATGGATTATTTATAGTAATAATTCAACATTACTGTATTCTTGCAGGTTTGATTGGATTCTTTGTTGCTTTTGGAGTTATTATGGGCAAAATGGGAGAAAAGGCCAAGCTGATGTTGGAGTTTTTCAACGTCCTGAATGAGATCGTTATGAGGCTTGTTGGCGCAATTATGTGGTGAGTGCTACCCACTACAGGTCCCTCAATATATTCAAAATACTAAATAATATACCTGCAGATAACATATAACAAAGTATCCCTAATGGCAAACATCCTCTGTCTCTCTTCAGGTACTCCCCTGTTGGTATTGCCTGCCTCATCTGTGGAAAGATCATCTCCATTGCGGACTTGGAGGTGGTTGCGAGGCAGCTGGGGATGTATATGATCACTGTGATTGTGGGTCTCATCATCCACGGAGGGATCTTCCTTCCGTTGATATATTTTGTGATAGTAAAAGAAAATCCCTACAAGTTCTTCATGGGAATATTCCAAGCTTGGGTCACGGCACTTGGAACAGCGTCCAGGTATGAGCAATTTCTGTCATCGTTCCTGCTTTACATTCTGTGGTGTAGGCTGTCTGACCCTAGTGGGCTCAGTATGACTGGCTCTAATTCAGGTTTCCTCTCAAGTGTGCTGCATGTTTTTTTTTATGAATACTCAGATTTCCCTGTTTTTCCATGGCCATATGGTAAATACCAAATGTAACCTTTATTTCAAATGTAACTATGAAGTAGTCTTGCCTCCATGGGGGATAACATTCCTGTACTCTATGTTTTATTAATGACAGTTGCACTCTGAGACGAGCTCAGTTCTCTCAAACTTTGGCCTGCTCACTGCCCCACCATCTGCGAGAAACACCTATTAATTATCAAACAAAACCGTACAAAACAACTGCTGAGCCACAACTGCTGTTTTCTCCATGAGATTCACACTCAGAGTGAATTCACACTAGAATAACTTGTTTTGTTTCTGTGGTGAAGTGAAACTCATGAGTGCCTTAGCCTATATTAGTCTATTTTATGTAACAAATAAAAAATGAATAAATTACCATAGCTCAGAGTGGATTTATGTCAGTATAAATAGAAGAATAGTGTAATTAAGTTTAAAAACTATTGCAACATGTGACCCAGTCAGATTGATTCTCAACAGACAGTCTCTAATTTGCTGTAGTTTTTCGTGCCAAATTGGGCGCAGTGTGCCAACTGAACCTCACTGCATGTTGTTCGTGACAACCATAATGAACATTTCTTCTTGTTTCCTGTGCTGCAGTGCCGGTACCTTGCCTGTCACGTTCCGATGCTTAGAGGACAACCTGGGTATTGACAAGAGAGTAACTCGCTTCGTCCTCCCTGTGGGTGCCACCATCAACATGGATGGCACAGCGCTTTATGAGGCTGTGGCGGCCATCTTCATCGCTCAGATGAACGGGATTAACCTCGACTGGAGCCAGATTGTTACTGTTAGGTGAGAATGCGGCTACAGACACAGATATCCAGCCTGATTTCATGGGAAGGCATATAACTGATTAGGCAACAAAACCACCAACATGTTTTCATCCCAACTCCTCACATACTGAATCTTTCTGTCACTTTTTGGTCACAGTAAACACATGATTAATCTTGTGAATTCAACAAAAGCAATTGCTTAGGTTTAGATAGCAAAACCACTGAAGTAGGTGAGATTGGAAAAAATTTGATTAAAACAAAGTTATTTTTGTAAAACAGTTGCTATATCCTATTCTGTTATTCTAATGACTATTTCTCTCCTCAGATGTTTTTAGAAACATTTTTAACATGTTGAGATCTCTTGAAGAAATACCAAACACCGCCCACCAGCGGGAGCACAGCCAATAGGAACGCTGTCTCTCTCTCTCTCTGAAATGACCTGTGATTGGTCTCCTGTTACCTAGAATTTTTTAAAGCCTGAAAACAGAGCCATGAGAAGATGCAGAAATATAGTTTTCTCTCAGAACACTTGATTTATAATATGCTGAAAGGTTATAATGGATTTTTTTTCCCAATGATACCAAAAAGTCGTTGCCTTTAGAAGCTTCAGTATAAAGCCTGGTGTGTAAAGGGTGTCTTGTGTGGCAGTATCGAATGGCAATGGCTATGACAATGTGTTAGTATTTGATTCCCTGGGAATGAGACCTGCCTGAAACCATTTAGTTAGGTTTAGGAAAAACAACATGGTTGGTCATAAAATAAGTTGGTAAACTAAGTAAAATCTGTACGTACATAATGTAACAGAAATATGGAAAACCACATCACAAGCATCCGTAGTGTCGGATGTTGGTGCCTTGTACAGACTGTGGTTTGTCCTATTGCTGAGACTTGATTTTTTTGCTTCCTATTTAGTATGACAGCCACCCTGGCCAGTGTTGGAGCAGCCAGTATCCCCAGTGCTGGGCTGGTGACCATGCTTCTGATCCTAACAGCAGTGGGGCTGCCCACTCAGGACATCAGCCTCCTGGTCGCTGTCGACTGGCTGCTGTAAGTTCAACATCAACACAAATATGCAAAGGGTTTCTTATCTTCAAGGCAAGGTCATCACATAATGGTGACCAACCCAGTTATTTTAGAATCTACTTCGGTACCAAATTTATATTTTTTTCTTCAGAAATGTGTCAACAGAAATTTGAAATTTGAGGAATTGAGAAACATATCATGCTTCAAAGCATAACCCAGCAAGCCCACAATATTGTCTAATATTTTCCCAAGAATCCACTGAAGCAGAAAATCTCACTTCTTTTCACTATAAGGCTGCAAACAGCTTCCTTACCTGGTTAAACAGTATCAGTTTCCTTTCTGTTGCTTTACAGTCATGATGTAAATTTCAATCAACTCAACACCTTCTGTCTACTTTAACATATTAGCATCCTTTCACTTTTTAATGAGGTATACTGTATGTCTTTAATTTTTATTTTTTTTATCACGTTTCATGTCAGTATTGTACTGTACTTGCAGGAACACACAATGACACATGGTTAACATTTTAAAGTGATTTAAGTTTAGGTAACAAAACTACTCAGTTAAGGTTTTAAAAAACTTCATAGGTTGTGTTAAAATAATAGTGTGTCAATATAACATCACAACATAATGTAAATAATCTAAATTAACAACAATTACCCTTCACAGACTTTCTTATGCAGCGTTACATAACAAGTGCATCAGCATTACTTAACAAATGTTAAGTTAATGTTTATTTTTGATTTCACCTGGGTAACAAACAGCGGCCTCCTGGGTGAAAGTCTTGTGTTTGTTTGACCCATACAGCACCCAACCTTGGTAGACCACGCAACTTTCAATAATGGTCGCTCCGGACAAATGCAAAAAACATCCACAATCAACATATCCATGTTTTCCAGAAACCACCACCATAGTGGCCAAAGTAGCATTGAAACGCTTGACTTTAATTTGAGTGTACAGGTTTTTGCTAGTGTGTCTCTACAAAGGGAGGTCTCTATCGTATGTTTTGGGGGGTGTGCAACACCTCACTGACACCCACTCATTCACTTGCTGACATATCTGTGCAGAAGCATAACTAACAAAATAATTTAAAATCTACATTAAAAACAAAAAGACATTTTTCCTTGTTTTGTGGTCTCTTTTTCTGTCATTCATTATTTCACCACTTTTCTCTTCAACATGCAGGGATCGTTTCCGTACCTCAGTAAATGTGGTTGGAGACTCCTATGGAGCAGGTATCGTGTACCACCTTTCCAAGCACGAGCTTGACTCCTACGACCAACAGGGCAGGATGGAGGACTTTGAGATGGCAAAGACTCAATCCTTCTTTGAAAATAACAGCAACCAGAATGTATACGCTCACCACAACTCAATCTTGATAGACGACTGCAAGGTACATTTCACGTTAACGGACATAGAGACTTGTATGTAGAGAATCCTCCCCAGCTCTGTGTCTGTGTTCGTCTTTCTTTTCCTTTCTGTGTTTGTGCTTCATTTCCATGTGACTTCTTATATCAGCATATTTGTGTCTTTGTGAATAGTAAATGTCATATTTTCATTGAAGAAAATGGTTTTAAAAAGGGGCAAAAAAGCTAAACAAATATTTTTATATTTATTTATTCACCTGTTGCTCATATGAAAAAGCAGTTTTTGTGGTCCCAGGTTCAACAAAAGCAAAGTTTTTTTTTTTTTTATATGTAAAATTTTTGATTTTTATTATCTTCAAAAACTTTGCTTTGAATCCAAAGTGTTTAATGTTAAGCATCAGCCATTTCTAATGCATTGTCTTATATTTATATTTGACTTGTATTTCATTGTGGCATGTTTTGATTTTGTGTAGAAACTGTTTATTTTTGTCTACTTGATTGGACATGTATTTGTGGCAGCCCTGACCAAATTACAGTTTTCAATTATTGGCCATCTTCTGAAAGTTTTTGTAGCCAGTGGTGGTATACATAAAGACTGCTGTTTCATCCAAAGTGATGCATACATTCATGAAATGCCTATCAAAGTTATTTTTTTAGAGAAGTTCAATCATATATTATATTATTATTATATTATTATAGTATTGTTGATATTTCATTGTCTGTTTGATGCAACTTTTGCATGCTGATGCCAAAGTTGCATTCTGATCATTTTTATGACTTAATATTGTAATTCGGTTGGGCAGAGAATCCATAAAATACATGGCCAACTCTGAAAAACTATAATTATCTTTTTTTTTCGCATAATCTTGTAACCACACTGACATGTAAACAACATCACTGTATCATTGTATCAGTGTACGAGGTGATATGTGTCAGCTAAGGTCAATGGCCTGAATGTAATGATGCAATGGCTTCTCTGCTCCCAACCGTTGACAGTCTGTAAATGACGGTGCCTTGGCCCCATGGTTAGATGTTCTTGATAATTGCTTTCAGGTCACCTTGGGCAAAAATGGCAAGACTGCAGGGTTCTCTCTTGTTGAGGAGGGACCATGGAAATGCGAGTAAAGCAGATCCAGATGCTGCCGCGCCTTACCCTGAGTTCCAACAGCTTTTTCTTTCTGCCGACACAACTCTAAAAATCAGCAAAAAACAAAAAAACATCACATAGAAAAGAAGGGGCAAATAAAGTGAATGTTAGCAACTATACCACAAGAACAGTCGGCCAGTCTTTTTCGTTCAGTTACCTATTTGGGTAGCTACTGGAACAAACTTCAAATGACTTACTAACATGTATTAGATCTTGCATTTGCACTAACTAGACGCAAACTAATGAACTGGTGCATTCCATGCACTTTGTACAGAATACATCATTCGGTTGACTACACTCAGGGCCTTACTTGGTGCTGCTGCAAGCTTTCTGTCAACGAAAAGAGTTCTTCAACCTTGTGCAACATCTCATTTTTCTTTTGTATTGAAGCAATTTATTTGTAGCTTAAAGGGCAGAAATGATACATGCATGATGGCCTTGCCAGTTACATTTAATACAAGGACCAAGTCAGAGAAAATATCAAAGTTGTTGTAAATGACTCAGAAGCATTGTTACAGATCAGCATATCAGAATCTGACAGACCTCCTTACTGAATGGTTATTATCAGTGTGTATTTGTGTATTCTGAGATGCTCTGTATTCTCATGAAATGTCCATAAATACTGGACTTAAGGTTCAAAATAAAGCAAACTGGGTTTATAAAAACATAACATGAACCGAATGAAACTGCTTTGTGTAGCATTATGATGTAAGTGATGGTTAAACACCGCGTTACTTTTGACTGTTTGACTTATGGGATTACACCGTGATGTCACACACATGGCCAAGCCTAAGAAGCAAAGCTTAGGGCTTAGACCATAAGAGCAAAAGGGTGTGACCTCTAAATGTGGCAACAAACAGTGCAGGATGTGTTGCAGGGAGCTGTAAAGCTGGAAATAGAGTATGTGAAGGATGCCCTCAGTTATGTATTTCTTTTTGTATATGTGTTCTGTATGAGTGACGCACAGAGTTTCTGTTTGTAATCAAAAAGTATGCATGTGTACGGGAATTTCTGTATGTTCATGTGTGTTTTTGAGAGCAAGAGGAAGATTAACAAAGAAAGAAAGTTCAATAATAGAAAAAACAGGGATGGCATCTCAATCTCTCAGCAGCCCAGTGCATTGCTCTGTGTTTTATTTCAAACTGTTTATTTCTTTGCTATATGACAACCTTGCCTTGAAGATGTCAACTGCAGAGTGCAGTCAGTATGATGACTAACACGTGTCTGGATACAAGTTACCACTATTCATTTCAGTAGTAGAATACTGGGACTCATATTTTAGTTGTTTCTCAGCCTCCCAGCTTTACTACACTCAGCGAGGACGACTGGGCTTTCCACACAATATCCACTATCACTTAGATTCTGCAGCATGTAGTTTTTACACAGCAGATTTAAATGTAAATAACATGCTTGTAATTATGTGTAGCATTAATTAGCCACAGTCATGTCTGTTTAGCAACTGCATGCTAAATTCTGCCTCCAGCACTCGCATACATCTGAAGCCGTAACATCAAGGTCATTGGATGTTGGCTGAATGTGTACAGTACATGTTTTTGAGTTCAACTCCACGTAGCAACTCTGCAAAAAAAAACAAAAAAAACAAACAAAAAAAAAGATGAAAACCCTTTCATATAAGCAACAGCTTATATAATATTTAAAGTGCCTCCTTGCACTTTGTGTATATACTCTCTTTAGATAAAGTGTATAAACCAAATGTGTAGAATATGGCATTTTATGCCTATCAGGATTGTTTTTGCTATGCTAAAAAATTTCTATCCCTATATACTGTATATGCAGCAATGGTAGTAAAATAGTACTTTTCCTTGTATGGGCTACTAGCTGTGCCAGTAGGTTGTGAACTTAGAGTTGCTTATTTACACACAATGCATTCAATTTATCTGTTTTTAAAATGACTTACTGAGCTCCAAGTGTTCTCACCTCTTTAATGAGTGAATGATGGTTATGAGCACATAAAAGGGTAACTTCAGTATTTTCATGTTTTTGTGTCTAAGTGACTAAGAGTGACAATTTCTGACACTGGTCCAGTACTATTGAGGCATAAACAAAGCCACGAAACAAGCTGTGAGGGCAAGTGAGCAGCATCAGTATAATGTGATGTTCACTAAAAGTACTTGTTTTGACCACTGACAGGCTCAGATTGTTATTATAAATGTCTGACAACATTATCGAAAGGACCTGACAGAGAAATTTAAAAAAAAAATCTAACCTTTCACTTGATCCAGTGTACTTGTTATTGTGTCTGAGTCTAACACAAGAAAAAGTCTTGTAAAATATGAATATCAGGAAACTGTGGGTCATAAATATTAAGTGAGCATCAAATTCAAAGACCTCATTCACATTGCTGAAATCATCTTAATAAATCTTATAGATATCACTAAGCTATGCTTTCTATAGTCCGGTACAACAAACTGTGGTGCTGGCGTTTTCACCACGGATATATTCCACTATCCCACGTTATCGTCTGGCAAAACATCACCTAACAAGATTTCATAACAAAACTTCTTGAACTACACTCTTTCCATAATGTCAGACACTGACGTGGCAAAATCAAGCACTTTTAGTGGACATACTGTAAATGAAGGTGCCAGCTTGCCCCAATAAGATTATACTGCAGCCCATGAGCAACTGCCCTCTACAGCGCTCTCCTTCAATACTGGACCAGTTTCAGAAATTGTTGGCGCTATAAGTCAGTTAGACAAAAAAACATGAGAAAATAGAGTCCAGATTGGATAATACCAAAAATACTCATTAAGGCACTTGGGGGAAGTGGCAACAACAGTATGTCTACATGCTGTTTGGCTCGCTTTCTTCCAAAATGGCAGTGAGCCTTCATTAATATCAACATACCCTGATTCATGTCAGAAACCCTATTATCTATGAATTCATCCCATCACTTTTCCATCTGTTGCATTTGTTATTAGGCCTTGATCTAAATGAGATCATTAGTCGATTGGCCTAATGTAGCAAGTGTTTTCTATGAACGTGTTTCTATGTGAAATTGTACAAGCTTTAGATAATTATAAAAACATATATTTTCTATCTTTCTTTTCGATTCTATGCACATATTGATCCAAGGATGTATTCCATATTTCCCTTGTGTCAGACGTTCATTGTGATTCATAGCGTCTTTTGGCTTTAAATGGCTAAATGCAAGCAGGATTGAATGCACTTGTACTAAATAACTGACCACAAGTTATATATGTCAGGCAAATGAACTGAACATGTGTAAATGTTTTAATACTTGTGTGTAAATATTAAATGGAAGCAAATAAATGTTTATTGATGAGCTGCCATTGTGTTCATTTCTCAGATGAGGATGAGTGTGATAGGGCATTATGAATGTTTGATAAGTGCATGTTACAACCCCTGAGTGCTGGGTAGAGAAGCTCATGAGATTCAGTATTCAGACCTCCTTTAATGGATTTCAGAGAAACAACAAAACAGCTTAATATAAGTTACAATACACAATACAGTCATCAATAATGTTATTAAAAGGAGATTTAAAATAATATTACAATGATATTTTCACCAGACTGCACATTTTTTGTGTGTCAACTAACTGTGAGTAAAAAAGCAAAACAAAAACATTTATAATTTACAAATAAAAAAGACATTGCAAAGATTGTTTGAAATACAAGGCATTTGTGCATCATACCCGACCAGTTTCGTGTTTTACAAGAGTTGACATGGCAATAAATGCATCAACCAAATTATTGCTCGAGTTTCAAAGTAAAGATATACATATTTTTGAAGGTCAGCAGGAAAACCCAGACCATGATGCTGGTTCACACTGGGCTCAGAGCTGTGAAAGTCCAACGAAACCTTTTGCTCAACTGCCCCTGACAGTGTTGTTCCTGTGATTAAATCTATCTGCTTCAAACACAGTCTTGTGGTTCTGTGATAGGTGTCAAGCCTCCAGAAGGTTTGTTTCTGAACCTCAGTGTGATGAATATTTCTCTGGGAGCTCGTCCAGGGGGATGACTGTGTACTCCCCTGCCTTTCCATTCTCTTTGGGATTGTCTTTGTGCAGAAATGTCTCCATCTCTAGCCCCCTCTGCTGGTTTGAGGCGTTAATTTTGGTCTCTTGCTGGGATGCCTGGCTTGGTCCATTCCACCTGCACAAAAAGGAACAGTGAGAATTTAATTCTAAGCTCACAACAGTTATAATTAAAGTTATTTTTTGTGTGTGTGTGTGTCTCTTTTAAAGTCTTACTTGTCTCTGGTAGCGATGGCAACAAAGAGCATTACCAGTGCTGCAAGACCAACAATAAAGCCAAGGATGATGATCCAACCTATATGGGAGAGTCAGAGTTAATCAGGTGGACTGTCTTAAGCCAGAGTTATTATTAATCATGCAGAAATCTAGTTTATTATATGCATTTTTTCTGGACTGACCTGGTGTGCTGTGTCCTTTGTTCTGGGGCTCTGAAGGACTGACTTGTTCTGTTTTTTCCACTTTGCGTGGTTCTTGAACTACAAACAGAAAAACAAAATCAGCCATAGGCAATCAATAAAAACGTTATGATGGTGATTTCAGGCAAATTTGTTGTAAGCAGGTATGGGATATTTACCAACACTGATCTTTGGAGCATCCATCACTTTTATGTTTTCTTCAAAAACTGTTGCCACTGTACTGAACTCCAGTCCTGATCCTGATTCTTCGCCTGATCCTTCACTTGATCCTTCTCTTCTTGCAAATGTTAGTGATTCGATAAAAGCAGGCGTTGAGGTTGATGATGCAGTGCTAGCTTCTGTGCTGGAGCTGGAGGTCATAGTGGAGGTTGTAGTCGAGTGCTGGCCAAGCATTTCTCCATCTCCAGACCCTGAATCTGAACTCTGGGTGCTCAGGAAGTGAAAGCTGGAGACAGCGGGGTCAGTGGTTTGAGAGGTCGAGATGTGGTCTGGGGTGACGCTTGACTGGGCTTCATTTGGCACTGAAGTGGTAAAACTAGACTGAGGGCTTTGGGTGATGGTTGAACCTGAACTGGAGTCATCAGTGTCCCCTGGCACCACTGTGGAGGTAGAGCTCTCAGTATGAGAAGCACTCTGAGTTGTGTTTGAAAACTGGAATGACACGGAGGTCGTGGACGCATCCCCGGTCTCCCCTGCACTGCCCTCAATCATGTCGCTCCCTGTGGAGACCGAGGGCGGCTGCTGGGATGCTTGAACGGCCGTGTTTCCTTTGGGTGATTCAGTTGTGAGTGAAGGGAAGGAAAAGTGTTCGACAAGGAACCCGTCTGTCACGGCTTCTCTCATGACCTCATCCTCAGGTTTGGTGGGGATCTGGGTCACAGCTAGGACAAGGAGAGAGAAAAACCCACAGGTCACATTGGAGTGTTTGCATACCAGCCCTGACATGAGTGGAAAGGAAAGTTACCAAGCCTTTCTGATGTATTACAAAATCACCACCAAGGGCTTAAGAGTTTTGCCCCAAATTCTTGTATAAACTTGTGTTGCGTGGTTCTTTGATGAGGGACGGTAATGATTAACCTGGGTGACTAATCGTCTGTAAGAGGGTTAACAAAAGAGAAGCAGTCTCATCAAAGCATCAGTTTAGCAAGAGCATACCGCACTTCTGACACACCCTGTACAAGAGTAAACCATGACTGTTTCCCTGTTTTAGTTGGACTGAAGCCATTGTCAAGGTTTTTTTTTTTTTTTTTTTTTTTTTTTTGCCATGAGAGAGGCGGAAGAGGACAAATTAGGCAATGTACAGTACAATTAATGCAAATATTCATTGTCTTTGGCTATTTGTTATATTTCATAGCATAGCAGAATCAGTAATGGAAAGAAGGTATTTAGCATATGCTGTATATTTTCAGGTTGTATATTTTCAGTAGGAAATAATGTGCTCTTTATTCCACTACATTTACCTCACAGATGTAGCTAAATAGTACTTTTCAGGAAAAAAAAAATAAAAAAATAAAAAAATAAATAAATATATATATATATATATATATATTCTAAATTTGAAAATAATCAATAAGCTTGCAAAATACAATACAGAATAATACAATGTCAAATACACCAGTGGTTTCAAATTGAGTTAACAAAAAAAAAACTGTGCTCTTCGGGGTCCAAACAGGAAAGATAATCCAATATTCCATTTAAACAAAAAGCGAAGATTAGAGGATAGTCCAAAAATGAATGCAAATCTATGTGCCATAGCATGTTTGTTTGTTTTTTTTTCTTCATGCCCCATAAATGAATTAATCAGATATATCTTGTGACCTTTTAGAAGGGCCTAGGTTGGGAAGCACTGACCTGAGTATATAGAGTTATTAATATCAGCCTCACCTCAACCAGCTATAACAGTAAAATACACATTGATACAATATAGACAATCTCATGATATAACATTAATATATATAACATTATCAGTCACAGGGACAATTTATCTGCACACATACTTTCAGTTTTGGTTCTTTAAATATAGTTTGCTGATAACACTTATGTAATTTTACTTATGTTGTGAACACTTGACTTGTATTACTTATCATGTCTTATTTTTGTGATGTGTTATCGCTGCTGTTACTTAAGTACATTATCCAATTACTTCTTATGCGTCTGACCATAATAAGCAATAATCTGTTGCCTTGAAAAATGTCAGTAAAGGTTAATAAAAACAAACAACTAAAAAGGCCTGAGAATTTAATCCTCTACTGTCCATTTCTGCCCGGTCACGTTCAGCTCCGGTGTTCCCTATGAGGTTACCCGTTTGCCCAGACTTGTGTAACAGCTCTTTGCTGATCTTTGGTTTCACGTTTCTCCAGACATACGCATTAATGCTCCTCCTAGAGCAGCTCGAAACATTTCACAAAGACCTCTGTGTGTAATCTGGAGGTGCCAGTGAAACCTGTGCACCAACAAGGAAATACTACTCTGCATTTCTTAGAGAACGAAGTGGACCTGAAACATAAAGAGCATCTTGGGGAGGGAGGGAAGCGCTGAGTCAGGGTAAGAATAAGGACACGATGAGAATTATTGAACTTTCAGAGGTCTGTATCGAAGAAGTACTGTGTTTGGCAGACTGCAGACCCAAAGTCCTAAAGGGAACAAATGTCATTTTGCCAAAGAATTTAATTTATGAAGACTAATAATATAAATTTAAAAAAAAAAACTGTCAGGATTTGACTCTTAATTGTACAGTTTAATCTTATAAAACAAAATTGCATGGCTAATAAAATCACACAGCTAAAGCTAGATTTTCAGCTAAAATAGAAAGTGTTGGTGTAAGTGTTTAAGAGAGCTATACTATGACAAGCAGTTTAAATATAAAAACTATATAAAAGAAAATTTTCACTTACTATCAACAGGTGTTGAGTGAACAACAGCAAGAAGTCCAAGAAAAACCCCAAAAAGAAGATTCCTCATTTTCATGCCAGAAATTTGTGACGGCGCCATGGACTGAAGGTAACTGTTAGTGAGCGGGAACTATTTGGCACACTGAGTCGATAATGAAGCAGATGAATCATGTGCTTGTCTTTTATACGCAGCTGCAGGTAGGTGTGACATGAGTTCAACAATGGCTGGTGACACACAAACACACACAGGAGGGCTGGCACACCTGTGAACACACCCTCTTCCTCACATACTTTCTCACGCCATTTCTCCCTTTCTTCCTCAGGCACAACAAACAAACAAAACAAAAAAAAAATCTAGTTTGGGAAGTTAATTCAGTTTTCAGCTTGTTATTGCTAGAAGAGGATGAACAAAAGACAGCATCACTTACAAGAAATATGGCTGAATGATCACAGTTACCCCTTCAGTTCAAAATAATACAAAATAAAATGGCAACAAATACATAAGTGAGCCTGAATCTTATGTTTACTGCACCTTAATGTTTATAGATGCCATAAAACAATACATGGCAGCCAGATATTAACAAAAATCACCCAATACAGCAAAAATGAAAAGAAGCACCAGAAAAGCTACACTACATGTAATTTCTACTGTTTGAAACTCTACCTCCTGGTTATATGCCTTCGCCAGCCAGTCAAGTTGCATTTTACATCCATGTCTGTCCAAAATATCATATTACATCATTTGTCCTATAAGACATTTCTGTGAAATTGTTCTAATTAGTTTATGATTTTTTAAGTTATGGGCAAAACCTGTTTTGTGGGGTTTCAGTGACCTTTGACCCATCCATCCATCGTCAACCGCTTATCCCGTTAGGGGTCGCGGGGGGCTGGAGCCGATCCCAGCTGGCATTGGGCAAAGGCGGGGTTCACCCTGGACAGGTCGCCAGTCCATCGCAGGGCACATAGAGACAGACAACCATTCACACTCACATCCACACCTACGGGCATCAATTAACCTAAACAGCATGTCTTTGGACTGTGGGAGGAAGCCGGAGTACCCGGAGAGAACCCCGCTTACACGGGGAGAACATGCAAACTCCACACAGAAGAGTCCCAAGCCCGGATTCGAACCTGCGACCCTCTTGCTGTGAGGCGACAGCGCTAACCACTGCACCACCGTGCAGCCCGTGCAGCCCCCTGACCTTTGACCACTAAATTCTAATCAGTTCATTCTTAAGTTGATGTTTGAGCCAAATTAAATGAAAGTGACTCCAGACATTCCTGATATATCGCTTTCAAGAGAATGAGATGAACACAAGATCACAGTGACCTTGACCTTTGACCACCAAAATGTAATCAGTTCATTCTTGAGTCCCGTCCCTGACGCGGAGACATAGGAAGAGTCAACCTAACAAATATGGAGGGGAAAATAATACAATACAGTATATCTACAGTATATGTTTCTCTAATACACCAAAACTGGTGGTGAATGTTTCAGCATGACAATAACAAATGTTATATTTTACATGTCATATTCATCTTTGTATTCATACACAATAGGCAAGTAGAATATTTAAACATACTGTATATAAACAGATACCTATAATAACACAACAGCCAGTAGGATGCAAATAAATGTGTACATACATACTGTACAAACAAACAAACAAAAACAAACAAAAAACTGAAACAGGGGAATAGAAACAAAACTAATTATATATATATATATATATATATATATATATATATATATATATATATATATATATATATATATATATATCCTTATATATAAGGAGCAGAATGTTTAATTTAAGAAAAGCAATTGTGGCAGAATTTTTACATGAAATAAAATTCTTATCAAGTTTCTCACTTAAAAGTGTCAAAAAACTGTATACGCTGCATTTTGTTAGATTTATAAGAATGTAATTACCTGGTACTAAAATGCAATTTTCTCATCAGGTTCAGGTACAGATGTTACATACAAAAACAAATGCAACAGACCATCAACAATCACCAAATTGTGATGTGAGTGACTGAAGTTCAACCAGCCGTTTACCCATAGTTAAACCACTCTGCTCACCGTGTGAAACACCAATCACGGAAGTGTAAAATCCGATAGCTGACAGTTGGGAAATGCCCTGGAAACAGTTCAAGATCCCAGTGATGTACATTCTGGAGAAAACAATACACCCTTTTTTTTTTTTTACATCTGTACTTCCTTATCATTCTATCTTTCACACTGTGACGTCTCAGGAGGTGAGTTTCAGCAAAACAGGAATCTTCATTTTTGATCTCATTTCAAAAGATTTTGCTACAAACTCAGCTCAGTATCATCTCCCTGCCGGCGGTGTGTACTGTATATAATGACTGTTGTGATTCGCTGGCATTTGACGGAAATCGATGCGTCACAGCAGAGCTTTAGCCTCGGGCTATCTGGCATGTTCATGAATCTGAGACAGTCGTCATGAATTACTCAGCATGTGTGGGTGAGCACTTGTCCAATCTTGCACTCCACACCCAGAAGAGGCACATTTCTGTTCCAGTTTATAGTGGAAGCTTACAATATATTAGCGATGATGTGTAACAGGAATCTCATACACAAATTTTGCATTCACAAGTGTGTAATAGTCAGCGTTCACTGGCTAGACACTGCTAATGATTCAGTATGCAGAAGTGTGGTCGTGAAGGTTGTCTAGGCAACAGAGGTGGGTTAACACATTATATTATGTGAGAAGTTAAATCTAATGTGGGTAAGTCAATGTTGTTTTTGATTTAAAAAACAAACATACGGTTTAACAAGATACAGTTTTTGTGAGATTAGTGTAATATTGTCATAAAAACCTCCATATAATTATCCAGCCTGTTCTCATTCCCAGGGCGTCGAATACTGACGCTTTGTCACGCTTGTTTACTGCCACCACACAGTAAGAGACCTTCCACTAACTACAACAGCATGCATGGCAACAATAAAAACACAGGGGAAATGCTGTACTGACATAATTTAAAGAGCGAAAGAGACACATAAAATGGCCGAAATAGGTGGATGGGTCCAACAAACAAAAGACTGCTGTTTGTGTTTTGTGCTCTGTGTTATGTGCCACTGTCACTTTACAATCAGTGTTCACAACATCAAGACATATTTTCACCATAAAAATGCTGTCATATTGACCATGTTGTCTTTTTCCTACAATTAAGTGTTTTTGTAGCCTAAACCTAGCAAGTGTTTTTTGTTTAGTACACAGCATTAAGCCTGTGTTTACTGTGACCGGAAAGCTGAGGGATGTGACTGAGCATCAGCGTGTGATAGGTTGAGGTGAGAATGTGATGCATTATCCATCACTGAATATTGCCCTTTGAATACAGGAGTTATAACAAAACATGCATTTCTTGATGGAAATTGTAGCAAGAATTTAGGGGCAGTAAAAGAAGTCAGTTGGGGAAAGTCTAGATTTATGAAGGTTAACTGGCTATGCATTTCATCATCCTGCAAACTGCTTTTCAATTCAATCAGCAGTGACTGAATTCCCTTTTTTTTCACTCACCTTTTGAGATATTTGGACTCTGAGCAGTACTTCACTTTGGTTGAACTTTTTTTTTTTTTTTTCATTTTTCAAAAGCAAACCTTGATATGAACCTGAGAACATTTGGCCCCTGGTTTTCCTTCAGTAAGTGCATTTAAATCCTGAAAATTGAAACAGGCTGAATTTCAAAAACACGGTTTGAACACTCTGGCATAATGCCACACACCTGCGGAAAATTTAAGGGGATCAATTTCAGTGTTCATGTTTGTTCTCAAGTAATAACATGCACACCCACACATACACATCCACCTCAGCATTACCAGATTTTCAGACTCTAAAACATTACAGGATTTTCTCTGTGTTCAGGTACAATCTAATGTATGAATGGATACACACTTTGAAAGCAGCAGCACACAGGGTATTTTAAGGACAGGTCTGCTATGTGCGCGCCAATTATCAGCCATTGTACAATACTCCCTCTCTCACTGTTATCTCATGTTTCATGGCAGCCACCATTGTTCCTGTCTCCAAAGTCTCAGCTCTCTCTCTCTGCAGCTCTCAAATCTATTTCCACCATGAATAATCAGGACAAACTAGTCAGCCTTTATCACCGCTATTCTACCATGAACAAATATCTGCCTCAGTTTACACATTTCTGCATCTGATTCATAAAAACACATAATAGCAGTGCTCATTGCCGCCTCAAAACAATATTGTTTATTGCTTGACTACTATCCAGTTTTGATATCAGTGAAATGTGAAAAGGATTTATAGATTCAAACAGGAAGGAAGATAATGTAGTTTCAAATGGCAATAAAATATTACATTCTATGGAAATTTGGAAAAATGACGCATCATGCAATCTGAATTAAATTCAATTAAAATGTCCTGGTAGAAAAACAGTGAATAGTTAAATTAATAGATTTGATATGGGTTATAATACAATGCTCCAATAAAAACTTATTATTATTAATTATCAATTAAATTAAATACAATACAGTGTGTATGTTTCATTTTTCATATCATTCACAAAAAAGGAGGCTTTCCAATAGTGTAGTAAAAGTAGCTCCTGTCCCCTGCCACCTGTCTTCAGGAACCAAAATCAAATTTGTTTGAAATCAGCTCCCAGTTTAGTAGTTAATTGTTGTTCAGTGAATTGAATGTTGCAGCACTGATTACAGTAAGTTCAGTTTTAAAGCAACGGGATGCTGGTGAGTCAATGACCTACAAAACAAATTCTCCACACAATAATGGCATCACATTAAAAACATAATGTTTAGCTATATGGTAAAATAAATCATGAAAAATGAACAAACCATTCTACATATGTATGCACTGTAGCTGTAAAAAAATATTTAAACTACATTGATTTTTCAGGGAGTTTTCATAGCATGGTCAACACAGCTGTAGATGATAAAAGGCTCAGTGGCAGAGCAGGTTGTCTACGAAACGGAAGAACGGCGGTTCGATCCCCAGCTCCTCCAGTCAACATGTCAAAGTGTCCTGATACTGATACTGAACCTGTGCCATTAGTGTGGATGAGTATTTAGATTAGGTCCTGACGGGTTGGCACCTCTTCCATCAGTGTGTGAATGTATGGGTGAATGCTGACATGTAGTGTAAAGCGTTCTGAGTGGTCAGAAGACTAGAAAGGCCCTATATAAATGCAAGTCCTTTTAACATGAACTATTTAAAGCTGATTTATATCAAGTATGCTATAGTGAGTTAGCATCGAAGATAACAATATTGTCATAGCTTGCAAACTGTCACAACTTTATAAGACATCATAATAAATGAAACAGGATTGACAAAGTAATTTTTTTGCCTCCCAAGTGATGCACTAGACCAGTTTGATAAAAGTGGAACATTTCATTCAGGGACCTGAATTTAAATAGAATGCCAAGTTCACTGAATTTTGTCACACCCAAGAAAATAAAGCAGTTGATTACATGTGCCATTCATCTCCTGCTAAACTGGAAATCCGTTTGAGACACACCCAGTGTTCGTGTGTCCATGGTGATGAAGAACAGCGAAACACAGATGTCTCCTCCCCAAATCTGACGCAGATTCATTTACACCAGTTCATGACATCACCGACAAAACATGGCATGCAGCTGGTTTAGAAGGAGCTGCTCCTTTTCACTTTTCACTTCCATGATAATTATTACTATGATTTTATTTATTTATTTATTTATTTATTTAGAATAATTATTCTTATAATAATAAATATTATTATTACTTTCGTCACATGCTGTTCTTTGTTAAATTACATTTTTGACAGAGTACTATTCTGTATTTTTTTTTTTTTTTGTCTTTTATTACTATCATTATTCTTTATTGTATTTTCCGGCATTCAGTGTGGGCAACAAAATAAGAATTTCATTGGGGAGGAAACTCGTTTCTTTCTGTGCACATGACAATAAATACTTTGAATTTTGAATCTTGAAGGAAGTATGATACCTGGGATGGGTCAATTTAAATTGATGTAAAATGTCAAATTTGTTGCAAATAGACCCACTAAAAAAATCTGCTAAATGACGGACATGACAGGTTACTAATTTTAATGAAATACAAATGTACCATGTGTGTGCTACTTTTCTTTGGAAGATCTGGTTACAGTTTGATCATGTTTAATGTAAAAACATGTCTGGGACTGAGTCCAAGTTGTCTGCAGTGTTTTGTACATATACACTCCTGATCAAAATCTTAAGACCAGTTAAAAAATTGCAAGAATTTGCATTTTGCACTGTTGTATCTTAAGAAGGTTCTAAGTAGAGTTTCAAAATGCAAAAAGAAGAAATGAGAGCAAGAGACCAAATGTTTTGAGCAGGCAATTTATTGAAAAGAACAATTTAACTAAAATAGGCTGTTCATCAGCTGATCAAAAGTTTAAGACCATAGCTCAAAAAAACCCCTAAAAGAAATTAAAGTCTCAAAAACAGACTCAGTAATGAGTAGCTCCACCATTATTGTTGATCACTTCAAAAATTCGTGTTGGCATGCTTGATGCGAGTGTTTCCAAAAGGCTTGTAGGAATGTTGCTCCAAGTGGTGAAGATGGCTTCACGAAGGGCATCCACTGTCTGGAACTGATGTCCATTTTTGTAAACTTCCCTTGCCATCCATCCCCAAATGTTCTCAATTGGATTTAGATCAGGGGAACATGCAGGATGATCCAAAAGAGTGATGTTATTCTCCTGAAAAAAATCCTTTGTCAGACGGGCATTGTGAATTGCAGCATTGTCCTGCTGAAAAACCCAGTCATCAGCACACAGACGAGGGCCCTCAGTCATGAGGGATGCCCGCTGCAACATCTCCACGTAGCCAGCTGTTGTTTGACGCCCTGCACAACCTGGAGCTCCATTGTTCCATTGAAGGAAAAAGCACCCCAGATCATGATGGCGCCCCCTCCGCTGTGCCGTGTTGAAAAAATCTCAGGTGGCATCTCCTTGTCATGCCAGTAGCGTTGGAAGCCATCAGGACCATCAAGGTTACATTTGTTCTCATCAGAGAATAAAACTTTCTTCCAACTTTGAACGTCCCATGTTTGGTGCTCCCTTGCAAAGGCCAAACGGGCAATTTTGTGGCGTTGAAGGAGACGTGGCGTTTGAAGAGGTTTTTTGTTTTTGAAGCCGTTCCTTTGCAGATGCCGTCTGATGGTTATTGGGCTGCAGTCAGCACCAGTAATGGCCTTAATTTGGGATGAGGATCGTCCCGTGTCTTGACGGACAGCCGTTCGGATCCTCCGGCTCGGTGCCGATGAGATTTTTTTGGGTCTACCACTTGATTTTTTTGTTCCATAAACCTCAGGATCTTTTAAGAAATGCAAAATGACTGTCTTACTGCGTCCAACCTCAGCAGCGATGGCACGCTGTGAGAGGCCTTGTCTATGCAGCTCAACAATCCTGCCACGTTCCAAGGCAGTGAGTTTTTTTGCTTTTCCCATCAAGAGGTCTTGACAGTGTGATTACTTGACAGAAAATGACATGGAATCCAAATTTTTGCACAGATTTGGGCTTTTAAAGGATGTGGTCTGAAACTTTTGATCAGCTGATGAACAGCCTATTTCAGTTAAATTGTTCTTTTCAATAAATTGCCTGCTCAAAACATTTAGTCTCTTGTTCCCATTTCTTCTTTTTGCATTTTGAAACTCTACTTAGAACCTTTTTAAGATACAACAGTGCAAAATGCAAATTCTTGCAATTTTTTAACTGGTCTTAAGATTTTGATCAGGAGTGTATATATATATATATATATATATATATATATATATATATATATATATATATATATATATATATATATATATATTTGTTGAAAAAAATCTGAAACATAATATTTAGACTTCATAGGAAATTTTACAGTATTTCAAGGTAAAATAATCTTCTCACATTTACTGCAGAGTTTCTTTTCATGGTTGATGAAATTTGATTTTTTTATATCCTGGCTGACAAAATGAAGCTGCCAGACTCCCACCCAGATCAACCAGATACTGTATTACTATTAGATCATCTGTTTTTATAGCTATTGATATTTTTGAAAGTGTATTCAGCTGAATTTCCATTTACTCTATTATAATTAATGTCTGTATCACATTTCATGGCATTCTATCCAGTAGTTGTTGGAGCATCAAGCCAGTGATGGCTCTCGATGAACAGCAGATCACCAAAGTCATTAGCATCATTGTCTGAGAATCATGAATATGTGTACCAAATTTGTGAACCAAAACAGTTGTTGAAAGAGATAAAGTTGAACTGCATTCCACAAAAAAAGCATTAAAATCACCAACTGTACACACAGAGCAGCTCGTCAAAGTGAGACAAAATACGATATAAGATTGTGGGCCTGTTTTATATCCTTTTCTACAACCCTATTTAGCCTGCGTTTGTGCCTCCGGTGCAGTAGTAGAATTTAATGACACTTCAGTCTTACTCTGACGAGCGCTCTGATGAGAGGCAGACCCTCACCAACATCTGCCAGACTAAAGATTGGCCAAAAATGGGAACTTCCCTAGAGTACTCACAGTTACCCTTCCCCATACACAATAGGAGCTGGAGTCTTTTCAACAGGAAATAAAGCTAGGCTGTGAGGAGGAGTGGTTGTGTAAAACAATTCCGATTCAAAAACCGCATAGCATGTTCAGACTAGATGCACAAGTTGTTATGAAACGAATTTCTTTAACACATAGGTGCCAGTTTACCTCTTGGGCACTGCCGAGGTGCCCCTGAGCAAGGCACCAAACCCCCAACTGCTCTGGGCGCTTGTCAGGAGCAGCCCCCTCACTCTGACATCTCTCCATTGACGCATGTATATGTACTGTGTGAAAAACAGAGTGTAAAACTGAATTTCCCCACTGTGGGACTAATAAAGGAATATCTTTCTTTTCTTCTTTCTTTCTTTCCTCTGAATAAAATCACATATATGGTATTTGCATTGATAAGTGGTATATTCAGTACATGTTTGCATGGGTTCAACATGACTTTATTGACCATGGAGTTTATTGTAGATTAAGTGTAATGCTGATAGGTAAAACATATAGTGTGAAGTTTATTAAGTCAGTTAGACATGCTGGTATCATGGACAGTAATGCAGTAGTCCATGCTGATAAGACGTGAAGATGTTTGGAAAGGAGAATTATTCATTATCTTAGATATGATGAAATTACTGCGATCACTGGTTTTTAAACTAGGATTTGAAGTAAACAGCTGGCAGCGGGTGATGTGAAAAACCCCATAACAGCAAGCCATCAAACTGTGCAGTGGAGGCTTAATAGGTTGTAACACAGGCTTAAATGGAGCTTCAGTGTTGAACACTGAGGATGTTATGGACAGTATCCAGCAGACACATTTGATATGCAGTGAGAGACTATGGAACATGTTTGATGACATGGGTGGTTCCTGCAGGAGAAATTTCATACTAAGATAAAAGATTAGATTTGATTAGATTCAGTTTCATTATCACTGCCCAAAGTAAGTAGGCCAGAGCAGCAAAATGCAGTTTAGCATTTTATTTTATTTTTTAACATCTCACCAGATGGTGCAAACAGGAGCAACGTGCATATGAGAATGAATGAAAGTACATTTTGCTGCCTGTAAAAACATTTGTACTTTTAGGTGACAAAATTTTGAATTTTGAATACATGGACTTTTATTTGTAATGGTATTTTTAGGCTATGCAGTGATTTTCAAAGTGGGCACCCAGGGGAATTCTTCTTCTTCTTCTTCTTCTTCTTCTCCTTCTTCTTCTTCTTCTTAATAAATCAAATTTATAATACTGATCAGCCATAACATTAGGACAACATGGGCACCTGACCAGTCTGCGGTTATGCAGCCTCATACGCAACAAACTGTGATACAGTATATATATATATATATATATATATATATATATATATATATATATATATATATATATATATATATATATATATATATATATTCTGTCTGGGGGTCCAGACTTGGGATAGAACAATTTGGGAACCCCATGCTTCTCTCACTAAAGTCCGTTATCACAATGCTTCCTCCAGCACAGATGACAGTATAGACAAAACCAGCAACTAGCCTACATTATACTCAACGTGATAATATCCTGAGGCGAAACGTCTGAGACAGATCGAGAGAGACAGACAGGCTTGGTGGTTAAATTTCACATCCGGCAATGCATCCTTGAGTGGATGTCGCACATTGATGACGTCGCGGTGTTAGCAATTGCAAAGTTAGCTGTTTGTTTTGGCGTCGTATGCTTAACCCAAAGTCTGACTCCGCAACATAAGTAAGGTAAGAAGTTATGGTGTTTTTGCATTTTATACTGGATTTACTAGAGGTCAAACTACCGTAGTCATGCCGCGGCACAATGCGTTCACAAGCTAAACTAACCTGTTTTCTGAGTTAGCCTAATTGCTGCAGGAGGTCTGCCACAGCTGTTATTGATAAGTCAACATTTACTTGGAACAACTCAACCTGTTCATGATACGAAACCGAGACAGCACAGTAACGTTAACGAGCACTGGCTGCTCGTTTGGTAACATTACGTCCGATTTAACGTTGTTTTGGGAGCCAGTGACAAACGTGTGTGAGTTCGTGAACAACTTTACTAAGCTAACTAGTCTTTGTAGCCTTATGTTGTCCCTCAGTCAACGACATAAACCATACAGTATACGGTGTATTGCAATTTGGTCCATTTATTGTAAGATACACTGCCAGTCAAAAAAACCTTGTATGAGTGGAAACAAGCTTCAGTTGTATTAAACAAGTGGTAAAACACCCTTAACAAGTCCTGTACTCGTCAGATCCACACATCTAGATCTGTACAAAGCATCTGTACATATTTGAGGTGCAATGTAAACTTTGCCCATAAGAAGTGAATATCAAACGTGAGTTTTATCATAAAATGAATCTTAACATAAGTGTCTTTGTTTTCTACGGCAGTTAGAGGATTGAACCACAAACTGGGACTGATGTGTAACAACAGTAAGTTAACTTAAACGCTGCATGGATTATATTTTAATTTGGTCCATTTATTGTAAGATACACTGCCAGTCAAAAAACTTTGGTAAAACCTAATGTAGGGCTGTCAATCGATTAGAATATTTAATCACATGATTGTCTGTAGTTCAAAATGTACCATAAAGTGAGGATTTGTCCGGTAAATAATACTCTTATTAACACTGGAGTGGGCAAATATGCTGCTTAATGCAAACATGTATGTGTTCATTATCAAATCAATTAAAAACACAATGCAATGACATATATTGTCCAGAAACCCTCACAGGTTCTGACTTTAGCATAAAAAATATGCTCAAATCATAACATGGTAAAAGTCTGCCCAACAGGCAACAACAGCTGTCAGTGTGCTGACTTGACTATGACTTGATCCAAACTGACTGGGACTATCATAAAATGGCAAGTCTGTAAAGGGGAGACTGGTGGGTACTCATCGGATGCATCCCAAGTCTCTTAATTGCATCCACGTTTCCCTCACTTCCATCTTGTCCTTGCGTCTTAGTCCCTCCCACCTGGATTATATAGAGAAACTCAAGGAAATCATGCAAGGACAGAAGAAACAAGGAAATATGTTTTAAGAGACAAAGGACGTCCTTTGCTCTGAAGCGTCACATGAAGCGACGTCCGCTGGACCAGCTGTCAGTCAGCTTTAGCAACTGTAGAGACTTTTGATAGAGTTTTTGTCTGAACGGATCTGTTACTAATCAAGACACACAGTTATCAGTGGCAGAGCAGCAGTGTTTTCTCTCTGTAGTGGGTTACATGAATAACAGCCTGAAGTCTGGATGTATACTTGGACTGAGTCCTGCGTGCTGTGTAGGACCATTTCTACTGGCACAATGCCTTTATATTATTTATTCATGATTTGTGCCTGTATTTATTGAGATTCTGGTTGTGAAGTCATTATTTAATAACTCATAATATGACAGTGTTGTCTTTTGAACATTGAACATTATTTTTTAGGCCAAATGTTTCAGGGCAAATTGAAATGATGAAACAGAAAATATCCACCTCACATGTAACTGAATGGAAATGATGATAAATGATGTATAAGGTGTTTGTTGCTGACAGTCAGACCCTCCAACTATCTCTGGCTTTAATTGTATTGATAATAAAAGTTAATGGGGCAGAATAACAGATCATAAAAAGAAAAATCTTCCTAATAAATGAAGAAAGCTGTTGTCAGGGCATAAATAGCTCCTTCAGTAACAGGCTGCTTCAGCCGCGCTGTGTGGGATACCGCAGGTCCTTCTGCTGCTGTCCAGACCTACAACTAACATGGTGAATAAGAAAATAACCAAAATATAAAATGTTTACTCTGTTATCTTTCTTGACTCCGGTATGAATCTCCAATGATGTTGAGAGGTCAAGTTATCAGCTCAAGCTGATCGGCAGCAGCATCCAATCAGTAACAGATATTCAATAAGGGGACGTGTTGCTCGTAAAAGAGTTTGTGAAGGCTGCTCTCGCGTATCCTCCTCATCGCTCCTCAGAGATCCTCAGAGATCCTCTTCGCTCCTCGTTCCTCACTCCTCTGTGCAGAAATAAGAGCTTTGGGACGGTCCTCAAGATGGCGCACCAGAATAACCTCTGGGTCGAGCGAGGAAGTGACAAACAAGAGACTTGGAATTTACCCACAGAACCCATTTTCATTTACATATCTTGAGGTCAGAGGTCAAGGGACCACTTTCACTGACTTTGAACCCACTACAACCTAAGAATTGCAAGTTGTATTAATGTGTGACAGAAATCAGTGGCGTTAAAACAAATTTGTGTTAACATGTTATTGCATTAATGTTGACAGCCCTTATCTAAAGCAATTGTACTCATTTTGAATGCGTGTGTTGGCCACATGTACCATATGGTAATTGAGTACAAAGGAATTAAAAAAACAAAAAACAGTTTGTTGAACTGAATGAAGTAAGCTGTCTGTATAATCAGAGATGTAACGTTAAGTTGTCATTCTAACCCAGTACCAATACTACAGCACATGAGCTCACTGATCAACCCACAACTTGAAACAGAGCCATTTGATTAAATGAAATGACCTGAAGCGGTCTTTTGTTGCAATAAAAATTTGCATAAGTTAGTCTTTAGTGACACAGGATTACTCATGTCTGACTCATGTACATGTGTACTGACATGCACAGTAACAAAGAGTTTTATAAGTGGGAAGAGGCTTCAATTGTATGAAACAAGAAGTGGTAAAACACCCTTAACAGGTGACTAAAAAGTAAAGTGGATTCACATTAGAGCTGTGCTCGTTGAATCCCCTCATCTGGATCTGTGAATATTTTAGGTGAAGTGTAAACAAAAGTGATTGTTTTCATAAAGTTTATGTGAATATGCTGTATAATTATCTTTGTTTTCTATAGCTGCAACTAAAGACTTCAAATGACAAATTTGCAGCAAGTTGCCTGTTTATCGAAGTGAGTGTAATATCTCGCATCTAATCAACTAAAATCTATGTTTATTATGTAACAGTACATTTTCATTTTAAACCAGCACCAAGACTACAGCAGATATTTTTGCTGAGAAACTTGAAACAGAGAGCCACTTAATTATGAGTGCTAATAATATGCTGACCTGTTGTAGTCCTTTGTTGCAATAAAAATGTGCATACTGCGATACTGGCGAACTGTCCAGGATGTACCCAGCATTCACCCAATGCCACCTGGGATTGGCACCCTCGACCCCTAATGGGATAAGTGGTTGCAGATGGATGGATATATGAAAAATTTATATACTCAACACTTAAGTGACACAGTTGCTCATCCAAGTATGTGTGCTGACATGTACAGTATTTCCAGAGCATCTACAGCAGAGTTTGTAACCAGGAACAGGTTTCCGTTGTGTAAAACATCCTTAAGTAATCACCAAAAAGTAAGTGTGCTCCTTAAATATAGTTATCTGGGTCTGTATATATTAAACATACACGTATTTGGGGTGAAATGCAAACTGCTCAACAGAAGTGAATGAATGAATGAGTTGAGTTGTTCCAAGTAAATGTTGACTTATCAATGAATGACTGTTGTCCAACAGTTTGTCCTGTGTCATTCATTTCTTTTGATATTTAGGGAAGCTGTAAATAACAGTTATTTTTATTATCAGTTAATCTGCATATTATTTTCTCAATTAGTAGTTTGGTAAATAAAATGTTCCCAGTCACAATTGCCTAAAGCCCAAGGTGACTTCTTCAAATTGCTTGTTTGTCCGACCAACAGTCAAACTTACTCAAAATCATGCGGATGCAAGATTTAAAATGCCTACGATAAATAAAATAAAATCAAAAGTTAATGAAATAAAGTGAAATAGAATGCACGTTGTTACTTGTACTGTATATCATTTCATTTACTGTATAATAAGTAATTGAAAATCATTAAATTATTTACATCTGCCTTAATAACAAATTAATTGTTTCCATTGGGACATTAATTTTCCATTCCACATTAAAATTAAATCAGAACACAGAAAGCAAATGAAAAACATATACTTTATTAAGTTAGAGATGAAGGCAGGACATCTAAAACCTTTTGCCAATTAAATAAAGAACTTTGAGGTCACAAAAGGACACTCATAGGGGCTTGTCTTCCAGTTATTTTCTGAAACTGAGCACTTTGCTGTGTTGTCAGAACAAACGTAACTGTTGACTATCAGTAGTAATGTTATGCACTGCAAAATTCATCTGTCCTGGAGTCTCACATTCAGCCCTTCAGGCACTTCTAGCTGTCTACCTTGTAGACATCAATAGCATTATCTCATTCTCCTCCATAAACCACTCAGTGTTTATTATAAGCTAACACAAGCTAACTGACACTAATTAGCTGTCAACATTTACTGAGCCAAGAGGATCCCTGTAGGTGTTCATTTGTACAGCTTGCTGCAGCACAATCCATGCCTTAAAACAATCATTAATGTAGGTATGCACAGATCCCACTTTTTCAATCCCAATAATGATGCCTGGCTTTGGGTATCGGCCGATACAGAGCACTGATCTGATACCAATGTTTAATTAATAAGCTGTATACCTCACTGTCGAGGTGACTGGGATCAGTCTTTTATGTGCAAGGCAACATCAAGCTTGACTTAAACACTGCTACAAATGTGACCAATAAATACAGATAATGCAGTTATAAATCTTCTTCTTGTTCTTATTTAAAAAAAAAAAGGGACATCCTTAAATGTAACTAAATGTGTGGTCGATTCTAGCGTCCACGCAACCAGCTAGCCCACAGGAAACTGTCATGGTCATCAGCTTATGTTGGCTCATATTTCTATCCCCCAAACAGTTGATTTTCTCCATTCTGGCATAGAGCGGTGCAGGATGACGTGTTTTTGTGGCCAACCCGGACGTTAGAATCGCTCTGGGTTCCCTCAACAAAAACGTACTGGGATTGCTCCACTTGGCTTTGATTATTGCAGAAAATAAGCTCTGTGGCAAACAAACGTGTATGATACTTTAACATTTTTTTTTCCCTAAGATCATCTCCACAAATGAACGCCACTTTTATGATTTTTGAAGTGAATCGCCAAAAGTAAAAAGCTAATGTTAGAAACAAACCTACCACAGTATGAGTATAAACAAGGCTGTAAAGTTGGACACGTGATGGCATTTAGTAGTCTCAGTGAGCCACATGATAGCAACCTCCTTTTTAAAGACACGTAAAAGCTTCAAATTTCACAGGTGGGATATTTACGGGGCGGCAGTAGCTCAGTCCGTAAGGACTTGGGTTAGGATGTGGAGGACCCGGGTTCAAATCCCCCATGGACCAAGACCAACTGGTTGCTGGAGAGGTGCCAGTTTACCTCTGGGGCACTGCCGAGGTGTCCCTGAGCAAGGCACCAAACCCCCAACTGCTCTGGGCGCTTGTCAGGAGCAGCCCCCTCACTCTGACATCTCTCCATTGACATGTATATGTACTGTGTGAACTGTACTGTGTGAACAACAGAGTGTAAAACTGAATTTCCCCACTGTGGGACTAATAAAGGAATATCTTTCTTTCTTTCTTTCTTTACTGACATCGTCGAACAAAATGTATTTCAGGCATCTAACTAAACTCCATTCAAAAAACCCATTGACTTCCAGTCAAGGGATCAGGAAGTGCTAAAATGCAAACTCATTTCTGGGTTTTAGGACTCCACCCTATTGACAGTTTGTCTCAGTTTCAATGTTGGCAAGGTGAAACACTGAAAAGACTGAAAGACAAAAAGCTCAATAACTGTCTTTTTAATGTGTTTTTTTTTTTTTTTTTTTTTGCATGCAAGCACTCTCGCCTCACAGCAAAGAGGGTCGCAGGTTCGAATCCGGCTTGGTGTTCTTCTGTGTGGAGTTTGCATGTTCTCCCCGTGTACGTGTGGGTTCTCTCCGGGTTCTCCGGCTTCCTCCCACAGTCCAAAGACATGCAGTTTAGGTTAATTGATGACTCTAAATTGCCCGTAGGTGTGAATGTGAGCGTGAGTGGTTGTCTGTCTCTATGTTGTCTGTCTGGCGACCTGTCCAGGGTGAACCCCGCCTTTGCCCAATGCCAGCTGGGTACTTGTAGCTTATCAGTAAAAATCTTGTTGCTTAAAAAATGCCATGGCTTTAAAGGTTTTTCGTTGTGTAATCTCTGGTATAAATAGAAATTTAAATCAATAGTGGTATCTGAGATTTTTTAGCAGTGCTGCCCATCTGCCCTTCCATCAAAGGAAAGCGTGGCTTCTCCCTAACAGACATGTGGGAGGAAGAAGAAGGAGGGGAATTAATAAGAACTGTAAATCACTGCTCTCTTATTCTTCCCTGTGTTATCTCAGCTGTATCTGATTTCAACAGGAAATCAATCAAAATAAGGAAGAAAGACACTGACAAAATGCCGTTTCATTGTTACTCAACAGCACTTATCATTTGACACTAAAATCAATGTTATTGCAACACATCACCCATTTCCCACACATCTGCTTTTGGCATTGTGAATTATCTCTGAATGTGGTCCTTGTTTTTTAAGGGTTTTTCTTTTTTCTCAGGTGATGTCGTCTTTGTGTGGCACCAGCAGCAGCTGTCAAGATGCAGGTCAAGAGGCCACAGAGAAACAGGCAAGCATGACATGGCAGTCTTTGAAATGCATTTGTATTAAATCTGGATTTACTTGACAGATGTCTGCCCAAAATGAGAAGCTCTGTAAAGAAGACAAAATTTATAACAAACTCATTGTTCAGAAGCAGCAATCATATAAGCCTTGGTTACATTGAATTGAGCAGAGAGTGCTAGTACTGAGACATTGAAATACAGTTTAGCATCTAACCAGAAGTGCAAAACACAGAAAAATAATGTACAGACTAGTATTTACACTACACTAGGGCAGCAGCTAATGGTTATTTTCATTGCCAATTAATCTGTATTTTTTCATCCCGTTTATTGTCACACTGTTAATCAAGGCCTATGGAAAGAGGCTGGGACACGGCGGACAGGAATATGAGGTATCACACATGTGCAGTGTAACTGAAGCTGCGATCGTCCAGATCGACCAGATTTTACTGTGCACATGTTGTACCGCCAAGATACGACATGTTGATGATGCGTCACCCAGTCTCCTTCCTTCTCAAACTTCTCGGATCAGATAAGATGAACCTTTATTAATCCCTGGAGGGAAATTCGGGTGTCATAGCAGCAGCAACAACAGTACAGATGAATTACAATATAAGTAAAAGAGAAGGTGCAATGAAGGAAATGGCAATAAAATAAATAAGATAAGTAAAATAGTAATAAGTAAAGTAAAGTGCAGCAGGTGGGTGAGTATTGCATGTGCATAGCATATATATGTAATTATATAATTATATGTAATTATTTACATTTGGTCCAGGAATAAATACGGATGATCAGAGTCACATGGGGATCAGACCTTGGTTATGGAGCCTGATGGCCACCAAAAGAAATGACTGACCCAGACGGTTTGTAGTGGGCCGAGGGGGGATCAGTCTCTGGCTGAATGTACTCCTCATCTGGACCAGTTGGTCATAGAGGGGGTGGGAGGGGTTCTTCAGAATAGACTCCAGCTTCCTCCTGGTCCTCCCCTCTGCCACCACCTCCAGACTGTCCAGCTCACATCCAACCACAGACCCAGCCCTCCTCACCAGTCTGTGAATGTTCTCATTCATCCAGGTCATAGTCATTCTGGCAACAATTGAATTGAAGGCAACTGGACTTAGATTTGTCTCTGAAGACGTTTCGCCCCTTATCCAAGTGGCTTCATCAGTTTGAATGCTACAGTCTGACTAGTCCCCACTAGTCTGACAAACAGTGGAGTTAGACCCAGGTTTTTAACCTCTGTGAAAGTGTCAGCCCCCTATTCTCCTAAGACAATAGTTTGTTAGTGGAGTTTCACCTGTGTGAGTGAGTCCCACTAGTGAACGACAGTCGTTAAGGATTCAATGGGGCTACAGGTGGACAACAGTCGTTAGGCATGATGTGCGTTACCAGAGAACGACAGCCGTGTTCGTTAGGGACACTTGAGGTTAGTTTCGGACTATCGTTGAAAGTGCAGCATTGTAGATGGGGGATAGGTGGTGTCTCAGACCCCCTCCTCTGTTTAAGGATGGTTTTTCCACTTAAACATAGATGGCTTCTTTTACTCCTCTTTCAAACCATCTGTCCTCTCTGTCCAAGATTTTAACATTGCTGTCCTCAAAGGAGTGGGCCTTTTCCTTAAGGTGTAAATAGACAGCTGAATCTGGACCTGAGGAGTTGGCCCTTCTATGTTGGGCCATGCATTTGTTTAAGGGTTGTTTAGTTTCACCAATGTAGAGGTCCTGGCATTCCTCGCTGCATTGGACAGCATATTCCAGGTTGCTTTTCTGTGAGTGTGGTAGCCTGTCTTTGGGGTGTACCAGTTTCTGTCTGAGGGTGTTGCCGGGTTTGAAACACACTGGGATTCGGTGTTTGTTAAAAACTCTTCTGAGTTTTTCCGATACCCCGGACATATAGGGAATGACTATGCGTTTGTTTCTTCCCTCAGCTCCCTCAGCATTCGTACTCTTCTTAGAGCGTGTTGTTCTGTCAATGGTCCAATTTGGATAGCCACAAGTTTTCAGAGCTCCCCTCAAATGTTTCTGCTCTTTTGCTTGGGCCTGTGTGGTGGTTGGTACATTATCAGCCCTGTGTTTTAAGGTCCTGATAACACCTAGTTTGTGCTCCAGAGGGTGGTGTGAGTCAAAGAGAAGGTATTGGTCTGTGTGAGTGGGTTTCCTGATGTGGAGGCTCCTGTCCTCATCAAAGTGAATATCATAGTCCAAGAATGGTAAGTGGTTGTCTTTAACATCGTCTCTAGTAAACTTGATGTTCTTGTCCACTGAGCTGATGTGTTCTGTGAAAGCCTGGACCTCTTGGGTTTTGATTTTCACCCATGTGTCATCCACATACCTGAACCAATGGCCTGGTGATGTTCCCTTGTATGAGTCAAGTGCCTTCTGTTCTACCTTTTCCATGTATTAATTTGCCACAGCGGGGGATACCGGTGAGCCCATGGCACAGCCATGCTTCTGTCTGTAAAAGGTATTGTTAAACTGGAAATATGTGGTGTTAAGGCACAAATCCAGTAACTGACAAATCTGGTCTGGGTTGAGATTGGTTCTGCCGTGTAAGTTTTGGTCCTGCTTTAAATGATGTCTTACTGTTTCCACTGCCTCCATGGTCAGGATGGAAGTGAATAAGGATGTAACATCATATGAGACCATGGTTTCATCCGGTTAATTCATCCGGTCACCTTAAGTTTGGTGGCATCCTTGGTGCTGATGACACCCCCCCCCAACATACCACGACAAAGAACAGAAAGCTGGCTACTGCAGACTGGTAAAACATCTGAAGTAGCCTGTTGCACACATTGAAGGTCCTCAGCCTTCTCAGGAAGAATAGTTTGCTCTGTCCCTTCCTGAAGAGGGCCTCGGAGTTGTTGGACCAGTCCAGTTTATTATTCAAGTGAACTACAGAGAGAGAGGCAGAGACATTGATGAAGCGCAGAGTATGGCTGTGACTCTGTTAAGGAAATGGCGAGTGGACATGATTAAGACCACCAGCGTTGTTTTGCTCTTGCTGTGTGGGAGCATTATGGATTTGGTGTTACTTATGAAAGTGACGCCAAAAAAGTGATGGATAAACCGTCAACTGTGTGTAAGCACCGTACAACACGTGTGACTTATGCTAGCGGCAATACTTCCAATATGATGATCCCAGCAGCATTTAAACAGCCACTACATGCAGACTCAGAGCAAAAAAACACATCTAAAGCAGTCGTGACACATAAGCTGCACAGTAATTCCCAAACTGTATGAACAGACACAACAAGGAGTTGTGAAAGAAGTGTCCAACACAGACCATGTAGCTCTGACTGCAGACGGATGGACATCCAGGGCTGAATGTGGACAAACTCATCTTCAAGCAGAAGAACATGACAACAGAATAAACAGCAGTGTTGTTCTGAAACGGTGTGTGTTTATGCTGCACTTTATGTTGATGGCCTCAGCCTCTGTGTTTTTATTATTATGTTTTAAATATCAGGGAATAGAGAGACATACTGTATGTCACTGTTGTTTAAAGAGGTCTAGTGCTGGCTGCCCTGATGCACTTTTTGTTGATGGCCTGAGCCTATAACTTGTTTTTTGTTTATTAATTATTTTTAAATAACACCGTGGCACTTGTTCCTCATGTTAGCCTAGTCTACTGTTGTTCAGACAAACAGTTGACTTATTTTGGCAAATAAATGAAAAGCTGTTCAAATTGAAATTGGCCTTGCTGTACCATAAATACTGTTTATCACTGTCCCAAACCGAAAACCATGACCCCAAACTGTGAACCTAACTGAACCGTGAATTTGCTGAACTGTCCCACCCCTAGTAGGTAGGCAAAATACAGTATAGACGGTGTAAATATGAATATGAACAGTATGGATAGTAGTATTTGTATGGGTATGTGAGTGCATATATAATACAGGTAAGTGTATGTATAGTAGTGTGACACTAAGAATAAAGTATGATGTAGCAGCCAGAGGCAGAGACAGTATCTGGGGGATTGGGGGGGAAAGTTCAGCAAGGTGATAACTGAGGGGAAGAAGCTGTTCCTGAGCATGCCGGTCCTGGAACAGAGAGTTCTGTAGTACGTCCCAGTGCTGAGAAGGGTAGACGGTCTGTGACTGGGGTGAGAGATGTCCCTGATGATGCTGCATGTCCTCTACAGACATCACTTGTGTGGAAAGCCTCCGGTCTGAGATGGATCAGTTGAATGCTCTCGATTGGTGCACCTGTAGAAGGTCACCAGAATCTGAGGAGACAGATGGACTTCCTTCAGTCTCAGAAGCACAGTGTACACACATTTTAAGTGTATGACTGGTGTTGGCCTTTATTTTTCTTAGTTCTGTAACATCTCAAGCACATTAGTAAAAAGCTTGTGTTTTTTGTTAGGGGCTATTTTCAGCTGTGGATTAAGCCTCTGAGACCCACGGGATCAGAGGCGATCCCAACCGACTTTACAGTGTTTCAGAGGCTGTAGCAGGTTCGTTAAAAGGTAGAGGGGAAAAAAATCACAGCATGGCTGTTTCTGTGGTGTTCCACAAGGTCTTGGTGTCTTAATGTGGTATTTTAGAGACATTTTTATCAATTCTTGTGGTAGAAAATGGTTAAATTTAACACCAGATGTGTGCAACAGTGGTATCAATGGTATTCACCAAACATTGCTGCAACAACTTATGAGACATAAGTAGAGGTCGACCGATTAATCTGCCAGCCAATTATTTGACAATTTTTTCATAATCGTCAGCGGCCGATGCCGGAGCATAGCCGATTATTAAGCAGGCACATCAGCGGGCAGCCCAGTGTTGTTGATGTAGATGTGTGACGCCACCCCTTTGTCAATCAAACTGCCATTCTACAGTACACCGGCAGATCTCAGTAGATGAAGCCCAGTGGGCTAACCTTTTCAAGAGTGTGTGAGAAGATCAACATCCTAACTGGGAGAAACTGTGCAGACAAAAAATGTAGATTGGAGAGACAGACCATAAGTGTTGTTCAATAAATGTTTATGTAAGTTAAGCAATTCTGTGTATCATTTGTTATTGTTAAGCTGTTATACTTTATCAGATGGAGGAAAAAATGAAAACAGCCAAATATATCGGCAAATAAATAAATAAATACATTTAAAAAATCAGCATCGGCCATAAAAATCCCATATCGGTTGACCTCCAGACATAAAAGAGCATGGCCATGGCTATGATACATCCATGTACCATCACAAATGTTCTAAACCCTTTTACAATTCCCCAAGTTATTGTGATTGATTGATTAATTAATTAATTCATTCATTCATTCATGCTTATTTCATCTCAGCATCTCAAATTAATCTTCAGGTTCCCAGCTTTCAGGATGATGTACGCTGCTATTATGTGACATCTATTGTTAGCACGCTATCTCCCCTTAAAATCCCCTAAAAAAAGACTTTGGATCTCAGAGGTAACACAATGTATAGTGCTCTAGTGCAGCTATTCTCAACCACAGCACCACCTAGTTGCATGTGGTAGTACTGCCAAATGGTTAGATTCAATTAAATTGTGTTTATTTATTGATATTGATATTGATATTGATATTGATTTATTTATTTATTTATTTATTGAGTGTAAATTGAATTTCCCCATTGTGGGACTAATAAAGGTAGATCTTCTTCTTCTTCTTCTTCTTCTTCTAAAGCAATATTGTTTTCATATGTCAGTGGGCTCAAGAATACACATAAACAAACAGAATAAACAAACACGCGTTTAACTAAAATGCATAATTTCAGTGTGTATTATAGTTACATTTGAATGTCACCAGGCCAATCACAACACATCATTACGCAGAGACAAACGTGCCACTAGCTAGCTAATGTTCCCTCAGATACAGTGACACAAAATGGATAAGGAAAATAGATATGGGAGGCAACCCTGCACTAGTAAATGCTCCAAAATGTGTGGTGAGGAACTTTGACCTGCTCTAGAGGGTGGCGTATGTGGGATTGATTCAAAACCACTGCAGTGTGTGTTTGTTCATGTTAATTAAGGAACATGCCACTTAGTGTAATAGTGTGGCAACTGATGTTTTTTTTATAGTTTTTGGACAACAGTGGAGCTCTGTGTCACAGAAGAATAATCCAGCTTGGTCTATAAAGGGAGTACTTATTAGTTGGATATATTTATTGATGGTTTTGACCTTTTCATGGGATCTACTGACCACAAGAAACATATAGAACATCACCAAACTTTTCCTAATATTCACAGTTTGTTATCCAATATAATGAATGCATTCATTTTCACTGCTGTTGAACCAGTTTGCTGTTTTCATTACAGCGACACAGTACTGGTACCATCAATAATAAAAGCACTGTGCTTACATTTAACCATGTGCATTTAAAGTTTAATGACTTTTATTCACACTGATTTATGTTAAGATTGTTGAACTCCAGGTTTGATAACTTGGCTGACTGCTCTGTGTGTGTTTCAGGAGAAGGAGCATCCTCGTGTACTCATCCCGGAGTTGTGCCGACTCTTCTACAGGCTGGGATGGGTGACTGGGACGGGCGGAGGGATCAGTCTGAGACGAGGGTTTGTATGTAGATGAATTTCTTGCAGAATGTTGCCAGAAATGACACACCTTCATGTAAAGTTTCCGTTTAATAATAATAATAATAATAATAATAATAATAATAATATAGTCCTTTATTAGTCCCACGAGGGGAAATTCAATTTTTTCACTCTAACTTATACACGGTACATGCAGACCCGAACACACACATGCACAAACATGCAACAATGGAGAGATGTCAGAGTGAGGGGGCTGCTCCTGACAAGCGCCCCGAGCAATTGGGGGTTTGGTGCCTTGCTCAGGGGCACCTCGGCAGTGCCCAAGAGGTAAACTGGCACCTCTCCAGCTACCAGTTCACACTCAGTTCTTGGTCCATGGCGGGACTTGAACCGGTGACCCTCTGGTTCCCAAGCCAACTCCCTACAGACTGAGCTACTGCCGCCCCCAACATATCATTGACTATCATCCCAAAAATTGAATCCTGTTGTGGAGATTTTTTTTTCGAGCATTCGCATGCTGACAAGCGAGGCTGATGTGAGGTCAGTTACATCAGTTTTGACAATGTGTGCAAATCTAGGGTGAAGACAGAAGGCCACAGTTTTGCCATAAAGAAACAGAATTCAAACTGAAGGCTCTGACAGGTTATTACAAACATCTTTGAACTGTGTTGTTTTGGATGGCAGCTACAAAGAAAGCACCACCCATCAGCAAATCCCTGTTTGAAATGGGGAATGACAGACATTTATTTAAGCCACCAGGAACTTGATGAAACCTCAGATGAAAACAAATTAGATTTACTGACTGCTGCTCCACATCCAGTATACTGATATTTCACTCAGATAGAAAAAACATTGTAACTCTAAAATGATTGACAGGAGAATTTCCTTTCATCTTGTTAAATTATTATATCTTTTATATTTCAATAGAAAATAAGCAGTTCTAAGCTCCACTTCAATACTTCAGCTTTGCAGAGCATTGTTCCTCAAAAAGGCTGTGTTCTTGCCAGTGATGACTATTTTCTAGTTGTCAGGTTTTTATGAAGTAAAAAAGAAAAATAAAAACAGGAGCTATTTGAAGACCCAAAGTGGTCTACTAAATGAGAACTACCCTGTGTGCACATTTAGTAGGCAAGTGAGTATTTTGACCATATCGTCATTTTTATGCATATTTCCTAACTCCAGGCTGTATGAATTTGAATGCTTATTGGATTTAAGCGTATCAGGCGATGTGTGTTTGTGTAATGAAGGAAGGCGTGGCCTAAGCAGATCAACACCCTGTATCCAGGTGTGCATAATTATTAGGCAGCCTCTTGGTGGGCCGAAAAAGAGATTTAACTGGCTCTGAAAGGGAAAATTGTAAAGTCTTTCCGAGGGATCCAGTGCTCTTGAACTTGGTGAGGTATTGGGGAGTGATCATAGAATCATCAAACATTTTGTTGCAAATAGCCAACAAGGTCGCAAGAAAATTGTTGTGAAAAAAGACACAAATTACCTGTCAAAGATTTGAGAAAAATAAAATGTGAAGCTTCCAGGAACCAGTAATCCTCCAGTGCTGTCATGTTCCAGACAGCACTACCTGGAGGGCCCAGAAGTGCAAGGTGGTCAGAGCTCAGAGACATGGGCCAGGTAGGGAAGGCTGAAACCAGACCACTGCTCAACAAGACATATAAGTTGAAACGTCGAGACTGGGCCAAGAAATATCTGAGGACAAATTTTTTTTTTTATGTACTGATGAGATGAGAGCGACTCTTGACGGACCAGATGGATGGACCCGTGACTGGATCAGCATTGGACACGGAGCTCCACTTCGACTCAAACGCCAGCCAGGTGGAGCTGGGGTACTGGTATGGGTATTATTAAAGATGAGCTAGTTGGACCTTGTTGGGTTGGAGATGGACTCAAAATCGGCTCCAAAACCTACTGCCAGTTTTTAGAAGACACTTTCTTCAAGCAGTGGTTCAGGAGAAAGTCTGCATCTTTCTAGAAGGTCATGATTTATAGTAAGGACAATGCTCCATCTCATGCATCGAAGTACTCCACTGTGTGGTTAGCCAGTAAAGACCTTAAAGGTAAAAAAATAATGACATGGTCCCCTTCCTCACCTGACCTAAACCCTGTTGAGAACTTGTGGGCCCTTCTTAAATGGGAGGTTTACGTTGAAGGAAAACAGTCCTCCTCCCTGAACAGTGTCTGGGAAGCTGTGGTTGTTGATTGTCAACAGATCGAGAAACAGACTCCATGAATGGATTTGAGTATTACTAATGCTTGGGATTGACCGAGAGCACCATAGCTGTTCAATAATAAAATGAATCCTCAAAAATACAACTTGCCTAATAATTGTGCACACAGTGTGTCTGTTTATACAGTGTTTGTAAATTGGTGCTTTAACTGTTCATCTTAGGAAGCTTAAAAACCTCTATCATGTATTCACATACTCTTAAAAAAAGAAAGTTGATGGAAATATGTAATGCAGTCTAAATATTCAGCTGTCTTATTTTACACACAAATATTCTGATGAGTGTATTTTTATTTTCTGAGTGCAGATCTGCATTTTAAGTTCTGAAGTTTTTTTTTTTTTTTTTTCTCACCGTTGCTTTGGTTTGACTCAGAAATGAGTCAGAGCCTGAGGCGGTCTCGCCCAAGCTTGCACAAAAAAATAATCAATAGGCTACTCCTTCATCTGCTGTATGTTGCTCATCAAAGAAGGTACAATAGCTTTTTTTTCTCTACTTTCTCTGGGGAAATGTTAAGGCTCTCAACATGTAAGCAAAAATATGATCATGAAAGATTTCAAGAGGATTTAACACTGAAAATCAGTTTATTTCTTAATTTTTTATCTCAGGTTTTTTTTTTCTTCTTTTTATTAGGTCTTTTAGGGAAATGGAGGGCTGGATAAGCTTTAGTGAGTGTTTCTTCAACATGTTGTAGGAAATGTAGAGGTTCAGCTTCTTACAGAACACTGTAACATCCTGTTATTTGCATCCTGCACAAGGCCATGATGCGCCATTATGGCATGACCAGCTAACTCCATTTCATTTGTTCTCCTCATCCTTCTCACTGATATCACTACATACCATGCTGTTTATTGTATAACTCACAGAGAGCAGATCTACATTGCACCATCCGGCGTCCAGAAAGAGCGAATACAGGTAAGCAGGTTCTTAAATATTGTATTTAAGATTCTGTGAAGCACTTTGCACTTGATTTTGATAAGTGCTCTATAAATAGAGTTTATTATATAATAACCGTTATTATCATAACCAGTATGAAATAGTGTCCTTATTGAGCAGTATTCAGCTAAGGATTTGTGTGTTAATACCTATTTAATGTGTTACTCAGCCAGAAGACATGTTTGTGTGTGACATTGAAGAGCGGGACATCAGTTGTCCACCATCCTGGAAAAAGTTGAAGAAGAGCCAGTGTACACCGCTTTTTATGAATGCCTATACTATGAGAGGTGAGGCACTAATACATTCACACACATACCACCCATACTAACCACCATTTGCTGTCAGTCAGTGATAGAACTGATCAGTGATGTGAATTCCGCCAATTCATCTTTTAATAAAGTAAATGATATACGTTTTTGAGTCAAATCCATCATTTCCTACAGCACAAGAAAGAAATATGAAAACAGAAAAAAACAATACTTAAATAGAAATGTTTCTAATTTGAAAGCCTGTATGGGATATGAAAAAATGGACGCATGTTCCTGAATGTTGTGATTATGTTCACGTTAGGTGGTACACCATTTTGTCATTAGAAATTATGTAACAAATAGCCATGGAAACCAAATTGTAAAATCAATAATAGACTCCAAATACAGTATTTTATTTCTTGTGTTCTTTTTTTTATTTAGCAACAATATTTCACACACATTTTCATGTAATGTGACTTTAACATGTGGTTTAAAAAAATATTTTAAGGTTGTTTATTCCGAATTTCCCTCTGGGGATTAATAAAGTTTCATCTTATCTTAAATAAAGGCTGAGACAAGGGTAAGTTTATTTTCTACAAATGCTCTTTCATGTGAAAGCTGTGGCTTTAGGTAACAGTCCATAAAATATTTTATAAACAGTCAAGGCTCCATTCATAAGATGCAGTTGTTTAATAAAGGCATTAAAATCAAACTTCAGTTTAATTTTAATGAAATACCTCACCCCAAAGTGATGGTACTTGTATCAGTTACTCATCCCGCTATCCTGGAATGTCAGTGAATGTTTGTTCAGATAATGAAGCCTCCAAAAGCAGAATCCATCACTAACACAATTTAAATTGCACCAAAGAATTTCAGTGTATAGTGCAGCTTGATGTCTGATCATCATCTGTGGGTGGTGGCATGATTTCTCTTGCCTTGCTGTTACAATTAGCATTTGAGATAGACAATACCAGTAGACAACACTCAAAAATCAAAATCTGCTTTTCCTTTGCTAAAATACAGGGGCACAGGCAGTTATACACACCCACTCCAAGGCTGCTGTCATGGCAACACTGCTGTATCCTGGCAAAGAGTTCAGGATAACACACCAGGAGATGATCAAGGGGATTCGTAAGGGCACCTCAGGCACCAACTATCGGTATGTAATCAAGCAGCAAAGAGTTTCCAAGTATTTTCATTTCTCAGTCAAATTGCGGTTTAGAAAGTATCTTGGTAGAAACCATAGCTACAAATTTGTAGCATTTCAGCCAAATGAGCCATTTTGAATGGAAAAAATTGAACTGCATGCTTTACATAGATCTAAAGATTCTGCCTGGGCCGACATATTAAACTTAGGACGGGACCCTGCTTGACCTCTTGTTTGTAATGAAACTGTTGCTGTACCTTGAAATGTTTCTGTAAAAGGAGCTTCCAAATTCAAATCCAAAAAGTGTGATTGGGGGATTACCTCTACACGGTTCTCAACAGCTTGCGATGCTAACAGCACGAACAGCGCAAACAACAGCAACAGTGCTGTCAGAGCTAACTGGGGGAGGTGGAACCGGCGGGTGGGCATTTCACTTCTGCAACAACGTCGTGGGTCGGGACGGCGTTATCAGCAGCAGGGCTCAATACTAACTTTTGATGCACCTTATTTTTTCATTTAGGTGAGCCAGCACAAAATTATTCACAAAATTTTGGCAAATACACTCCTGTACTATACAGGAACTATACTGGTTGTGAAACATGTCCTTCAAAAAACTTTATTTATTCTCATGAAAAACTACAATTTACAAGATTTTATTTGAACACACCATTATAACATTATAATTTACCTTCGCCCAATACTCATTATATTGTGCAGTGCTGGCAATGATGTTTTATAAATTTTTTACCACTTCCTGTGTCCACTATGTGGCACTAGAGAACATACTAATTAGGGCCCAATCATTAAATCTCCAACAGTCCATGGCACTGAAATTTTGAGGAAATCTATCATTTTTTCTAGAGCTTGTTTTTCTGCTGCGCTGCGCAATCATGTTTTTAAGGGGCTTGGGTTTTTTTTTTTTTTTTTTTTTCTTTTTGGCCAATAGGAGGTCAGCCATGTTGAACTTAATGTGTTAATTTTCATTTTACCAACATGTCTGAGGACTTTAGTATGTGGAACCACATCCTCTACATCTACACATGACCCCAAGTTAACAAACTAAACCAAAACTTACCCCCTGATAAACAGAAACAAACCGCAAAAACCAGACCACCGGACCCACCAGAAAAGATAAAGAACCAGAAAACACAAAAAAAAACAACCTAAATGTGGTCACATTAGCACTGATGCTGCTGATGCTGCCAAGTCAGAGAGCGGAAGACAGAGTGAGCAGAAATCCCCTCCCCGTCTTTATTGGTTCCCAATCACCAGAGGAAACACAGACCATGAATGACACATTAAGATCAGCATGATCAGAAGGGGGGCATGTAACACCCCCAGCCTAAATTACTGAATTGTGTTTGCTAAAAAAACAAAACAGAACAGTGGTTAAACAAGTAAAGGACGTCCTCACAGGATACATTGTTCAGGAACAGCTAGTTACAGATGCCAAATCATTCCCCATCAAAAAGGAAATCCCCTTAATTGGGAAACCAGGATGTACTCCCACAGCTACTTCATCTGAAACAAGGTCCTTCATGCCAAAACCTCAGAACATCAGAACCCACAGCAGAAGCATTACTGAATGGCAACACACCCTCCAAAATAAAAGACTGAGAGGCAGCTGTGTCTCGCAGCATCTTCACAGGAACGTTAGGTCCGTTACCAGGGAACAACACAAAGCCATCCATAATGAATGGAGCAAAATCTGCCTGATCACTGGACATTCCTTCAGACTCCTCAGACAAATCAGTTAACGTTTAGTTAAGGTACAGTTAAGGAAATCAAAAAAAGCCTCTTTTTCCTGAGCAAATAGCAAATTCAGTCTGATACTCCTGGTTCTTCAGCCCACGAAACCTTTGACGGTACGCCTCTGGTACCAGCTCATATGCTCTGAGCACAGCAGCTTTTACTTTGTCAAAATCAAGACAGTCTTCTGTGGAAAGTGATGAGTAAACCTTCTGTGCCTCAAAACACATTGCAACAACAACGTCCACACACCTTTCAGCCACTGCAATATAGATGCCACTCACTCAGACAAGATAGCATATTTATCAATGTTTTTCTCATTAAGAGCAGGAACCAAAAAAATCAAAAACAGTGGATCTACTAGCAAATGGAGAAGTTACACCAAGCTCTAATTCACACATGCAGATCTTAATTTGCTGTTCAAGCTTTTACTCTCAACATCATTCATGTAGTGCAACTCTCTCTCTCAAAGCCAAATGCTTCAACTAAACTAGCTCCTTAATTCTTGCTGCCTCATCAACAGACTGCCTTGACTTATCGGGACCTTCTAGAGTACTAACTGAGGCAAAATCTCTTTATCCACTAGGGCAGTGTACAACTCCGCCTTAATAGCTTGCTTCTTAGCTTGCTTTGAAATAGCTATGTCATAATGATCAGCAATTAACACCAGATTAGCCTTAGTGCAGTGATCAAACACATCCAGGGAGGGAGATTCAAGAAACTCCGCCAACTTAAACTCCATTTTCCTGGCATCAACACAACTCGGCCTACAGCTCAAAACGCTGCCACACTAAATGGCCTCAACACAGCTGTAAAATCTTGACTCACAAATTAATGTACCCACAGTACAGCAACAAGTACTACGACCGCAAAGCCAACAAAACTGTTATAAAAAAAATAAAAAAAACACAAAAGGCTACACACAGTATGACAGGTTACAAACACAAATTAGCACAAAGCATCCAGATTAACACAGGTCTACTACCACTAAGCCACCAAAACTAGATGTCACAAAACAACTTTGAAAACCTTAAGTTTTGAACACAGTTAGAATGAGACCCCAAAATTATATACTGCAATAAGCCTGTCCAATCATTTCATTCAGCCCAAATGAAATGATTGGCTGGGCACTCTGCCTGTGCTCTTACTACGGGTCACTGAAATCTTTCACAAGCTTCGAGCTCAACAGCTGTGAGTACTAACAATAGCCATGTTCATTGTCTACGTTCATATTGATAATTTTGGTGGAGTGGCTTTGGAGGGAGGCCTGAAAGAACGGGCCGTCACTTTTGGAGCTAGTACTGCTACGTACTTTCATTGGATAAGACTTGGCAACACTGAGCTGGGTTTTTCGGTTAGACCATCTTTAAAATCGAAGGTACTCTTGCTAGTTCTCAGCATTACCGACTCTATCTTCAATAGTTATAAAATGGTGAAAAAGGTCTGAGGTGACGACTACAAATTTCTTTTTGTGTCAATGGCAAATACATTCAATTTATATACAACAGAGAAAAGCAAATCTTCAGGAAATGTTTTGTATTTTTAGCTTGATAAACTATTTACCCAGTTTCAGTACAGTAAACTGGGTGTAATTTTTCATTTTGTACCCTACTAATACGCAGGTATGATGAGAGCCTGGTCGTCCCTATTGTTGAAAATACACCCGAGGAGAAGGACTTAAAAGACCGGATGGCTCGGGCAATGGAGGAATACCCAAATTCATGTGCCGTCCTTGTCCGCCGACACGGTGTCTATGTATGGGGCGAGTCATGGGAAAAAGCTAAGACCATGTGAGCATTTACCTTCCAGCACTATTAACCTCTTATCTTGTATATAACTAAGAATAAATATATATATATATATATATATATATATATATATATATATATATATATATATATATATATATATATATATATATATATATATATATATATATATATATATATATATATACTATATATATATATATACTATATATATATATATATATACTATATATATACTTATATTGAGGGCACGTGTAATATTGAGGGCACGTGTAACAAAGAAAACTGATTTAGATTTTTTTTTTTTAAATACTGCTGCATTTCTGCATTTTGCAGGTGTGAATGTTACGACTACCTGTTCGACATCGCCGTCCAGATGAAGCAGTGTGGATTAGACCCTTCAGCCCTCCCAACAGAAGAAAATGGGATTGTTTGACATTCACTGGTACTTTCTAAAGAGACATTTGTTGCAGAAAGGTCAGTCGTGTTCAATCAGGAGAACGTAGTCTAATCATTTGCCTTTCACGCCGACCTGCTTCAAATTTGATGAAATTTGATGGGCAGATCCCAGGGTTAAAAGAGATTGAATGCCCGTGATCCGGAAGCACCTAGAGGTACGCTGCAAAGCACTGTGGGACAGCTCTTGAATGAGCAGCAAGGAAATCAAGGTCCTCGGATTCGAATGCTTTCCTATTCAGGTTTGACTGCACTAGAATCATGGTATTGGTGCATGTCAGGCATGAACGTACTATGCATCTCATTTGATCTACAATAATGATTACCTGGCTTTACTTCAATCAATAAAAACTGATGGAATGTAAATCATGAGTCTCAGAAATTATTCAAGACAATTTTAGGTTTTACCTTTAAAAAAATAATCCATCTATCCTCTTCTGCTGGAACAGGTTCACAGCGGCCGCAGACTAAACAAGGTAGTTCAGTCGCCCCCTCTCCTCAGCAACGTTTTCCTTCAAAACAAGTTTAAAAAATAAAGTTTCAAAATGGAAACATTTTGAAAATCATTTGTTTCTCAGTCTCTTATTTTTAATGCAAGGCACACAGAATGATGCCTTTTGTTTAAGCTACATTTGTGAATTTAACACTGTAAACACAAAAATGACTGTGGTCATCTTGTCATACACCTGTGTTGTGTAAAAGGACCTTTCTGTGTCCATGGGCATTCTGAGAACACCAGGCGAGTACATTTGGTGCAGGGATTGCACATTTCTAGTAGATCCCAGCACAGCATGCCTCCAGTCGTCTGCATACTCATTTCTCATGAAAGCCGGAGTTGTTGCTCTGTTAACAAGCTCCCTCTGCTGCCACCATCCCTTGCTTCCACCACTGTACTCTCTCAAAACAGTGTGCTGTCAAATATGCTGCAGGCTTATTTGAATTTTGAAAAATATAATAATAATAAAAAAAAAAAATCTTCTGTGCTGCATTAACACGGCCAAGATTCCTCATCCTCTGATTAATGACGAATTCTGGTAAACCCATTTGCAAAAGTGAACAGCAGCCCATAACATAAAAAAGACATTGTGAAACTCACAATGTCGGTCTCATTGTCTCTCCTCTTGAACTGATGAAAAATATTTCTCAGAAGTTAGTTGCTCTTGAGTTGTTGCTGCTCTTCAGTGATTTTCTGAAATGACGGTGTTAAAGAAAAAAAAGTTACTGCTAAAATATTCAGCATTGTCAAAGTCAGAAATATGCCCCTCCACTGAAACAAAATATTATGTGCATTAGATATTCCGATATTCATGCCATCATGTATTTATATTATATGCATTACCTGTCTGCCAGCAAATTTAGCAATAGACACATTGAGAATGACACATGAAGCTAAGACTCCTGATATGGGGGCTATACTATGGGATACTACCGTTCTGATCCAACTAAGTTGGTTCTGTATGTTCAGCTTTATAAAAACTAGGGCTGTCAATCAAAGTAGTTAATCATGATTAATTGCATGACTGGCCATAGTTAATCACAAATGTACACCTTAAAAGGAAGATTTATCATTATTTAATACTCTTATTAACACAATGACACTAACAGATATTGTCCAGAAACCCTCACAGGTACTGCACTTAGCATTAAATATGCTGAAATCAGAACATGGCAAACTGCAGCCCAACAGGCAACAACAGCTGTCAGTGTGTCAGAGTGCTGACTTGACAATGACTCGATCCAGACTGACTGGGACTATCATAAAGTGGGCATGTCTGTAAAGGGGAGACTGGTGGGGACCCAGAGAACCCACCAGTTAGAACACAGAATGGTGCTGACCTGCTGTAAGATGTGACAGTGAAGAAGTGTTTTGTTCCTGATGTTAGTCTACTGTTGTGAAGACAAAGAGTTGTTGACTTATTTTGCCAAATAACTAAAATGCATGTTTAAATTGAAGTTGGAAATTGTCCTCCTTGCCGTACCATAAATGTACCGAACTGAACCGAAAACCGTGACGGTGATATGAACTGAACTGTGAAATTTATGAACCGTCCCACCCCTAATACACACATACTACTATATATCATGTCTGTGAACATATGTGAACATTCAACAAGTAAAAGGCCTCCTAAATCCTACTTAAATGTGCTAAATTTGTAAAGACAGTGGATTAATGGCATCCTGAGCAGAGAATAAGGTCTCTGTCCCTCTGTGTGTGTTGTAATCCAAGCGTCTCTGTGCTTTGTTTTTGTGGCCAGGCCGGCTTTGCGTGCACGTTAATGCATGCAAAGTGCTGCTCCTCACTGTGCTTAATATGGCGGTTACTGTCCCAACAGACGGTGTCATTGCACGAGTGAAGCGCCCATGCTCACGCCCACGCTGTAGTTCCTACACAGATTCACACTGTTGGCTCTGCACTAATCATGCTGCTAGCTGCCAGCTCAGCCAATGCCATGTTGAGAGCCATGTGGAGGCAATCCCTTAATCATAGATATGCTCTGAATTTTGAATTCAGCAGCTTTAACTTAAACTACAGCAGTATAAAATGTGTACGTAAAGTCTTGATGTGAAAAGTAGTTGGTACTATCAGATATGCACCAATCAGCCATAACATGAGGTCAGCATGGGCACCCTGATTGGTCCCATCACAACAAACTGCAATGCACTGTGTGTTCTGACACCTTTCTATCAGCACCAGCATTAACTTTTTTAGCAATTTTCAGCTCTTCTGTTGGATCGGACAACACGAGCCAGCCATCACTCCCCACGTGCATCAGTGAGCCTTGACGCCCACGACCCTGCAGCTGGTTCACCAGTTTTCCTTCCTTGGACCATCATTTTTGGTGGGTCCTGACCACTTCAGACCGGTAACATTCAACTACAAGAGCTGCAGTTCTGGAGGTGCTCTGACCCAGTCGTCGCCATCACTATTTGGTCCTTGTCAAAGCTGCTCACATCCTTACGCTGCTCATCTTTTCTGTTTCCAACACATCATCTTCAAAGACAAAATGTTCTCTTGCTGCCTGATATACTCCGCCCACTGCCAGGAGCCACTGTACCAAGACTATCAGTGTTATTCACTTCACCTGTCAGTGGTCATAATATTGTTAATGTCGTGGCTGATTGGTGAATGCAGTGAAAAAAAGTACAGTATTTCCCATTGAAATGTAGTACAGTAGAAGTATAAAGTGGCACAACATGGAAATACTCTTATGTACTTAAGTACAGTACTTGGGTAGATGTATTATAGATTTTGTGGAGTTTTTTCTTTACCTTCAGTAGCGCTATGGATTTTAAAATATTTAAAAAAAAAATCATCTTTGCAATTTTTTTTTTTTTTTTGGAGTAAGGAGATGCATTCAACATGTTTGCTAGACCTCAAGGATACAGACATACATTTTGGCAAGTAACACTGAATATAAATTGAATGAATGTAAATTTCTCCACTGTGGGACTAATAAAGTAATATCTTATCTGATCTTATCTTATCTTATAAACACATTTGTGTGTAATAAAGAGGGCTCCATTAAGTTACTTTCTACCACTGCATTTTCCTTTTTTTTTTTTTTTTTTTTTTTTCCAAAATCTAGTTTACACTGATGGCTATAAAAGCAAAGACAAAATAATACTAAGAAGAGGGTAACCTACAGAATGTAGGCTTATCCCTAATTGTAGTCTTGGAGTGTGTTTGTCAGAGCAAACCTTGAGAATGCACCATCTACTGACCAGTACAAGTAACTGTCACACCATCCACAATGACTGAAACATTCAAACTACCCCCACCGCCACTACACTTACTTCCTCTAGGCCCTCCATGACAGAAGCTATGAGATACCATTATTCATATTTTGCTCCCCGTTAGCTTATCTGTTTGAAAGCTGATTTTAATTCATGTTTGTTCATAAAAGTTGAAATTGTATGTTGCCTGGGTAGACAAGAAATCACATCACTGTTTTTGATCCTCTTCTCCTTCATCACGACAGCCATTAACAGACTTTTCTGGAGCACATTATCAGTTACTGCACAGGGCAACTCATTATAAGCACTGCAGAAAATGTTATTTCCCCCAGCCTTTTCAATCAGTTGAGGGATGTATAACTGTTCAAGTGCTGTAGTGGCGCCTCTCAACCCATAAATTATGTTCAAGTTGTATTAACGTGTTTGGCACCCATGTCTCAGGAGAAACGAACACTCATTGCCGCACCATATTTTTTATGATATTGATTAAATTGTAAATGTGTTTATGATTTTTAGCTTCAGTAAAAGCCTTGTGACAGGCCAAATGGTGATATAAATTAATATTATTGATGTTCAGACACAAGTACGGTAAGCATATGTGTGTCAGCCAGCAGTCACACATCCACACACAAAACATTTGAAGCTCACTAATGTATCTCAGGGTCAACATTTAAAAGATCACTTATGCATTCTGACATTCTGGGTTTTTTTTTTTTTTTTTTTGGCATTTTACTGCCATTAGATACGTCTAAAAAGAGAGTGACAGAAAATATGGAGCGAGAGGAGAGAGCATGATAAAAGTGGTGGATTCAAAAGCAGAATATTGCAGTTACTGTATGTTCCTTAGCCCACTGAGTCACCAGGATCCATCACATTCTCATGCTGGTTCTTGAATAGAGTAAACTGTCACTTAACTAATTTTTTTCAGTATGAGTGGGTTCAGTATTATAGCACCTTACCAAGAAAACAATAATGCAAAGCCCTAAAAATTGTATTTATTTATTTATTTGGCAGCCTTCTGATGATTAACAGTCAGTCCATCAGCAACTAAGCAATATTGATTTGGTTCCGTAAACCTTCTTACAGGGGATGCGAACCACATCTGTGTGATTGACCAACACTCATGTCAAGCCTACTCACTTACAAACCCTTTATGCTTTTAATCAAACATCAATACACATCAAATAGAATACTAGTGAAATCAGCTTCTGAGACCATTACTTCTTTGGCAAAAGCCTTATTGCCTTTTCAGTTCAAGAAAGAATTAAGTACTTTTCCCAGTCATTTCATTACACTCAGCTGTCCATTTGGCAGCTTCAGCTGTGTTAAATTTAGCCTGGATGTTTTCTGTGTTCGTCTAACAGGATAGTTTATAAAAATGCCACTCTGCTGACAGTAGACTTGTTTGTGACTGGTCATATGCTGCATACACCACCCCTTTTATGTGAACATGCTCATAGCCAGATTGAGAAACCCTGGGTTGATTTACTGAGTTTATAACCACCATCGTAGGACCACTTAGCGGGATCTTGTTTGTTAGTGTGAGTTAAGCCAGATGATGAGAAGATACCCAGACTCTGTTGAACTCGCTTCATAGTACAGGCCTCAGAAGTAACTGCTTTCACACCATGTTTAGAGTATACTGTCACATTTTAAAAATCATCACCATAATACCAGTAGTAGTAGTTGTAGTATTACACTTCACCTCAACATTATAACCCAATATAAAACCATAAGCTGTCGGGTTCCAGCAATTCCAGCTCAGTTTCCAATTTCCAGCCCTTGTTGTTCTATATAAATAATTGTCTGCTAACATGTTAGCTATAACAGTAAGATGATGGTGCATCAGAACTATTATTACATTATTTATTCATCACATACATACAGGTACATACATGAAGTTTGACCTCTGCATTTAACCCATCAGCACTGTAGGAGCAGTGAGCTGCTGTAAAGCACTCAGGGAACAACCTGGGGTTCGCTGTCTCGCTTGGAGGACACTACAACATGCAAACAGTAGGAATGACGGAGCGAACCACCAAGGTTATATGGGCTGATGAGACAAAGACGAACCTTTACCAAAGTGATGGAAAGGCTAATGCGTGGAGAAAGAAAGGATCTGCTCATGATCCCAAACACATAGGCTCATCTGTGAAACACGGGGGAGGTAATGTCCTGGCTTGGGCTGCATGGCTTCTTCTGGGACGGATCATTGTTCTTCACTGATGATGTAACACATGATGACAGCAGCAATGTGAACTCAGAAGTCTACAGAAACATTTATTCTGCCAGTTTAAAGAGAGATGAACGAAACTGATCAGGAGATCCTTCATCATGCAGCAGGACAACAAACCAAGACACACAGTCAGAACAACCAAGGAGTTCATCAGGGGAAAGAAAATGGCACTCAGACTTTAGCCTCTCTATCAGGTTTAATTTACAAAGCTGCGTGCCACATAATCTAACTTGGATGGCTGGCTTAATAAGCTTAGTAAACCATATAAATCAAGCTAAGTGGCTGTAACTGATGTGACTGTAGCCACACAAACAAAAGGGTTCTTCCCACTGTCTGCGCTGCTACAAGCTAGCTACAGTTCAACAAAAATAAATCGTCTACTTTTGCTTATGCCCTCTGCAAGCGGTAATGGTTTGATGTCGGCCAAATTCCAATGTGAATCAGCCTCCTCAGCAAAGTTATCAGACCAGCAGCAGCACTTTGCTCTGGGCCCTCCTCTTCCCTTAATCCTTTCACCCAGGCTTCACTTTGTTTTCTTGCCTGCTCTGACTTTGCTGATAGAGATGTAAAGAACCTCAATCCCCTCCCTAGAAAACCTCTGTTTGCGCCACAAAATGCAATTATTTTTGTCCAAACAGTAGATATATGCAGTTTCAAGTCAGTGGTCAAAAACAACCCAGAGTGCCTAGTGTGTTTTTCTATTTTAAACTTCATGAATATCACATGTAACGTCATCTGTCAAGTAGTACGTTCACAAGTCCAAGCTTTATATTCTACAATTCTTGTTAAGAATAACACAAGTTAATATGTGTGTAAAAAATCATTGCAAACAATCTGATAGCCAAGATATTTCCCTCTCAGATCAAAGTGTTGGACTGACCAGTCAGCTGACATCACCATTGCCACCAGCAAGGCTAATATATAAATAAATGCGTTCATATATATGGTGATAGCCAAGTGCAATATATGTACATGCACCATTACCAGTAAATACACTGCTCAAAAATAAATAAATAACATAAGGGAATACTTATAACGGAGAACTGAGAACGCCAAAATTGGCAGGTCCGCCATTGGCGCCCCGGTCTCTTCACAGATGAGAGCAGGTTCACACTAAGCACATGTGACATCGTCAAAGAGTCTAGAGACGCTGTGGTGAACGTTATGCTGCCTGTAACATCATCCAGCATGACCGGTTGGGCGCTGGGTTTGTGATGGTCTTGGGAGGCATAACTTTGGAATCTGACTGCTGTTAAGTACTGGGATGAAATCCTTAAAGCAATTGTCAGACCTTATGCTGCTGCAGTGGACCCTGGGTTCCTCCTGGTGCAGGACAATGCCCGGCCACATACAGCCAGAGTGTGTAGGCAGTTCCCGGATGACGAAGGCATTGATACTATTGATTGGCCCTCATGTTCCCCTGACCTAAATCCAATTGAGCACCTATGGGGCGTTACGTATCGGTGCATCCAGTGCCGCCAAGTACTGCCACAGATTGTCCAGCAGCTCACTGATGCCCTGATCCATGTCTGGGAGGAGATCTCCAAAGACCATCCGGCAACTCATCAGGAGTCCGGACGTTGTCAGGAGTGCATACAGGGACGCTGGGGCCAAACACACTACTGAGTCACATTATGAGTTGCAGTGTTTTAATTCACTCAAGTTGGATCAGCCTGTGATTTCACTGTTTTACTTTGCTTCTCAGTGTGATTTTGAATCCAGCTCTTAGTGGGTTGATGATTTTGGTTTCCATTTTGTTATTTATTATGTTAATTATACAGTGTACATCAGTAAAGATTTTCAACTTGAATAATTCGTTCAAGTACAAGTACACTACATAACTGATTGTGATCTAAAAGTCATATAGAACTAAAACTGCAGAGCATTAATGTTCCATGTATAAAGGCTTGTTCTATTTTTTTTTATTTCTATGTGTTTGTATACCACTGCAATTTACTAGACAATGTGCCAGAGCAAGCAATGCTTGAGAAATAATATTATTGTGGTCCTCAAGGTAGCTGCATGGCACAACAAAAAGAAAATAGCAAGTCAATAGCCTCATATGAAAACACAAGTCTACATTTTTGGGAAAAGTTGTATAGTAGCTCAAGCCAATGACTAATGGGATGTACATTGTAAAATGTTAAAGTTTAACAGACTGATAGGGTTCATTGATGCCATGTTTAGGGCTGGGTAGATGGAACTGTTCAGTGAGAGGGATATGTGCATTAATTTTTACTTTTGTTGTATTTTAAGTTAAACTACCATATTTTTTTTGTACAAAAGCGAGTTTGCCAATACTTCACTTTGTTTTAGCTAGAGGTGCCATTAAAATCAAAAGAGTTTATTCTCTCAGGATCATAAACTCAACAATTTTCACGGCAATCTGCCATGTAATCTACAATGAGGTCGGGAGAAATCATGCATGCAGACAAAATACATGACATTAATGCATACTGATTGCTGCAAAGAACCAATTACTGGCATTTTGTATTGGCTGTACATTTCATTCATCAGGTTGTACAATGCAGCTGGATGTGAGATGTCTTGTCATGAATCAGCCATTACATTTTGATACAGCATACTTGGACAGAAGATCCATTAAAATTATTGTGATGACTAATAATCACCTATTTACGAATACTTTATCAGTTGACTGCATTTACACTGTAGCATTTTATACTTGAGTTTAGTATTCTAGGAGGAGATGCCTGCATGTCTGACTTCAAACACATGGAGTTCATTATAACGCTGGCTTTGAGAACACAGCTTTGACTCTAGCTCTGGTTTTCTTTTCAGCCGAGTCCTTCCCTGAGGGTTCCGAACAGATCCTCAAACGGATAGATTGGATAAGAAATATCATCAATAAAAACTCTGAATTAATATTACCTTTTATGTGCAAATGTGTATGCATATATGCCTTTTATTTCAAATATATGTAAGATAGTTCTCCTTTATTTAAGAGCAAGACACTGAACATACAGGAGAAGTAATGAGAGAGAGGATATGTGGCACAGATTATGAGCCAAATTTATCATTGATTGATAATAATTCTTCTAAATCCTAATTTCCAAGTGACAACCAGGCCTTGGACGACCCAGAGTTATAAATTATGTTGATCCTGCAGACTTCAGAAAAGGCAATACATTTCATTCTGAATCCAAGTCTGCAAAACTAATTCCTACAAAGAAAGAGCAAAAAATAATGATGCCGATAGAAGCAGACACTGTTCTCCAGAAGCACATTGGTGAAGAATGTGTTAATCTCATAAAATGTTGATGTTATATTAAAGCTTGGGATAAATTAGCTATATGTCGGACAGAAAAATACACTGTAGGTCACTTTATCAAGAGCCCCAAGAAGCAAAGGTATGATGTTAAAATTGTCCATGAAAGTGTTTAAAAAAATCTATTATGATCATAAAATGAATGTAATGCATGCTCTCACATCCTTCATGCATGCAAGTGTAGTCAGGACTGCAGTCACGATGTGCTAATACATCAATGAGTCGCCCTGCTGACATTTTATGTGGTATTAGTCTGAACATGACACATGCAAATCTAAAGTCTTTCATTAGTCCTGAATTCAATTTCAATTTCAATTACTGCAGGAATTACACGATAAGCATAGTTAACCTTAATCCTCAAAAGAAGGGTTTAGATGCTGCAAATGGAGCCTTATAGTATGTGTATTTAAAAATACGACTACCGTTGCTGCTGTTAATAATATGACATTTTTAATAATAATGTAAACTTCATAATACTTTTCTAAATTAAAATTATCTACTTTACAATGAAAAAAAATAAATACAGAGGTGAAGGGCAATGGCCATCATAAAAGTACAAAAAATGATTAAGCACAGCATTAACACTATGATTGCATATGTAACCCAATATAAAACAGTTTATACCATGACTTCTCACATATCTGTAATAAAGAAAACACTACATAGTAAACATAGATCAAATAATAATATGAGAGCTAACAGACAAGCAGACACTACCCATTTAATTATTATTTTTTTAATATTAAAGATGCAATTATGAAAACAATGTAAAACATAGCTTCCAGATTATATTTTATCCTTCCTGTTGCCAGTGCAGTGTCATAAAAAAGTAATTGTATAGTAAGCTATACAAATTCATAGTATAGTATATTATTAAAATGTCATAAAAAGTCATAGTATAGTATGCCATAAAATAAGGTCATAAAAAAGTCATTGTATAGAATGTTGTAAAACAAGTCATGTTGAATGTTGTGGTATATTATATCATAAAACATGTCATAAAAATCACTGTATAGTATGTCACGAAAAATATAAACTAATAGTATAGTATTTCATCAAAAATGTCATAATAAAAGTCATAGTATAATAAGTTATAAAACGGTTATAATATATAAGTCAGTATAGTATGTAAAAAAAAATCATTAAATGTCATAGTATAGTATGTCATAAAGAATATCCTAAAAAGTCACAGTAGGTCATTAAAAAAGTCATAGTATAGTACATGGTTTCTCAAAGTGTGGCCCCCAGACTACTACTACTACTACTACTACTAATTAGGCTACTAACCCTAACACTTGCATCTCCCCACTAGCTAGGTAGGTTAACACCCAGGTGTAAGAGGAGCTTCTTGTAATGTTGTCCAGCAGCCGTCCATGGGTGAGTCAGTAAGCTGTCGTCCTTCAGATGACATCAACTCTATCCATAAATAAACTACACTATATGCCTACTCAATGACTCAATTTATGCAAACCTCAGCACACAACCTCTTACAAATATACAAACTGAAAACAAGCTATGAAATTGAATGAAGACTTTTTTTAATGTATATTAGAATGAGAGATGGTGAAACTTTAACATTTCTTTGTCTTTAATTCGGGATTAAAGATGTTGTCTACTCAGAAGTTTGCAGAGAGAAATCAGTATTTTTTTGTAGATAAACATTTCTCCTGATTGCTTGTGTCCTTATCAGTAGTGTGTATCTTCTGTACTCCTGTAATTCACTTTATCCATGTGTCTTGTTGTCGTTCCCTCTCTTCCCGCTGCCTTCCCCCTCCATTCCCTCGTACTGCTCCTCTAACTCTTCCCATGCCTCACTCCCCAGTCACAGAGTGACCCGGCTGTACAGGCACCAACACCTTCACCTAGACACTTAAACTTACTGGTTTAGGTCTTTAATATTACTCTTCTTACTTCTTCCTTTTGATTCAGACCAGGATTAGACGTTATACATATTTCAGATGTAAGGGAGGAACTCCTGAACATCAGACAATTCAATTCAAAAAACTTTTTCATCCAACCATAAAGTTTTGCAGAGCTTTTAGTTAGAAGAACAGCCGATCTCTGGGAAGAACTGAGCCAGAGCTCTCATTAAACTGCAACAGCTATGCCTTCAATACTCACTATTTATGACTTTAAATATCAGACCATGCAATGACTTTTCTGACCTGCTATACTATGACTTTTATGACTTTACTATTATTATGGCTGACATACTATACATTGACTTTTTATGATGTACAATACTATGACTTTATATGACTATTTACAACATACTGTAGACATTTTTTGTGCTTTTTATGACGCATTTATGAAGCATTTTTTTTTTCATATTAATTTTGATTATTACAGCCCACAGCTCAGAAACAAAAGAAAAAGATATACTAGAAAATACTATATTTATAAGATCAATCAATAAATTAAAAGAAAAGGTTTTACAATCCAAAAATGTCCAACTTCTGAAAAGTATGTGCATTTATTCACTCAATACTTGGTTTGGGTTCCTTTAGCGTGAATTACTGCATCAGTGCTGTGTGTTATGGAGGTGATCAGCCTGCAGCTCTGCTGAGGCCTCAATGAAGACCAGGTTGTTTTACAGTTGTGCTAAAGTAAGTAAGTAAACAGCAGGCAGGTTGCTTGTGCTCCTTTTCTTCCCACACTTTTCCCTTCCAGCCAACTTTCCGTGAATATGCTTCGATACAGCGCTCTGTGAACAGCCAGCCCTTTCAGCGATGACCTTCTGTGGTTTAGGGTCCATGATCGTCCACTAGACAGCTGTCCAGTCAGCAGCCTTCCCTACACTGGGGTTGCATGTACTGAACTAGACCGAGAGGTACACGGTATTTATACCGTATGAATACTAATTTTATCAAACTCAAAATGAAATAATCTAATATTCTGAGATGCCTTTTTCTTTCTTTTCCTTTTCTTTTTCTTTTTAGAGCTGTAGGCTGTAATTATCAAAATTAAAATGAAACAAATACTTTAATACTGGTTGATTTCCTTGTGTCCTTATGTTTATTAATAGCACAGACATTTGTCGAAAAGTTGTTTCAGTTTTGGTTTATACACATACCTTTTGATATGCAGTCCTCTTTATGTGGTTTGGATGATGATGATGATCTAAAGATGAGATCAGACAACAGCTTGACTTGATATTCCACAGTGCACGTCACTGAAGTTTGGTTTGTGCTTTTGTTTTTCTCTAATATCACATGCGAGGCCTCTGAATTGTTCCCTCAGTTTAAAAGGAAGTTTCAAAATGTCAACGCTGAGACAGGTCCAGTTCTGTCTGTTATGTGTGCTGTGGGTGATACATAATATATGAAAGTAACCCTGCTTAATGCTTTGATTTATGTTTTTTATGCATTTTCTTTTGCTCCCAAGCCTGTTTCACAATGCCGAGGTTGCAGTAGAGACTAAAATTGTCGTACAGGCCCCAGTTTCCCCAAAAGGATGAATGAAGTATCTTCTATTCCACTGTATAAGAATATATCAAAGCAGCACATCGAGTTAACCGAATACACACATTTAATTATAGTTAGTCAAGCTGGCTTTTCCTTTCTTTCATTCTGTCTTTGTAGACTTTGTAGTGTGGAATTACCATCACTGACATGTGCAACATGTTCAGTAACATTTTTTTTTCTTGTGACAGGTATGTTTTTATTTTATGCTGTGGATTCCTGGAGTTTGCATCAGGGATGACAATTGTTACTTTTGTTGTTTGCGTCTCAAAATAGGATTCCATTCTATCCTGATCTAAAAATGCAAAACTTATCGTGCTGCTGATGCTTCAGTATCTTTATCAATTTCCATATGTGCCATATTTATGTGTAATAATTCCACCAGGAGCGCAGCTATAACTTAGACATAGAAAAGTTCTCATCTCTACTAATGTTATCTATTACTGGCAGGGACAACTAGGTCATGGCCATGAGGAACCCCACAATTTCATTACTCTACTGTAATTCTCTGCTATGACAAAAGCATAAGATTTTTTGATTTGATAATAAGCACATATAAATTGACCATCCAGTGCATAAGTAGCACAAGTTGTGGACAACACGTATATGTACATTATGATGTTAAAAAAAAAATCAGAAAAATTACAGGGATAATATAATCTTCTTCAGAAACCTGCTATGCTTATTCACTTACACATATAAAACATGGTGTTCAGTAACAATATAGAAAATATCATAACTGATGAAACTCAAGAAAATTTCCCAAATGTGTGTTTTACCTTTTGAAGGGTGGGGTAACATTTTCATCTGTACTGATGTCAATATGGAATTTAAACAAAAAAGTAATTAGCTATTTGAACTCCTGAATAAATGCTCTACAGATTCCTGATGCGTTATATGTGTTCTGTGGTTTTTCTTGACTTTTCCAAAATAAACAGGAATATTTTTTTTCTAAAAATGCAACACCACCAATGACAATCAGTGTGACACATTTCAGGGTTGAAAGATCATCGATACATATATGAAATATTTGAATATGTATATGTTGTAATTTAGATTTGACACTTTTCAGAGATGTTTATTTTTTGGGAGGTGTTACAAAATGCATGACAGCACACATCAAGTTACCACTGATGCAGTGGTATGGATGTGGATGTGTACCTTGGCAAAAACCACGGAAAGCATTATTCCTCAAACCGACCAACCCTACCGGCTCATAGATTTCAGCTTCATAAAAGCAGGTTCAACCACTGAACTGTATTTTTGATGCTATGCCTTTGCTGTGAACTTCCCTGATCGTTACTCCGAACTAGCAAAATATGCATTATGTGCTGCTTTTTCACCCAAATCAACCTTATTAACTGTTTCTCATTCATTTTTTTTTCTGTGTTGACACCAGATTGTTTTTCATTTAAATATGGAGCCCTACAACAAACATGAAGCATTGCAAGCTATCGACTTTTGACAAACTGTCACTTTAAACACATACAGCGGTGCGATGGGGTTTCTTTTTTAATGCCCATACGTTTATGGTAATGTTACCAGCAGCCTACCTCTTTTTACATGGTCCAAAAGAAACTTTCCTTAGCTGGAGTCAGCTGTCCACACCCCAGCATGTGTGATCCACTGCCCGGTTACGACCGCCGACGTCCCTCATTGCGCTCAACGCACTGGCGGTTCACAGCGTCTTTCCATTTGCCCAGCCGTTTCCTTGTGATGGACAAGCTATAGATCCAGGTAAATATGTTGCTATAACTGAATAAACTCATCCACGAAAGTTATGACTTATTGTTCACGCACCGTTTGTTTTGGTCAGTACTGTAGTTGTAGGCCACCAGGCTCCAGGGTGGATGGCGTGTATCCAGAGGCTCTTTGTACTGTACTGATTTTGTAAAAATCAAAAAGCCAAAACTTAGTCAGATATATCAATCCATATGTCTTCAGATTATAACAAAAGTATGTTATATATCTCCTCAGAAAAACACCGCCATCAGTAACCTGAATCAAATCAGTCCTACAGTTAGACTGCTATGACTACCCACAACACCACTCCTTCTTTACCACTGAAATGGCGCAACAATATATCACAAGGGGTTATTAAAAATAAATAGCTAAATATAAATAACTAAAAGTAATCAGAACCAGCTTTATATCCAAGTAGGCCTACAGTATGTGTAGACATACAAGGAATGTGACTCTTGTTTTTGCTGCTCTCAATGTACTTATGCAGAAATAGAAACAATGTACAATAAAGCACAAAACAAAACAATCAATACAATACACAATGTGTAAGTCAGACTGATTCTGTAAATAAGATACAATAATACAGTATAGCAATGATACAGAGTGCAAATATGCTGGAATAGATATTGAATGATTAATGTAACAGGTCAGCAGTCCATCCACCTTGTTGGAGCGGACGCTCCACAGATGTATTGATGGGAGTGCAGTTCAAAATCCCAGCTGTCACAGTTTAACAAGTTCTCCGGCTCATTTCCTCCATCTTTCTCCTGTAAATCCAAAAATGTCATTAAAAAATCATAGAAAGTCATAAATTTAGGGGCGGCTGTGGCTCAGAGGGCTGAGCGGGTCTTCCACTGATCAGAAGATTGGTGGTTTGATCCCCAGCTACTCCTTCTTGAGCAAGACACTCAACCCAAAATTGCTCCTTAAGGCTGAACCATCAGCGTGTGAATGTATGAATGAACATGTAGAATCATAGTATGTCATAAAAAGTCACAAAAATAATTTAAATGTCATAAAATATGTTATAATATAGTATCATAAAAAGCACAGTATGAGCTGAACATGGAGAGGCACCAGAGGGTTCGAACCTGGAGCCTTCTTGCTATGAGGCACCACCCATGAATCTACTGTACACTATAGAGCTGCATTTACAAAAGTCTTAAATGTATTGACCTAGTATACTGTTTGAGCCCTGGGAGTCCTCCTCCTGACTATTTTAGCCTCCTGGGCATGAGCGTCATTCACCTCCCCCTCATCACCTCCTCCAATTGGAGCTCAAGGTTCTGTCATGCAAACTACTTTTTGCCAAATCAAATTTGAATGGATTGGAGGGATGACAACCATTCCCAGTGAATGGATTTGCAAGGGACTTAGTTCCTTCTTGGCACACATTCCTGCTTCAAGAAGCAGCCACAAGACAGAGTGCCTATGCAGCTGCCGCCGTGCATCTCTACTATCACAGTTGAAATATTTTGTATTCCTGCAGTGTATTTCATACATAACATGATTGGATACATCTAGTGGAGATGTGGCAGACTTGCGTCTAATCTAGTTACCGCCACATCTGGATTAAATGAACTACGAGCCAAGTAGATGTAAGATGATACATTGTTTTACACATATTTTATTATAAAAGCAGAACCTCGTTTATCTGACATCTGAGGAATGGAGGTTGTTTTCTCTGGTGAAATGATTGGATGACTACATTATTACATTAGTCCTTACTCTGAGCCTCAAAGGTAAAATGTATTCATAGAAAAGAGCTGCAGTGTGAGTGATTTAACAAGTGATTTCCTCTCTGCTCTTCTCCTGTACACCAGCAGCTGCTCCTCACCAGTCTGTCAGATCCTGACGTTCGTGAGCATCACCACCACTGGACTCGTCTCCGGTGGGGATGAATCCACCCACAGGTGGGAGACTGACCAGCAGTCTACAGACGCTGGAGATGGCTGTGGATTTCCGGAAGAACGCAGCCCTGCCCCCCCACCCGCCCTCATCACGCTGACTCTCCAGTTGATGCTGTGGAGTCCTTCTGCTTCCTGGGCATCCTCATCACCAGGACCTCAAGTGGGTGCTGAACACCTCAGTAAAAAAAATAACTCCAAACTTAAAATCTTGACATTGGTTACTTATGTGTTACAGAATCAGTTTTAAAATGATTTTATAGTTTTTTAAATGACTGAATGGCTTCATCCTATCTTATCTGTCTGACATGGTTCAGACGTACAGTATATGCCTACGAGGTCCCTGAGATCCTCTCTGACTCCAAACTCTTGATTGTTCCTGAGGTCAGAACTAAAAGGCACAGAACCAGCCGTTGTTAATTATTAATTTTTTTAAAAAAGTGTTTTTTACCCGATATTTCATATTATTTTCCTTGTTTTTACTGATTTATCATAAATTTTATGACATGTATATGATTTTTTTTTTCTTTTCTCCTGTGTTTTCTTCCTCTCCTCTACTCTCCTTTTTTAAGTTTAAAGGATTTTGGTAATGAATGAGATGATGGTGGTGGTAACAATAAGGACAGTGATGCAATAGAAACATAGACACAAATAATTATTAATAGAACTTATTTATAACATTCCTCCACCACCGTCACCTCATGTTGCAGCATGATAATGCCCAGCCCCATGTTGAAGGATCTGTACACAGCTCCTGGAAGCTGAAAACATCCCAGTTCTTTCATAGCCTGCAGACTCACCGGACACGTCACCCAGCGAGTATGTTTGGGATGCTCTGGATCGGCGTATACGACAGCGTGTTCCAGTTCCTGCCGATATCAGCAACTTCACACAGCCATTGGAGAGGAGTGGACCAACATTCACAGGTCACAATCAACAACCTGATCAGCTCTATGTGAAGGAGATGTGTTGGACTGTGTGAGGCAAATGGTGGTCACACCAGATACTGACCGGTTTTCTGTTTCATTGTAATATCTTTCTCATATTTATATTGTAATTTTCTATTCTGTACTTATGTTGTTGACATTTGCCGTACTTTGCTTGTGATTCCTCCCAACATGATTATTGTGAGCACCAAACACAAACGCAGCCTTGTTGTAAAAACCTCCACAGCAATAAATCTTATTCTGATTCGGCTTCAACTCCTCATCTCAAACTGTTTATAGAAAGCAGACTCTGACAGTCAGATTTTTGAGAAAGCCAGTACTGTCCAGCTGTGCACAGCTGGTACTTTTAAGGTTTGAGCGAGCTGACAGCTTCACTACTGTTCTGCAGCACAACATGACAGCAATATGTTAGCCCAGCTTAGCTGTCACATGAAGGTCCCGAAAGCATGCGGCTGTCCCTCAGCTTTCGCCTTTCTTTTTTTCTGGTTGTCCTTGCTGCATCCTTTGGATTCTTGTTTAATGTAGCTGTTGGGGGTGCCCTACCAATGGTTGGCTGGGAACATGATGGTTTTTTGATGCTCTCTGTTGGTGCCTTGTTGCTGCTAATTGATGCTTGTGGAGTCATATTAATAATAGTGTGATTCAAAACAAAATATACTGGAAAACCATGAAAACAAAACAAAAAACAACAAAAATGTATCATTTATTGTCACAAAGGCGAGAGAGAAGATGTGTTTTTGAGAACTTGCAATCATATTTGTTCGTTTAATCCAATACTCAATGAAATTGAACTCGAAGGAGCCATTGCCTGAGAGCAGTTGCCTCAGCAGAGTGGCATCATGAGCCAAATTAAGCAGACAAAAGTGAATCTTTACTCCTTTCAAAGGCTTTTATTATCAAACATCTTTGTTTACAACATATCAGAGAATAATTTTTTACTTACTATACATAAATTGCAATGTCTGCAATTAAATGCCCATTTTGAGATTAAAGTAGGGGGGAACAGGGTTGGTTGTAACACTTTTTGCTTTCATTTGAATCCCTTAAGAAATGTATAGATTCCCTTTTGATGTGTAATGTAAGCCTAAAGCATCAGGTAGGAATGGAGTGAGCTTACAAAGCTCACTTAGCTTAGCTGACAAAACACTATAAGAAGAAAACTAAACTACTGGACAGTGACCGGTTCAAGTCCATGCGTGGACCAAGTCACTGCCGTGGTGCCCTTGAGCAAGGCACCGGACCCCCAAAACTAGCTGCCTAGTGCTACTAATACTAGGATGGGTTAAATGTAGAGACTACATTTATCTTTGCGCTGTGCTGTGTAGAAACAAAACAAAACAAAACAAAACAAAACAAAAAAAATGTGTGACAATAACACCTTATTTGCATTTTACATGTACTTATTAATCCCCGCGTCCCCTAACGGGATAAGCGGTTGAAGATGGATGGATGGATGGATGCACTTATTAATGGTTTTAGTATAAACCTATTGTATAAAAAGCCTGAAAACAAACACAGAATTGCTGGATATTTATATGGTGGCATGAAAAACACTAAAAGATCCCTCATCTCACTGACAAGTGTCTTAACAAATAACCCTGTTGGTGATTCTGAAAATGTATTAACAGCACCCTATAGCGAGCAAGAATCAGTGTGATGACCAACCCCGGTCTCCCCTCTTTATCCTGAAGATCATCTGTTATTTTTAGATCTGATAACATCTGAAATGACTGCTGGTGACATCAGTCTCATTTCAGCCACAACACCTTATCTGCTCAGCCTTTGTTTTGCCATATGCCACTAAAGTAGAGAGTGGGACAGAACATTACATCCCTACTGTTTGATGGTGATGTTATGCATTTACATATAGACAGTCAATGACTGTACACAGAGACATCTCAGCTCAGCTCAAATTCAACACAATGTCCCACATGAAACTGGTAAATTCAGCACTCTGGGACTAAGTACCATAATATTCTGCAACTGGATATTGGACTTCCTGACAAACAGACCCCAGGCAGTTCCGATTGATGGTCACACCTCCTCCACTCTAGTGTTGAACATTGGAGCAGCCCAGGGCTGTGTGTCCAACTCCCTCCTGTTCATGCTGTACACCCACGACTGCAAGCCCGACATGAGGAGAACCCTTTAGTTGGATGACACCGTCATCATCGGCCGGATTACAAAAAAACAATGAGAATTTGTGTTGAGAGGAAATCAACAAGTGTGATGCAACTGTGGACATTGAACAACCTACAGCTCAATGTCAGCAAAACCACACACACACACACACACACACACACACACACACACACACTCTATATTAATGGAGTGAACAGTTTCAAGTTCCCGCGAATCAGCATCACAGACTGACATAGTGATCACACATGTCCATTTTGGATGTTAAGGCAACATGTGATTTTTAGGTTGTAGCAGGTTCAGTTTTTAAGTAAAGTGAAGATACTGGCATCATATAAAACTAGATAATCATGTAATACTAAGTGGATGTATGAAGGACATTAAATAATGCTCCAAAATCATGTTAAATTTTATCAAGAAAAAAAATGAGACATTATTGGACATTTTTTAATCAATAATCACCATAGCAGTTTGTATACAATCTTTAGATTCCCTTATGTGCAGTGTTAAGTGTCACATTCCTGCAACTATTTCTAAACTTTGATTATTTCATTTTCATTTTGGGAGACTTTATAAAGACTAAAACTCTCCAGTAGGTAAATACAACTGTCCCCTCATACTGCATTCTTTGCATATTCTTAATTTAATGTAACATGGCATGGTGAACCAGGGTGACATGTTGCTTTGAAAACAAACAAAAATCAAGCCTTGTTCTGTTTGCATTAGTTCTGTCAAAATTAACAAGAAAATAATGTGGAAATGCAAATTAGTTTCAGTGCCACTAATTTCTTTGATGCATAAAGGCAACTTCTGATTTTTAGGTTGTAGTGGGCTCAGTTTTAAAGCTATAGTTAAGATAATGCTACCATATAAAATGAGAAAACCTAATGAATCTGTTGATACAGATCACGGTGGCTTGATCCAAACTTCCAAACTTATACTAAATTTTGTTCAGGAAAAACTGGCATTGGTCATTTTCAAAAGGGTCCCTTGACCTGTGACCTCCAGATGTGTGGATGTAAATGGGTTCTCTGGTCCCCACCAGTCTCCCCTTTACAGACATGCCCACTTTCTGATAGTCCCAGTCAGTCTGGATCAAGTCATAGTCAAGTCAGCACTCGGACACACTGACAGCTGTTGTTGCCTGTTGGGCTGCAGTTTGCCATGTTATGACTTACACTAATCCAGTATCTGTGAGGGTTTCTGAACAATATTTGTCATTGCTTTGTGCTGTTAATTGATTTCCAATAATAAATAAATAAATGCATTTGCATAAAGCAGCATACTTGCCTACTCCTATGTTGGTGTATAAAATACTTGACAGTTATCCCTTAAAGGTACATTTTGAACAGATAAAAAAAATCTGCAATTAATTTGTGATTAATCATGATTAATTGCAATTCAATATTTTACTCAACTGACAGCCCTACTGGGGACATTACAATCTTGCATTGGACGTGCATGTCTCAAGACAGTAGGGTTTTGGAGCAGGTAATTAAAACCACCAAGAAAAGTCATTGGTACCCATCTACGGAGCATCAGTGATATCAGTGAGACAAGCTGCATGTGAGGAGCCCAAAGGATCCTGGAAGACAGTCCCCACCCCAGTCACAGCCTGTTGACCCTGCTGTCGTCTGGCACCCACACAGAAGTGTCTGCTGTCGTACCAGCAGAGCAGCGTCTTTCTTCAGGCTGTGAGACTCATCAACTCGTCCTCCACAATCCACCATAAGAATAGTTTCCCTCTTTTGTTCTTCTTATGTAGCATATAGAAACTACAACTGTATTTTGTTGTGCATCCCTTTGTTGTACAGTGTCAATAAATCAACTTTGAACACTGATAACACAACAGCTGGGCAAGCAAGATATCTATCTGTATCTATGGGGAAGGATGTTTCCTGTTTACATTCCCAAGCGCATCCTCTAGCTAACCTTTTCAGTGATAGTTTCCTCCCTAATACTGAATAGTGCTAAAACAAGTAATCAATTAGTTGACAGACAATAGATTGAGAACAATTTTCCTAATCAATGAATTCTTAAAGCTGCAATAAGAAATATATTCATATTAAAAATAGACATGTGAAAGCTGTTGCTCACCTCCATCATAAAGCTATTTTCCAGCAACAGCAGGTGAAAAAGCTCTGATAAACTCACTGTGAGCTTCCTGCCCAGCACCAAACGAATGACAGACAGAGGCAGCAGCTAGCTGGTTAACATAGTGGAGCATTTAGCTTCTAAAGAGACAGATATTTGTTGGAAATGTTGCTTCATGTCTGCTGGACGTGTAACTGTACATTAGCCAAGTTTAAAAGGTGATAATATGCCAGTTTTGTGTTAACAGTTAAGTCACAGCTATTTTAAGTCTTGTATAAAACAAACATTTTCTGGTTTCAGCTCTTTAAATGTGAGGATTTACTACTCTCTGTTTTATGTTATCGTAAATTGAACAATATGACTAACAACAGATTAATCAGTAATGAAAACAGTTGTTTGTTGCAGCCTTCCTTAGTGGTGAGTGTAACAGCATTTTATAATGACAGGTTTGTCAGGATAGACTGGTCTGGGAAGATGATCATAACATGCATTTTTGTAAAACTGAGAGTCTGAAAGGGACAAGGAGCTCTCAGTCTATCTACTGATTTCAATCACAAACTGTAATTCTGGACACATCAGTGAATGAGTGTCCCTTTGATAATGAATAGAAAAAAACAAAGCATGTCTGCTGACAAAATACTGCACAAAAATGAAGAAATGTGTTCTATGAAACAATAGTACTGCATCTTCATTAGCCTGTCTGAGCCTCAACGTGGGTAATTAATGGAAATAGTAACGTAACATTTTCACACTAGAGATGAGGAGGACAGCAAGGCAGAGCAGACGTCGAATATGAAGGAGTGAGGGGGTGAGGGACATCCCTGTATTACACCTTTAATGACAGACAGTAAAGGCTCTATTTCTAGTTCTCACAGATATACTCCTCATCTCATACATCCCAACTGTCTATAGTTAGTCGTGATTAATTGCAAAATAATCATGTTTTTTATCTGTTCAAAATGTACCTTAAAGGGATATTTGTCATGTATTTAATACTCTTATCAACACAGGAGTATAATATCCTGCTTTATGCAAATGTATGTAAATATTTATTATTGAAAATCAATTAATGACACACAATGACAGATATTGTCCAGAAACCCTCACAGGTTCTGACTTTAGCATCAAAAATCTGCTCCAATCAGAACATGGCAAACTGCAGCCCAACAGGCAACAACAGCTGTCAGTGTGTCAGAGTGCTGACTTGACTATGACTTGATCCAGACTGACTGGGACTACCATGAAGTGGGCATGTCTGTAAAGGGGAGACTGGTGGGGACCCAGAGAACCCATTTACATTCACACATCTAGAGGTCAGAGGTCAGGGGACCCCTTTGAAAATGGACATAACAGTAATATGACATGGTTGGTACCAATGGATTCCTTAGGTTTTGTAGTTTCATATCTTCAATCTAGTTTTATAAATGAGCCCACTATAGATTAGTGGGCTAATTAAAACTAATTGGCATTAACGCCTTATTATCTTTGACAGTCCTAATATAAACCATACATTGTGGCTGATATTTGCAGTTTTGCAATGTGATTTGGGACTGTTGTACCATGGGACTGGAGAGAAGCTGCACTAGCTGTAACAATGACTTCATGTTGCTATTTCATTTGCAAATATATGCAAATCCTCTAGACACTTTATATTTGTGTAATTTCCGCTTGAAAAGAAAATGTCCACTTTGTTGTATCTTGGATTGCATTGTTTGCCCTACTTTCTTCCACACCAACTTGGCACGCTGAAGCACTCAGCACTAGCCCACAGCGTCTGGCAGAGACATGTGTCTAGTGCACGTTTCTGTGAGCCTCCCTGCCAGTTATGCTTTCTAGGGCCACAGTCAAACGCAGAGGGACGGGTCCCTCCCTATCCAAGCTCACAGCGAGATCTGGAGTGTGATCTGCTCCCTGCCCGCATGTTTTTTTAACTCTTGAATTAATGAGTATGCCGCAGGACTCATCATAAGGGCTTGTTTGTGTCAAGTATTCTATAATAGGGGTGATCGCTTGAGACAAGTTGCTGTAGGAATATGTAGACACACTCGCAAAGTTAATTTATTTCACATATTCATTCACATACTAAGTCCATATTGCTATGCAACTTGGCAAGTGATTGTTGAATCATGAAACATGCAGGCTTACATATCCTACAGCAGAGTGGGAATGAAAAATAGATGACTGGCAGGTCTGAGATTTCATTGCACCTGTATGGTGAAAAAGAAGCTGTGCAAAGCACCTGGCTTCAGGATGATGGGACTGACCAACTCTGCTTTGACGTTTTGAACATCACTATGAGATATTATACACTAGAGCAACTCATCAAATACCACCATTTGGTCAGAATTTTCAGTGTTTTAGCAACAGTATGTGACAAACACGGCTTTCAACTAACCCCAATATAAACCCACCCGCATTGCTCAACAGTCGGCGTGTGTGGTGTAGTATTAATAGCATGAGGGGCGGACAGAGGGGGGTGGATGGGTTAAACAAACACAAGACTTTCAATCAGGAGACAGCTGTTTGTATCCCAACGTAAAACTAAAAGTAACACTCTCTTATTTTGGACTGTCATTATTTAGTTGTCATTTACGTGAGTCACATGAGTTGTTAGTCAAGTGAACTTGTGACGACTCAGGTGGCAAGCAGGCTTGGACTCAGATGCAATACTCAGAGAACAGGTTATATCAAACAACGCTGGGTCTTTATTAACAGAAATGGGTCGGTACACGGGTAGGCATAACTCACAAGCAGACAAATCCAGAGCGGCAGGCAAAAGGCAGAGTCGATTAACAGGCAGAATGATCAGGCACGAGGAATCAAGGACACTAGGAAAAAATGCTGGAATGCTACGGGCGACGATCAGACACAGGTGACTGGTGCAGGTAACTGGGTCAGGAGGAGGTGCTCAAACGTGAAGGCGGGAAGCATGCAGGGCAGGGAGTGAAGTGAACTGCAATGAGAGGAGAGGTTAAACATGCCAAAATAAAACAGGATGTGCATCAAAATAAAAGCATGCAACACAGAACAAATAACCCAAGTCCTGCGGGACGTTACAGAACTGGTATTATCGTCAGTCCTGTGAGTCACGTGAGTCATCAAACATGGTCCTGTTGCCTAAACCTAGCTTCTTGTGAAAACGGAGGTTTATTTTGAAACTATGTATGTAAAGAGCAATTATTGACACACATCCTTGGTCTGTCCAAAAGTTACCCCAGGGAGGTACGCCACGTGTCGAACGGTGGTATTTGATGAGCAGAGAGTGAGAACGTGTTGGTTTTGAACATGACTTATTATACTCTCAAAATGTAGTACTGTCACCACTGCCTCTAGAAAACCAGCAGGCACTTGTTAATTTATACAGCAAGATGCAGATGATTGTCTTACATCAGGCAGAAGGTGAATAATAAAAGCAAACTCATGAGCTCACAAAACCCAGAGGTCTGCAGCCTCGCTGGAATAACACAAGGGCTGAGCACTACAAATGCCAGCAAAGCTGAGGTAATAATTTAGACGTGCCGCCGGAAGACAGATCTTACTGAGCTCTTAGGAAACCATGACGGCACCTCATCCGTCATCTGTCGTCCTCCCTTCAGCCCATCTCCTGGGCCCGGCTGGAGAGCATCCTCCGTCTCTCCTTGCCCACATAGACAGACACATACGCCCTCAAATATGATGGATGAGGGGAGCGAGCACAGAAGCCGTACTCTTTCAACGGAGCATGACTCCATTTACACCTACAACATTACCAGTGAGCACTGTCTGGCTGGTGGACCCAGTGTTGTCCTTATCCAGCCCAGTTTTATGAACAACTGCAGACAGATGTAGGGCACACTTGACTCCATTTTCACTCTTGTTCTGCGACTCTAATCTTGAAGCTGCTGTCAAAGTGGGCGCAGCCGTTTCAAAGAGCTGCCGCCATTAAGTAGGAAAAACATGTATTTGCATATAAAACGTTCCTTCCGGCATGAAAATAATAAAAAAAAAAGTTTAAAATAGTGAGTCACAGTGAGATCTGCATCATGGTTATTTGACTGTAATCTGTCATGAAATCATCTTTGGAAGTATACAGCTCAAACTGACTGTACTGCTGTTTAATTCAGTTGAGTTGAGGCCAATGACTGTCAGAAACATTTTGGATCTTTTTTTCCTTTATAGGAGAAAAGTCATAACAGCCTGTGTTGTTTGGGTTCTTTATAGTATTTAAAGCTACTTTACTTTAACGTCCTCAGCAAAGTCAAACTCAGACAGACTTTTATGAGAAAATATGTCATGAATCATTCACTACTTTTTAAATAACCTTAATTATTTTTTTTTTTCTGCAACTGACAGCTGTTATGATTTATGTCTCTTAAGAAGCCAAGATACACAGTGTTTCACTTCTTAACAGTAAGTCACCTTGTTCGCATTTGCTTTCAGGGAAATTACAAAGTTATTTTAAAGTTTCTAAGACAGCACACCTGTCAAAGCCTGTTTCATATTCAATATGTTTGCTTTATTCCTCATTTATGTGAAACCAGCAGATTTCACAGGTACTTCTTTATGTAAAAGATGACTGCAAGTACCTCCAACAAAAGGGGTAGAGTGATGTTTAATTAGTGTACATGTACCGCATGTGAATATGAACAAGTCACTTCTTAAACTTAACATGAACAAAATACAGTTGTGTTTAACTTTTTTTTTTAATCAATAATCACCATAACAGTTTGTCTACAAGCCTATGTATCTAAATCCTGAGATGTCCTTATGTGCAGTGTTAAGTGTCACTCACCTGCAACTATTTCTAAACTTTGATGATTTCAGCTTCACTTTGAGAGACTTTGGAAAGGCTAAAACACTCCACTAGCTATTCTTAATTTAACACAACATGGCATGGTGAACTAGGGTGACATGTTGCTTCAAAAACAAACTGCAAAAATCAAGGACAAGAAAATAATATGTAAACACAAATTTGTTTCAGTGCCACTAATTTCAATGCATTCTAGCAACTTCCAATTTTTAGGTTGTAGTGGGCTCAGTTTTAAAGCTATAGTTAAGACACTGCTACCATATGAAATTAGAAAACCTAAATGAATCCGTTGATACAGATCATGCTGACTTGATAATGTTAAGTACTTTTCCAAATTTACACGTGAGGAAAAACTGGCATGTTCATTTTCAAAGGGGTCCCTTGACCTCTGACCTCCAGATGTGTGAATGTAAATGGGTTCTATGGGTCCCCACGAGTCTCCCCTCTACAGACATGCCCACTTTAAGATAGTCCCAGTCAGTTTGGGGCAAGTCATAGTCAACTCAGCACACTGACACTGGGCTTGAGTTTGCCATTTTATGATTTGACCATATTTTTTATGCTAAATACAGTACTTGGTACTTGATTAGGGTTTCTGGACAATATTTGTCATTGCTTTTGCCATTGCTATTGATTTTCAAAAATAAATATATGCATACATTTGCATAAAGCAGCATATTTGCCTACTCCTATGTTGAGTATTAAGTACTTGACAAGTGTCCCCTTAAGGTACATTTTGAATGGATAAAAAATGTATGATTAATTTGTGAGTAATAGCAATGAACTATGGACAATCATGTAATTAATTGCAATTAAATAGTTTATTAGATTAACGGCCCTAGTTTTCATATTTTCCCACACAGTTTGGGGGGAAATGACTGATGAAAAGGATGAAATGTGGCTACAAATGAGCAACAGCCCAGTACAACCAAACGATGAAGAAGACATTTTTACATGACCAAAATGTTACAATGAACTTAACACACTGTGGAAGGGTTAATGCTGTAAGACAAAAACACAGACAACTCCCAGACTGAGCAACGCCCTGGTAGCGACCTGTCGATCACAAAGTAGCCATGGCTTAAAATATCTCCTGCTTTATGGTCTATTTGACTTTAAATGGGACCATAATTTACTAAAAAGACTTGAAACTAGTGACTGAGACAATAAACTCATGTTTACAATGTTTACTGAATGAGGATAATTTCTCATAGACTTCTATACAATCAGACTTCTTTTTGCAACCAGAGGAATCGCCCCTGCTGACTGTTTGCACAGACAGAATGCATGCTAAAGCACTTCCTCATTGGCTTCACTTTTCAGACCCAGAAGTTGCCAATAAACCTTGTGTACTGTGCGTCACATTACAATCAGCTGTTCGTTTGTGTCCTGAGTTCACAATGTTCAGTGTTATTTTCATTGTACAAACGTAGTAATTTTAAGCCCAACCATGCAGTTCTTTCCTAAACCTATAGTGGTTTTATTGCATAGTTATGGCTGTAAAGTTACGGTATTACGTTGCTACATTATTATTTGAACACAAATCCTGATTTTTTTTTTTTCTAATCTTAACCAAATAGTTTTGTTGCCTAAGCCTAACCAATTGTTTAATGATGTTAACCATGTGGCACTGTGTTTCTGCAAGAGTGATACAAGACTAATATGAAACATATTTATGAAACATATTTTTGGTTCAGAAACGTCACCATTCAACATATCCATGGTTTGCAGAAACGTCCAAAGCCAACATTTTTTTCTGGTGACTGGGTTGGATAATTAGAAGAGAAACAAAATGGCAACAATCCACATTTTACATAAGAGGCATCATCACATCCTGAGATGATGAAAACGCTGTTAAATCTGTGGGTTTATTCATCCACAAGCATATAAAACCCGATGTCACCCATGGAACGCACTACCAGGAAAACACAGCATGAAGACAAACAAACAAAACACACAAACCTCAGCAAAGCTTTGCACATACCACATTAGTCTAAGTAAGTCAAATCTACTTAATCATAGTAGGTTTTAACTGGAACAGTTTAGCCTTTTATATTTTAAATGATTGTGTTCCGTATTAAAGGAAATGTTTCTTTTTACTGTGAAACTGAATAGGGAAGCTAAAAGGTGAGAGAGTTATTATCTGGTAGAAATGCTCACCAATTAGTATTTACAGGCTGCAACACGGTTGTGAATCAGTATCACAACATTTTTTGGGGTCAAATGGTTGAGAACCTCTGACTTAATGTACCAAATGTAGTTAAGACATCACTATTGCTTAATGAATATATTAGTGTTGCAATTAAAATCTCAATGTAAATAAATTACTCACGCGCAGCCATGACTACCGAGTGAAAACCCAGCTGGCTCATTTCCAAGACAACATTTAAATAACAGATTGAGATTATGACCGAGAGAAGACATTTACAGCCTTAAAGTATTAATACAGATATGTTTACTGGGGATGTGAACAACAGGTGTGATGTGCTGTGACTTTATGGTGATGCAGGTGGTGCAGTAATGTTATGCTGATTCTTCGGCTACATTAGCAAATGAGCTGCGTATGTCTATAAAAAAAGTATACACCTATGTAAATATTTCCAGCCACATAGTATTAATTGAGAAAGGGTGCAATAAAAGGAATTGAAACATAATCTTCTCTTAGTTATATATGTAAATATACAGTCATATATGGTTTCATGTCAGTACATGCTGTAATAATAACCTGACTGCTTCTCCTCTGTTAATGAGTGTACACTAAACTTCCTCCCTCCTCACCTGCTACCCTTTATATGATATCATCACATGCTCTCTAATAACCCAATGTGCATATTTTTGTTACCTCCTGAGTGAATTATGCTTACGCCTACTCTTTGCCTTTATCAATGTGGAGCTTTGATATTTGGACATTTAATATGGAGATGCTGCCATTTTCTCTTCATGTCAGGAGCACACAGAGGTTAGCTCTAAAGAGATCCTGGATTCTGATCTCTTTGTCTCTCAATACAGACTCCACCAGTCATACATTAATACAAATACCAAATCCATCTTACGAGGATAAGTTAAAATTAACAGAACAGCATTTAAATCAAGTTTATTTGGCAATTCAAAAAAAAAAAAAGTATTTCCTCATTGTCTTGCCACAGATTTGATCAATTTCTTGTGCAACATCTTGTCTATTTTTTTTTTTTTTTTAACTATTGCTTCACTGTTTATTTAGATATTTATTTCTTCACTGGTTTCTATTTATTTATTTTTTGCTGATCCTACTCCTATCGATTGGCTGCACTCTGTTGCAGTTAAGAGGGATGGGTAGGTGGTGTGTGGGCGTTTTATGATCCGTCCTCATCCTCTTTCCATCCTGTAAAGTGCTTAACGACAATCAATCTTAACCCCCCTCCTCAGGAGATAACGTCGACCATGAGGTTGGTATTGATTCTTGAAGAGGCCTCCAGGTGGTCTTTAGTCATTCCACAAACCTCACCTATTGCCGACGCAGAAAAATACTGATTTAGAAGGAATCGAGGGACCCAGGAGACATCGCCTCTATTAATTAAATTAGTTGGCTGGTGAATGGAGCAGTTAGATTAGTTGGTTACATAATGAATTGTGCTGCCTGTCTGATTGTCACATACTGTAGATTTATGCCCCAGTCATCATATGCAGGTGAGTATATCCTTCTTATATTTGAATTGGGCGCCTGTATGGCTGCTCAATTTAGATTATGGCACAAAAGACTGTAACATCAGATTCTGTGTATTGACTAATACAAGCCTGATCATATTGGTCATCTATCAGCCATTTATAGGATTTCAGAGGAGAGAAAATGGTCTTGTTAATTTTTTGTGAAATGTCTTTCATCAAGGCAACTAAAGAGAGTCCCAGATTTTATGTTTTTCTCTAAACATTGATTTTGTACAAAGGCTGAATGATTCTGAAAAAAAAAAAATTGCATTGGGATTATTTTTGACTGATATTGCAATTGCAATATGATGCGCTTTATTAGAGGGAATGATAATTTTGTCATCATTATTCTAATTTTCACTGAGAAACATTACAATTTTTACGGTGTGATTTTTTTAGGCTGGTCTCATTTACTGTTCTTAGCTATATCTACGAAAAGTAATGCACTGTAATGTCTGTATCCAATAAAATCAATTACTGTGTAATTAACGCAATTGTGAACAAGGAAATATAAATAGCAGGAAACGTTATATAGGGAGGAGGCTGGGGTGGACTGGAGGGTCACTTAATACCAGACCTTCACCCAGGAGACCGATGTTTGTGTCCTCCGAGTGAAACCAGAAGGAAACGCTGATTTGTCATTTATTGATTTATGTATATATGCATCGCCACTTCTGGCGTTATTTAAGCCATGTAGCAACCAACAAACATGTTTTCCCAGGTGTAACTAAGTAGTTTTGTTGTATAATCGTAATCAAGTGGTTTTGGTGGCCTAAACCTAACCAAATCAATATTTTCCTAAACCTCACTAAGTAATTTTGTTTCTTAAATCTAGCTAAGTTGCTCCGATGCCTAAACCTAGCTAGTTAGTTTTGTTGAGTAGCTTTCTTTAAGTATATTTTGAAAAGACTGTATGCATGTAACAAGCAGGAATCTGTACCAAAGATATTGATGACATATCTGCAGTACTACAATATTTAATTTCAAATGGTGTTTTGGCACATATTTTGCCTTTAACAAATAGAGAACTGCAGTAGGCCATATTGCAATTTTGATACAACTTTGATTAATTGTGCAGTCCTATTCTGTACACAAATGTGTCTGACATTTAGATTTTTTTTTTTTTTTTTTTCACTGAAAGATAAGATTCAAAATTCAGCATGTGAATACTGACAGAGATCAGTGTTGTGTAAGACTGGCTCAGGTGGTAATGTGGCAACCCTACAAAATGGAAGGTCACTGCTTCGGTCCTTCATCACCCAATGTCCGTTCTGATTAAGAAAGACATTGAACTGCCACTGCAGGACCACCGCCAGCATCATCATCTTAACCTGCAGTTCCAGCTGTCTTCTAAGGGTATCAAACCATTCAATACAATACTCATCTGCTACTCTTTTTCATTCCTGATAAGTTTAACCCTTGAGAGCATTTTGCAGTGTAAAGATGTTTCATGCATCAGGCCCAGGACTGCATCCAACAGATCAAATATGACAGCATGCATGTAATGAGCTGATTTGGGAATTTCTCACCGTTATGAGGCTGAACACAAACGGAAGCATCACAACCGTAGTTTTCTTTATCGTGACACGGTACAGTGTTTATGACAAAATAACAGGTCACGCTACATTTACCCTTAAATGCGGTCCCTGTGCACTCCTCGTTGTCTAAAGCATTTGCATTAATCCTCATCCTCATGCATTTAGTTTTTCCTGAGCTGTAGTGCAGAGGTTCACATGAGGCGGTAAAACTGTCGAGAAAGTCACCAGATAAAAGATATAACACCCTAGCCCATTTTAAAAGCCTCTCTCTGTCTTCATGTTTATGCTAATAAGGCTCATTATGATGCTTTATAGAAATCTGAGCCTGCACAGGAAGTCACATGACGAGGACTTGGTACACTCCTTTGGAGGTCATTCAAATTCAATGGGGACTTGGTGTAATTAATCAAAATAATGTATCCAGGAAAAACAAGGCCTGTTGGACAGCAGTGTTCAACAGCGATGGGAACACGGAGCGTCTTTGACTATGAGCCAAGGTATCCATATTAGCATGGCATGGGAGTGGAGGCAGCTTTGCACAACTCTTCATTGTTTTTCTGCACCCACAATAATCTGGCCTGGAACCTATGAGAAGGGCTGCAACAGTGTTTGTGCTTCCTTTCGCAAAATGTGTCACAAAAATTTTGCATAATAGGCTTGTAGCTTCTGTTTCTGCAGAATGCTGCATTTATTATACATATGAACGAAAAATCTCCCTCTGAATTAGTCCTTACTGACAATGTCTTTAATTTTATGGACAAAGGTGCTGTGAAAAGAATTGACAAACAGACATAAGCTGTTCAGTCTTGATATCAGATATATTTTCAGTATGACTTCCACTTCCATCTTTGCTTCAAATTAATTCAGGGCATAAAAGAAATTATCAGCTGTTTTATTTTCTGAGTCACAGAGGTGTTTAGAAAATGAGACTTTTGTGGTCAAGGGTACAACGGTCAATATGGAAGCTATGTCCCACTTCAGTAGCAAAGAGTATGAATAGATGATTCTATTTGAACTACATAAAGATAATTTTGAGCCTTTATAAGCCATAAAAAGATACTAGCAATTTTCTTAAGACTAACGATTACTGCAGTGAAATACTGGAGACCGTTATCATGCACTTGTATTGCATACAAACTCCAGATAGCCTGATTCTGCCACTAGTGAAACACAAACATATGTATATTTTTTTGCTACACATCATATAAATCTTTGTCAGGTTTGTTTGTCTTCACATTAAAAACAGGAAGTGGCCTTGTTACCCCCAGGAGCATCTTAAACTGGCAACTTTCCATTCACTTCAGAGTGGAAACATTCCACCGGCAGAGTTATTGTTTTCTATAATCCACAAAGGGGCTTTAGTGTAATATGCATACACAGAAATGCCACTTCAGTTATCTGGAACTGCTGTAATGAGAGGAAACATGGTCCATTAAGGTTCATCCTCCTACGCTGCTCACTGTGATCACTGAATACTAACAAAATAAAATGAAACGCAGACTAAAAATACAAAATAAAATGCCTTGGGGTGGGAGTTTCTATTGAGACACATGCACAAACAAATTAAAAGTGGTAAGGTATACAGCAGGCTATGTGCTTTTCCCTCTCTCATGTACTCTGAGCTTTAATATATACAGATGACTAGAATAAATGAGTGGAGAAAAATGCAAATGCTCCTATACCGGGAACAAGGGGACACTAAATAGTCTGATGAGTGTGAAAATGATGTGAATCATATGCTATGGATTTCACAGTCACACCTGTGGGAAATTTGGGAGTGTTATGCTGAGCAGACACTGTATGTTTTATGTACATTGTGTTAACTCACCCAACACATTTTAATCTGCCTGTCTGCACAGCCACAACTTAACACATTTATATTCTGCCTGCACAGATCATAGACTGTATATAAAGATGGACAACGGAGCCCTAAAAGTGAGGCCAAATCATCTTGATCTCCCCCTGGTGGCTGGCTGCAGTATAGGTCATAAAGCCCACCTCCTCCATGTTACTGGATGGGACGTGGGCTAAACTAAAAAAATCAGTATACGTCAAAATAGTCACAATATTTCTTTTCTAAAGAGGGTTTCTCTTATTTCAGGTACTTCTTATCATACTGATGTACAACTGAGTGTTCATTTTCCTGATAAGTTTAGTTATAATTAGTTGTTTGATGGCTCCAAATAACATCAAAATCTCAACATGGCAGCTCTTGGTGACATTTTGGCTTCACTTCTGTACAGTGGGAGGATGTGGAGATGCATCATCCATCTTCATATACAATCTATGGTACGGGTCGATTAATCTGCCAAGACGTTGCAGGGCAGCTAGATTCTCGTGATATCACATCACAAATCACATATCTTTTAATGAGTTTTAGCCTGGCCAGGGCATGGTGTGTGCTACAGACGGGACATGAAGAGGCAACTGTTGAATCTAAACAGTGGTGGCTCCTAAAGAAGTTAGCGTAGCTGCAATAACATCAGTTAATTGATAACTGGAGAGTATTTCTTCATTGAAGGAGATGCAAAGAGCAGCACTTAAGAACTTAAGATTTTCTTAGTTTTCTTGACGGTAAACATGTTTTTGCTTTTCTCCTGACTGGCTTCAGTAGGAGTTTGATTGACAAATGGTTCATCGAATCAGTGCCTCCCCTTTTCCAAACAGTTTCCAATGTCAGTTGGTTCTGTTTAAACAAACCATCTAGTGTGGCATGCTCACACTGAATGAAAGCTCGGAAACCCTGGTTGTTCCACTGACAGTTTCAATAAAGTTTATTCAGACAAGAAGAGAATAATGTCCTCTACAATGCTGACAAAAAGAGAGAAACAAATAGTGAGAAGAAAAGGGAAAAATATGAAGATGATGAAGATTGTTGAATGGAGCCGACAATATGGTCTGTCTGTTCTGCAGTGAAGTTTAGTTTTATGCTACAACAGTCTCAATCAAAACTGCAGTGTGAACATGTAAAATACTACTCCACTAATATTAAAACAAGCTCCCTACAGTTCAAAATGTGTCTTTTGACAGTACTCAGGTGGGATATTGGACTGCTAAACTGCTCAAACTGCCAAGACATCCAACCAGAATTTCTGACATGACAGAAGTCCTACTGATCATCTCAGATCCACATCATTGATCACTCAGGCATTTCATCAGATGTTGTGACCCCCCCTTGGACTGCACTCTGACTGTCAAACGACAGGCGATCTGGCAGAAATTAATCTGTAGGGTGTCTGCCCAGCCACCACCATCAACAAAACACCACATGAGGGAATATCATTTTGACAAATGATGTTTATCCTTCAAGTTGAGTTCCAGAGACTTGGAGAGTCTGTGCCAAGATGCACTGAAACTGGTCTGGCCCAACAACACCTTACTAAGACACAATAATTAGTCACTGTTTTGTGTCTCAGTTGCTTAATTACATGTCATCCATTCTATGACTGTCTGGGGTCCACTGTATTTGTAGTAGGTGACAGCTTTGACTCATTGACAGGAGGAGATTGAACCACACCTGTGGTGAAACATAACTGAGTACATGTACCCAAGTCATGTACTTAAAGTAACAATTTTAATGTCTTTAAGTATGCCAATGTTATTCTAATTTATACTTCACTATAGTTGAGAGGGAAATTGTACATTTTAGTTCACTACATACAGTATGTTTGACGGATATAGTTACTTTGAAGATTCTGATTTTACATACAAAACATAGTATGATACTTAAATATAAAGAGCGGCAAACATCCCATAGGGAGGAGGCCGAGTGGATGGGTGGGTGAAAAAAATACCCAACTTTTGCCCTGGAGAGTAGCGTTCATGTCTGTTGTGAAAGCAGAAGTCAACGTTGATTTGTTTGTCATGTAACGTATGTACTTAAGTTAAGCCAAACCACAATCTTTTCCTAAACATAACTAAGTAGTTTTGTTGCCAAAACCTAAAGATGTTGTTTCCTGTCAAGACAAAAGTTTAATTTGAAAAGATTATACATGTGTCAAGCATGACGTGTGTTGCTGGACATTCATAAGTATCATATGTATTGTCTGTATGTTGTGTTGTACCAGCTGTGAAAACAAATCCCCCTCTTTGGGACAACAAATCTAAATCTGTCTATATAATTTACTAAAGTAAAAGATGTAAACAGCGTCTTCCATCACTGCCATACCCTTCAAAAACAGTAATGGTCAAACCACTTCAAACTACAGCCACCCTAAACTGCATCCTGATTAAATGGGCTCAATTCAGCCAAACTCATGAAAGGAATTGCTGCACTTTATTCAAATACTTTTTTGAAACTAAGCATCATCTTTTGACATAATGTAGTTTTAGAGAAAAATGATGTCCACATATGCGGACACTCGTTCTGAATTTCCATAAAACACAATAAAATCACCATTGTGTAATAGTGCAAACCTCTATATGTCCACTCTGAACACAGCAGTGTTTTTCCTGACTGCTTTTGCATTTATTAATAACACTTGCAAACATTTTTTTTTTAAACATTTTGGAACATCACAGTACAATTTAACAAAATGAAATATTTTTCCCCTTTTGGACAGTCATAGCAACAGTATGGCTCATTTGAAGTGCTGCAAACAGTTGCAGGACTACTAGATGGCAGTGTACGTATCCTCGTACGTGTACACAAGACCCCAGTTAAATAAAATTAAGTATTATGTTCATATGACCCAAAATGTGATGTCATCGCATGTGTACGCCAGGTCCTAAGAGGTTAAGACAGGTGATGTTCAATCACCTGTCTTAAATCAATCAATCTTCAAAGTTCACCATCATGTCACAGAATCTCATCTGACTATATGCTGACCAGGCCGAGCCCCCAAAGAAAAGATCAAGACCTCTGTTGCCACTTCACTGTGCACTTCTGAGAGGAGTGGGTGTTTCCTGTCTGTTGGGAGACAGGTAGAACGCTATACTTGATGCTAATAATGCAGTCCCTCAGCCTATCTTTAATGGAATTTAGGCCAAACGTGACAGGAATACTTCCCTCTTCAAAGTCATGCAGTCAGTTGCACAGATAGTCTCCCGTTCATCGACTGCTGTGGCGGGGATGCAAGGAGTCAAGCACACTCAGCCTTTGCTCTCTGCGTGGGCTTCATCTTCTGGATATCTGTCTCTTTGGGGGCGGCCATTTTAATATTCAAACCAAGCACAGAGAACAAGTGCAGAGGGACAGCGGCCATTTGAATAATTGAAGAGGCTCAGTAGTGCTAGAGGATCCTCTCTCTCTCTCTCTCTCTCTCTCTCTCTCTCTCTCTCTCTCTCTCTCTCTCTCTCTCGCTACCATATTTTCCCTTCCATCTTTTTTCCAGCCTGGCTTCTTGAAGTTTGTCCCAGAAAGCAGTCTGGGACATGTGCTACAACAGCAGCCGATCCAATGATCCCAAAAGGCTGATGGAAGAAGATAGAAAAGAAGGAAGACGGAAAAGAGATGTCAGAGAGAGAAATACTGAGGCCAAAACAATTTTGACATAAAAATGGCTGTGGACCAAAATTAGGGATAAAAAAAAAAAAATCAACTAAAGCCATCTCTGCCCATAATTTGTTAAATACTTTAGCATAGCTTTCCCCATCTGGGTCCTTCAATTTGTTTGACAGACTTTAAAGCCAGGATGTCTAAATAAGTCAGCGAGAAGAACCTTCTTCCTCCCAAAAGACTGAATGAAGCATAAAGCAGTTTTTTTATTTTCTCATTTCTTTCACATCTCACAGGCATTTATGTGAAAACTATTTGAAGTTCATTGAAGATAACAAAACATGATACACGTTGTGCTTTTTGCTAATCATGTTAGAGTCCTTTGTTAAGAATGCTTCCTCAGTTAAATCCATCTGGCTGCATTTGCATTTAGAAGACCAAAGCAAAATGGTAGACAGAGACTGTTCGAGAGTATTTTCATCCAGTATTCAAGCCATTCTAGGCTCATTCTTCTGGCTGAATAAAGGCTGAAAGTAAACATCTATCTGTCTATGAAGCCTATTCACACAAAAAGCCGTATGAATGCCACGATAATGCACCTTTCTTGATTGTCATGTGTCATTTGTACACCCTGTATGGGCAATATAGAGAAAATCAAACATCATATTTTGGACCAAATACCTCAATATCAATATTGTGACAGTGTTGTAGGGTTGACCACTGGTGCATTCACGAAATATTTACACAATAAGATTTTTGATCAGTAATTATCAGCAATGTGGATATAATGACCAAGTGGGTGAAGACAAATAATAAGAACAGCAAGTTCAGAAAATTTGTCAGTTTACAGTAATGTGGCCTTTGAAACCAGGAAAACAACACTTTTACCATATGCCAGTATTACAACATCCGAAATCCAAGAAGACAGACATAGATACATTGGCCAGCTCTATCCGGTACTGATGGCAATGTCAACACATTAAGAGTTAGTGACGTACTATAAAAAGCAAGAAAGAAAACTTACGGTGGGTCCAACAAACACCAGACTTTTAGCCAGGAGACTGGTGTTCGAGACCGTTTTTGAAAGTCACGTTATTGACGTTCGTCACGTGATGATTGTCATGTTTCTTTGTGATGCTTGTGACGTGTTTTCCGTAGTCGTGCTACATTGTTTCATTCACATTTGTCTTAGATTACATACTTATTTTAAGCCCAACCATGACATTTTCCCTTACCCTTACCCTAACTAAGTGTTTTTCTTGCCTGAGGTAGTGGTTTTCTTGTCTCAACTAACTGTGGATATTTGAGTGGTGTACAAATGATGCAACGGTCACCAGACTTTTAACCAGGAGATCAGTGTACGAGATCGCTGCTTTGTTATGTAAGTCACAGACCAATTTCACGTGTCTTTTGGTGACATTTCCGTAGCTGCATTATTTTGTTTCCATACATATTTGACTTCAGTTACGTACATATTTTAATCTCAACCATGATGTTTCCTTAACTAAACTGTTTTATTTATTTATTTATTTACTTATTTACTTACTTACTTACTTACTTATTTTTATTTTATTTAATATATTTCTCTATTTTTTGCCTGAACCTACGTTGGTGTTTTTTTGCCTAAAGCTTGCAGATGTTTCATCTATTAATCTATCTATAATATACCGAAATTAACCTTGTCAAAAATGTTATTTAATATGCATCACGATTCAGTTAATAAAACTTTTTCCATGATAACATATATTTGATGGATTCCTGTAGAAAAATGCATACCAATATAGGCCTGGTCTCAACCATTCTTACTTTTCCTTGTGCATAGAAAATACAAGTAATAGAAACTGTCAAGCTGTCACATGTGGTTCAAACTCCAAGTGTTGATTTACCGCCCAGAAGTCATTTGTGGGCTGGAAATCTTGGGCATTGACACAGAGTATTGCTCTTGTACGGGTTCAAACAGGGCTAAATAAGAAATGCTGTATATTCATATTGTCATTGCATGAAAGACATTGTAATGAGGAAGTACTCTGTTGAAGCAGCATGTGGTTGACATTGATTTGATTGTGCAGATCTGCTGAGGCTTTCATTTACAGCAACACAGGGTGTGCATCCCTCCCCCCTTGTTCCATGCGCTTTTATTTTTAATTTTTCTGCTCAGGAGATCTCGAGGAATTAAAATTCATATTTCATCAAAGCATGAATAAAATGCTGATAGCAGGAGATATATCAAATGTACTGCTAATGTTTGCAAGGGAGATTGTGAAAGTCTCCAACAGTTATGTGACCTAATATTAGTGCAGTGTATGAAAAAATATATTAAAAATATAAAATATATTGATTATGCCTCAGTACAGGTAATGTGGAACCAACAATTGTCCAGTTTCGTGCACCTGGATCTGACTTCATCCGAGGCAACGAAAATACTCTCAGATGAGAGTTCTACTGATTTAGCTTCTTAGACCAGGATTATATTTAATCTATGTGAAATTGGCTTTTATTTTGACAAGCTACCCTTTTCATTATGCATGAGGAGGAAAGTTTTGACTTTCACAGATGTGGAAAAGGCACTAAAATGTTTTATGAGTGTATGAACTGCTTTCAGTTCAAGATACTACAGTTGAATAACTAATTAAAAGGGGACTTAAAAATTTATGAAGCAGTGTCAGATTTTGTGTTGGCCGCCACATTAAGACCGTATTACTCATTTTACCATGTCATGGCACATCAGTTCATGAGTAATGTGTTCTTCAGTGCACACTGATCTCTGTTTTGTTTAAAAGGCATTTTACAATGACATAGATGCACAAAGACACGGTTGAGCTTTAGCTTTAACGTTGAGACTTTCAGACTTTGATTCAGTCAGAAGTTACATTTTTTAAATCTTATTTCTCATTACAATCCTCCCACACGTACTTCTTCATCTCAGCTCTATGTAAAACAAATTTCAAAGTTCTTAATTATACAGTGAATAAATGTATTTGATTATTGCTTCCAGCTATTTATGTATTTTTTTGTATTTAATGTATAGTAGATGAGGGACTTGATATACATGATGTATATACAAATCGGGATCATGCGTGTTGATATGATAGATAGATATGGATGACAGATTAAAAAAGACTTACTGAGGTGTGGGGCCACTAGATTCTGACCTGCAGACCATTCTCCCAAAATATATTCCCTCTAGAGATGAGACAATTACTTGATTAACTAAGGAGTTGATCAACAGAAAATTAATCTGCAACTACTTGGAAAACCGATTAATCATTTTAGGTCATTTTTAGCCACGCTAGCCAAAGCTCTATGTATGGCAATGGTGATCTGTTTCTCAGTCAACTTTTAAATAAGTTAGCAAAAATGTTGGTTCAGACATTTATGTTCCCACCTACTAGTGGTTCTCTCATGGCACTAGTAGGTTGACACTCGTGGATTTGAGCAGGGATGCGCCGATACCGATACTGCATCGGATATCGGGCCAATACTAATTCACATAGCTGGATTGGAAATCGGTGACAATGGGGCTGATATAAGTTCACGTTTATGTTTATGTACCATATACAATTTGTTGTTTCATTGAAAGCTTTACATATGAATTTTAATTGCTGTTGATGATGTTGATGGGGTACAATTTATTTAATAAAGAACAGTTCCATGAATTTATATCGATGCATTTATTGGTCACATTTTGTTTGAAAAAGTTAGAAAAGTAATGTTTAAGTCAAGTCTGATGTTTCTTATACATAACAGAATGACCCCAGTCACTTCCACAGAGTGAGGCATGCAGCTTAATAATTAAACAGTGGTAGCAGATCGGTACTCAGTAACTGCCGGTACCCAAAGCCAGAATCACGATCGGCATCGGGACTGAAAAAGCCGGACTGGTGCATCCCTTGTTTTGAGTAAAGTGTCTTAGCAAATGTTGGGCAGATTGCAGTGCAGTTTGGTGCTGACATTTATCAAGGTCAAATTTTTAAATATATACAGTATATAGAAGAAGAAGAAGAAGAAGAAGATATTCCTTTATTAGTCCCACACTGGGGAAATTCATTTTTTTTACACTCTCTTGGTTTTTTTTTTTTTACTTATACACAGTACATGCAGACCCGAACACACACATGCACAAACAGGACCCATATACAGATATCAAATGGAGAGATGTCAGAGTGAGGGGGCTGCTCCTGACAAGCGCCCCGAGCAATTGGGGGTTTGGTGCCTTGCTCAGGGGCACCTCGGCAGTGCCCAAGAGGTAAACTGGCACCTCTCCAGCTACCAGTTCACACTCAGTTCTTGGTCATGTCGGGACTTGAACCGGTGACCCTCCGATTCCCAAGCCAACTCCCTACAGACTAAGCTATATATATATATATATATATATATATATATATATATATATATATATATATATATATATATATATATATATATATATATATATATATATATATATATATGTATAGACACAAGTGGGGCTAGAGTGCCAAAAATACACCGGTTTCAACCTCTTAAAGGACAGTATTTTATGTTTATGGTTCTTTTTTTCATCCAATTCAGTTTTATTTGGGTTTTGGAGTGTTGTCCAAAAAAAAAAAAATATATATATATATATATATATATATATATATATATATATATATATATATATATATATATATATAATACTGATTTGGAGGTCAGCCCTAGTTTAGATTTGGTAATTATATATCATATGATTGTTTTAATAATCAAACCATTCAGAAATCTCTCAGTGGAAGCATCTGTCTCCCCCCTATCTATGCAGTCTCTTAACCTGTAATTACTTACTTAAGGTACTTTATAAGCTCTCACTCAGCTCTCATATGATTTTTTTATGCAATCAACACAACCTTTAATACAGCCCCTCTATGACTCATCTATATTCATCTTTGTTCTCTCTCTCTCTGTCTCTCTGAATCTCATAAAGCAGCATGGCCTCAGTGACCAGGAGCCACTCTGTCACGTCGCCGACTTGTGGTCCATTATGTCGTCTAATGAGACACGCTGTTCATCTCAGATGAAAGGAATGCACACTCCCTTTTCCCTCTGAAGGTCTGCATGTCACTAAACCCCCTTACCTATAAGTGGCAACCTGTCTTCCACAGTGGCCCTTGCACTAAATTAAGTTTTTTTTTTTTTTTTTTTTTTTCTCCATGTGACCATCACCAGTACAGGAAACCAGCAGGTTTCAGCCCTGCAGGGGTTGCCTAGGTAACTTTTGTCTGACAGCATTTGTAAAAAGAATAATTTGGTTGCACATAAAAGTGCTCATTGAGAACAACAGTTGTTAAAAATAGCATAATGTTCCAATAAGGCTAAAGAATTAACCATGGTTTATTTTGTAGCTCTTAACGCATGGTGGTGGACACATGCACATTATTCTATCTGTGCTTTTAATGTGGAGGACAGCTGAAAAGACCCTCTACATGTTGAATGTGAATGTATTTATGGGTGCAGACTGTGGAAACGGTCCGTTTTGGATGACTGGGTAGAGACTAACGCCTGTAGGTGGCAACCATACCTCATCAACAATTGAATCTTAGATGTACGCACACACAAACACACTCTCAGAGACATCAGATCTGGGCTTTATGCGTTAATGCGATTGATCCCTGATAATTAACGACCGCTGGGTGATTTAAATGGGCAGATGGACGCGCAGGCAAAGTGGTCAAAGTTAAAGTGGTCCCTGGGCGACACAGGAACACGCTCACGCCTACACACGCGCGCACCTACCTATCACACACACACACACACACACACACACACACACACACACACACACACACACACGTGACTCACACGCACGCGCGCGGCAGATCTGTGCCTGGAGACCGTGATTTCAACGTGCTCGCTATTCAAGTCATGGACTGCAGCGAGCGGGGGGAACCATTAGGAGCCGGTGGCAAAAAAAAAAAAAAAAAAAACGCTTTATTTGCAACACACGGATGCTGCTGCTGCTGCTGCCGCCGCCACACCACCCGGATTGGACACACGCTCCCTGACAAGCGGAATTATTACTAATAGCTGCGCTTATGTAATCAATACACCGGATTGCTTTTGGGGTTGGAAAAACAGCATCCCGCGGATCTTTCCCATTCTGCTTGATAGAAAACACTGTATGCCATATGCTCTGCGATTTTTAGAGCAGCCCATGGCAACCCATTTGTCCTGATGCGACGCGTGTGATGGTTGCAGTGGGACGGATATCCTTAATTCTATCCAATAGGCGTTCTCAGGGTTTTTTTGTAGGACGCTTCTGCACCCCTTTCTGCGCTGACCTTAACAAAGCTTTAAATAGGTGATTAATTGTCATGTCTGTCCATTGATTATGTGGAGTGATTGATCCGCACAAAAAAACATATCTTGACTGCTGAGTCCAAAAGAATTAGTCCACTTTGCTTGTATTTTTAATTTTCTGGGATTTGACTTATCGATATTTCCAAAAGGAAACCACCGGTGGGAGTCAATTTTCGGACTGTGACTGGTCTGGAGGAGGGTGAGAAGGGCCTATACAGACTTGATCCCCCGTCAAAAACTCTGCAGGATTTCCTCCTCTTCAGTCCAGAGGGCTATCTTCAGGTCCAGGGTGGTTACTGCTGGGTCCTCTAAGGGGCTTTCATCGGCGCTCATCACATCCGAGGGAATGGTGCCCGGCGCACCGCTACATCCACGCAACTCTTCCTGAATGTTTGGCATTTTTCGCAGGAGAGCGTCTTGACTTGTGATCGAGAGAGACGCGGACTGCAGCAGCCTCCGATCCCCTTCACATGGAGATTTGTGCCTCGCTCGTGCTGCAAATCTTGAAAACGGGGACCGGGGCCCTGCTGGTTTCTCCTCCACTGCCCTCAACCCCGATTTCATTTATTCGAGAAAATGCGTAAGTATGTTTGTATGTTTTTTTTTTTTTTTTAAATCATTGAAATCAGTCCAAATGCGCCTCTTCAGTGTGGTATGCGTGTATGCTCTCACTGATTCATCGCCATGTAAGCCGTGATTTGCGTGTGGCTCACAGACTCCAATACAAAGAGAGAGAGAGAGAAAAAAATACTTTTTATGTTTTAATGTCATCTGTATGGGTAGGATTTGATAGCTGTCGCATCCTCTATCGTGCGCGAGAGAGTGTGTGCTACTGAATGTATGCGTGTGTGTGTGAGAGAGATATTGATGGGGATGAAGATGGATGGGGAGAGAAAGGGGGTCGAGGAGGTGTGGGGGGTAGCTGGTGCAACAAATTGTGCGTTTGAGCGCTCGGTAGAGACTGTATGTGTCTGTGGTAGTCCCTGTTGCCAGCAGGACATTACTGCTAGAAAAAGGCCTACGTCATATGGTAATTCAAATTCAGTTCAGGTACTCTCAGCATACACGTTTGCAGCAACCAGAGCGCCGGATTGGCCAGGTGGGCAGGCTGGCCCTTAGGAAAGGGCGCTTTGAGTGGGAATGTGGCGAAGCAAAAGCTTGAGGTCAAGCTTGATTTTACAGAATCTGATCATGCCCACATTTCCTCTCTCTCCTTCTCTGTGGTTCTGCCTGTTGACCCAGTACGTCTGCAAAACCTCAGCAAAGCCACCCATGGGTGATTAACTCAGAAATGAGGTTGTCATCGCTCCCTATAACAGGTTAACCAGAAACTACAGTGTTCATTTTAAAACGTAAACTGTCAACTCCTAAAGTTGTTGCTTTTGGCAATACAGCCTCCTTTTTTTTTTTTTTTTTTTGAAAATGTGAATAGGAGCTGTCCATCAGTGGGAGGTGCTGAAATGCCTTGATGCTGAAAATACTTGTGTGTTGGCTGAAATGGGTAGAGGGGGTTGCGTTTGGAGCAGACATCTGAAAGTGCTAGTGCTGCTGCAGGCAAAAGCCTTCCACTTAAACCTGAACTGGTTTGTCCTCAAGTGTACACGTTCATACGCACATCTGGCGATTTTACAACCTGCCTGTAAAATCAAGGACACAGTTGGAGTGTTTAAGACTAGGGCTGCCATTTAGGGTTGGTTAGCACAATATTTGCATTCATAAGCATAGCCTATACCCATTTTATATTACCTATAGACTGCTTGATTTGGCACGGTGTTTGATGATTGAATGGTGGATTGAATCAATCTTAAATACTGCATAGGCATTTTAGCAGAGGGTACTGTTAATAGTAGGGAGATTAGTGCATGTTACAAATCAGATCATTTATTCCTTTGTGTAATTATCAGTATAATAATGTTTTAATTCAAGTTTTTAGTGGTGTTCTTGCCAACATATGCAAAAAAAATCACTGCACAGTAACAATTCATTTTCAGCAAGTTTACCTTTACATTTTTAATTGGCATCACTTGGCCTGGATTTATTTCAGTGCACTGTAACACACTGGTAAATTAAGGCCACACACCGGGAAGTGTCTCAATAGGGCATTGGGTCAACACGAGCCACCTGAGCTGCTACACTGGCTTTGAGACTCTGCAAAAAATAAATAAATAAATAAATAACTGAAGCCCAACTGAAGAAACTGAAGTTTTTTAACCAGAAGTTCAACCATTTGAATTGTAAAGATGGTTTGTAGAAAAAAATGTAGTGTTCTGCTTGTTTGAAGACTGGTGTTTATTACTGCCATGGTGGTAAACATCATTTCCATGTTCCATCACACAACTCAGGGACCCATCATGACCTGTGGATTTGGGTTTGCCACCTCGTAATATCGCTCAGTCATCAGGACAGAAACAGTGTAATAAATGTTTTCACCCTGACAGGTGTTGTGGTTCTGGCATTTACCTGCCTGCTAAGGGGACCAAATGGATGTAAACCGTGCCAGGACCACTCACCAGAACAGCTCTGACAGAAGCCTTCACTGTGGGAAATAAGCACTTGGGCGAATAGATTTCTTTTCATGCGTGACACACATGTAGTCAACCACTGGCTCAGAACAGGGTGAATGGTGACTCATCTAACTATCCAAGGTTTTTTTTTTTTCCCTCCTCAGTAAATCACTGCTTTTGTTCTTGCACAGACTACTGCGCAAAAGGGGTAATTTACGAATAATAAGGGCTTATCGCGATGCAGTTCCACCATAATATTGCTCTCTAATTTTCGTGTGACAAGCTGCCTTCTTACACCTCAGACAGACATTTGTAGTGAATTGAATCATAGTGCCTCGTCTGTTTTTTTTTTTTTTTTTTTCTTGCATTTAGAAATAATGCACAAAACATCATAGTCAAGGACTATGTGCCTGTTCTTCCCAGGTGGTTATGTCATTCAATATTTATTCACCTTAACTACTTTACCAATCGTTTAACATCATTAAGTCAAACAGCGTACATCACAGAAGCTCCAGCGAAATGCACTCCAACAATCAGCCCTCTATAAAAGTCACAGATTCCTTCTTCGAGCCACAGGAGCCAAAATAATGAGCAACTGGGTCTGCCCAGAGTTTTACACACAACACTAAGCATGGTGGGATGTTAATCACCGACTAATTTTAAGGACCAGTCACACGCCTGCATGGAATAAACTGCATGTTTCACTTGTCAAATTACCTGCCAGTCAAACTTGGATGCATAATTAATTTCCAGAACTCATTACTATTAATTGCAATAACAATTAGTTGATAAATGATTAATGGACAAAAAAATAATGCATTTATAACAAATAAAAATAGCAAAATACCAAATATTATTTGGTTCCAACAACTTAGATGTGAAGATGACATTATTTTGCTTTTGTTTAGCTTCCCCCTTTTATTTAGTGAATGACTGGGTAACCTTTTGACCAACCTAAACCCGTCTTCATATAATGATGGTGTTTATTAAACTAGTCGTTCCCAACCTTGTTCCATAAGGGACCCCTTCTCTGTCATTGATTAAACTGACAAAACCTGACCAAGTGGCATATTCTATGGCTATTTTGTATTATATTAGAGCTGACAAAGTTAATGTGAAATGTGTTAATGCAACTTGCAATTTTTAATTAACCTCTAAAAATCCATTCACTTTAAAAAGCTAGAGTTAAGATACTGGCATCATATGAAATTAGAAAATCTAAGGAATCCACTGGTACCATCCATGTCATGCTAGCTGTTAAGGAAGGTGACTGAATAATGCTCCAATCTTGCACTAAATTTTGTCGAAGATACACTGGCATGGCCATTTGCAAAGGGGTCTCTTGACCTCTGACCTCCAGATGTATGAATGTAAATGGGTTCTCTGGGTCCCCACCAGTCTCCCCTTTACAGACATGCCCACTTTATGATAGTCCCAGTCAGTGTGGATCAAGTCCTAGTCAAGTCAGCACTCTGACACACTGACAGCTGTTGTTGCCTGTTGGATCGCAGTTTGCCATGTTCTGATTTGAGCAGATTTTTATGCTAAATGCAGAACCTGTGAGGGTTTCTGGACAATAGTTGTCATTGTTTTGTGTTGTTAATTAATTGCCAGTAATAAATATATACATACATTTGGTTAAAGTAGCATATTTTCCCACTCCCATGTTGATAAGAGTATTGGATACTTGACAAATATCCCTTTAAGGTACATTATGAACAGATAAGAAATGTGTGATTAATTTATGATTAATCGCTATTAAGTATGGACAATCATGCGATAGATTGTCAGTAATCACTTTAATTGATTAACAGTCTTAATTATATTCAATGCATAACAATACAGAACAATTGATAAGCTGTACAATTATCTTAAATAATTAACCTAATAACTTGAAATCTGTGTAAACAGAGCGATTCAGATACATTTTGAGCAGATTATTTCCTATGACTATTGCATCAGAGATGAGCTATTCTTAAGCTGTTTTTAATACAATTCTCTGTATTTTTATTTTATTTTATTTTTACCAGTCATACCTACTTAATAGGCCTATATTCTTTGACAAATTCTGTGTTTTCTTCTCCCTGACACTTTAAACTTGTGTTCAGGTCTTCATTGTGCCCTTATCCTCTTTAATAATAATACAAACTTTAAAAATATCAATTTGATTTAGTTCTTCACAGAAATGAATGAAATGTTAAGATACAGGCCAAGTGGATGTATTTTTAAAAAACAAAATAATGGTCAGGAACCAGAATGTTAAACTACAAGAGACTTTTCTTTGTGTAAATTATGAACTGGGATAGATTTATGCCTGTTTTTTTGCAAGCCTTGGGATTTGATCTGTCAACAGCAAAAATGCTGACTCATTTCCAAATTACTATCCTCTCCATTGTACTTATCCGTTTGGTGACTGATGGTGGCAGTCGGTGTTTTTGAGGGATATGCTTTAAATACATGGCCACTGTTTTGTTGTTTCATCAATTTATATTGTGGTCTTGGCCTCCTGCATACTTCTCTGTGTGATATGAGGATTGGTGTTGGGAGCGGCGATAAATTATGGCTCAGATTCTGTCTGGACGAAGTGAAAATAGTCCTTCCAGGCCTGCACTTTTTATCTTAACTAATACAGAAGGATTAAGTGCATTTCTGTATATATGTATATGTAAAGTATGCCTGTGTGACATAAATAAGCGAGTGGGATACAGCTCAAGATAAAACTGACTTTCAGCCGGCTCCATTTGATAGATAGCACTCTGTATCTTTCCAGTGGTACCGCCACAAAACATGTGTTTGTGTCGAGTCTAGAGACAGGCCGATCTGAACGAGTTGAACTGCTCGGGTGTGAAACAGTCCAATGCATGCCAGGCTGGAGAGACTTAGTATTCACTGTAGCAGCTTAAGTTATGCCTTTGTGCACTAGAAAGGGGATTATTCAGCAAATCCTGCTCTGTGTCATTCACGATTCAGCATTTCTAAATCAACAAATATTAATGTGGTGATATATGAAGAGCCTGTATCTGCTCCTGTGTGCCCATCGACCCACTATGGTTCATTAACACTAAGTGTGTCTTATGTGGAGTGACAGCATCGATGCCTGCAAAAAAAATCAGAACTTATGGCACAAATGCCATTATGACACATTCACTGTTGTGACTGCAGCCGTTGGTGCCTTATTTCACCATCTGTGTTGTGTACTATCTGTCTGTCGTGGCCTGCAGCAACAACCAGCCATCAACTCCAGTGAGAGCCTCTGATAGGAAGAGTATGCTCAGGCTATGGGTACCATGTTTCTGCCTCTTCAGCAAGCAGCCACTTTCTGCAAATGCCATAATACCCTTTATAGATTCCTCTACAGACTTCCAACAACCTACACATAGACGTAGAGTTTAGCAATAATGCTTGAATCAACATTATTTCCTGTGATTATAGGTATGGTGGTGCTGTGATGTGAGGCACAGCTGAGTAACGCCCACCGCACTGAAGAATGCATAATCACAGTAAACAATGTCCTAAAGGCAATTATGCCTTTTATACAACAATTCCACTGCTTTTTGTGTGCCATTTCAAAAGTTTTCTTCAGAGTGTGGTAATATGAATAAAAATCAAGACTCATCACAACGGCTGATACAGCTAACAGGAAAGCACACAAAGCTGTGCATCGTGGGAATGATTCCTGGGAATGTGCAGGGCTGTGTTTTGATAGCTCATTTCATTTTGGATCTGATCCCAAGCTGTTAAAACACTCTGATTATAGTCAAGTTCAAAGTCAAACCAGTCTCTCATTGAATTTTTTATGTCCTTTCTATTTTTATTTGCAAAAACAGTGAAAACATTCAGGAAGGGTAAGCAGCTCCCATGAGGTATGGTCTTGATTTTCAGGTCAAACGATGTCAAGACAGACATAATTTAAGAAAACTCTAAATTTGGACCAGTTTTAATAGACGATCTGCAAAACACGAAATTAACAGATACTGAGATGCAATCTATATGGAAAAACATGTTTTAATTATGGTAATGATATCCTTTTGAAATTCATCTTTTTTTTCTTTTAAGGTTTATATTAAAACCTTTTGTCACTTAAACTTGCTGACTGCTAAATGTAAAAAAAAAAAAAAAAAAGGCTTCAGATTTCATCATGAAATTCAATAGATTCACATTCAGAAAATGCTTTTTAATCCCAACTTGAGGAATGTACAATTAACCATTCCCTGCTGCTACTCCATCAAGCTGTCAGAGCTATGGAGCCCACACTGTCACTAACTGCGCTCCCTGAATATGTATTATGTCATTTTTGGAAAAGTGATTTCAGAGAGAAGCAGACCACCATTTCAAGGATATATCCAAGATGTCAATGAGATTCAGCAGCAAAAACAGGTTAAAAAGATAAAGAAAGAAGTTACAGCCTACAGATCACAATGTAAAAGTGTACCACCACATATTAGACAGAAGACAATAAAATTAAGGAACAACACTGTTCCTGTAAAGCCAGGTAGTTTTTTTTTTCACTGGTGCAATCAGTTAAAAAGCAAAAGCAGTATGTGTATACATTCAGTATACCCTCAGTAGCCTGCATAGCATAGTGCTAATGCTATAATGATGTGCTAACATACTCTACTAATGTTGGCTTCACAAGAATGTAGAAATGTAACATTTTAGAAACAACTCTAGGTAACAAGTATCACTATTACACATCAACCACAACACCAGTCTGAAAATGAAGGATATCTGATATGAGTCTATGGAGCAGAGCCAGGCAGAAGAAACGAGTCATAAAACCTGGAAATGAGCTAACGTTTTAGCACTTGCAGGTTAACACAAACTTAAGAAATTTTAACATTTTGTTCTGCAACATAAAATACATCAAGAAATACCCCTCTTGAAGCCTTTATCGGTCTCAAAAAGCAGTTGGTGGCTAAATGAGACTAAACATCATCATGTCTGCCTTTCGTGTATAATCGCATTCATGCAACCTTCAAAGGACTGAATTCAAAAATCATAGAAGTGGTGCTTATTCATGGAGATTATCTTGCTGACCAAAACTTGTAAGTCTCATGAATTGTTTGTTTGCCACAAAGCTCATTTGAGCAATAATCCAAAATTCAATGGAAAAATCCCATTGGCTTTTCCTCAAGGGAACCCATACGATTCTACCTTCCTGTTTGGCTTCCAATATATGTCATCCTCAGAGCCCTCTATTGTTATCAGACTCTGGTCAAATAATTCAGCCTGATGCTACCAATTTCTTGACATGCAGTGGTCACAGAAATGTTAATTAAGCTGAAATGTCAATGTATGGTTCTTCTAAAGTCAGTTAAGACAAACAAGAAACTGACAGAATAAGTGAGTGTCAGTCTAATCTCTATCAATGAAACTGTAAATCTGTTTTGAATATCACACAGTCTCCCAGTGAAAGGTGGCTCTTGTTCCTTCATGGAGGGCCACAGCTGGGATTCACAGCTGTTACAATGAATCACATTAGAAAAAAAAACAGAATAACATGTCTATAGAAACATCAAAACTCCCGCAGTATAATCTGTTTCTCCTATGTCCATCTGTATGGTCAATATGTTGCCATTGTGTGTGGTTTTTTTTTTTTTTTTTTTTTGCAGAACTATGAGGCTAATGAAAGTTTTGAACATTATGCTGCAGGAGGGACTTTGAAAGTCTGGGGCAAGCTGTTGGGATCCATGTTGGAACCACCACAAAGCTATCATCCTCCAGCCACAAAGCAGCAGCATATATGACATTCAAGCATACTTTACTCCCAGCCTGTGGCATGAAAAGAACAGAAACAGGAGAGATACAGTTTATACTGTATGTTCAGATAATAGTACACACATACTGTACATTGTAGTCATTTTGTCCATTTGGACACTAAGAAGAAGGAGGGTCTACAGCCATGCTAGGAGTTCAGACTGCTAGCATGGTTACTGGCACTTTGTGCTAAATGCTAAAGTTAACATGCTCACAATGACAATGTACATGTTGATATTCAGCAGGCATTATGCTTACCCTGTTCAACATCCAGCCCATTCGCCATAAAAATGGAATTTGGAATTGAACCGTTTCTGCAGACCACAGATACATTGAATGGCAATGTTTTTGTATTCAGTCAGAACAAGTGATGTGTGTTTAAAGAGCGAAAGAGACACACCAGGTGGGCAGGAGGGGACGTCCAACAAACACAAGGCTTTCATTGAGGGGATTACCATATTTTTAACACTATAAGGCACACCGGATTATAAGGCGCATTAAGTGAAACAAAACGGTCAGATAAGTCAAACTTTATTCAATTCATTTAACTCAACAACTTCAATAACTCTCAACATTTTTCAGTTGTAACACATGGAATTCAAAACAATACACTCACTTTTCAGTTCATTCCTCTTCCACCAATCCATCAAATCCTTCATCCTCAGTGTCTGAGTTAAACAGTCGGACGATTTTAAGTCGCCTTATAGTGCGAAAAATATGGTACTATTTGCACCATGTGCGTCACATTACAATCAGCTGTTTGTTTGCATCCTGTGTTCACAACGTTCAGTGTTATTTTCACTATACAAATGTAGTAGTTTTAAATACAACCATGTAGTTTTTAACGGTTGTATAGTGCGTCGTTAAGTTAGGTTATATATCAAACCATGATCTGTTTTCTACCCTTCTAACTAAAAGTATTTTTGTTGACTAGGTCTAACTAAATATTTCACAATGTTAACAACATGGCATTGTGTTTCTGCAAGTGTGATACAAGGCTGATGTAAAACATATTTATGAAGCATAGTTTTGATTCAGAAAACTCACAATTCAATATGTCCGTGGTTTGCAGAAACATCCCTTGCCAACATTTTTTCTGGTAACTGGGCTGTCATCGTCTTAGTTTAGTACATTAGTGTATATATATATATATATATATATATATATATATATATATATATAAACATATATATAACCATGACTAGCTCAAAATCCAGCCTGCATATAAAGAAAATCTGAAACTACTGTACTAGTACTCATCGAGCTAATTAGAGACCTGCAGAGGAAAGAGAATCAAATCTTTACACTGCAAAGACCACATGCAGCTCATGTGAAACACAATGAATCTACATTGTGAGCCATCCACCAGCAATTCTGAACAGCTCCTGCTTTTGTTACTTTTAAACACAACTACATAGCAGACTCCAACCTGCACCAAAGAGAGTCATATGTGTACTCTGCCGTTTGATGCATGAAGTTCAAACCTAGTGTAGGTGAAAGCAAGCCCTTGGAAGAGCTTTGCCACAAAGCCCGGGCAAATCTCATTGTCTCTGCTTATCAGCCTCAAATTTACTCCGCCTTACTGAGATATTCCCTTAGAGAATTAGGGATAATAGCTGAAGTGATGACGGTCATGATGAGTCTCTATCTCTCTCATGTTCATAACCCCCCTCCTCTTTCGGTCTCCCTCTCTCTAACTTCACCCTATTTATCTAATTCCCCACATATTAATATACATTTTATCTCCTGTCTCTTCATTTAGCTCAGATGTCTTTGATGAGAATATCTTGACATTACTTTGAGGACTTTCATGTTGCAACTTGCTAGAAGGAACAGAGAGTGATTCATGATATACACTGAAGGTTGTTACCAAATCAGTGTAAGAATGACATGAATTTCTAGTTCATCATTAATGCTTTGGCAAACAGCTTAGATTCTAGTTGCTGGAATACATCAAATTGGCTTAATTGGCAAAGATGAAACCCCAGTAACCGGCGCCAAGTCAAACACTACTAAACTGAGAAGGGAAGCTTGTAAGTCTGACAAGATTGCCTTTTTAGTGTGTGGCTCAGAGTCGCCTCTGCTACATTTTTCCTCTTTTATGACAACACTTTTCTTCAACCACAGTATTTTCTGGGCTTGAACAAGGCTGTTCGAACATCTCGTTCCCTGTTGCCATGTACTAACACATTATTGGTGAACCTCATTGTTTGCCACAAGAGCATTTTGTCCTTCACATTCAAAGGAAAAGAAAGAGAAAAGCTCTTACGATGCTATTCTTTGTGTCTTGTCTCCTCAATAACAACACAAGATCTCTTTCATTTGTTGGGAAATGCATTAAGCCTTGACTAAGTATCCAATCCAATCCACTTAAAGGACAGTTTCAACACTTTGATCTTTTACTTGTTTTCTGCATCCTCTAACTGTTCACCAGTGAATGGGATGTTTCATTCACATTTGTTGCAGCTAAATTCAAAACATATTTATTAATATTATATTCTATTTCTACCAATAGATCCACGCAAATGCCAAACATTGTTCCTTTAAAAAATGTCTAGATCAGCTAATCTGCAGGATCAGGATCACAAAAGACCCAACTAGGCACAATTTTGTTATTCCACATAACATAAGAAAAGAAAAAAAAAAAGTCTCAATACTGACTAAAGCATCCACATTACAGACTGGATAAAGAAATATAGCATACATTAGATAATAAGACAAAAGATAGTATCAGTAGCAGGATGGAAATATGACACATATAGGTTATCCATGACTACGTGGAGAATTATTTCTGGAAAGACATATTGCTGTTGTTTTTTTTTTTTTTTTTCTAATCCACTTTTTCAATGCTTCAAAAACTACAAAGGCAATTCTTTTTATGTCCACTTAACTGGATAGCAGCAGAAATCACAGACACAAACATCTCCAAACATCAGTGAATAAGGTCTATTTAAAATTCTGAGCATGCCTCAATAAGGCTTAGCTTGTGCAGCAACTTGATTCCCACAATGTCACTCGAGAATCACTGGATCATCTTGTCAGGTTTCAGGTAATGCGCTTGGCAAGCCAGTCCACGCGCCAATCAGTGTCCTGCAAGGGGCTACTGGCAGCTATGGCCATGGTTTATGTGTGTGATGCAACATGCAAGCACCCCTCTAAAAAAAACAAACAAACAAACAAGAAATGCAACTCTTAATGAGGTCAGCATAGATGCTGCACATCAGTAATATCAGAACTGAAGAGCATTCCTTCATTGAAAGAAAAGCAAAGGACTGAAGGCTTTCCTTGATGGAACAGATGTTTCTGCTCTTCTCCTGACTGGCTACAGCAAATGTTTGATTGACAGATGGTTCATCTAATCACCTGCCACTTTTTCCTGGTTTTCTAGTTCTGTGTAGTAAACTATCTTTTGAGGCCACAATAATGTACTACTCAATTGTGTTTATATATATTTTTCAATAACTGCTTCAATCATCAAAGGTGGCAAAGCATAATTATTTGTTGCACCTGAAGCTCAGTATGCATTATTAATTTCCTTTTAATGTCTATGAGAATACACAGCTGAAGCTAAATGTTGCAAGCTTGTCTAACTAGCACCTGCTGCCTGGACTTTAATCATCCAGGCAGCGAAGGGAATACGGACAGAAAATGAGGGGGAGTCCCCAGTCTTTACCTCATTTACACCTTTGGTCATGAAAATGACTAACAATAACAGCCAGTTAATAATAAGAGACAGTAGCACTCCTTGACAGTCCTTCCTGCAGTGTTTTTATTTATTTATTTATTTTATTATTATTATTAGGTCCTATCTTCTGATTGGATACAGAATGCAGAAATACACACATTGTCTGTCCAGTCAGGCTACAGAAGCATTTATTTACTTCTCTTTCCTCACTGACAGAGTATCAACAAGAGGGCAAGGAAGGTCAGAAAAAGTACAGTGTCCTTATACCTGATAAAAACCAATCCGACCTTGGTTTTTGGTAAACACTAAATGTCAACGTTTTAGGCACTAAAAAGAAAAGAGCTTTGTTTTTAGCTTGACTTCACAGCCATGTTGTGACAATATAATGGGTTTGAAAGAGTTTTTCCTTTGCCAAACAGCCTCTACAGATACATTGTAGTCATTTTGAGCATTTGAACACTAACAAGATTTCAGTCCACAGCCTTGCTAGCAGCTTTGTGAGACTCTGCTTACAGGCACAGTGGTGCTTTGTGCTAAATGCTAAAGTCAGCATTGCTCATAATGACAATGCTCACACTGATGTTTAGCAGGTACAATGCTCACTATGCTCAGCGTTTTAGTTTAGTGTGTTAACATGGTAACATTTGCTTATCAGCACTAAACACAAAGTACAGCTCAGGCTGATGGGATGTCATGAGATTTGCAGGTATTTGGTTACCTGCAAATCTGCAGGTGCACTGCTGGATTAATTACAATTTCCCCACTTGATGGAAAATTAAAGGACAAACAGCTATTATCCTGAGGGGATTATGAATGCCCGTAGTTCAAGGCAATTCATCCAACCATTGCAAGACATCTCACTAAAGACCACAAAGGCAATCTCATGATGGCGCAGCAGGAAAAGTCAGCTGATCACCCATATCACCAGCATGGCTACACCTCCCTTCAACTTTGTGGTTTGAGTCATCGAGTTAATTAGAGACCCACAGAGGAAAGATAATCAAATCTTTACACTGCAAAGACCACAGGCAGCATACAGTATATGTGCAACACGATGAATCTATATTGTGAGCCACCCACCAGCAAGTCTGAGCAGCTCCTGCTTATGTTGCTTCAAAACACAACTACACAACAGAGTCCAACCTACACCAAACAGGAGTATTCTGCCATTTGATACGTCAAGTTCAAACAGTGTAGGTGAAACCGAGCTTTGACTCAAACTCTTCAGGCACTGAAAAGGAAACTATGAGCCCTGTTTTCAACTTGACAGCCATGTATTGTTGCGTTAATGTATTGGGACTGAAAATGCTTTTGAAAGGTTAAGAGTTTATCCACACCCAAAGAGGAGCACATACCGTCTCAAATGAACTAAAAGATGGAAATAATCAATATTTAAGTAGCATGATAATTATAGATATATCACAACAATTATTTTCATTATCCATTCATTTGTAGATAAGTTTATCATTTTGTGTATTGTCGGTAGAGGTAAGATTGGGCCTAAAAAATCCAGCCCGACCCGACCCAGGCCCGCGGGTATTAAAGCCTGACCCAGCCCGAGCCCAATCAATTAACTTGATTTGCAGGCCCGAGCCCGAAACAAACCCGAAATTTTATATTTTATTTGTGAGGACTCAGGAGGAGGAGGAAAGGGAGGGGATGCGTCAGTCAGACCCGGACAGAGCACTGCTCCGGGAAAAGGGACTGGTTGCGATTTGTGTGATCACATTTGTGACGATGCCTGAGCATAATGATAACAAATTAAAGCCTGTCTTTTGTAACGAATTCTCCCGGTTAAACAAGACTGTAAGATGCATATTCAACAAACATTTATATCTTACCATACAGCGCCTTCTCTGTTTTATCCAAATTATTTATTTTATAACAAGTATTCCTTAGTTTAATATCCATACATTGTTTTAGTCTCTTCATCTTCATCTTCAACCGCTTATCCGGGGTCGGATCGCGGGGGCAACAGCTCCAGCAGGGGACCCCAAACTTCCCTTTCCCGGGCCACATTAACCAGCTCTTACTGGGGGATCCCGAGGCGTTCCCAGGCCAGTGTGGAGATATGATCTCTCCATCTAGTCCTGGGTCTTTCCCGGGGTCTCCTCCCAGCTGGTCGTGCCTGGAACACCTCCCTAGGGAGGCGCCCAGGATCGTTTTAGTATACATAATATATAAATATATATTTATTAAAAAAAAGTTAGTGAGAGAGAAGCCCAGCCCGGCCCGACCCGAACGTAACAATTGACATTCGGGCCGGGTCGGGCTCGGGCTTGGGCTTGGGCTAAAGATCTTACCTCTAATTGTCGGGTATACACAACACTCAACTCGAGACGATTTTGGGCCTGATTTCCCTCTTCTGACAACTGTCAGCAAAACCATGTGTTTTTGATGGTTCTAAAGATTATCTGTCCAGATATTCACGTAGTGTGAGGGATGTTAAGAGTGTGTTTTACATCCTCCCATCTACTCAGAAGTCCATCATGGACAAACTGATTTTAAATCGTACTATTAAACATTTTCAGTAGTTAAAATTGCATATCTTGTCGTGTGTGGGGACAGCCGATGACGTAGTCACATGGGAAAGAATGATTGAGAACTGAGCTGACTGAAGCAGAAGGACAATCACGACTTTATTGCGGCCGCGGCTAATGTACGAGCTAATGCACGAGCTAATGTACGAGCATAAAGTAGTAGTAAGAAGTTCATTTCTAACTCTTCAATGCCTGCTGTCGGCCATGTTTATTTATACAAAGTAACGTTTGAGTGCGAGATACTTTACAAGATTTAGTTTTATTAATAGTCTGAATCTGTTAGCCAAACCATTGCTCTCCTCACACTGTGGGAACAAAACCGTTAAATTTAACATAACATGTCGTGATGTGTGGAGTCTCTCAAATTTTACACATTTGTTGACCATAGTGTGGGCCAGTCCTTTCTGTTTTCTAAAGCTCAAGGTTATGTATTCAAATTGCTTGTTTGAAAACCATCAAATATTAAAATTTAAGAGGCTGAAATTGTAATATATTTGGCATTTTTGCTTAGGAAATTACTCCATGATTTGCTGTCAGTCAACATTTTGTTAACTGAGTAATTCTTTCAGCCGTAATCAATTATCAACCAATCGAAAACATGAAAACTATTTATATTTTATAATTCATAATCAGTCATGTTTCCAGCAAGAATGTTAAACATTCTCTGGTTTCAGCTTGTTAAATATAATATTTTCTAATATTTTTTAAACAAAATCATTGATCAGTTTATCACAAAAATAGTCAACCAGTGGTGGAATGTAACAAAGTACATTTAATCAAGTACTGCACTTAAAAAGTTTGAGGATTTTGTACTTAATTTGAGTATTTTCATCTTATGCTACTTTATACTTCTGCACCACTACATCGCTGAGGTAAATATTGTATTTTTTACTCGCTTTTACTTGGCAGCTTTACACGTTACTTTGCAATTTATATATATATATATATATATATATATATATATATATATATATATATATATATATTATATTATATAGTATTAAATATACTTCAAAAGTAAACAAAAGTATTCATTATACAGAATGGCCCATTATATATATATATATATATATATATATATATATATATATATATATATATATATATATATATAATGGGCCATTCTGTATAATGAATACTTTTGTTTACTTTTGAAGTATATTTAATTTATTTGATAATTTTGGTAATACTTTGGTACTTTTACTTGAGTACCATTTTCAATGCAGGACTTTTACTTGTTTTTTACATGTTATTTTTACATTGTAGTATTGCTACTTTTACTTAAGTAAAATATCTGAGAAATTCTTCCTCCACCGTAGTCAACAAATGCAGCATTGGTGGTTCAGTGGTAGAATTCTCGCCTGCCACGCGGGAGGCGCGGGTTCGATTCCCGGCCAAGGCAGCACACTCTTTGGGGGGCGGCAGTAGCTCAGTCCGTAAGGACTTGGGTTAGGATGTGGAGGACCCGGGTTCAAATCCCCCATGGACCAAGACCAACTGGTTGCTGGAGAGGTGCCAGTTTACCTTTTGGGCACTGCCGAGGTGCCCCTGAGCAAGGCACCAAACCCCCAACTGCTCTGGGCGCTTGTCAGGAGCAGCCCCCTCACTCTGACATCTCTCCATTGACATGTATATGTACTATGTACTGTGTACTGTGAACAACAGAGTGTAAAAAACTGAATTTCCCCACTGTGGGACTAATAAAGGAATATCTTCTTCTAAACCAAATGATGATGGCAGTAATGCAGCCCTAAAAATACTGTTGTGCAATTGACTTTTAATTTCACTGAAACTATGACTCAAGCCAGACAAGCATCCATATCTCTCTTCACTAGATTTCCAGTCGTGTTCTCTCATTCTAGAGTAGTGATGATATGTAGACTGTGTATCATGAGTCATTTAATATAGCGTAGAGCAGCTAGGCTAAGGGGCATATGGCCATGTTGGAGCAGAGCCATGTGGCTTAAGGCGGGGTAAATGGATGGGCAGAGATTGTTGGTGCATTAGCTGTTCGGCTCCGCATCATGTTTCACTGTTGTTTCTACAGAGAGCACACTGTTTATCCAACAGCAGTAAATAAAACATTACAATCACATTTTTTTTTTTGCTCCATGTTAGAGGAAGTTGGTGTTCCAGGGAATTAGGGCTGTCACACTGTAAATACCGTTTGTCTGTGCATGAAGATGAGAGAGAGTAAAAAAGGAGAGACAGAAGGAGAGGGAGAACGCTTGTGATCCACTAAAATATCCTTGGCGACGGAAGACGCTGTATTCACACATTATTCACGGACAGTTTGTACCAACACTAACATTCTGCTAAGGCTATGATCGGCTGTGATTGGCTAAATGCACTAGAGGAAACGCTGCTGCAGAGCTAGTGAGCTGACGACGGACTGTGTGTGTCGACTGTTGATTATGGGGAGAGCCTGTGGTTCCATCTATTTCATATTCATGAGCCAAATGGTTCATGTTGTATTATTCATGAACAAATTAGACGTTCAAAACACCAGTGTGAGCAAAGCCGTATGGAGAATGTACCGGGACTCCTAAACCTAACTTTCACTTGAAGCTCACCTTTTTCTAGCCGGATGCTCAACTCCAAATGTTCCTGTTTCTTTCTATCACTGATCTTGATGCTGCGTTCCTTGTTGAAATGAGCTGCTCAAGCTTAATATAGCTTACTCTTTTTTTTGGGGGGGGGGTTCACAGTTCCAGGCTGCTGTTCTTATAGCAGTACTGAACCGAAGATAGGCTTTTTTTAATATATCCTGTTTACTGTACGAGAGGTTGAGAGCCGACCGGCTTGTAAGAGACCGGCTTTGTTCTGCCTCTCTGATCAGCTGGCTTGCTAGCAGTCGGGACGGAGCAACAGAAGTGTGTCCAATCAAGCTGAGCCCTGTTTTAAAAGGCCCTGCAGTCCTTGGGCAGAGGCCGCGTTTATGACCCAAAATCAAGGAGATGAGCCTGGCCCTCGTCCAAACCCTCAAGCTCGTATATTCTGTTTGAGCAGATCCAGAGGAAAGGGCAGCACTCCAAGGAGACCCCATGAGACACCTGTACATGTGTAACTGACTGTGTGTGTGTGTGTGTGTGTAAACAGTGTATAGGATGAAATAAAACCTTGTTAACCTTCAAGCCTGCTGTCATTTTGTGGAGGCAGAGATCTAGCAATATGAATGAAATCATTAAATTCACAATGTAAATACTATCACAGCTGAAGAAATCATGAGGTCAGTAGGGGGGGGGGGGGGGGGGGGGACCAGTGCTGCTAGAAATTACCTTTGACTTCAGTTAACAATCAAATTTAAAAGGACTTCATTTGCATTAGCCAGATGGGAAAGTACAGTATTTTTTGTGAGATTACAATGTGGTTGGTCAATTACTGTAATGGTGTGGATTTATAGCACATTATGTGATCAGAGTATTTCACACAACAGTGGATCTGATCTATTCCAGAGTTGATCCCTAAACTGAAGGTCACAATCACAATTCAATGACTTTGTGAGCCTGAAATCTATTGAAAAGACCCTTTGTCTGAAATTGATTGCAAATTAAATACATCAGGTGTGGTTACTGACCAAAATTTTAAAGGAAATCAATATAATTGCATACCTCAAGTACTGATTATAGTTCAGAAATGTACTTCTACCTCCCAAAACAAATCATCCAGCATCTTTTTTTCAAACAAGGTCCACACAAAGTAATTGCACCAATACCACACAAATGTTTGCTTGATGCAGACTTTGAATCAGCCACCTCAACTGTTTGTGTGTGTGTGTTGTTGTCCCATAATGGTTTGTTTACCTCAGAGTGGATCCATGCCAGCATGGCCCACAATTTCGCCTCGCTCATGGTGATCAATAGGCATTAGCTTGAGACAAGTGTTTTGTCGAGTAGCTTGTTCAGTGAATGATTGGCAGCTCTCTGCTTCACTCAGACATCAACATGAGACCTTCCTATACCTGACTGAGTGAACAGACTTCTCAACCTGAATGAATGAACATGCCTCTCACTGGGCTCTCATTGCAGCTGTTGTGGAGCTCTGAAAGTATCCATCAAAATCGGTTCTAACTCACACTGACAGAGCCTTCTACTGGGCTCTATGGGTAATACTTGCATGGTCGCAGTTCACAAGCGTACATTTGGCCACTGAAAATTTGCATAATTGTAGCCAGCCAATCAAGATGTGCCAACCCTTAATAAATGCAGACCCCACAGTATATAAGGCATAAGGCTTATATACTAGCCAAAGTTGTCGGCTAGTTTTTTAGCCAATAACTTCTGCCAACGCCCCTCAGTCATCTCCACAGTACAACAGCTCCATTTGCAGGTGATGGTAAGTACAACATCTCATTGGTGTCCAGTTCATCAGCATCCTGTGGAAATCCACAGTGATGTAGTTTAAAGAACAAAAACACACACTCAGAGGGTGGTGGTCAGAGGAGATAGATTAGCTCTCAGCAGAGATCCAGGATCTGTGTCTCCCTCACCGATCACAACACAGGAGACGGAAGGGAGTGAACACAGCTATGTGGTTTCTGCTGCATCTCTTTCAGATTATGAAACCCTTTTCATGTTGGTCTCCCATGGGCCAGCCTTCAGTTTATGGAAAGTCTGGCAGCACTGATGTCTGAGACAGGATATCTTAGCATTATAGCTGCTGTCCTGGGGTGTGTTGTAGCAGTGATGGCATTGACCGTAATGCAGGCGCTGGGGTTCATGCCAGCTGCACATCCAGTGGTAGCACTGGCTTGTACACATGCGGTGCCTGACAGAGGTTCTGTGCCACTCAGAGGAACACTGCAGGAGCGAGTGACCTCCTAAATCATGGCGTTCACAATTGTATGCCTGACAGGGTGGGGAGGGAGTAAACTGCTTGGGGAGAGTGGTAGGTGATGCGTGGCTCCAATGCAGGACCGACACATCAACCTCCTTGATCTACAGGTGCTGTTCTTGGTCCTCCATCACTTCACCATCACATCACTGCACCACGATGACCTGGTTCTCCAGGTCATCGTGCCTGTGGTTCTGGGCCTCAGAGTACTTGATGTTTCTTAAGTCCCTCTACATTCTTGGTTCAAGGAGCGGAAGTGGATCCATTCGCCATCTGATGCAACACCCACTGCCCGTTATGGTTCTCCCTGGCACAGCAAGATGATCCACCCCGAGGGGTGGACGCATTTGCACACTTGTCTTAGCCAAGAAAGCTGCTTTGCATCCTTTTTGCTGCTCTTTCTCATCCCTCCTCTGAGTGAAGCAGGAGCAGTTGTCGGTCATTCAGATGGAGGGATGGCTGGTGGTGTGCCTCTTCCCTGTAGTGATAACTGCCATTGGTGTTTGAGGCCTTGATGAAGGATCCCTTTGGGCTTCTGGGCAAGATAAACCTACATGCTCGAGTGCTCCTTGACGATCATGGAAATGTGGTGTGCAGGATGTCCACTGCTGTAGGGTTAAGCCATGGTCGTACCCAGATTAGTAGCGTACTAACTGGATTGGCTTGGGCCCTCTACTTCTCCACTGTCTTTGCCTAGGTTTTAAAGATGTTGGTGGGCCACAGCGACTAACCTCTAGCCCGTCAGTATCAATGTGATTGGCTCGATGTTATAGCTCAGCAAGGTGTGCATTCATCACTGACACTCCTATGCCACTTGCTGAGGAGAGTGCAGGATAGCAGATAGTGGTGTGCACTGCCTGTGGGGTCCACATGTATTCAATTTGGCACATCTTGATTGGCCAGCAACGCTTATGCAGATCTTCAGTGGCCAAATGCATGCTTGTGACTGGAGGGCAGTATTACCCATAGAGTCCAGTAAATGGCCCCGCCTGTGCTTATATTGTAGATCTGTCACTGTGTTCACCCAGGCTTCCTCTCAAATCATAAGCAATATAATGAATACTCCTGCCTTTGCCCTCAACTAAGGCACTGACTCTGAGCAGCAGGTTGCCTCATGGGTCCTGAATGGGCACTGCTCTTCAGACAAATCAGTCATGACACCATTCAGTGTGTGATTACATTACTGGTGTAGAAAAATATCCTCTTTTAGTATTTCACTGACAAAACTTACCAGATCAAAAACTCTTTGTACAGCAGCAATGGGCACAAACTTCAAGGGGCTCAGTCTAGAGATGTTAATAATTAACTGTTTAACTGTTAACCAACATTAACAATTTTAACTGAATAATGCTCTTGGTTAAACAGTTAAGTAAAGCTGAGAAATACTCAGAGGAGCAGCTTGCTGTCAGTTAATGAGGATCAGTTAAAAAAAAAAAAATCTAAATTAGCATCCCTAGCTCAGACTATCAACTGCAACTGGTCTTCTCTATGTGGTTTGCAGTAATGTACTACAGACCGTTGATTCCGCCACCCACTGACATGTGCAATACATGTGTAATTCTGAATAAAAATAACTTAATGCTAAAGCAGCCCTGTTGTCAGGAAAAGATGTTGGCATTGCATGTTTCAGCAAACCAAGGATATGTTGAATGGCAACATTTTTGTATTTGGTGAGAGCAAATGACGTAAAGAGACACACCGGACAGGCGGGAGGCTTGACGGACGAGTCCAACAAACACAATGCTTTCATCCAGGAGACTGCTGTTCATGTCCTGTGTGTCACAACAATCAACTGTTGGTTTGTGTGCTGTGTTCACAGCATTCAGTGTCATTTTCACTGTACCAGCTGTAGTAGTTTTAAGTCCAGCCATGTAGTTCTTTCCTAAACTGAACTATAGTGAGTTTGTTGTGTTGGTATGGTTCTTACATTAGTTGTTATGTTGCTACATGATTATCTGAACACTAACCATGATCTGTTTTTCTAACCTTATCCAAGATTTCTTGACTAAACATAACCAGTCGTTTCACAACCTTAACCACGTGGCATTGCGTTTCTGCAAGTGTGATACAAGGCTGATATGAAACACATTTTTTGGGTTCAGAAACATCACCATTCAAGGTATCCGTGGTTTGCAAAAACATCTAATGCCAGCATTTTTTTTCTGATGATTGGGTTGGTTTAAGTATAACAAAATAATGTTAAAATAAAAGGAACCGTGCAAGAAATGTATGTTATTACAGCTATCACAGTTTCCATCCCTCTTTGCAACAGCATCTAACCAATTTGATTTTATATGTGAAATTACACAGATGTAATCATACTACGTTGCCTGAGCAGTTGTCTTTGCTAACATAGAAGAACAATGGATAACAGCAGCATGTCAAAACTATTAAATTAGAAAATAGTTGCATATTCATGTGTAGCCCTCTGTAGAGTAACAATGTCTGAATGGTAAGGTAAGACACAATGAATAGGAATTTACACAACAAAGACCTGATCTATCAGTGACTGGGGAGGCAGAGAATGTGGCCGTGGACTTTGAGATGTGCAACAGGAAGGATAATTCAATTACTGAAAATCTTGTGGGCTCCTTCCTTTTACTTTCCCCCACGGTGTTCAAGGTTAATTGTCATAAGTTCAGGCCAATCTTCCACCGAGGCATGAGGGAGGGGACCAGAGGAGAGACGCCACACCAAAATTCAATTTTATTAAGATGATTGTGCATTCAAGCAATATTTTCCATTACCCATTGATTCTTCAGTGGAGGCTACAGTCAGGCAGCTTCAAAGAGTCTCTCCAATTTTCTACATAACTTACTGCTTGTCCCCTCTTCTCACAGACATCACAGAAAATAGAAAAATGATGCAAGACATTTACTAGAGAACTACATGTAAGTAAAAGGTAATATGACATGTCTTCTGAACCGTATCCTAAACTGAGGCTCTTGGCTGTGAGATTAACAAAGGTGTTTGGCTTTGCAAAGGCGCTGCAGATAGACGCAGGCCATTCCAGACAGCAGCATGTTCGCGTGTCTCAGCCTTTTAGAGGATTGCTTGTGTAATGCCATCTGTATTCAGGGGATGAACACCCACTTTTACACCAGGGCAGAGAGAGAGGAGCAACAGTGACTTCAGCCAACATCTGTCGCTTTCCCTCTATCTTCCATTCACTCATCCGCTAGTCGCTTTCAACCACTTAAAATTGTGACACAAGACCGGATATGTTAATTGAAGAAACAATTCACTCATAAAATGAATATGAAGGATAAAAGCGTTCGTGAATTTGTATCATGAACTGCTACAAAACAGAACGCTGATTGGCATTTGATATAAAACGCTCAATAAATAATTTATTCCTCCTCATTTATGGAGTGAGCTCTGTCGCATACAAGAAATCCAGTATACAAAAATCTACACATGCAATATTCCATGTAGAAACAAAGGTTTAATTAATGATTATAAAGCTGGACTATAAAAGCCCTCATTCAGAGAGAGGAGAGAGGTGCAAACTAGAGCTTAAATGATTACTCAACATGATCTGCAACTGTTGTATTTATTTATTTATTTACTATTATTATTATTATTATTATTATTATTATTATTATTATTATTATTATTATTATCTGTAAGAAAAATGCCAAACACTTCATTGTTTCAGCTACTAGAAATGTCGTAATTTTATTGCTTTTTACATCTTGTGATCCTAAAGGCATCTTTCACAACTTTTCTTTTACTATATATGTTTAATTTTGATTGACTTTTTGCTATGATCATGTCATCCACTCTGTTCTTCCTCGCAACTCTTCAAATACTGCTGATTGGCCGGTGCCCCTTCAAAACTGATGTACAGAGGAAAATGTAGCTACACTGACAGCATGTGACGAATCGGGTTTTGAACTAACTCCAATGTAAACCCACACGCATCGTTATTCGACTGTCAGAGAAAGTGACGCAGAGCAGGAGGGTTGGTGGATGGGTCAATCAAACACAAGACTTTCAACCAGGACGCCGGTGTTTGAATCCGTGTGAAACTAAATGTAACATTGACTTATTTTTTCATGTCAGTCGTTAGTCGTGTGACTTGTTGGTGTCGTCAGTGCTGTGACTAACGTGAGTCGCTAGTCAGTGAAGTTTATGTCGACTATGACTGTTTTCCGAGGACTACTGATAGAGGCTGGGACACGGGTCTTGGGTTTTGGGCTATGGCACATGCACAGTGTAACAGGAGCTGCAGTCGTGCGCCACAACTTCAGTGAGTGCAGACCAATTTTACTGTGCATGTGTCATACCCTAAAGATATAATGTGTTGATGACGTGTGATATCTCCTCTTTCCACCCTCTTTGCCATTTCCTAACCTTAACTAAGTGGTTTTGTTTCCTAAACCTAACTTCCTGAGAAGTTTATTTTGAAAGGACACTCTGGATATAACGAGCATATGTTGACACACCGTCCAAAAGTAACACAACAGGGGTACCTCGTACATCCAGTGCCAAGAGACCTAGCGACAGTACTGGCTGAGTTAGGAGTGAGAATGTGTTTCGTCATCAGAAACAAGATGAAGATGATGATGCTCTTTCCGACAGTTGGATCTTCACTCCAGAACAAGTTGCAAATAACAAACAAACTTTGCTGTTTCTCTGCTGCTTTTCAGGAGTTGGGAACAATGTGAGAGCCAACAGATCCATGATGCTGCAATGCACAAACTGTCATTACTCTTTCCTTTAGAGTGGTGCGAGATGAGTCCAAAAATCTTTAAATGAGTTAGCATTTTAGCACTTCTGGTTCCCTCGTCTGGAAGTCAATGGGTTTTTTGAATGGGTTTTTGGTGAAATGCCTGAAATAAGGTCTGTGGTTAACACAACACTGCTACATGATATCACGCATACATGTGTACCTTTAGAGCCTTGTTGTGTATAATTGCGTTCATGCAACCGTTGTCTGTAGCATACCGTTAGCTTTTTACTTCTGATGATTGCATTCGCACTTCAAAAATCATAGAAGTGGACTTCATTTGTGGAGATTATCCTATGAAACAAAACACATAAGTATAACGAACATTTGTTTGCCACAGAGCGCATTTTCTGCAATAATCCAAAACCCAGTGGAAAAATCCCATTGGCTATTTGTCGAGAGAACTCTAACTTCTGGTATGGCCTAAAAAAATCTGTCATACCTGCACCACACTCTTGAATTGTTTGCACAGTTTGTCCGTAAATGGGAAAAAAGAGGCAAACAATGTAATGCTGTGAAACACAACAGTGGCTTTCTGCTGTTTACGAGACGCTTCCTCTGTCCAAATGTGATGAGATGTTTTCTTAATTTTATTTTAGCGGAAGCTTTGATGATAAATTATCATTACTTTGTCCAAAAAAAGTCTGGTTTGTTCATCATTGTACCCTTTATGCTTATTTCATCTTTGGGCAGCAACAGCAATCGTCACTTTGAATTTGGCCAGCAGAAAGTTATTTCCCTTTATGTATCCCTTTCCTTACATTTGTGTAATTTGATTATCTGTAGGTGGCATTTCCTTTGTTTGTTCAGTCACCTGGCTGTCGCTGCACATGCCAACTGCCCAGGTATTCCACAAAAAAGCTGCTGTTGCTGCTCCAAGAAAAGCAGAAGCATCATTTTCTGTGCTGAACAAGAGTTTTTGTTTCTACAAGACCTACGAGACACTGAGTGCTTGCACAGCAAATGTTAAAGTTTTCATGACCTGGATATATGTTGAATAGCTGCTCTATGGTAGAAATTGTCAATGGAGAACAATAGATATTGCTAATTAAGAGTTATTTTAGGTTTAGGAGGTGTTCTAAATTGGTAATCAGAGGCTGTTATTGTATTGCTGCGTCGTTAATGTAGACTACTTTTGTGTTAAAAGCCAATTAACATATAGATTAACATACATTATCTGCAGATGGTTCAGATGATGTAAGTATTTTGATGGGGCTTGTTGCACATCTGTATTCTGGTTGGATTCTGGATCGATCTCTTACAACATTAGTCGTGTTTCATAAATGAGGAGCCTGAATAATCTCTCTTACACTCTCACGCACACACACACATTACCCAGAGGGAGATTTTTAACTGTAGTCAACAGATAATAATTAAAAAAAAAAAAGCTGGAGGTTATATCCATTGATCTGAACCACCTGCCAGAGAGACAAAAGTCTATTGGTTGGAATAAACCGGCACATCACAGACACACACACTGTAGGATTATTTTGACTCCAACCTTTACCACTGCTGTCAGAACAAGGCCAAAACAGGAAACTTTGTTGTTCAAATATAGCTCAAACAAGCACCTCTTTTTTCCCCACAGACTGAACACAGGGATGATGAGCACGCCCTATTTTAGTTTGCTATTAATTGACATGACATTATTCAAATAGATCAAATAAACACTTTTAAATTAAATATAAATAATAGGTATTTGGTAGCACTTTTGAATAACCGTTATTTATAAATGGTAAACTGATAGTTAATTAACACTGTACATGACAGGTAATCTGAAAAAAAAAATCATGTGCTTTTGTGTCTTCTGGTGTCCTCCGGTGCCCCTAATGACATCTGCAAGACTTCACAGACCAGAGGAAAACAACCAATCAGAGCCAAGCTGGCGCCTGCTGTCAATGAGCAGCTGTCAATCACTCGAAAGCTCCAATCAAACAAGGCAGTGCTGATCAAATATGAATCAATATTCTGTTACTGAAATGACTATTTCTCTCCTCAAATGTTCTCAGAAACATCTTGTAGTTACTGTTTAGCTGTAAAATGAGAAAGTTTATGACCTGGCAGCCATGTTGAGATCAGTTGAGGAAATACCAAGTACTGCCCACCAGTCAGAGCACAACCAATAGGAACACTCTGTATCTGAAATGGCCTGTGATTGGCCAAAGTCTCCCATCACAGGCTACATTTCCTAAAGCCTAAAACAGAGCCATGAGGAGGAGCAGAAGTCCAGTTTTCTCTCAGAACACTTGAATTACAATATGTTGAAAGGTTATTATCAAATTTTTGACCAATGATGCCAAAAATATTCTGCCGACTGCAGAATCAATTAAATTAGATTAACAAACAATGCTAATTAATAATGTCTAATACTAATTACCAGTAATGCTATAATTTCTGCCATTTCATCATTAGTTTGTGTAATATGTATAAAATACATTGTGTGTATAAATTATATATTGTATCATAGCTGACAACCACAATTACATTCTGATTACGTTAGTAGTACATTTAGTATTACTATTTATTAACAGTTTATTGTTTCACACAATCATATTTTATATACTATATTAAGTATTTGTTAATGATGACCAGATAATTTGTAAACCTTTAAGAAGTTATTTGTAAAACATACACAAATATTACATAGATTCACGGGCCAGAAACATGTTATTAACCATTGACAACACACACACACACACACATATATATATATATATATATCCTCACACAACTTTATTATGGCCAGTGTTTATACAATGTTTATACTCAGTTTACAAACCAACTGTTAACCATAAATAAATGATAACAAATATCTATGTAATGTTTTTACATTTTACAAACAATGTATTTAAGGTTAACGAATAATATCTTAATCATTGACAAATACTTTTGATTGTTAAATGTATATCTTGACAGGTTTTCTTTGATTAGAGATTTCCTCACACACTGTATAATAAATAGGGAGTAGTTTGTTGTTATTTATAGGTCATGTTGCACATTTGCATATTTCTATTTTGAGTTCATTCCCGTGTCAGAAAGATGTCACCCTAGTTCACTAGAAGTGTTCTGACAGCAAGTTCAACCCTTTAAACAGGTAAACGTAATTTATAAAACCCTAGAGCTAGAGTACTGAAAAACACCCCCCTTAAATATTGTACATAGAAAACCAGTCTATCATTGCTCTTTCCATTTTGGAGCAGGCCCTGATTTTAATTACTATACATGGTGAATTAGCTAATGAATAATGAATGGATTCCTCACACTAAGTGCTCTGACTGCTAATGCACTTGCGATTCTCTCTCACTACCCCCTCACACACTGCCAATGTTGCTGCTTTCTGATTCTGTCTTTTTTTTTTTTTTTTTTGAGTCCTCTCTCCAAGTCTGATTCACACACACAATTTCTTCCCACCTCTGCTTTTCTCACTCTCACTCAGATTTGATTAGATTTTCCTCTGTAAGGAATTATTTAGTGATGAGAGTAGAGAATGAGACAGAGTTAGAGAAAGGCTCCAGGATAGAGGGAGACAGATAGTGGTTCTCGGGGGAGTGAGGGAGAAGGAGATAGGTGCTTCGAGGAAAGAGTGAAAAAACTGGAGGATTAAGGTGCAGTGGAGCTGCAGACATGCAAAAAGAGAAAGACAATGTAATCTATGCGCTCAGTGTGCAGAACTTCAGATTGTATGCAAAATATGCACCTGGAAGTATAGGAAAATATATGTAATACATGCAGGGAGATTGTAAACATACTAGCTCTGTATGGATTTTTTTTTTTTACATATCATCCCCATGTCTGCACCTCTTTGTGCCCCAGTTTCCTCATGCAGCTTACATGAAGTGGAAACTCGAAAATGCCCATGGGTGTGAATGTGTTTGTTTGTCTATATGTGTTAGCACTGTGATAGGCATGGCAACCTGTCCGAGGTGGTTCTCACCCAGTGCATGATGGGATAGGCTGCAGCCCCCTAAGGCACTGAAGGCAACAAGTGATACAGAAAATGGAGGGATGGATTCACTTGCCCTGCACCACACAGCATCTAGCGAATATGGTATACATCGTGGAGCATTTAACAGCTAAATAGCAGATATTTATTTCTCAGTTTTTTTGTGGAGACCAAAAACAGACAAAGGGAGGGTGAATGTTTGAGTTATATTCATCAGAGTTCAGAAACAAAACATCAAATGAATGCGAAGGTTGCTCCATATCGACTAGAAGCGGTTTTCAAACTAAATTACCATATCATAATCATCTATTAAAAGGTGATAATTATGTCAGTGCTGTTTTCATAGCATCTCCTGTGCTGAGTTAGGTTTTGGGTATTTATTAGTAAAATCCAAATGTGGTGATTTTCAGATAAATTGAAATATTACCCTTTTCGTTGTATCAGTTTAAAATAGCATAATCTATTCATAAAACCAACAGGGAGTTAACGTAATGTTGCATGCATCATCATATACACTAACACTAACACTTAAACACTATAGCCAACTGACATTAGCCTGAGCCAAAAAAAAACCCCAACAAAAAAACCAACAATTTAACCCTGTTTATGTGTTCCCGTACAACCTAAGTGCATTCCCAGTTAGGTTTTAAATAGGTTTTCAACACATGGTTAACGTTCAAATCAAAACCAAAAGAAACAAAAACTACTTGGTTATCTTTAGGCGCCAAATGCACTTGGTTAGGTTTTGTGAAACGTCATGGATTCACTTAAAATGTGTATGTCCATACATCTGCAACCACTTATCCCGTTAGGGGTCACAGGAGGGCTGGAGCTGATCCAAGTTGGCATCGGATGAAGGCACGGTTCACGCTGGACAGGTCGCCAGTCCATCGCAGGGCTGACACATAGAGACAGACAACCATTCACACCTACGGGCAATTTAGAGTCATCAGTTAACGTAACCTGCATGTCACAGTTTGTTACGTTATTTATGTTGCGTAAGTAAATTAAAAGTAGTCACCATTGACTTTTGCGTTCACCTGAAAGTGAAAGTCCTGTGTCATGTCCTTTTTGACCCATGTGCTACGACCTTTTCCTTCAGCAGACTCATCAGAAACAGATTTGTGATACGTCAAAAACAAACATAATCTGGAAGAAAATATGTATCCCACAAAATGTAACTGACTATGCTGATTTGTTGTATGGGATCGTGATATTTAGGAGACAGGGCTAGAACAAATACATGGCTTGGGGTCTTGCAAGCTACATGCTTGAATTGAACAACCACAAATGAAAGGATAAAAACATTCCACCTCAGATAAATAAAAATCAGCACCACAGCAGCCGGGTAGCTTTGCCCCAGGCTAACCAGGATTAAATATAAACAGTGTCAAACGTGTAAAGATAACGCAGGGTAATGTTAACTTAAGATTAAAGCCCAGGGTTAACAGGTTAAAGATACATGTAGTGTAACATGGTGTTTGGACAGTAGAGCATTGGATTTATGCTGACTGACAACTGCAGGGTGATCCACAAAGGTTAACCCTCATAATGTCTTCCCATTTGCCATACACCTTTTGTCCTCTGGGGTCAAAATGACCCCACTTGGTTTGATTGTTATTTAAAGCATATAGTATAAATATTTCATTCATTTTTGTGTTACACCTTTAGTCTTACTTCAGTCCAACCCATTACCACACATTTTTCCCTTCATTTTGGAATTTAGGGCCAATAGACCTTATTTACATGAACGTATACCCTTTTTTGAGTTACAAAAATAAATGAAATGTGGGGTCAGATTGACCCCAGGACATTATGAATGTCAAAGGTCATATACAACCAAATTTAAAAAAATCATATACAACCACCATCTTCATCACTATACCGGGTAGCAGAGTTATGTATATTAACTTTACAGTACAATTGTATAACACATCATAACGCTGAAGTATTGCGAAGGCATGCACAATATACAAAAGTTAGCAAGAAAATCTCACAGTTGCATTTTAGAGAAGCTGTTGCAGGAGTAGTGGTAAAAGTTGCTTCCCACATAAAATGATGCCGTGTTGTGCAATAATTGCATCAGCATGATTTTTTTTTTTTTTTTTTATCATTGTTGATTAAATTCATATCATTTTTTGAAATGGTCAGTTATAAAACTATGCTAACATGTAGGATTTTAAAGGCTGAAAGTGGCCTATTGAATGTCATACTGTGAACAGAGATCATACTAGTTTGTGACTAGGGCTGTCAAAGTTAACCTGACAGTGATGCGTTCATGCAAATTCATTTTAACGCCACTAATTTCTTTAACGCATTAACACATCAGTCTTTCAGTGGTTGTAGTAGGCTTAGTTTTAGAGTGAAGATACTGGCATCATATGACACCAGAAAACCTATGAAATATATTGATACCAACCATGTCATACTAGCTTGACGCTCCAAACTTGTGAGGTGTTTTGGTGAGGAAAAAAATGATTCGGCCATTTTCGAAGGGGTCCATTGACCTCTGACCTCCAGATGTGTGGATGTAAATGGGTTCTATGGGTACCCACCAGTCTCCCCTTTACAGACATGCCCACTTTATGATAGTCCCAGTCAGTCTGGATCAAGTCCTAGTCAAGTCAGCACTCTGACACACTGACAGCTGTTGTTGCCTGTTGGGCTGCAGTTTGCCATGTTCTGATTGGAGCAGATTGTTGATGCTAAAGTCAGAACCTGGGAGGGTTTCTGGACAATATCTGGTATTGATTAGTGTTGGTATTGATTTACAAAAATAAATGTATGCATGCATTTACATAAAGCAGCATATTTGCCCATTCCCATGTTGATAAGAGTCTTATATACTTGACAAATCTCACTTTAAGGTACATTTTGAGCAGATACACAAGGTTCATTTGCGATTAATTGTGATTAACTACGTACAATAATGCCATTGATCAAGATTAAATATTTTAATCAATTGACAGCTCTACTCTATGTATAACACAGTAATTTAGTTGTCATGTATGATAACATGATGTGAAATGTAAAAAAATACAAAAATGCACACAATAGAAACAACAAACAGCAAGGACAGCCAAGGACAACTGAAGGAGGAAACACATTTTTGGGGGGGTATAAACTCTGGCACAACACCAACCCTTAACATCTTATTAGCATCCCAGCTGAGAGTTCTCACCATGAACAAATGATGCAGGAAAAACAAGATGTACTACCTAGTGTATGTTGTCAACACGTTATAAAGACAATCAATCAGCCATCAGCAGTGAGAAAACTAGCACAGTGCCTTGCCTTGCACAACCACAGCAAGTCAGCTCAGCAGCTGGTTTGGTAGATAATCAAAACATAATAACACAAGGTAATGATCATCATCACCATCAGTGTACATTCTAGAGCTAAAAAGGCACATAATGTTTGTGTTGCAACAAAACAACAAATCCCAGGCCGACCAAATGACCTTGCACAAGCAGAACAACGATGTGGCTCATGGTGATGATTTGTGATCCTCTTGGTAGATCTGAGCCTTTATGAGAGACTGTTTGTTTAGCGTACATCCATCTATTACAAAAATTGTTGACTGCCACTTGAATAATTGCATTTTCCCACTTTGATTTCTGACTGACTTTAAGACGGTGTCCCACAGAGCGTCATGCATCCTCTGAATTATCAAAGCAGATTAACAGAGAGAAAAGAAAAGAGGAGGGAGAAGAGGAGAGAAGAGAGAGAGAAAAAAAAATCAAAATCACACCAGTGAGAAACTGTCTGCTCTGCAGCTTTCATTTATTGAGTCCAAATATATTTGATGGTGGTTATTTTTAAACAGACCTTAATCCTCTGCTCACCCTTCACCGTGAGGTAGATAATTATAGTAATCTGGTTGAAAGGAATTTAATTTCCAAGCTGTGAATCGTTGCAGTGGGATAGACTAGTAGCTTTATGAAAGGAAGTTATAATGTCCTTAGACAGCACATTGATGACAACACATATGTAACATTGCTCAGGATCCACTTGAGTAATTTCGTGATAGTAATTAGCACCAGTGGCACCAGATCTTCTTATACACAACATGGCAGGGATATACTTTAAGTAGAATAGTTGAGAAGTACCCATTGTTCTTTTTGTTCTATGTAGAGAACTAGGTGAATAGACTGCCTTCGAAGTAGGACAGTCTAATGGTGCTCTCCTAATATTCACTTCAAATGAAAATCTACTTCTAGAAGCTTTGTGTCTTACGTTTCTTTTGAAGATATTCTAAGTGGGAGAGATTTAAGATCCTGCCATTGTAGCCACACAGGGAAGAGCTTGTAATGTACATGCCATTCTTGTCCTGCCCTTGAGCAAAACAGTGATTCCCCACTGACTCGCTGCCAGCTCCTGGGGCGCTCTATGTGAAAATGACCCTACGCTCTGACCTCCCTGGAGGGAGCCAAGTGAAAAGAGAGTTTCACTGCAGGGATCAATAGAAGTATCACACCCTTATCACTTCGTTCAAGCAATTGGGCACAGAAGGGTTTAGCTTGCATTTAATCTTTGACCAAGATATGAAGGCTTCTGCTGTATGCGTATGTGTTTGTGTGTGTAGATAGTGCAGGATGAAATGTGGTCATTAGGTCAATGTGTGCTCATTTCACAGCAAAAGTTGGTGACTATTAGTTCTATCTTGAGTTGCAGAATATTAAAGACTCCACTTCCTTATGGTCTGTGAAAAAGCAGAATGCAGTGTTTCCATGATAGTTGTACAGGCCAGGCAAGCCACACGAAATAATGTATAATATCCATTCCAGTGTTTTTTCTGCGGTGCAGCATGTTGGACGTAGTAGACGTAGTCAACCAAAATGCTCCGATTATCTATTTTAAACTGAACGCACATCGTGAAAGACTAATGTTCTACGAGAAAAAACTGGACAACACCATGGTAGTGACCCGTCAATCACATGGTAGCCACACCCTGAAGCATACCCTGCTTTATGGTCTGGTTGACTCCAAATGGGAATGAACATCATGCTGTACTGAAGACGACCTGAAACTAATGATTAAAACCAGATAATATTTGGTTAAAACAGATCAGTGATGTTGTTTTGTAGTCATTGTTCTGTTTTAGATTTGTAGGAACCAATGTAATAGCCCATGACTGTATAAAGAGAACTTAATCATTCATTCCTATGAAAGTTGCTCAGTGGTACATGAAGCCAAAATGGCTCAACTTCTGAATGGACCGAGATCTTCTGGTGATCTTCCGCATTAATTGGGCCCATGGAGCATGAGCAGTAGCGTCCTGTCACATGGCTCGGTCACAGGATCACATCCGTCACGCTGTCATCACGGCTTGCTAATGCCGCCTCCCAGCCCTCGCTTCAGCCTGCTGGGTCTCATTCACAGCAATGGAGGAAGGGGAATAACTGGATTCAGCTATACATGCATTTCACAACTTTTAGGACTTGATTTAAATAAGGGCTATTAGTGGTCATACTAGGCAGTTGATTCACCTCAAGGCAATTTGGCCTTGTGAGCTCTGATTAATTTGGCATGTACACACCAAATGTTTTAATATTAACTCCATTTTAGAAGAGTAACAGGCGAACCACCTTTAAAAATAATAATAATAATAATAATAATAATAATAATTTTAAATAAGCGCTGTGCCGTCGATCTAATTTATGCCAATGTGAAATGTGCTTCATGTGGATTTTGAAAAGTGACAACTTTTAAGTGTTAAATCTGAGATCTGAATTTCTGCCAAGCCAAAGCAGTCAACCTACAGGGGAAACACTCTAATGGCATATTAATCTTTCTAGCTGTATTTTAGTTTTCAGTGCAATATTTAATGTTTTTTGTTGAGGTCTGCATGAAGGTAATTATGCATAAACAACCTTATGGTCTCACAGGTAAACACTGTGCTTTATGGAAGCTAGTGCTTTTTAGACTATATAGACCAATTCATAACTATACAGAAGCTGTTTTCCTCACAGCTTTCGTCTTGAGCATTTCTTTAAGACTACAAACATGATTATGAGTGCTGCCGCCTGGCCTCAGAGTGGATACAGCCAACTAGACTCCTCAGCCCTCGTAAATCATCACTGTTGCACTGGAACAGTAACTTCAACTTTTACATTTTGAAAGAAGTTCAAATTACATTTTGCAAGAAGTTCATATAAATAATTACCGTACATTCAGGCGTACAATGTCAAATTAGGCAATTCAGGAGGAGATTCTTATTTCTGTTTCTATGATTTTTATGTTTTCCTCTCGTGATAAAGATATTTAGTTTATACTGTTTGCTGTGACATTTGGTCAAATCAAGGAAAGACTCAGTCAAGCCAAAGCAAAGCAAGATGTCCCACCAGCTATAGTACAGTTATACACGGAGAAAAGAAGGAGGATAATATTCAGTGGCTTTCATCTTTTTAGTTTCGCTATACCTGTTTGGATGTATTGATCGAATGTTTGTGGGTGTGTGAGTAAATACCTCTGTTTTTAATTTATCACCCCTAAAGACTGAACTAAAGCTCTCTTTTAAGTAATAGCAGCTCCTGCTAAAAATCCAAAGCTTTACAAATCTTTATTGAACCTTAAAGCTACGCCAAGCTGTTATACCATCACCTACTTTAACAGACAAACACAATTTATCACTATAATTATACATTATCGGTGTAGCCTAACAATTTTTCAGATTCACACATCTAATTTGTTTCACAAATTGTGTGAATCTACAGTCCAATGGTGTGTCAGCACAGGGACGTGCGACTGCATACATGGTCTCAACATTGCACTTATTAGAGACGTGTGAATGACTTCTCCCATACTAATAGCTGCAGGGCAGAAGAATCCAGAGAAAGGATGTCCAGTGAGATACAGTGGCACATTGGCGGGCAGCAATCTTAAACAAAAGAACAAAAGACTGCACCACGTATGGTGCCATCTGTTGTCTGTATCCTGTCGCCCCAATGTGAACACAAAAGCTCCAGAGACAACTGCCTCCAACTTCCCCTATTCAGTCAATTTGCAAACTAGAATGGCCGAAATTCATTGGCAAATAGCTGTGACTGAACAGGGGACACTTCAGTGAACTAATCCCTCTGAGCACTCTGCGTTTTGCAGGGAGCGGCAACCTGCCAAGATGGCCATTGAAGCTATATTGCTATTGTGTCATTTTTAGTGCAACACTTTTGTCTTTCTCAGCACCAACAATGACTGACTGTATGTTGGTCTTTTAGAAGTATCTCCACTGCACCAGTGATAGGCCACAGGAAGGGAGAAATCAAAATGGTTCCTACGAGCTGCAAACTAAAATCATTTTATTACGACAAAGTTATAAAGTTAACATGATAATAAATTTTAGTTTTAACAGCACTAATTTCTTTAACACATGAACGCAACTTGCAATTTTTAACTGAGCCCTTAAAAAAATGCAACAAGCCACCATTATTTTGGAGGTTGTAGTGGGCTCAGTTTTAAAGCTAGACTGAAGATACTTGTGTCACATGAAACTAGAAAACCTAAGAAATCCAACCATGTCATACTACCTTGACACTCTAAACTGACACAGTGATTTTCAAAGGGGTCCCTTTACCTCTCATCTCAAAATATATTTATGGAAATGGGTTCTATGGGTATTCTATGGCTAGGACTAGGCAATATATATTGATATTTTACCAATATTGTGATATGACACTAGATATCAACTTAGATTATGGATGTCGTAATGTCATATGGCATAAATCTTTTCCTGGTTTTAAAGGCTACATTATAATAAAGTAATACAATTTTCTGAACTTACCAGCCTGTATTACTGATGATTACTTATCAAAAATACATTATCAACAATATCCTACAATATCATCACAGTATCGATATTGAGGTATTTGGTCAAAAACGATGTGATATTTGATTTTCTCCATATTGCACAGCCCTACTCACGAGTCTCCCTTTTACAGACATCATCCCCTTTATGATATGATCAAATGCAAGCCATAGTCAAGTCAGCACTCTGACACACTGACAGCTGTTGTTGCCCGTTGGGCTGCAGTTTGCCATGTTCTGATTGGAGCAGATTTTTTTTATGCTAGGTACAGTACCTGTGTTGTTAATTGAGTTACAATAATAAATACATTTCCATAAAGAAAACATATTTGTCCACTCTATTGATAAGAGTATTAGATACTCAACAAATATCCCTTTAATGTCCATTTTGAACAGATGAAAATGTGATTAATTTGCAATTTATTGCAATTAACTGCGGACATTCATGCAATTAACTAATGTAATCAATTGACATCCCCAGCTTTTATCCTTGGCCATGAAAATTCTAAATGTGCATGTTATATCATGAAAACACAACTCCTGGACCACTTTCTACAGCTTCTGAACCTGAGAGAAATCACCTTCAGTATGTTATTAACACATTTGGAAGGAGCCAAGTTGATGAGGCATAAAACATAACAAGTGCATCACAGTGATGTGGAGCCTTTTAAATTAAATATTTAATAATTTATCTTTCAAACAAAATGAGTGTCACAAGTTCATTCAGAATTATTTTGCCCGCAGTACAACAATGGTGCTCAGCTGTATGTTCACCTCCTCCAATCACACAAAGCCTCTGCTAAGCAATGATGTGTTTAACTACTCTAAGAAGGCAGCTTATGGGGGTCTGCAGCTCATTATTCTGCCTCTGCTGCTGGCTGTGTGTACTCCCCTACCTAAACTCAGGCGGCCACCTGCTTCTTTGCACTGCAGGTGTTTCCACAGTTTTCTGATCATCGAAACTAAAATGTTTGGCAGTGAGAGCTTTAGTTTATATCTGTGCAACCAATTACCAAGACTGTCCCCACTGCCATGAGTCATGCTAACATACTTTACTGTGCCATGTTTTCATTTAGTCCAATCAGCCTCGACTCTGCCACGATACCCCTCCACCTACAATTGGCCAATCTTGCAGATCTCCTTTTAGGAAAGCAGTCATGGGAGCAGATTGGTGGGCTAGACAAGTGACACGAATACTAAGAGCGCCCTCGCATTCAGTCAGTCTGCCACCCAGGGCATCCTGTCTTAATCCTTTTGCAGAGACCAGACAGAGCCTTGGCAGAGTGCATTTGAACATGGAGGTCCCTGCAGATTATTTAGCCTGTGCAATTATCATAATGGAGGCAGCATACGGTAATACGTGAATAGGAATTGAATTATCACTTGAAAGGTGTCTCTTTACCCTCTCGCTCCAGTATTGGCACAATATAGCAAGACTCCTCTACTTGCCTGAAATTAAAGCAGATGAAATAACATACAGGGACTCAGAGTGTTCTATCATGTGATACTGTCAACACCATTACACAAGAGGTAGTACAATACAATTCCCTGAAAAACAGCTGCATCCAGGTATTTGTGTTTGACACAACCTGTACCGAATCAATGTGGTTTAATATAACTTCAGTTTCTAAATTTTACAGCAGTGTTGTACCACTCAAAATTGGTCTTAGTCTCGAGACTGGCCTCAAGACCTTTTTGAGGGTCTTGTCTTGGAATTGACCACATTTTTATTCTGCCTTCTGGTCAAGACTGGTCAAGACTCCAGGGGTATCTGGTTTGCATGTTCCACATTTTATTGCAAGTGTAATGCAGTGTGGGACTCACCCTGCCCTGGTCTTGGTCTTCACTCAGTCTCACCCTGCTCTGGTCTTGGTCTTGGCATGGTTTCAACCCCTCAAAGTCTTCCGTCCCGATACACTCTGGTCTTGGTCATGACCAGTGGCCGTCCGGCTTTGAAAAGTGAAGCCAATGCAGAAGTGCCTTAAACCTGCATTCTCTCTACCAGCCAGCAGGGGGCGACTCCTCCGGTGGCAAAATGAAGTCTGACTGTATAGAAGTCTATGAGAAAATGAGGCTATTTCTCACATTATTACCTCAGTAAACATCGTAAACTTGAGTTTATGGTCTCAATCACTATTTTTAAGTCTTCTTCAATACAGCACGATGTTCATTTAGTAAATCATGGTCCCATTTAGAGTCAAATAGGCCATAAAACAGGGGATGCTTTAGGGAGTGGCTACCCTGTGACTGACAGGTCGCTGCCATGGTGATGTCTGCGTTCTACAACTTTCACCCTTTCGCAGTGTGTTGTCAGTTCTTTAAAGTTAGCTGTAACATTTTGGTCGCCTAAAAATGTCTTATTCACCATACTTAGCTCCAGCCTCTTGTGTCACTGCTGGTTGCAAAATACCAAGATGGCGACGGCCAAAATGCAGAACTCAGGGCTTCAATCAGCAGTCCACAACCAATGGGTGACGTCACGGTGACTACAACCACTTCTTATATACAGTCTATGGTCATGACTTGGTCTTGGTGTAGGTGGTCTGGACTACATACTGATTTACTGATGTATAATATTTTAATTTCACTTACTCTTGTCATGATTTAAAGTGAATGAGTTGCATTTTTTAGTGATCTCATCTTTTTTAAATCCTTAGAGAACCTTTTACACAGTATTATGATATTCTTAAACTTATCTTACATCAGACCAGACGTTATTTAAGAGTTCTTTAACAATGCTGCCAAGTTGTCCACTCACTACTTGCCTTTTCTCACTCTTCTCCAAAGTTTGAAGTGTGTGTCATGGCAGTTTCAAAGCCATTTAATAAACAAAGGCAAACAAAATACACCCATCAGAATTCAACAGCCAGGACAGCAATCATCAGGGCAGAGTGGCTGGATGGCTGATAATAATATTACATTACTCATCTGAAAAAAAAGAGATTGATTAAAACTAATGTCTTTTGTACCATTTTCAGACATAATACCATAGCATACTGCCTGATAGCAAATTAAAATGTGTCTATAGGTTTTTGTTCTCACAGTGATTGTCTGTCTGACCATAATTCCAGATGGCAGTTTGATTGCTCTCAATTTTGCCTTTCTTTTAAATTTAATCTCGTTCCATCACAGACGGGAGAAAATGAGCCTGGTCATCTAAAATTGTGATGATTTTCAATAATGCGATCGTGCCATCTGGAAGCGCTGCTGCCCTGAGGGGACGGTGGAGGTTCAGCTCAGGTCCGAGGGTCAACCACACCACCTTTTTTTCCTCATAGTTCATGATGAAAAGAGCTAGATTAGGGGCTGCTCTTTTCGTTAGTCAGAGAAAACAAAATTTATCTGGCTAGTTATTGACCCCTTTTCCTCACATGCAGCAGCACAATGGCTGGCAACAATTTTGGTAATAAATTAGCAGAAATGTTTTCAGTATATAGAGAGCAGCGTGGACTCCAGCCTTCTGTTAACCTTCACTGGAGAAGTGGAGGTGAAAATGGATGGATGGATGGATGGATTATGTATGTATGTATCTATGTATAGTATATTTATGATCCATACGCCATTGCACTTTGAACTTGAACTTTGAGCATAAACCCTGATGTCACCCTAAAGTTTAATCAATAAACACACACACACACACACACACACACACACACACACACATATATATATATATATATATATATATATATATATATATATATATATATATATATATATAAAGAGGTTGCTCATAGTGCCAGTATCAGTAGTAGTGTCAGCCAACCCTGCAGTTCTGTAAAGCTTTTAAGCCTCTTTTGGCTCATTGTTTAGATTGTATGGCCTGCATACTGTATTTGCTGTAGAGCTGAATCAGTCTGCTTGTTTTCATGTTTTTGTGCCCCCTAGTGTCTGAAAATCGATTAATGCAGCTTTAAAATTAAAGCAGCCAGTGGAGGTTGTATGTGAAAGCATTCAGAAAATCCAATTACATTGTTGTGTTACAATGTTCAGTAATAATAAGTCTAATAACCATCATGTATAAATGGTAAATTGATGGTTAATTAAACTTAGTCAATAGTTATACTGTTCACAAACAACTAAATGGCAATTGATGTTTAGTAATTATTAATAACGCTATAAATTGTTATTTTAACAGTTTATTCTTTCAGATTTAATAATGTATATATACATATACAGTATATTGTATAGTATATGATATAGTATATTATATAGTATTTGTTAGTGATATTATTTGTAAACCTTAAATAAATTGTTTGTAAAATATATATAACAATTACATAGAATTAAATCTTCCATAAACAATATTTGGATGTCTTATAAAGTTGCTACTGATGATTATGATACCTTGTTAATGGTTAATATATATTTTTGTATAACATCTATAAGTATTATTTACACACTGTAGATATTTAATATATGTCAGTGGTTAATAATTGAATTGTGGTTCATCTATCTATGTAATGTTTACAAATGTTTTACTAACTGTTTCTTTTGTTTGTTGTTTTGGTTTACAAATCATTAACAAATACTTTATATAATATATAATGTTACATAATATTATAATAAAATAACAAATATAATTTGTAACAATAAATGAATAATATAGTATAGTGGTGTAATCAGAATGAATTTGTTATTGTGTTTTTATCTGTTATGATACTAGGGTTAAATAAAAATATTTAATTTAATTACAATACAAAAATTCTAATAATATATAATATATTTAATAATAATAATGATAATAATATTATGATTAGTAAAGATTATTAATTATCCTGTACTTGTTTGTTAACAGTAAAATAACTATTAACTATCACTTAAATGAACTGTCAATTTATCATTTATAAATGGTGATTTTTATAAAGTCTTCTACTGAACAGTTCAAAATGACTAATAATTGTATGTTTAAGTAAATGAAACTCGTTCTGGCTCTGCATGATCACCTGAGTAAACACGTTTGATTTGATCAGATTTATTCAATCTGGATTGTCCCCACAGTCGTCGTATAGCATCCTGCATCCCATAGCTTAGCGTTCCACCTTTCAACGACCCCGCTGGCAGCCATCCATCCATGAAGCACTTTATCTCCTCACAGATGAGGAAAAAACACTTCAGCATCACCTGCTACTATGACCTTGCTTATATGTTAGTTTTTTTTCCACTTCATGTCTACGGCAACAAGACGTTATAGAATGTTTCATGCATTGAATCTCGCCATCTCTCGTATCACCTTGAACTTGTACTGAAAATGAAATACTGTGGCTCCAGACTGTTGTACTGGAGTAATTTTACAGGATGCTCTTGTTACTTTTATTACCTTGAGAATGAAATACTGTGACTGCTGTCAATTGTACTTTGAATCATCAGATTGAAGGCACAGAAATTGTTTGATATTGGTTCCATTCAGAGCTGAAATAATGATTTCTCCTTGCTTCTGTGGGGATCCCACTAAGTAAAGTAATATTCCACACAGGGCGCTGCTAAAGAAATAAACAACACCACAATGTGGTTCGCACCATTCTTTGTTTGGGACCTAGACAACAGAGCACTGCAGCAGTGGCCTGCAACTCTTTTCACAAAGAGACTGGAGCAAAGAGAGGCTGCATCGCCCACACACCTTGTTTAAAACTCTGGTCCAAATCTGGACCACCCAACAACTGGCCCATCCAAACCACACGATAAAGATAATACAAATAAAAAGGATATATGATGCATTTACAGTTAGAGGAAATTCTATTTGTGATTACACCATAACCACTAAATGTACCGCTCATCGTGATTCGTATGACAGCTGCAGAAGGTATGTAGTCTAAACAGCCTGGCCTTACCCTAGTTACAGGCAGTTTAAAATTGGCTGCAGCAAGCAAGCCAGTGACAATACTGAAAAAAAAAATAATAAATATTTGTTGGATAACACCATCCCAAGAGAGTGAAAAATGTTCAAGAAAATACACTATTTTTGCTGTTATGAGAGACATCCAGTCAACAAAACGGCCATCATTTCTGTTCCTGCTAAAAGAATAGAGTTCGGCTGATAAGTCAGCAGCACCCAACAGCCTGCTGGATTTATTTCCCTAACACCAGCACTCTGCGTACTGAGGCCGGGATGGGGGAGGGGAATTGCCTTTTCTTTTTTCAGGTGGAGCAGAGCGGGAGAGTGAAGCACTCTCGGTGTGCATGTCAGAGTGAGACAGCAGCAGTGGTGGCCGCTCTTTATGACGGGCCCCGGTGCAACATTTTAAAGCCACCCCCAACAACAACCGACATAAAGCTGCACACAGATTCTGAACCACAGCACACATTGTCGCACATAGTATTGTAATGCTGCTGTGTTTTATTCAACTGATTGTTACTGGATTTGCTTAATCTTAATAATTACACTGTATTAATCTGTCATGGCAAAAATAATAATAATAATAATAATTCTAAAAAATAACAAAAAAACATGAAAGTCCATTAATCATACTGGGCCACATTTAGCTAATTTCTAAATGTAAGACAATTGTTAATGTATTTGAAAACTGGACTGAAAAATACAGTTTACTTGCTAATTTAAAGCAAGAGTTGGTCATTTAGAAAAAGATTTTGCTCAATCCGGTCTCACTGGAAGATTTATAAATAGTACATAGTACAAATATTACATAGACGATCCACCAGTCATGAGGATGCATTTTTAGTAACATTTCAGTAACATCCACAGTTTGGTTTGGGCCATTCAATTAGGTTTAGGTAACAAAACCCCTCAGTTAGGTTTAGAAAAAAACTCATAGTTGGGCTTAAAATAAGTATGTAAGCTAAGTAAAATATGTATGGAAACAACATAAAACAGCATCACTAACCATAATGTTATTTCACAATAAGTGCCTTGGGCATTATCAGGTAATTCATACACCTTTTCATGCGAACAGGCGCATTATATTTGTTGAAACTCTCTTTACATGCCAATGACAAAATCTGTGAATGAACTGGTGGAAGTCGCAGGACTGTAATAAGCCTGTCTACATGTGTGAGCACTGCTTATGATCACTGCACGTTACCAGAGTCTTCCACAAGCTGCCTGACAAGTGTGAGTACTAACAATAGTCATGTTCATTGTTCACGTTCATAATGATAATTTTGGGGACATGGCTATGGAGGGACGGGCTGTCAGTGTTGCCATCTTGGAGACTTTCTCACTAGATTTAGTGAGTTTTGGAGCTAGTGCTGCTGGCTACTTCCATTGGAAAAGAATTGGAAAACACTGGGCTGAGTTTTCCTGTTAGATAAATTTTAAAATCTAGCATACCATTGTTGGTTTCTCCAATTTTATCTATGGCCGCTTTAATCTGCTGCATTTGATCTGCAAAACTTTTTTTTTTTTTTTTTTTTGTAGAGATGTTATTAACACTAAGAGACCTGTGGAGTGATCCAGACCGACTTTACTGTCTGTCAGAGGCTTTAGCAACTGGCACGGCCATTTTCAAAGAGGTCCCTTAAGCTCTAACCTCAAGATATATGGATGAAAATGGGTTCTATGGGTACCCACAAGTCTCCCATTTACAGACGCTTCATGACAATTCAGTTTTGTCCATGCATGCATAAATGTGTCATTTTCATCTTCATCATCTTCATCTTCAACCGCTTATCCGGGGTCAGGTCGTGGGGGCAACAGCTCCAGCAGGGGACCCCAAACTTTCCCGGGCCACATTAACCAGCTCTGACTGGGGATCCCGAGGCGTTCCCAGGCCAGTGTGGAGATATAATCTCTCCATCTAGTCCTGGGTCGTCCCCGGGGTCTCCTCCCAGCTGGTCGTGCCTGGAACACCTCCCTAGGGAGGCGCCCAGGAGGCATCCTTACCAGATGCCCGAACCACCTCAACTGGCTCCTTTTAACGCAAAGGAGCAGCGTCTCTACTCGGAGTCTCTCACGGATGACTGAGCTTCTCACCTTATCTCTAAGGGAGATGCCAGCCACCCTCCTGAGAAAACCCATTTCGGCCGCTTGTACTCGCGATCTAGTTCTTTCGGTCATGACCCAGCCCTCATGACCATAGGTGAGAGTAGGCACGAAGATTGACCGGTAGATATAGAGCTTTGACTTCCGGCTCAACTCTCTCTTCGTCACAACGGTGCGGTACAGCGACTGCAATACCGCCCCCGCTGCTCCGATTCTCCAGCCAGTCTCACGCTCCATTGTTCCCTCACTTGTGAACAAGACCCCGAGGTACTTGAACTCCTTCACTTGGGGTAAAGACTCATTCCCTACCTGGAGTAGACAATCCATCGGTTCCCTGCTGAGAACCATGGCCTCCGATTTTGAGGTGCTGATCCTCATCCCAGCTGCTTCACACTCGGCTGCGAACCGATCCAGTGAGCGCTGGAGGTCACAGACTGATGATGCCAGCAGAACTGCATCATCTGCAAAAAGCAGCGATGAGATCCTCAGCACACCAATCTGCAAACCCTCCTCCCCCCGACTACGCCTCGATATCCTGTCCATGAATATCACGAACAGGATTGGAGACAAGGAGCAACCCTGGCGAAGGCCAATGCCCACCGGAAACGAGTCCGACTTACTGCCGAGAGAGAACCTGGACAGCTCTCGCTTTGGGAGTACAGGGATTGGATGGCCCTGAGAAGTGACCCCCTCACCCCATACTCCCGCAGCACCTCCCACAGTATACCCCAGGGGACCCGATCATACACCTTCTCCAAGTCTACAAAACACATGTAGACTGGATGGGCATACTCCCAGGCCCCCTCAAGGATCCTTGCGAGAGTGAAGAGCTGGTCTGTTGTTCCACGGCCAGGACGATATCCGCATTGTTCCTCTTCAATCCGAGGTTCGACTATCGGCCGGACCCTCCTAACCAGCACCCTAGAGTAGACCTTACCAGGGAGGCTGTGTACTGTGATACCCCTGTAATTGGCACACACTCTCTGGTCCCCCTTTTTGAACAGGGGAACCACCACCCCGGTCTGCCACTCTTTAGGCACTGTCCCCGACTTCCACGCAATGTTGAAGAGGCGTGTCATCCATGACAGCCCCTCCACACCCAGAGCCTTCCACTGCCCGGTTACCTCCTCAGTTGAGGTCAAAAGTGTCCCATCCTTACTGTACACAGCTTGGATGGTTCCCCGTTTCCCCCTCCTGAGGTCCCGGACAGTTTTCCAGAAGCACCTTGGTGCCAACCAAAAGTCCTTCTCCATTGCTGCTCCGAACTCCTCCCACACCCGCTTCTTTGCCTCCTTTACGGCAGCGGCTGCCGCCCCACGGGCCCGTCGGTACCTTGCAACTGCCTCCGGAGTCCTCCGAGATAACACATCCCGGAAGGACTCCTTCTTCAGTCGGACAGCTTCCCTGACCACCGGTGTCCACCACGGTGTTCGAGGGTTACCGCCCCTTGAGGCACCTAAGACCCGCAGGCCACAGCTCACCGCCGCAGCTTCAGCAATGGAAGCTTTGAACATCACCCATTGTCATTTTCACCTATTGTAAAAATTATGTGTTTGAATATTTCTGCATCTTGGGGTTCCTAAACAGCAATTGGGTATCACTGTAAAGCTGAAACTCTTGTGGAGTCAGTGAGCCCAATTCATTGTATTCATGTGTGATGACGTTAGTCCCCATAGCAGCCATTTCATTGTAGTGAGACCATTTTTTGAAACTTGACCTCACTGTATTAAATGACCTCTAGGATAATCACAGCCTCATGAAACTTTATAGCCACAAACTAGAGACCTAGTACATTCAGAGGATGGATGGCTTTCGTCGGTAGATTGACAATAAGGGGATTTCTCAGCAGGTTCCAGAACAGAAGTGCTCACCATCCAATCACCAAAAAATGCAATTCTTGCAGAAAACTCAAAATGTCAAAAGTTTTTGAAACTTTGGCTTCGTTCATAGTGTTCCTCAAGGTCTTGGTGCCTTAATGTGGTATTTTGGACAGATTATGGATCATTTTTATCAGTTCTCGAGTGGTAAAATTGTTAAATTTAGCACCAAACCTGTGTAACAAATGGTATCAATCCAAAAATTGCTGCAACCCGAATTTCCCTCCGGGGATTAATAAAGGTTCCTCTCATCTTAACTTATCTTAACGACTAAGAGACATAATAGAGCATTGGGATGAAAATCATATATTTCAATCATAATGTTCTAAACCTTTATACATTTTTACAAGTAATTTTAATTAATAATAATAAAGACAAAAACAGGTTAATTGTGGGTCTTAGATTATTAATGTTTATTTCCATTACGAATTAATCTGCAGATCATTTTCCAAATGAATTCATTAATCACTTTGTCTAGAACAAAGAGAGTGATGTACAGTATTCAGATTGTGTCTTTTACCTGACAAACAGTCCATAACACAAAGATATCCAGTTTACCACCACATGTGACAAAGAAAAGAAGAAAATCCTTGTTTATGGCTTAAAAGCAACTCAGATTCATCAATTAGGAAAACTGATGCTGATTAATTTTCTGTTGACCACCTAATCAATTTGTTGACTATTTGTCTCTAGTTTGATTTACTCCAAATAATATTTAAATAGATAATGCTGGCACTGATCTATATTATTTCTATCCTTCTTTTGATCCTACTGAAAAGTATTTTCTGTGTAGCCAAAGGTAAAACTAGAGATATATATTGTTCCTCTGAGCCACAGAGCTCAACTATTGTCCAAAAACTACTGAAAAAAAAAAAAAAAATTCCTGTTACAATGAACATGGGTAATTTATTTTGAGTCTACTCATTAGTGCACCAAATGTGTATTAATCTGCAGCCAGAAATAGTCCCCGATAAATGCACTGTTTACTCCTGCTCCAGTCAACTACACTATTGAGCCTGTGCATTTGTGACCTCTTTCTAAAGATACAAGTGTTCAATAGTAATGAATAGGCTTTGGGCTGACACAGTTGCCACACACACAGTGGGCTGGTTTTGGTCTCTTCCTGGGATTTGTTGACAATAATAAAAATGTTGAATATCATCAGCCTTATCCTTTAACAGCCTCTCATATTATGCTGTTTGCTATGTAGTTTAGGTCATTATTATATATACTGCATATGCTAACATATTCATTAGCATTCATAATGTCATACTTTCAAACACTGACGCAACAAACCTGTTATTCGCCTGTATCTCCTAGGCGCCTTGCTTGTCCGTACACAGGCCTTGTGTAACCCAGATGGCCCGTGAGGTTACAACATCGGCACAAACGAGCTTAAAGCGAGATAAGCAACAAACGTATGCAAATGTAATGAATCGGTAATGTGTTGAATGAATTAGCAAAATGAAATTCAGTTCAGCAGACAGCTTTAAGTGGCCACAGGCTACTTTTCCATCCTGATGAGACACTTGCCACATTTCATATCCCTTCATGTTTTACCCTTTCTATCACTTTTATACCTACTGCATCAACTGCAAATGACTGATCAGTGAATGTCTAATAAACAACGTGACCTAATATATTTGGCCTATGTGTTGTGCCACACATGAAATAACATGAAAAAAGTGCAAACTGAAATGTTTGTCACTGTTTCACTTGGTTGGAATAATGTTGCTGTACTTAACACAGACCAAATCCTCCCGTAGAACTGTGGGAAATGTTTAATATGCGAAGACAAACATCAAAATCAAAAAGTGACTGCAAAGCAAGTTGTTCAATAATACAACAATTTTTGTTACGTTTCATCCTCATAAATGTATTATTTTCATCAATTTGACTTATGTGGAGCAGTATTAACATATTTCTTTTCACATTCAAACCATATTTGCCAACCTTGAGCGCTCAAAAATACAGAGAGAATTTGAAAACCAAATCTGAGTTTCACAAATTTGTTTCCTCCACTCTGGTGACTTTTAAAGAAGGAAAGTAACAAAATAATAACTGCAACAGCATTTTTTTGCTACTTTTAATCCTCAGGAAAGAAAACTGAATAATTTGCGTATTGGGTGTTTCTCTCTCTTAGTTTTCTACATTTCTCTCTCCTTCTCTCACTCGCATAAGGTCCTTTCAGATGCAACCCGGTAATGGCTTCACTGCGCTCTGTAACCCATTCATTCTAAAGACATGCGCTGCCCTGCCCTGCGCTGCCCTACGCTGCCCTACGCTGCCCTGCACTGCCCTGCACTGCCCTGCCCTGCGCTGCCCTACGCTGCCCTACGCTGCACTGCCCTGCCCTGCCCTGCACTGCACTGCCCTGCACTGCACTGCCCTGCCCTGCACTGCACTGCCCTGCCCTGCCCTGCGCTGCACTGCCCTGCCCTGCCCTGCGCTGCCCTGTGCTACGCTGCCCTACCCTGCCCTGCCCTGCGCTGCCCTGCCCTGCAGTGCCCTGCCCTGCGCTGCGCTACACTGCCCTGCCCTGCCCTGCCCTGCGCTGCGCTACGCTGCGCTACGCTGCCCTGCCCTGCCCTGCAGTGCCCTGCCCTGCGCTGCGCTACACTGCCCTGCACTGCCCTGCCCTGCCCTGCACTGCGCTGCGCTGCCCTGCCCTGCCCTGCCCTGCCCTGCGCTACGCTGCCCTGCCCTGCGATGCGCTGCGCTGCGATGTGTGGCGAGCGCAGCTCAACCCGAGTCTCGGTGTGGCGAGCAGCTCTCCCTCGCTCTGTTGCTGCCCGGATGGAAACAGTAGGGCTTGTACATGCTGAACAGTGCCAGAAACATGTTGAGATAACAAAAAGAAAAAAAAAAAGGTGTGAAAAATTGCCATAAATGGGAGATTTTTTTTTTTTGTTGTTTTTTTTTGTAGGTGTTACCTAATTTCTTGAGTGGTGGACACTCGGATATTTGTATCATAGACTGCCAAGCTTGCTTCCCTGGTGTGTGGAAATGTCCAAACGAACACATTGGACTGTTTGGGATGGAATGTCTTTGCTTTGAGTGCACACTGACAAGGCGCTAATCATCTGACATTGTAGGTAAAGCGCTCAGACTTTTAGACTCAGTCTGCTCAGACTATTAGTTTATTGCTATGCACACCCTGATTGATAAGATACCCGAGCACATTTCCAGTAAACTCATTAGAACAAAGAAATTTAGCAGATCACAGTGGTGTCAGACATAATGCCAGTGGCGGCTGGTGCAGGGGCAGAAAAGTAAAGGTGGGTGTGTTTTTATGTTGTTGGCAGGATTGTAGATGTAAGCAGCTGCTGCTTTCAGCGGCTATGAATGCATGTTGAGCTAGATGGAATTAATCCACTCAGTGTTGCACCAACAAAGGGAGGAAGTATGTTTGAGGCATTTTTTTTTTCTGCAATCCCTTTATGTAATGAGGCATATTTTGTGCTGATAAAATGTATTCAGATAAAATGTTTCATGAAGAAGGCATGTGGCCAAAGCTATAATTACTCTATGAGCAATAGATCAACATGCTCATTGCTGGATTTATTTTATTTTTCTTAAAGCTTTCCAGTGGAAATGGAAACAGAGAGATGTTTTATTGATAGTCTCTACCCGTGTGTTTGCCATGTCTGGCATTTTCTTCTCTTAGGTGGCAACATAGGGTTGTTGTAATTCCAGCCAGACAAAATGAGCTCTGCCAGTGGGAGGCCTCATTCGATCTGATTCCCCAGCAGAGAGTCGTCTCTCCGCAGCCTCCCCTACACCTCGGCTGGCGTGGCAGCCTGGCTGGTGCAAAACCAGGCCACATGTAGGCTCATTCCTACCGATTAAGCCAGCCACTCATCCCCACCGGAGAACATTTCCACCTCAGTTAACATTTTTTACAGTTTAGAAAACACTTGTCATAATATACTTTTTTCTACCTGCTTGTGGGTTGATGGAAACACACGATTAACAGATTACTTGACTTGACTAAATGTAAGGACCCAGTTGGCGCGGTTAATGCTTTTTTCACTAGACAAGACTGCTTTGCTCTTGGCAAAGGCATTAACTGTACCGAAGAGCGTTGTCTGCATCACTTATGCTTGACACAATGCTGTCACATTTTATAATTTCTCAGCATGTATGATATGTTTGGAATTCAGTGTGTATCGATTTATTCGAAGGTTACCGTCTTTGTGGGCAGGAGATAATAAAGGGTGATAGCAGCGCATCAACACTGTTGTGTGGAAGTGGGAGGTACAAGCTGTACTGTATGTGTATGAATGTCTTGGTCTATTTTTATCTTGAGCACACTCAGGCATATTCTTAGACACTTTGGCTGAATGCACTAATCTAATCTAATTTAATCTAATCTAAGATAACAGAGTAACGAGTTTCTTGTTAGTCACTTGATTTGGGAGATAATAAATTCTGCTATAGTTACACTAGGGCAGTATCAGGCCTCTTCACACTATTGAATCATGCTATTTGTGAGAGATTTTGGTGCCACAATAAATTGGATTGTAATGAAAAGTAAACAGTGCTGCAATACTACTTTGAATAAAAAAAAGCATTAATCATGAATCAAAGAAAAATGTTGTTTTTGAAACCCCAGGAAATGAATCACAGATAAATAATTTCAAAGGCAATAAAATAGCTATAAAACACATCTTAGTAAAAATGTAAAATAGTGAAAAATAAGCCTCATTGTTTTGTCACAGGATAGCATTTATCAGTATGGTTTATATCAAGATATAAGCCATAGCACTATTTCAGGCAAGAGTAGCTGGGCCTGGGCTTTCAAGCGTGTGCATGCATCACAGGTTGCATTGCTTTTTGCATCGTTTTTCAGTATGAATATATATTCTGTACAAATGTCATTGACACCAAATTTGTCTGTGACAGTGCAGGGCCACTTTCACTGAGTGTAATGCTAAAATTGTAATTTTAAATTGTCCATGGCTAAGGCTGTGTGTGTTAAATAATTCCAGGCTGGGATAATGAGTCAAGCACTTACAAGAAATTGATCAAAATGATAAGTTCTCATTTTTCATTTTAAGTTTCCAGTGTAGATGCATCATTATCTGTGAAGTCTGGAAATCTGGGACAATCTAGGGTTAGAAAGCTAACAAAAGGCTGGGTATTTCCACTAATGGGCAGTACCATATATGACAATTACCTGAAACCGTTAATTCATGTTGCTCTTGTTCTTTCAACATGCTATGCATATTGCACGTTGCAAGTAATGATCATTTCCTGATCTCCAAGTTGTCAGTCAATTCAGCACCAAAAAGATCTTGTATTGAGGCATAGATCGCTGTATGTCAACACCAAAAATGTATTCCTTGCTAATTTATGTGGTAACTAAATATCATTCTCTCTTTTTTTCTTCTCATTGCAGAGAACACAAACAGCGGATGAACTATGAATGCTGAACACAATGATCTCCTCCCTCCAGCGCCAGACAATGAGAGGTCGTAGGCTGAAGGGGGCGCTGTCCAACCCCCTCTTTGTGCTGCTTTTGGCCCTCCAGATCCTGGTGGTGGCTGGGCTGGTTCGTGCTCAGACCTGTCCTTCCGTCTGCTCATGCAGCAACCAGTTCAGCAAAGTCATATGCACCCGCCGCAGTCTACGGGATGTCCCAGATGGCATTTCCACCAACACTCGCTACCTGAACCTCCAGGACAACCTCATCCAGGTCATCAAGGTGGACAGTTTCAAACACCTGCGCCATCTGGAGATCCTGCAGCTGAGCAAAAACCACATCCGCAGCATTGAAATTGGCGCCTTCAATGGACTGGCCAGTCTCAACACTTTGGAGCTCTTTGATAATCGCCTCACGACAATCCCCAATGGAGCATTTGAGTACTTGTCCAAGCTGAAGGAACTGTGGCTGCGGAACAACCCCATCGAAAGTATACCATCTTATGCCTTCAACCGGGTTCCCTCGCTTCGAAGGCTGGATCTAGGTGAACTTAAACGCCTCTCCTACATTTCTGACGGAGCTTTCAAGGACTTGAGCAACCTGCGCTACCTGAACCTGGGAATGTGCAACCTTAAGGAGATCCCCAACATCTTGCCTTTGGTCAGACTTGAAGAGCTAGAAATGTCAGGAAACCAGCTCTCTGTTGTCAAGCCCAGCTCTTTTTTAGGGTTGGTGAACCTCCAGAAGCTGTGGATGATGCATGCCCAGATCCAAACAATCGAGAGGAATTCCTTTGATGACCTTCAGTCACTGGTGGAGCTCAACCTGGCTCACAACAACCTTACCTTTCTACCACATGACCTCTTCACACCATTGCATCGCCTGGAGCGGGTCCACCTCCATCACAACCCTTGGAACTGCAACTGTGATATCTTGTGGCTCAGCTGGTGGCTGAAGGAGACAGTCCCTGCCAATACTAGCTGCTGCGCCCGTTGCCATTCTCCTTCAGTCTTTAAAGGTCGCTACATTGGGGAATTGGACCACAGCTATTTCCAGTGTGATGTTCCGGTCATTGTGGAGCCACCCAGTGACTTGAATGTGACGGAGGGCATGGGTGCAGAGCTTAAATGCCGTACAAGCTCACTTACATCCATCAGCTGGCTCACACCAAATGGTTCATTGGTGACACATGGGGCTTATAAGGTGCGTTTGTCTGTACTCAATGATGGGACACTGAACTTTACGAGCGTCACAATGCAGGACACTGGGACTTACACCTGTATGGTTAGCAACACAGCAGGCAACATTTCTGCCTCTGCTGTGCTTAATGTCACTTCTGTGGAAAACAGTGGGGTGACCTATTTTACCACAGTCACCGTGGAGACCATTGAGACCCCGGGGGATGATAACCAAACGCCACTTCCCCCATTTGGCTGGGTGTCCTCTTCTACGACAAAAGGTACTCCTGTTTCAACAAGGACCACAGAACGGACTTACACAATTCCAGTCCTTGATCTGAATGGAGAGGGAGCCCTCAATGGCCTGGATGAGGTGATGAAAACCACCAAGATTATCATTGGCTGCTTTGTGGCCATCACGCTTATGGCTGCAGTTCTTCTGGTTATTTTCTACAAGATGAGGAAGCAGCATAACCAGCAGGATCCTGACGGCCCTGCCTCCTCCATGGAGGTCATTACAGTTGAAGAAGAACTTGCAGGTGTCGCTGCCATGGAGAGACACCTATCGCTGCCCCCTCTGGAGCACTACAACCACTACAACACCTACAAGAACACTTACCACCACGCTCCTATGCTCAGTACCATACACAGCTCAGCCACACAGGAACCTTTACTGATTCAAGCCTGCTCAAAAGACAATGTACAAGAGACCCAAATCTGATCTTGAATTTGACAACCAGTATCAGCAGTTTCATACTTGGGAGTACAAATGGACCAAAACGTAAAGATAAAAGAAGCGAAAATTACATTGACTTGACAGCGGTGATGTCGATAATGGCGATAAATCAGCATTTGGCAAAGGGACGACATATGATACTTTAACAAGTGTCTTTACAAAAACAAAGATTATTTATTAAGTATGTCTAGTGGCTAAATGAAGAAAAACATTTTGTGATAGCTTTTTAGCTCATTTTATTTCTCTCTCTCTCTCTTCCTCTGTGTAATACTGCACAAGGGAAAGAATGGTTTACGAAAAGTGAATATGGAATGTGTCAAATGCACCTCAGCTGAAACCACTTCAGAAATTGGCCTTAAACCAAAACAAATACAATGGCATTAATTTAAAATTTTTATATCACCTGATAATAATATGTAATGTTGAAGGGCATTGCTTTTAGTATTTATAAGCATTTATTTGCAAGTTATTCAACATACCATGTCCAATTTGGCAGTGGTTTATGAGAGACAAAAACTAAAATGAGGTTGCTTTCATTGCCATCATATTCTAGCTGTCACTCAAACCAAAATGAGATCTTTTAATGACACAGCTCTGGATGATATCACAGCGAAGCCAGCATGCCTGAGGAGCAAAGCAGCCAAATTAGTAACCGTGCATTTCCCCTGTGGTTCCTAAACAACAGCCATACATCCTTCACTTTAATTAAGATTAGGCTCTTGCTCCCACCCCTCCTACCGTATTCTTTACACTTCAACCTTTGCTACGTCTCTCCTTCAACTCCTCCTCTCTTCCGTGCCTGTGTTCTCCATCTTCCCTGTCTACCTCCTCTCTGCTCTCTCCTTTCCCCCGTGTCCTCTTGCTTCTTTGATTGTCTCTCTGTCACCTCGCTCAGGCACGTTCCTCACCCCTCGCCATGTCTCATTTGTCTCGCTTTATCCGCCGGCATGTGCCACACGACGGCAGAATATTGCTTGGGAAAATGAAGGGGAGCATAAGGCTGCAGTCTGTACCCTCCCTGTTAACCCAGTAATGATCTACGTCCACTCGGTGTCGCGTTACCTTGCCATCACCCCAGGGTCACACGAGCTCAGGCGCTGATAGTCCATCTGTTATACAGATAAAGAGGCAAATGAGGCTGCTTTATAATGTAGTGTGACCCTGTCAGACTAACGCAGATGGGGCTAACATACTCAGTGAAGCAGTTAGGACCCTGCAACAAAATAAGGGGAGATGGGTTATAGCTCATTAATCTGTATCAGCAGTTCATTTGCAGACGAACCGAGGAAAGCTGATAACAAAACAGCGTGAGACTTTTCCACTCTCCCTGTGCCCAACATCTAACGGGGGGTAGAGGCCTTTGATATTGAAGCAACCCCTGCTCAGTCTCATTTTTGTCAGAGAAAAACGCACGCACTTTGATGTTGCATCATTTATAGACCATCAAAACATTGTCTCTCCTGTAGCCTGTTTACGCATTGCTTTTTCATTTAGTCTTTCAAAGAGGAAGGCTTAAGGAAGAGGGAGGGAGGGATGAAAAGTGAAGAACAGTGGGTGGGGAAGGGGGAGCCAGACCCACAACGGTCATGAGGGGTCTTCAAACAGATATATTGCAGATATGAAGGGAGAGGAGAGAAAAAAAAGATAAGGAATAAGGAGGCAAAACTAGCCATCAGACTGTCGCCATGGAAACAGTGACCTTGTGCAGAAAGTAAGAAGAGGTAGATATGCCTTTCGCTTTGGTCTCTCTGTGCAACAAGCATATTTTAATTTCCCACTGGCGATTTCACAAATGCGTCACATTATCAACATACCTGGCATAATGGAATGTGTATTCACAAATGGTTTTGATGGGATTTGACGCATATATGATGTCACCTTTGCATAGCAACGCACTGGTTCAGCTATTTAAATGATGTGAAAAATGTAACATAACTGTAAAGCAGCTCTACTCACCGTATTGATTTTCATCACAGCGCCACAGACTGAAGTATGAGCGTAATAAAGCACCGTCATTCACACAAAATCATATGCTTCTTATCAGTCAGTCTCCTAAATTTATTCCTTCACTTTATATGATAATAGTTGAATGGTGAACAAGGATGGTGGCAGCAAACTATACATTCAGAGACAGATAAACTATAAGTGGAGCAGGAACAATTGAAACAGAGACCTGTTCATCGTCAGCTTTTCACTGAGCGATTACTAATGACGAGAATAGTACAGTCAATGGTAACACCGTAGAGTGAACCATTCTTTCCCTTTCCACTGTTTTATTTTTCAATGCTCAATTCCTTTTCAATGCTTTTGGTGGCTTAATGATTCAATGTTGACGCTGGCTACAGTGAAAAAAAAAAGGTTGAGAATTTTTATATATATATATTTGGGGGTGAGGGTTGTGAGTTATTCAGAGTGAATGGAATATCTCTGTGTTGGTATTTGCTTGAGCGGGATGGCTTTATGTAGAGAGATTTTTGAATGCCAGAATGAAATTAAGACTGACCTGCAGAATGTTGGACTTGAAATACCAGCAGAGTGAGCTTGATTTTTTGTGCAAAACCCCCAAGCCAAGGTGATCAAATTCTTGTGTGTTATTCTGCCAACTGTCTATGTATAGGGAGGGTTACTGTATGTGGGAGTATTCGCTCTCATTTTTGGAGAGAATTATCATCAAATGGTTAAATTTCTACAAAAAAGAAAAAATATTTTCAAAAACACAATGCAAAAAAAAAGATCTTCAGATCATAATTTTACATGTGCTTCAATTGTTAAAAAAAGACAAAAAAGCAAAACAAAAAGAAAAAAAAAAAACAGGAGACTGTGCTTGTAAAGGAGTCCAACTAATTTCTCTGAGGATGATGTTCAATTATTGATACCTGAGATTGTAGTTCATACTGTACATGAATACAAATAAAAATTGCAATTCTTTTTTTTTCCAAAAGATTTCATATAATGTGTTATTCACAGAGACGTCACTATTTTGTCCCATTTGCACATGAACACTTGCGTAGAAACATTCAAACAAAAAAGGATTACTAAGCAGCTCCCAGAATGCTGAATGCTGTGAAGAAATGTGCTGTAGCTTATTTTATGCGGTCAGAGGAGGGAAGTGGATCTCTCTGAGAGGAAAAGGAAGTGATCTGTCTGTATTAAACATGGGAAGTCGGATTCTTTTATCTAATTTGAATCACTCCATCTGTCTGATAGACTCATTCGATTCATGCCGGCAAATTTGAGTATTTCATAACCAGTAGCACAATAGGCTTTTCCTGCTCTCTCCGCTGACTCAATATGACGAACAAAGAACCCCACAAAACCTTGGAGAACATTGTCACAGTCAAAAAGTACCAGCCTACACTACCCTCACTGGCATTTCAAAATTCATTTAATATTCAGTCAAACTGAATTTCTGCTGAAAACAATCATGATTTAAAACAATATGATTAAAAAAAAAATAATAATAATAATACACCACTTCAGTGAAGAGATTGCTTTTCATTATGACATCTCCACTACCCAAATAGCACAAAATGGCTCACAGTCACAATTGCCTTTGGGATTGCTCCATTTCATTCACAGAGCACTTGATTGCTGCCCGGCAGAATGTTGTGAGGCAATTGGTGCAGGCTTCATTCAGACACTTCACTGTATACGGCCAGTCTTGACTTCAAGCGTGTCTTTTCCAACAAAGTGATCATTAATCCATTCGCTAACTGATAACAATTTATTCAGGTGATGACATGATGCCGGATCCAATTCTAAAACTGAAGAGTAATCGCATTCATTTCCAGGCAGTTATATGTAGCCTATACTGTATGTGGGAGATGGAAGTGTTTTCACAAGCAGTGAATCAGATGAACGTTTTGTTTCTCTGGGTTTAGAATTGGATGTTGAACATCATTTCACCCTCCTTTATTTTCCAGTAGTTATTTCAGTGTTCAGTGTATTCTCACAACCAACCAGGTCTCACAATAACATGACATTCCATGTGCCATGAGGATGCATTTTAGGTTTTTTTTTACATGTCATTTGTGCACCACGCCACAGAACTATGCTAATGTCTGCAGTCAGCTTTAGGCAACAAAACCAGTTAGGTCTAAGACTAATGTCATAGTTGGGCTTAAAATAATCATGTAAAGTAAGTAAAATACACACCAAAACAATGTAGCATAAGTACGGAAATCACATCACAAAATGTCACTAAAAAAACGTGAAAAATGTCACTAACTTATGAAACAAGACACTGGTCATAAGCTGTCTTTCTCACTTTATATTCTACATCACTAACTCTGACTTTAGCATATTTACACAGACACTTTTATACTGCAAGAAAGGCATTGTCATTGCACGCCAAATGCTTTGTGAATTATCGTGCCATTTATGCGCCTTTTCATGTGAACTGGCTGCATGCAATGATTTGTATATCTTATGAAAAGTTCATTATTTATTTGCGCGTTTTTTTTGTGTTGTGATGTGATCAGTACACCGGCACAAGCCCCCTCCCTGCAGAGTTTAGGCATTAACCTACTTGGTTAGAAAAGAGTGTGGCGAGTGCAGGAGTGGCATTACTTCATTTTGGAAGTGATGTGACAAATAAGTCAGCGTTACCTTCCGGTTTCACACGGGACATGGCGATATCCTGACGAAAAAGTCCAGTGTTTTCAGACAACATGTTCTCATACAATGATTCATGTGATAGCTTACAAAAAGGATTCCTCCTTTTTTGTTTATTTTCCTACAAATGTCAAGCACCACGTGTCTTTTTCCAATTTTTACAGGCATACAGTCTTTTCAAAATAAACTGTCTTAGCAGGCAACAGCTTGGTTAGGTTTAGGCAACAAAACAATGAAATTGGATTTAGGAAAAGATTTTGATTTGGCTTAAAATAACTCCAGAGTGGTGTTACTTACATCACAAATAACTCCTTGTTCTTCTGGCTTTACACAGGACACATATGCTAGTCTCCTGGGCTAAAATCTATTTGACCCACCCATCAACCTTGAACTCCTCACCATGCGGTGTTTACCACTCTTCATATTTCTTTGTTCACAGTTACATGAATTACACACAAATTGATTTTGTGGGATATACCCTAATTACAGTGCATTACTTTTCATAGGTGTAGCTATGAACAGTGTATGAAACCACTCATTAGACCCACCCATGCACTCTGACCTTCTCCATACACAGACTTCTTTGCTCTTTATACTATGATTCTGTGGGTTACATATAAATTCATATGTATGAATAGCTACAAACAGTGTTTGAGAACAGCTTGCAGTATTTGTATGTCATACTCTGATGCAGCTCTGTATCCAGAAAGGGTAAATCCCAGTACATGTGAGCGTAATCTGACAAGGGGAGAAGAAAAGGAAAAAACGCAGAGCCCCAGCTGCTCCTCTGTGACTGCGAGGCCGTGTGGTGCTTTCATGTGCTGGTGTGAAGCACTGGTCATCTGAAACTAGAGAATCAACTGCAGAGCTGCACTGCATTCATAGATTATTCTGAGAAAAACACAACATCTGGAAAACAAACAGTACGGCCATTTGCTTCAAGGATAAGTTTTGCTGTTTTTTTTTTTTTTTTTTTTTTTTCATTAAACAGACTTATCTATCAGTCGAGTCTTAGATGTTGGAGATTCCTGTGGCACATGAATGTACAACAACACAACAAGTGGTAGCAAGTCACAGAGCAGCCTGCAGTGGACCTTTTCAACCAGATAAAAGGAAAACAGGCATTCAGACATAAAGTAAAACAACACAAGAGCCTGCATTAATGTGCCCGTGTTCCTACAGGGAACAGGTAAACAACATAATCTAAAAAAGCAAGTCCACTTGAGGTTCATTAAATACCAAGATACTGCGTGGTAGTTTATACAAACATGAGCCATCAGTAACATTACCGGCAGAGTGAAAGCTGCCTCACCTTGTGTGCACCCATCAACAGATTACAGATACTAATAATGCAGGATTCATCATTATCTAGGAAGACAAAGAAGGGAGCAACTTTAAAAACAGAACATTTCTAAGGTCTTTAGATAAAAGCATCAATATTTTCTTGCAAAAAGGACTTCAGGATAATACTAATGGTGTTTATGGGCTATTTCCATCATGACAAAGACCAGTTTATACTTACTATTATAATAATTATTTTATTATACCAACTATTTGCAGCAGTGTTAGCAAAGAAGCTTCACTGTGTTATCCCGGTTAGATTTAAAGGTTTAATCTGCAAGCATTTCTTAAATACAGTGTACAGACTAATACAAAAAGAATCCCTCATAATCATCACTTATGCCCTGCTAGAAGTGTGTGGTGGTGTCTGTAACCACAGAGATCCTGCCCTTTACCTGGATTTCCTCTTTTCTTCTTATTTTGAAGTGTTTGGGACTCTTCTGCACGTCTGCATGCCTGACTTTGTGCCCTACATGGGGGTGTAACTCCCAGCCAATATCAGCACACAGCCCGTTCAGGTTGTTAAATACTGCTGCTTTGTCGCGCCCCTCGGCATCTGATATTGAAGCACAAGTCCTCTTTTAGCTCTGTCACATACAAAGCGGCTATATTTCATGGTTGAGAACGGATTTTTTACATCGCTGTGTTCCTGCCGCTCTCGTCTGCGGTGTGCAGAGTGCTGCTAGATCGGTGTGTGTCAGTAGTTTGACCTAGAGCAGTGCTGAGCAACAGCGGACAGGATAGCCACATTCAGCTACATTCATTCAAATTCAATCAAAATCTAGCGACTCTGCACCTTCCCGCAGGGTTGTGTGGAGGTGAGTAGTGTCTAGAAGGGAGCCCGCAAGTTGAGGAAACTCTTGTGAGATGGTTACGGTTAGGCATTGATCTTGAATAGTTAAGATTAGGATAGGTCATCAGGCAGCAAGCCTCGCAAAAGTTTTTGCAAGTTTTTGCAGATCAGATTTTGCAGTTTGCGGGTTACCTTGTACACACGACCGCAGAGGTGTTCAGAGTTAGTTGTGTGTTCATTTGTGTTTTCAAATGTAACTGACGGGAAACTATCAAAAATTATTTCTCTGATTTCACTGCTTTGTTTCTCACTAACGCTGCTCCCTCTCTTCATTCACTCTATGGCCCACTCCGTTGCTGCTTTCTCTGCCTTCCTTGCTCATTGAGCCTAAGAGGATGCTAACTTTGTGTTTACAAACAGCAACTGACAATAGTTACGTATTATACCTTTAAGGGAATGTGTTGCAAGGCCACAGGCTTGGTAGTAGCATAAAACTGCTGCGTTATTTTGGCCATGTTGCTACATACTGCAGTTCAGGTAAAGAATATTAAATACAAACTAGTAAGTCCAGTTTGAAGGCTTATCAAACTTTAAATATCACACAGTGGTTTATACTCCTGAGGTAGACTGCACAATTTTAAATCATGGAAAATATCTTCTGGATACAGTACCTTACCAGGTTTTCAAGCCCCTTAAAACGGTTCAACTCAATATTATGCCAAATTGAGTAACAGGCCCACCCATCCACTGGAGGATAATGTGTCAGTGTTACTTTTTGCCTCGCACAGACATGAATATTATATGTCTGTATCAACATGCAGTACCAGCAGGGAGCAACAACACCACTCAGTTAAGATTAGGCATCAATACCACTTGATTAGGTTAAGGGAAAAAGTCATGGTGGGGCTTAAAATAAAAATGTAAACAAAGTAAAACACTTACAGAAACAACACATCATCAGTATGAGAAATGTGACAACCATCACTACAAAACACATGACAAACGTGTCACTAACGTTACAAAACACCGATCTACAACACAGGTGTCCCTGTGAAAGTCCTGGTAGTGGTCTTTCTCATTTATACTTTCTCACTATATACTATACTGTATGTAGGTACTATATACTGTACTTAACTACCTCTGATGTTAGATTTCCGTCACTACACAATACATGACAGGAGTACTGTATATAAGATGTATTTGCTGCTGCTTACTCTCTTAAAATACACCATATTGTGTTCAAAATATATGTGATTTTTCAGGCCTGTTAAGAGCAAATGTCCCCTTTAGAATAGCTCTGTTATAAGAGAAGGCAGCCAGGTTAAATGGACTACCAGCAAGCTGTGAAACAGATGGTATCACTTGACTGCTCTTATAGTCTATCATCAAGAATAACACCTGTTACACATAAGACAGGTGGACAGAGAGATGGGAGGTGAGGTTGGCAACCAGTAGCATGTACATACTGAAAGGTGTAGAACAATCCTAATAAAGGGTAACCTCTAGATTGTGGTGGTGGCTTAGTTGCCTAAGGTCATGGTTCCCCTACATTGGTGCACATCAGGTCATGGCCCCCCATTTGATAATATTTCTCTTCAGGGACCTCCATCTGAAGGGTTAGAGTTAGAAGACCAGAATTCTATAGTGGAGGAGGAGATCACCTTAGAGGAGGTGAAACCTATGATCAGAATAGTTGTGACTCTTGCTCACATTGGGTTCACTTCTTAAGTTAATTTAATAGTGAAAATAAACAATTTAATTTAAAATAATAAACATTTTTCTGGGGACCCCCTTAACTTGACATACAGGCCAATACTGAGTACCAATCTGATACCACATAAGAGCTCCAAATGCCACTTGTAAAGCTAATAGCCCACATGAAATGTGTTCCCTCACTGTCATGTATAGTTTGGGGACGGCCGTTTCAGAGATGTTTTTGTGACCATGCAAACTGTCCTACATTTAGAACAATTAATTCCACGGTTTTGTTGGTTATCTTCATTGCGTCTTTGTTGTAATTCATCATTCATTTTGATCTTTTGCATGATGTGTTTCAAAAATTTCATAAGATTGCTGGTGTTGAAATAGGCAACACTTGTGCCACTCACTGAAACGGGAATCTTATATACTGTACATATTGTCGTTTTTCTTGTTAGATTTTCCACTGTGTAATATCACCAAAGGGCTGACATTTTCCTTGTTCTTGCTACCATTACTGTTTACTCTCCACTAGCACCACGCTGTTGTTGTTTTCTATCACCACGTGACAAACTACCTTTAAATCATCTTCTTTGCTGCTCTATAACAGTAGTTGCTGGTGGCAGCCATGATACATGCAGGAAAACAGCACAGTGAAGTCTGCTGTTTTGGAGTGGCAAAGAAGAATCGACTTCCGTTTAAACAAGTTAAATAAGGTCATTTTCTCTGGATTAAAAAATGATGGTATCGGATTGGTACATATACTGATGTAGTCACCAGTCCTGATACTGAAATGTGGGTGGTACTGGAGGCATTTCCAATACTGGCTGTTGGACAAAGAAGCTTCACTGTGTTATCCCGGTTAGATTTAAAGGTTTAATCTGCAAGCATTTCTTAAATACAGTGTACAGACTAATACAAAAAGAATCCCTCATAATCATCACTTATGCCCTGCTAGAAGTGTGTGGTGGTGTCTGTAACCACAGAGATCCTGCCCTTTACCTGGATTTCCTCTTTTCTTCTTATTTTGAAGTGTTCGGGACTCTTCTGCACGTCTGCATGCCTGACTTTGTGCCCTACATGGGGGTGTAACTCCCAGCCAATATCAGCACACAGCCCGTTCAGGTTGTTAAATACTGCTGCTTTGTCGTGCCCCTCGGCATCTGATATTGAAGCACAAGTCCTCTTTTAGCTCTGTCACATACAAAGCGGCTATATTTCATGGTTGAGAACGGATTTTTTACATCGCTGTGTTCCTGCCGCTCTCGTCTGCGGTGTGCAGAGTGCTGCTAGATCGGTGTGTGTCAGTAGTTTGACCTAGAGCAGTGCTGAGCAACAGCGGACAGGATAGCCACATTCAGCTACATTCATTCAAATTCAATCAAAATCTAGCGACTCTGCACCTTCCCGCAGGGTTGTGTGGAGGTGAGTAGTGTCTAGAAGGGAGCCCGCAAGTTGAGGAAACTCTTGTGAGATGGTTACGGTTAGGCATTGATCTTGAATAGTTAAGATTAGGATAGGTCATCAGGCAGCAAGCCTCGCAAAAGTTTTTGCAAGTTTTTGCAGATCAGATTTTGCAGTTTGCGGGTTACCTTGTACACACGACCGCAGAGGTGTTCAGAGTTAGTTGTGTGTTCATTTGTGTTTTCAAATGTAACTGACGGGAAACTATCAAAAATTATTTCTCTGATTTCACTGCTTTGTTTCTCACTAACGCTGCTCCCTCTCTTCATTCACTCTATGGCCCACTCCGTTGCTGCTTTCTCTGCCTTCCTTGCTCATTGAGCCTAAGAGGATGCTAACTTTGTGTTTACAAACAGCAACTGACAATAGTTACGTATTATACCTTTAAGGGAATGTGTTGCAAGGCCACAGGCTTGGTAGTAGCATAAAACTGCTGCGTTATTTTGGCCATGTTGCTACATACTGCAGTTCAGGTAAAGAATATTAAATACAAACTAGTAAGTCCAGTTTGAAGGCTTATCAAACTTTAAATATCACACAGTGGTTTATACTCCTGAGGTAGACTGCACAATTTTAAATCATGGAAAATATCATCTGGATACAGTACCTTACCAGGTTTTCAAGCCCCTTAAAACGGTTCAACTGGTGGTACTGGAGGCATTTCCAATACTGGCTGTTGGACAAAGAGGTTTGGACCTCAACGCAGAGAGGGACGAGGAGGCAGCAGGCTGATTTAATCATAAAAAGAAAACTTACTAGGAACAAAACGCAACTGGTCCAGCAGCACAATCCAAAGGAATAAACTTGAGATACAAAAAACACTGGAAAGAGCTCTTACACAGGCGGCACACTCCACATAGGAACTGACAACGAACACAGAGTGAGGGGAACACGACTTCAGGACACAAAGACAGCAGGCTGACTGATGGCAGGTGGAACAAATCAGGGCGGGGCAGCCAATCACAAAAAAGATGGGAAACATACAAAAGCAGGAAGTAAAACTACATATGACACAAGAATAGTGACTTTCAAAATAAAACAGGAAACAAACTATAGCAGAAACCCAGGACCATGACAGGGGGCCAAACTGGACATGACATAAGAGATGAGTGACACTTCAAAATAAAACAGGAAACACTAGAATGAACAGAAAAGCCAAATCTAAGAAACTAAAAATCACAATACAAAACAGAAAACACTAAAAGATGAAACAAACTACAACCAAAATCCAGGACCACTGGTTTTGGTATCAGAACAGCTCTAACCCTGGACCTCAGGTTGACAACCACTGGTCTCAGGCACAAACTGTATGTAATGTAACTGTATCATCTTGGCTACAATCAGGTTTGGAAGTAGGGTCGCATGTTGCATCACTTCTCTGTTTTTACAATAAATTATACATTGAAACAGAAACTTTCACAAAAGTTTGAAAGGAATATAATGGAATCTGGGGGCATGAAGTTCCCCTATAAGATTTTATAGCATGCTTTAAAATGCTCTTTTTTTCTGCATCCTGTTTTATAAGAGAAATACGAGGTACATGACCTTTCACTGGGAATAATATATAATCCTATAAAGAAAAGAAAAAAGATACAAAAGAAAATGCAATAAGAAGATGATAAACTGCAAAATCTAGTTTTGTAGTCAAAAACTGAAGTTGCCTCCATTCTATCAGTAGGAGTCAATGCGAAACAGATGTAGGCCAAGGCCTAAAACTGTGTTTCCAGGCGCTGATAGTTGCCTCTCAATATAGTTTGGCATCTCTCACAGTTTTGGCAGCTTTTACACCCAAAGTAGCTGCACACATTTTTCTGCACAGACTGGATAAGAGAGGGAGCCAAGTGTATTACGATTTTATAGAGAAGAGGAAAACATTCATGTGGCCTCAATGCTCACTCAGTACGGGTAGTGTGTAGTTGTGTGTGTGTGTGTGTGTGTGTGTGTGTAAGGTACCAGATGCTTTTTTATTTGATTTGATTAATATGCTACTTATGGATAATTCATTACAGTATCCGACAGAAGCAAACAGCTAAAAAATTGTCGCAGATTAAATTCCAACTTTAAAGGCTTCTGTCACAGCAGAGATTTTGAGTTGTACATGTGTTTATGCAGCATTTAAAAGTTTTGTTTAGTCACAGCTGAATAGGAGCTAGATAGTTTTCTGTTATCACAGATACTGCTGAGTGGAAACAACTGAGAGACCTCAACATTACAACATATGTGGTCTATAATGGCATAAGACTGGAACATGACAGTTGTCCCTATGGAACACCAGTCAAGGCAAAGGAAATGACTGCATGTTGCCTTGACAGCAGCCAATCCCAGTTCCACCTACTACGAGACATCCGGCGCTGCAGCAAATGATCCAAGAGGAGATTTGAGCAAACTGGCAGCAGCAGCAGAGGCATGTGGCTGCTGCCTGAAAGTGATACACGCTCAACATGCCTGTGTGACTCGTGGGCTGAAAATCTAAAATATGTGTTGCAGCTCCAGAAATTAGCTCTCCTCGAAAGAGGGAGCTTAAAAGCGACATGCTGATGCCAATGTTGCCCTTTGGGGTGGGAGAAGACATCTGCTACCCTTAATCTCTAGTAGTCTGTGTGGTTGTTACTACAAAAAACACTAGCAGGCAAAATCTGACAAGTGGAGTATCATCTGATAACTGATATTCTGATAATTATTTTATTAATTTGGGACTTTTCATAGATAAGCATAAAGTGAACTCCAAAGGAAGGGAAATAATATTTCATATTAGAGATACTGTTGCTACTCATTTTCTCCATATCCAAGCTACTCCTCAGCTGCATTTATATGCAAACTAACAAAACAAACAATGCGTAATACTAAATGGCCTATAGCGCACACAATGGCAATTATTTTCCCAGGCTTATATCAAAATCAAAATTGATTTATTTGAGAGTGCGAGGGAGCAGACAGAATGCGGCCTGACTAATTAGTGCTGACAAACTAGAAGCAAGTTACACAAAACACGGCTGACACATTCAGCAGAGGACAAAATAAGACAGGAGCGCACATGTTGTGAGGACAAGTGGGGTTAAGTAATGGATGTACATGTAAACACACCAAGAAGCCTGTATGTTTAAGACTGGAATTAATGCAGGGTACACACTACACGAGAATCAAGTCGTTGATGGGTCTCAAGATTATCTTTACAGATATTTTGGTGGTGTGAGGTATGTTAAGAAGGTAGAAGGAAGGTCACTTCTTGGCTAATGCATAAGCTAATACAAAACGTAAAGCATAAAGTAGTTGTAAGCCTGACCTCACAATTGTTATTTAGTGGCAATAACGTTAGTGTCTAATGTGTCTCTATGACTTCATCAGTTATTTTTCTTTTTTTCTATGTGATTTTTCAGTACAAAGTAGCACAAATACTAAAATTGCTAATCCTTTCTACCTGTCGTTCACCATGTTAATTTTTCACTGAAGTCAGTGATCGCAAGAGATTTTACGAGATTTCTGTTTTCTTGAGTCAGGACTCTTGTTGTTCGTGCATGGAATTTGTTAGTGTGTGGTGTGATGTTTTGTGTGTTGTCTCGGCATTTTCAACATGCGTTAAGATCTGAAAAATCACCATCCTTATGTCTCACCATGCTGGCGTTATAGCCCTGGCATAGTTTCAAGCAGTGCTGATATAGTCATAAACCTGCACTGTGCATCTGGAGAGCACTATAAGCAAATATAATAACTGTGTATGTAGGTGTAGTACTTATTAACTGTTATCTATCTATCAGCCAAAAAAAGTCAAAACAGCCTCTGCTTCCAGCTTCTTCAGTGTGGATTTGCAACTCTTCTCTGTTTTATCAGTGTAAAATTAATATTTTGGAGATTAATCAATCAATTGACAGATAAACAATAACTGTTATTGACAGCCTTAGGTGTGTATTAGGGCAAAGGCTTGGGACTGTATATGGTTGTGATTTTAAGAGTCTTACACAGTCAGTAGGGGAGTGTGGCCGCTGCTGCAGTGAGCTCAAATGCACCAGAAGTGTCTTATGCTAAACATGTGTTTACCTGCATTGGCAGCCACGGTTGGCAGTGACAGCAATATTCCCTGCCCTTTTCCACGCTTTGATGAGCTGGCAGCCGACTACCCGACTGTTCAGCCATTCAAATGACGGTCTGCTGCTTCGCTCTGGCAACTCTAATGCAAGAGTTCTAATGTAGCAGCAACGACCACCGTGTCCCCCCACAATTGTTTATGTCGTTGTGACAGCAGAGCCAAAATGAATTATCGATCAGAACTCTTGCTCTTACATACTTGATGAATGCCAGACTATTGACTCAGTAAACTGTACACCAATAGGTCATATGCTGGGTTAGCAAGAGAATGATAGAAACACTGACTTACAGTCCTCCCTGACCAAAGACGATCTGCAGTAGCTTCACTGTTAAAGGCAGTGTTCCACTTGTTGGAGTTACTATTCAGTATTAATATTACTAATATTTCTATGGTCATGGATGTTTTTTTGCTTTGACTTATAATTATGAAGTAAATAAAGATTGCACAATCTAATGGCTATGGAGTGATGACACTATCTGTGTTTAGATCGGTCCGTATGATTAACACACCAATTTGTTAAGTCATTTTGCAAGCGATCACAATGCCATTCTTGCAAATTCTTGCTGGATGGATCCAACAAACACAGGACTTTCAGCTAGGGATTGGCGTTTGAGCTGATTAATTTACTATATTACTTACATTAGTGGTGTTTTTTGGCAATGTTTTACGTACTTATGTTACATTATTATTACCTTATGTATATTACTTTTTTTTACATACTTATTTTAAGCCCAACTATGGTGTTTTTCCTGAACCTAACTTAGTGGTTAATTTGCCAAAAGCAAAATAGCTAAAACTGAAAAAAAGCAAAGGAAATAAAAATGATTAAAATATGCTCCTCAAATGAATCTTCTCAAATCTGAAGGTTTTTCATATTGGTTTGGCAATGATGACAAAGGCCCAGTCATCCATACTGTGTACGGACTTATGCCAGGAAATATGTCCGGGAGGGCCTGCTGGAGAATGTGGAGAATGAACGCAGTCTGTGTTTAAAGGAATTCAAACATTTGAGAAATGGCTGAGCCTTCTGTGAAATCTAAAAAAAAAAAATCAATTCAAAACCTGACAGGCGTCTAGTGTTCAAATATAGGATAGTGGTAATATGGAGCTGTGAAGTTGATGCTGCACAACCTACTGCTATGCTACAGCAGGGGGGTAGAGAACAGAGGATTACCCAAGTTAAGACAAGATGACATAAAGCCACGTTGGCTGTCAAACATTGGAAAGATAAAACAACTTTGCAATGTTGCTGGGTTGTTAAAGAAACATGGCTGAATCAGCTTTTTAGCAGGTTGATCTGGCCTCACATATTAAACTTCACTGACTGATAAACTTAAATACAAGTTCTGGGTACTGCATCAAAGAGCCTCGAGGCTATTACTTTTTATGGTTTTGGTATTAATGCACTGGTGGAAATGTCCTTGCCTGCACTATCCATTGAAATTCAACTGAATCACTCAGTGATGCAACTTATATCTAATAGTCTATATTCACCAACTATTGAATATTGTTTTTATGTAAATATTGATATTTTAATGCAGCCATGAGCTGTTGCCTAGCAACTGCTGTAAGTGGAAGAAGACAGACGAGTGGTGGGAGGACAGACGTAGGACAGATTTTTTTAAAAAAGTAGTGGAGGAATATATAGCATATCAAATAAAGTGTGCAAATTTATCAAGAATATTTTGCAAAGGAAGATCATTCCAAGATCAGGAAATTATTAGAGTTGATTTTAAAATTGTTCACAAATGTAAGGAAATGGCAGAAAATATAGTATGTCAAAATTACATATAAACATTAATCATTTTGACCCCCTTTGCAAATATTTGTGGGGAGTGAGGTTCACAACTCAAAGAGATTCAGTTTACTGGCATAAAGGAAGGAAAGAAACCAGAAAACATTCACATTAAAGAAGCTGGAATCAGAGAATTTTGTCTTTAAAAATGACTCAAATCTGTTAATCAATCAAAAATAGTTACCAGCTAATGGATTAATCTTTGCAGCTTTAATGTATGAGAAACATTTAACTCAAGTGAGTTTTTCAATGAGAAAATTAATTCCATTATAATTTAGAGCAAATAATTACAAATTAATTAGGTTTTCAGAATAAATATACATACTGTAGAAGCACAGTCTCAGATGACATTGCAAACTGGGCTCATATTTAACTGGGTTATCCACCCTGGCGTGTCTTTCTCAGACAGCTCCATGCTTTTAAAAGGTTTTGACAGTGTCTATGAGAACGATGCGGCTCTTATCAAGGAGGAATTGCATCTTCAGGGAAATGGGGTGAGGATTTATAATGATATGTTTTGAAATGAATGCTTTGATAACATGCTAGTTTTACATGCACCACCTCAGCCCACATACATCCTTGGAAAACATGCTATAAAAGTATGCTGGCATTAAATCAAATGCAACATGCCACTCAGGAAACACTGTACACTGTGACTGTAAATCCACTTGTACTGATACCAAAATAATCCCTTGGAAGCCAGAGAGAGGAGAGTGAGCGCACAGGAGAGTGAGAGGAGAGTGGGATCAGAAGTCATCGTTCACCTCCAGAAGTTGGAGTAAGCACTTTTCTTGTGCTAAAATCTGGAGTGGCGCCAAGCTCTAACCAAAGACCTCATCACCTCTTGAAAGGATTACATGCCTTGACATTCTGACATTTGTATACATTCAAATTACATCTCCCTTTCTTTATTAGTGGTTATTTTTGTTCCTGCCAAGTGCACATGCAGAGCTGAGCTTCAGTGTAATCACCTTGAAAAAAAAGCTCCATCGCATTGCATTCATGGCCCTGGATATGAAACATCATATGTGCCTTCTTTTAGCGGGTGTGTGGATGTAACAGCTCACAGATTTGGAGTACTTCTTTTTATTGCAATTGGCAGGCAAGTTTTCACTTCCATTTGTTTGTCTGCAATAATGAAATTAAGGAAATCTGGTAGAAAGGTAGGCAGTGTGTGTGTGTGTGTGTGTGTGTATCACCAGTATATAGTCATTACTCAATACATCCTGTTAAAACTCCTGAACAAACAAAAAAAAAGTTTCTGTTGGTCTTGTTATAGTTAACACAACACTTGCGTGTTAATTTGTTTTAATGGCACTGATTACTTTAACACAATCAACCTTTCAGAGGTTCTAGCGAGTTCAGCTAGAGATACTGCTATTTGAAACTAGAGCTAGAGAATCAACCAAACTAGAGAATCTCGTGGTACCAACATGTCAGACTAGCTTCTCGCAAAGGAGGTTAAATAATGCTCCAAACGTATTCATGCTAAATCGTGGTGAGGGCAAACTGCCATGGCCATTTCCAAGCCAGCAGCAGTATATTTTTAATGCTAAATGCAGTAACTGTGAGGCTCTCCCTTTAAGGTACATTTTGATCAGATAAAACATGCAATTAATTTGCAATTAAACATGATTAATTATTTTAATGGATTGACAGCCCTAGTTTTTGTATTTATTGGTTCAAGGCAAATCTATAGGCCAATTCTACCTAAATTTCACTTAATTTATATATTTTCAATACAGACTTTTCACAGTTCCTAAAATACAAACACTGTCTCTATTTTTCACTAAATTTTGCATATAACATATTTGAATGAGACCAGAAAATAACCAGATTTTTTTTAAAATTTTTTTATGACATCGCAGTTTCCTTATTTGTTGCAAGATTATTGTGGGGTTGACCAAGGTGGATTCGACAAATTTCTGTTACTCATTATATATATTACATTATATCAAAATGAATGCAATTTTGTCTATTAGTAGAGCTATGGTAATATTATGTATTGCAGATTCCCATCGTCAATTATCTGATTCTGCAATCATAATTGAAAGGCGTGCTTTGTTCATGTCCAGTGGTCCAAACACACACAAGCATTGTAATTACACTGTAGTACCTTTACTCTGCATCTGTGTTGGATAGAGTTGGACCATGATGGATGGCCCATCAGGTAATTATTTCTGGGACAATATTAAACCATTAAACAAAGCTGACACTGGGTCCATGTAGTCCACGGTCCTGTGATTGCAGATGGTATCACACACATAAGGCCAGGATCAAGTGTTTACGAAGCGTTAGTCTGTTTTTAGGTTCAGTTGATTTCAGATGATTATGATTAAAGGCTTGAAACAAGACAGCCCGTTCACATGAAAAGGTGTTACATGTAGCGTGCAATAACAACACCGTTATTGTGTTTGGCTTGTCATTCGTACCCCATGTGGTCTATACTGACTGAGATATAAACATTCAAATAAATAGTGATGTAGAGTAAGAAGCCAGAAAAGTCGCCAACGGCATTCAATAAACACCACTTTCAAGCAGGGGAGCTGTGTTTGAGACCAGGGTTTGTTTTCTAAGATATGTTACTGATGTTTGTTAGTGACATTGATGACGTGTTTTATGTACTTATGTTACATTGTTTTCATATATGTTTTACTTCATTTGCATACTTATTTTAACCCTGTCATTACATTTTTTTTCTTAAACCTAAGGGGCTTTGTTGCCTAAACCTGTATGTTTGTTTATGTTTAATTATTTCACACCTAAAATGAAAAACAATTAAATATAAATAACATGAAAGGACCATAAAATGTGTGAGGGTGTGGTAGAAACCCATAATGGTTTATATAAAACTATACCCAAAGGACATACAATAGGTAAAAATACTCAAAAAGAATGACAAAAATCACCAGTATATTTTACATATTAGTGTTCAAAACATTGCACTTATAAAAATATACAGTGTGGGAGTAAAGTTCAAACAAGAAAAATACAAACAAGTACGAGTCATTGCCATATTACACTTTCTAAAAGTGATTTATTTTCTAAATCATATGCTTTTGTCTGCAGAGCATTTCTAAGTTTCTTTTTATACACAGACGACAGACGACACCAGAGTTTTGTTTCGTGGCATGCAAATGACATGCAAAATGCATCGTATGAATGGCATGAAAATCCTAACATGTGTCTTCATGACACACAGAATGTTCATGCCTTCCTGTGAAGCTGGGTTGAACGAGAATATGCATAATGTGTTTTTTTTTTTTATTGCTAAATTTATTAACTGCAGATGCATACTGTAAGAGTTGTCTGGTGTTAATAATACTGTAAATTATGAGAACATACTGTATGTACATAAAGAGCACAGGACAATCTCAGTAGAAAAGCAGAATGGAGAAAATATTCCACTAGCATGTAGTGCAGCATAAAAATAGAAGAAAATGCTCAATCACTACCTGAAACTGCTGACATGATTTTTGACTTTCCCCCAACTGCTGCAGATCTTTGCAAAAAGCAATTTTCATCATCTGTGGGACAAACACAGGGGAGAGATGTAGCCTGTGAGAAGCCAGTTTGGGTAACATACAGGTTTCTGCAGTATGTTTTTTCATCGACTTCCTACATAATTCTTCAGTGGTTGTAAAGGTTAGTTGTTGCTGCTCTTGACAGAGCTCTTATCTGTATCAGAGGAAGTCTAGTTATCGCCTGAAGCTGTTTTCTAAAGTGCTTTGTCTATTTTCCTCATTTTCCTAAAGAGATGGTGCAAATCCTGGTGTGATAATTATTGTTCACCAGTTGTTTATCGTTCATCATCACATGGTGAACACATCAGGGGGCACACAGTTAGTGTGACTACAACAACCTGACATGCTGCTTTTACTGCTGATGTGCTAAGCAATGAGATGATTAACCGTAGAGACAATAATTATTATGTTTTGCATTCTGCATTTTCAATAGTTGGCAGCCAGACCGGTTAAGTGGTTGATAATCATGCATTTCTGTCGTATTTTTATAAATTGTTTAGTAATGATGTTTTCAGACTTTTTTTTTTTTTTTTACTTTATGTGACTTTCTTGCACAGCATAATTTTCTCCTTTTTTTTCTCTCTTGCTTGTGGGTATATGAAAGTCACAGGCTTGAAGTGCAGGATATGAGAGATTTCTCTATAGAATTAATTAAATGTCATGTTGCAGTTTCCAAAGAGCTCATATGCAAATAATACAGCCAGTTTGAACCAGTTAACAAGCACTTCACTAGACTTGACTCGCTGCTGAATACAGCCTGCTCTGTAACAGGTGCAACATCTGTGACACTGCCACAAGTGGCCATGGAGGTCTTCATCAGCCTTCATCACCTCCAGTCCTCCAGTCTGCAAGTGCTACAAATAACAATGCAGGCCTGGAGCAAGAACATAATTAACTCCTGAAGAGAGATGCAACAATAATCAACATGCTTTGTATGAAAAGAAGCTTTAAAAAAAAATAACGTCCACAAGCTTGGTTTTATGCTGAATTTATGCATATCATTGCTGTTATTGTATAGTATGGACCCTCCTGTTTTATAAGAGGCTGGACTACTTAAAGTGGCAACGGCTGTGTGACCATTTACTCAAAACACTTGTGCAGACTTGAGCTGATCATTAGTATGCTGTCATGCAGACGTTTAAGAGATAAAATAATAAAAAGATAAAAGCTTCTCCAATGAAGAGTTTGAGACAATAGTTTCTCCTTTCCAAAGGTTGTAGAATATTACAGTTAATACTTCAGCCTTGAATTTCAGAAAGGTCAAATATGATTGTGCAGAGTGTCGATCCCCTTTTATAAGATATCAATAGCAATTTGCCACAGTTTGCTATACTATAGCAATGCTGAAAGGGCCTGCCTACACACTGCACTGTACTGCTCTTGGTGCAGTGAGCTAATGTCCAAGCTCAATGTCATGAGTTCTTGAGTTTCAGTGGCCATAATGACACTGGTCTGCTGACTGCTCACAGAATTACATTAAAACAGCTTTTAAGACACTTTATTTCCTTTAACATTTATCACTTTAAAATCAAAGTTATAGACTAGGCTGGTCTCATACACAGTCACTAGCTATAATAATGCACTATAATTTGTTTATATCCCATGCAATCAATTTGTGTGTAATTAACTCTTGAAGCAGGAAATATAAATAAGAGTGAACTGTGTGAAACCACAAGTCAAAGTTGATTTATTTGTCACGTAAGTTACATACTTAAGTAACGTGACTTCTGGAGTTCTTTTAAGCAACCACAATATTTCCTAAGACACAGTAGTTGTCTTGCCTAAACCTAACTAAGTAGTTTTGTTTCTTAATCCTAACCAAGTCAATCTTTTCCTAAATCTAAGTAGTTTTGTTTTATAAACCTAAAGAAGGTGTTTCCTGTTAAGACGAAAGTTCATTTAGAAAAGACTGTATGCATGTAACAACCTAATGGGAAAATAAACAAAAAAGGAGGAAAAGCTTTTTTTTTTGTAAAATATCATCCAAACTGTTGTATGGGAATAACATAATAAATAAACAAACATAATGACATACCATCCCGGTTACCTAGACACATCCCACATAACAAATCAGTTTGATTTGGGTCTGGGGCCTTTGTTGCATATCATGATCCTCTGTCTATTATACTACCACACTGATGTCCAGTAAAGGCAAAAATTCCATAGAAATAATCAAAAAACCTTGTCATTGCTTTTTTTTCAAACTTCAATCTACACTTTACATTTTTCTTGATTTATGCACAAACAGAGCTGTTCTGATATCAATGCCAGTATCGAAATGCCTCCATGATTGTGTATTGGCAAGTACACTAGTCTATGCACTGATCAGATATAATGTAATCATATCATTTTTCAGTTCATTTATGCTACACAGGAACACCAGCAACGTGTATCACTCGCTACCCGGGTCCTGCCCAGTCAATACCGCTCTCAACAGAGATGAGAAAGAAGCGATATGGCTCACTTGTTAGTTACTTCCATCACCAGTAAGCCATCTCATATCTTCCTCATCTCTGCTGAGAGTTGCATGTGAACATTACTGATCAGGCAGGTACTAGCAGAGAGTGTAGCATTAGCCAGAGCTAGCAATTTGTCAGCAACTTCACAATATGTTACACTGCAAAACCTGTCTGATTAGATAATAAAAGAAGGTTCTATTGCATTCATTTTCTGTGTGAACATTAATGTGCATACAGCTGTTAAGAAGAAGAAGAAGAAGAAGAAGAAGAAACATGTTATTTTGAACGCATTGCTTTCAGATCGGTACTTAGTATCAGCCAATACGCACGTTCGGGTATCAGAATCAGTACTGGCAAGGAAAAAATGTATCAGAACATCTCTCGTCCTGCTGTACTACAGTAGTGTTGCACTGTAAGTGTGATGGTGCAGTAAAGTTCATCAGAGGCAGCACAAGAAACAGGTTAATGGATGTTTTGCTGAATATGTGACCTGCTGTTGTGTAATTATAGCTGTCAGTTCTCTATATACTCATGTTTGAAAGAGATTCAAAAGAGAACACAAAATAAACAAACTATTTCCTCACTTTCCGCTGTAGATACGCTGTATATCAGTATTGTATTTGTGAGTCATAATAGTTTTATGATGCAACATTCAGAAAAGCAGCGCTTTTCACAGCTTTATCTCCAGCATGACTTACGCTCAGTGTATAATTAAACAAGTAAAAGAAACGGGCTGTGTAGTCCCACAGCATGAGCGTCTAACTCATCTTAAACTAGAATTTTTATCAGTATTCAATACTATTCCCTCTCAGCTTTCCTGAGAATCCTCCGGTTACGCAGCTGAAGTTTACCAATGATACGGTTTAGATTAGGTCTCTAATAGGGAGGGGAAGGCTGAGATGTGAAACCTGGAATTGAACTCATCCAAAGTGTATCGATTACAATACTCCATAACACATATCAACCCTCCATTCCTGCCTGCCTGAGTTTAACCATCGCCTCCACCAGTAGGGAGATCCTGAAGTGGATATACTGTGTGTTCCTCCTACAGACCGAGGTCCACCTTCCTCAGGGATATTATAGCGGTGTGATCCTACACAGCCAGTATAATGCAATCAATCACCACCTCCTTCATAACTGCCTGTCTCCCCCACTGCTTCTGCCAAATCCAAGAGCAAACTGCAGTGCATCATAATGTGAAAGGAAAGCTGTGACTTCTCCCTCCACTGAAAAATATACAACACTTCAGAGCATGCGGGGGAGATCTTCATCTCTTCAACTTGTCCAATCTCTCATCAACGTTAAGATTACTTAATAATTACATTACCACCACTGCTATCACACCAAAAACAACAATTCAAAATATTATAACAATATGTGCATCATTTACAGATGGCAGATTATGCACACAGATTTTTATAGTTTTGCACCTTTGCTCTGTTCTTCATTCCCAGAGCAGAAATGCAGGCTGTAGATGTTGACATTTACGTAGGAGGACGGGAACATTGACTGTGGATGAGAAAACTTTTTTTGGAATGATTAACAAGATGTTTGCTCAGAAAAAACATTGCATGTTTGCACAAAGATAAGTCAAAAATGGGGAGAATTTTGAAGCAGATTGTTCATTAAAGATGCAAAAGTGAGCAGTGTGCCGACTGTATGGGCACCTTGAAGAGACAATGAGAAATAATACATTAGTGACGAGAGGCGAACAACGTCCTCCAGAGACTGAAGGTGAGACCTAAATTGAGGAGCCACACAAACATGTTGCTGTAAACTGAAACTCCCTGCAATGTTCAGATCTTCAAGGTAAAACCAGGAGAGGAGTTATCCCTATGAAAGATAGAACTGGAGTATCGGCAACAGCTTTTTTTCTGCGATTCAGCATAATGGAAGAGTTTGAAGCAGAGAGGCAGATGACCATGCACTGAACAGGGTGACCCCACTTACCTTTGAAAAAGTCTCAAAAGGGTTTTTTTATTTTTTTATTTTATTTTATTTTATTTTTTTTGTCACTTATATTTTAAGGCTCTGCTTTCTTGTGGCCCACAAGGTTGTGTATAACACAGACTGTATAGAAGAAGCTGACGTGGTCACCCATTGTTTTGTGGACTACAGTTCTGAATCCTCAAGTCTAGCATTCTGGCCATCGGCATTTGGTTTTTGGTCTTCGCCATGTTGGCTTTCAGCAACCAGAAGTGAGACAAGAGGGTGGAGCAAAGTACCAAATACTGACTGATAACAGTAAAACATAGAAAGCAGCATAAATTAACAGGTAGTAATAAATAACAATATGCTGTACTTGATACAGTAAAATGACAAGCAGCACAAGTACTAAAACACAGTAAAACCAAGTAGAACAATAGCAAGAATAACCAATTAAGAGAAAGAAACTCTAAAAAAGTGGGTTTTTAAGACATTTAACAATGTCTTAAAAACAGATCTAGCCTGCCTGATCTCCTCTGGCAGGTCGGTCCAGGGTCGTGGGGTTCTAACTCCTAAAAGACCTCTGCCGGAGGATCTCGGGCTGCATTCAGGCTCGGAAGGGGTTAGAAAGTCAGCAACATAATCCCAAATGTGCTTTAAAAGTAATCATTAAAATGTCACAATCAATTCTAAAGCGTACAGGTAACCAATGCAGAGATGCTAAAACTGGTGTTATGTGGACTCTGTTGGGTGAGACAGTAGTACAGTGAGTTACAATAGTCTTAACAGGACGTAATGAAAGCATGGATGGCTGTTTCTAAGTTCTTAAGTGATAAAAAAGATCACATTTTTGAGATATTCCAAAGCTGTTAAAAGCACGATTGAATAATGGACACCAAGGTTTCTGCACTGGGTTTTGATGCAGTTGGACAGAGAACCTAAGATAAAATAAGATAAGATAAGATGAACCTTTATTAAGTGATGGAGAAGTGATGAAAGAAGAGCTCGCTAGAGGAGTCTGGACCTATGATTATGACTTCAGATTTAGCTGGACAAAATGTTGTTAAAGCCAGTTTTTAACATCTGTGAGACAGATTTACCAGTTGTGTTGTGTCACTGGAGTCAAATGAAAAGTAGATCTGGGACACATTTGTATAAAAATGGAAACTGATATTGTGTTAACAGAGGATTTGAGGATAGAGGTAGCATGCAAATGGACATTAATAACGGGCCAAGGACTGAGCCTTGAGGTACTCCATAAGATAAGTGGGAGGAGAAGACTGTAATGTCACCTATGGCCACACAGAATTTCCTAACAGAAAAATAAGAAAAAAAATCTAATCTAAAATTGTCCCTGAAATGCCAACCCAATGTTTAAGATGTTCAATTAAAATCACATGGTCAGCTATATCAAAAGCTGCAGTAAGATCTAAAAGCAATAAAACAGAAATTAGGTCATTGTCAGCTGCTAAAAGGATATCACTGAATTGTAAGAGGCTCTGTCTCAGTTCTGCCCTAAAACCCGACTGAAATTTATCAAATAGCCCACTGCCATTCATGTGCTCCAAGAGCTGCCCAGAAACTATTTTCTCCAAGAACTTGGCCAGAAAGGGAGGTCTGGATATTGGACGGAAGTTATTTAAAACAGATGAATCTGCAGCAGATTTGTTTTTTTGAGAAGAGGTTGAGTTATGGCAGATTTTAAATAATTAGGCACTTGACCAGATAAGAGTGAGGATTTAATAATGGTGAGAACAAATGGGGCGATAGAGTAAAGTATCTCTTTAAAGAAGTGAGTTGGAAGAATGTCTGGTGAAGAGGAGGACGGTTTCATTTCAGTAGTGACATTAGTTAGATGCATGGTAGTGACAGACTTGAAAGCAAGCAGGGTCAGGGGTTGAGAGAGAGGGATGTACTCCTAACAGTTAAGACCGTATTGGTAAAAAATGATAAAAACTTCACATTTATCTACTGAAGGCTCAATAAAAAGACGAGGAGGGTTTGCGTGGCTGATAATTCTGAAGAGGTGTCTGGAGTCACGTTTATGTTCAGCTATAAGACTTGAAAAATAATTTGAAAGTGAAATTTCTGAGTTATAACATTTTATGTGGTTCTTCAGTCTTTCAACATGAATGTGAAATTCTGTAGCCCTCCATTTGCATTCAGCTTTACGGCAGTCTGTCTTTATTAAGCAGGTGACATTGTTAAGTCAGGACTGAGATGGCATTTTGAGCTTTTTAGCTTAACAGGAGCAATATCATCTAAAATATTTACAGAGGTGGAATTAAAAGAATTTAAATTAGAGGAGGTATTCACTGAGGGACAGAGTAGAAGGGCAGAAGAGGCCAGGGCTTAGCCAAATTTACCTGCTGAGGATAAATTTAAAAAATGACAGCGAGTGTCTCACTAGCTCATAGTATTGGAAAATAAGGTTTTAAATAAAATAAGTATATGGTCAGAGACACCAGTTTCACCAAGAAGCACATTATTAAGCTGTTTACATGTAGCACTGCTAAACCACCCCCCACGTCCAGTTATTCTGGCTTCATTTAGAAAAGGGTAACCTGGAGGGGAGCATTCAACAAGAGCAATGTTGACACCGTCAGACAGCCATGTTTCTGTCAGTAAGAACAAGTCAATATTGCAAGATGTAATGAGATCGTTGCATATAACAGATTTGTTAGCTAGTGACCTCACATTGAGCAGGTCAAAGCTAGCGTGCTCAAATTGATTATTATTGGCTGAGACAGTGCGGTTGCAGTGAACAAGGGACAGGTTTTCCCTGTTAGCAGATCTAAGAAGTAGGAGTGTGGAATACCCTTAGGTGCTAGCTGGGTTAGCTTAGCTCCCATCCCGGCTCTCCTCTCTCTCCCTCTGGGGCGGTCGACTCCACTTTTGGTGGCGTTTTGTCCGGTTTGTCCAGCTGGGTGATCCGGACGATGCCGTAGTCGGTGATCATCTCAAGGTCAGCTGCACTTTATCCAATCTCCATGCTTCCTTTTTCCGATGTGTTGTGTGTATTCTGTCATATGCCATACGTGCTCCAGTGATGAAGGGGGGATTTATGGGAGCTTCAGAATGCCACATCCTCAGATGTCTCTGTTCTAACACTGCTGTGATAAAGCATGTTTCACCAATCTGAAACCAGTAAGCTGGTCCTCACAAGCACCAAAAAGGGAAATACATACTATCATTTTTAAAGGTATCTTACCTGGCTGTTTCTCTTCTCAAACTTAAAGAATAAGGCTGGGGATATTTTACAGTTTTATCTTTGTCAACATAGGGAACAAAAAAGTCTAAAACCAACTACATGACATTCTGTCTCTATATAATGTCACACTTCTCTGTGAGGAGCACAAGCCCAAGCCCATTCTTTCCTAAAATGTAAATAGCAGCTGGGCCCTTTAGCTTTCAGCAAATGTTACTCATCTAGGAGTAAATACTGCATTTGTTGCGGACTATTATCAGCATCAGATTAACACACATTTGGTGCAAGACCGAGCAACAGGATAGCACATGTAGCAGAGACTCAAAATAAACTACAGTTTGTCGTAATGGAGACAAATGTCATCCAGTGCAACAATGTGGGTCATTTGTGTGTTTTTAATAGATGGAGATCTATGGCAGAGAATCAATACTGTTTTTTTGTGATTTGTTGGCAAAAATAGATATACAGAACATTGCCAGCCATATCTTTTAAAGCTACTAGTCACCATAGTAGATGTCAAGACTGGTTAACTTAACTGGGTAAATACTGAACTGGACTTATTTATAGGTGCCATGGGATTGTGAGTGATTGTGATTGTAAGTAGGTTTTCTATCTGTACTTTCTTCATCTCTCTTGTGAAAGGGACCTTGATCTCAGTGAGCTTACCTGATTAAATGAAGGTTAAATTATAAATGAACTGCTGAAACATAACACAATAAAGACTAAAGTGTAGTTAAGTGTCCTTTCAGGTTAAAAAAAAAAAAAAGCATTTTCCTAGCGTTGACGGTTCCTAATGTCCTGAGAAGAGATGTTTTTTTTTTTTTTTTTTATACTTTGCTGTGCCGCTGAGACACAGCAGCTATGTGATGTAAGACACATTTACAGGCTGGCAGAAGGGACAGCTGTGGTTTAAAGAGGCAGACATACATGCTGTGCTGCTGCAGACTAATTACACTAATGCTGGCATTACTAACATCAAAATCTCTATTCTGTACAAACTGTGTAATTTCTATGCCAATTTTCCTATGTTTCTTTCTTAATGATTCACCATTAAAAGCCTCCAGAGGTCATCTGACAAAAAACATCTGTTCAGAATGGATTTACAGAACGATTAATCACTTAAAACATACTTAATGTCTCAAAATAACAATTTCTTTCATATCCCCAGCTTGTGTTTGGAATCTAAAAAAGCAGCTTTGCCTCTATGTTAAGCTTTGCATACTTCCTTGTTCTACGCAAACATTACAGTTAACTAGGGCTGTCAATAGATGTAAATATTTAATCACGATTAATCGCATAACTGTCCATAGTCAATCGTGATTAACAGCAAATTAATCACATTTTCTATTAATTCAAAGTGTACATTAAAGGGAGATTTGTCAAATGTTTATCAACATGGAAATGGGCAATTATGCTGTTTTATGCAGGTATGTATATATTTATTATTTTAAATTAATTAACAACATAAAACAATGACAATATTGTACAGAAACCCTCACAGGTACTGACTTTAGCATAAAAAATATCCAGCTGTGAGTTACAGTGTGTGTGTGTGTGTGTGTGTGTGTGTGTGTGTGTGTGAGGGGTTTCTGTTTGATTGTGTTGATGTTTTGGGGTTTTTTATTGCTGTGTGATTGCTTTGTACACTTCTACTACTATATTGTTATATTTATGTTGTTTATGCTACTTATGTTCTTTTTCTTATGCCTATATTTTTATATTAATGAAGTGATTAAATCATTAAAAGCCAACACGCATTTAACAAACAGACAAAATGGGTGTGGCCTCACTTATATATTAGCAGCAACCAATGGGATAATAAAATAGTAGGCGAAACAAATTGAATATAATGGAAACACAAAATAACATGCGATGAGATTACACAAAAAAGGAGGGACACACCAATATGACTTTCTCAGTCCCGATGCCGATAGTGATACCTAAGCTTTCAGCCGAAAACAAGTACTGATCTGCTACCAGTCTTTAATTAATAAGATGTATGGAAGCTGTGTGGAAGACTGACTCATTCTGTTAGCCTGGACTTAAACATTGCTTTTTTAACTTTGTAAAACAAAATGTAACAAATAAATGCATAGTTAGAAATTCAGTGAATTGTTATTATTGTTATTATTATTATTATTATTATTATTAAAATAATGAATTGTACGCCAGCAACTTGGTAACAAATCTTAAAAATCAACAGCAATTACAAGTGAAGTGTAACCAGGGAAGTAATACAGAGAAAAGATCAAATTTTACAGAAAACATGTAGTCTACTGTACATCCTCATTGAGACAAGAATACTCAAACCTCACAAGCTTCCCTTTGGTTACGTTTCTGTATTCTGTCCCTCTCTCTGACCAAAGGTTTAATGTGTCCAATGCCCTCTATGAGCAATAAGGAATCATTAGCATTTTGACCCTCACTGAAGTGTCTGCCCATGGGGTAATCACAAGTCCTACTCCTAATGGTATTTTAAAATGATATTTTTGTGATCTCTGAATAATTGTTTGAAGTGAAACCAATGTTTAAATCCAATATCTCCACAGACTGAACTAGTGTGACTAGTGTGACTGTGCCATTGTTTTTATATATGTTGTGTATATGTATTTTATCTTATATATGTTGAAGTTTATACACAGGCCACAGCAGTGACTGGCCCAATCTGTGGAAACATTGGATTTAAACATTTGTTTTGCTCCAGGCAACCATCATACCTTTTTGGGCAGACAATTGATATGTGGTATTACAAAATACCTGAGTTGAAGATACAACTCACTGGTGGATAATAGGTAAAAATATAACATTTTGATTGTGTGTTGTCTTTGAGTCTGTTTATGACAATATTAATGTCTGTGTTATCAACAAACTGAAATTGCAGCACCATACACAAAAATAATATAAATTAAATTGTAAATTATTTTAATATTTGAGATGACAACACATAGAGAATCTTAGGTTTGACATTCCCTCAGGGATAAAGCCAAGGCTGCTGCCTTTTGCTTTTCTCCATTAAAGTAAAACAATTATGGCATTGTCATTTATTGTAAATCAAATGAAGGCTGCAACTTCACAGCACTGAGACTCTCTCCTCATAGTAATTTTGTCAGTCAAACTCAGTATTTTTGTGCCTTTCATGTACTGCAGGGACACATGCTGACACCATATTGGAACAGCTTGTTACTGAAGAGCTGAGGGAACAAAGGGCTGAAGGGACATGAGGCCCAAATTGGAAAAAAAAAAATGTATTTTGTACAGCATTGCAAAATAAAATAAAATGAGATAAATATAAACTTTTTGGAGCAAGAAGATGTTCTGGCTCTGTGAATGAGGAATTTACATCCGGCTGCAGAAGTCTCCATGGCCTAAAACAGCCAGTCTTAGCTTCTCCTGGTGGGCTCCACTAACTAAGATAAGGATATAATGTTGAAAGTGGCTGACTTCCAAGAGATGAGTGGAGTAAGCTCCAAGCCAGAAGATGTGATTTAACGGGTAAGTGTGAAACTCGGGGAGTCACTCACTCACAAGGCTGCCTCATACTGTTGCACTCAGAGAGCAAGGGAAAGTGGAAATAATAGTTTTTGTCATGCGATGGGGTGCAGACGCACTTTGACAATTTGCATTGGCATTAAATTTCTTGAGGAAAAACAGATTTTGATTTTGGCAAAGCAACTGCATGTTGTGGTACAAATCTGTTCATGTATCGTGCTCCAATTTGTCTCTTTTTATGAGAGGCTTTGGACATTTTTATTGTTAGATATTTACCTGTGAGCAATGTTTTAAAGAAAATACAGTTGGGACCCAAAGGCATGTTGTGAAATAATTAAAAAGGACTCTAGAGAGACACAGTAGCCCCAAAACATAGTAAATCATGCTAAATTAGCCTAACCTGCTGTGTCTGCATTAGGGTTAGAAAATCATCTGTATTTTCATGTTGTATTTTTGCTATTTTTTTCCAGACAATGCAGTGACCACAAAACAATAATTTAATCTGCAATGCAACTTTAATGGTTAAGGTAGTTTTGCTGTATGTGTGTTTAGACAAAGTCAGTAGTGAATGAAATGAAACTCATCGGCTAGAACGGCAGTGGACCGTCTCTGGTAGCAGCGGCGGAGCTGAAACACAATGCAGCTGAATACTACGGACAGACCAAAGCTTTGTATACGGAGAATGGAGATGAATGGTTTTGTCATGTGCACTGCTAACACTGATCATCATCAACATGCACATACTTGCCTCTCCACCAGCAGCCCAGTATCACAGGAAGGTGAATAAATTGCACAACATTACACAGACGTACTGCGTGTCATTTGTATGCCATGCAAAAAGAAAAAAAAAAAAAAAACTACCATAATGTCTGTAGTTAGGTTTAGGCAACAAATCAACTCACTTAGGTTTAGGGAACAAAAGCACCAACCCTTTTGCATGAAAATGTGAGTAAAATGTCACAATAATGCACAAGGCGTTTACTGCGCTGTAAGTGTGCCTTTCTCAATTTCTGCATGTCATTTGTACTCCGTGTATCCTGTACTGACTGGAATGCTACCGTAGGAGTGACCTCGTACAAAAAGTGAGAAAGACCACGACGGGGGACGTGTTTGGGCCCATCAAACACTAGACTTTTAACCAGGAGACTGGTGTTTGAGACCATTGTTGACCACTGCCCCTTTTTTTCTTTTTTATTTACATTTGTGACATGTTTTCCATAGTTGCCTCCATACATGTTTTACTTACTTTACGTTCTTATTTTAAGCCCATCAATGACATTTTCCCTTACCCTAAATAAGTGGTTTTCTTGCCTGAACTTAAGTGCAGAAATTTGTGTGGTGTGCAAATAACTAGGGCTGACCCAAATGCTTTTTAAGCTTTGAAGCTTTGACTGTTGCCATGGTAATAAACCTTCAAATCTGTACATGAATGCATCGTTTTTTGTTTTTTTTTGATTTATATATACAAATATGAGATAACAGTGTATAAATCCTCAAATAGCCCTAGAAATAAGGAATAATCCCATAACATTACTCATTACTCATATTCAACATTAATTATTATTTGTAATTTTCAAACAGATGTTGCAGTTTGTTGTACGTAGAAGTGTTTATGTGTACACAAATGACACATGAAAAGTGGCAACACGCAAAGGCTAAAATACGTACTTGTGTAATGTGGCATTTATACACCTTCATAGGTATATGTAAAAATGTTATGGTTGGGCTTAAAATAAGTACATAAATTAAGTGAAGTACGTATGGAAACAAGATACCATGACTACGGAAACAACGTGACAAACATCAATAAGAAACACATCAGAAACGAAAACGCAGCATGCACTAACTGTGAGCGTAGCATATTTACGTGGATATGTTTACACTGGACTCAGCACAACAAGGCGTAAAAGTCAAGTCACATGTCAAAAGCAAGAAAGGCATTCATATTAAACACTATGCCTTGTGAATTATTGTGGCATGTATACATGTAAATGCAGCAGATTTTAGATTTTATTTTCTACTCTATTTAGTTCTTGTATATGGGCATCATAAAAACAATCGTGATTGTCTCTTCAATCATCTATCAAATCAACACAAGCCTCGTCTGTACCACGACAATTTGCTTTGTTCAACCAGAGTGTGCAATAGGCTGTTTGTCATGTGCGCTGTAAAGAAGAAGCCTAATATAATCTGTTGTTTCATTGCTTGCTTCAAACTGAGTCTTTATAAAGTGGCTGCTCCGAGGCCACAGGCTTTTTTTTAAAATGTGGGTGGTGGAAGGCACGTCATGTTTCTATTATCTAAATCAAAAATGGTTGTTTACTTGATGGTTCATGTTTGCTTTGTTTCCAGCGAGAGCTTCAGTTTTCCAGCCCAGTGCTCACCGAAGAATGAAGGTCTTATCCATCAGGGTTCACAAATATCTCCTGCACTTGATCACAACATGAAAGGCTGAAGGGTCTCCAGGCTCAGTGAGGTAGAGAAACTTGTGTGAGGGAAAACCTTGTCTTGTCAGCACTAGTAAAAGTCTGCAGCTTTCCAAGAGAGCGGTGTCAATCATTGTGAAGCACAGCTGACAGGGTCAACTGATCTGTTATGCAGTATGTGCACTTTTCAGGCAGACCCACGGGATGTGCCAAGGGTAGCTTAAGAACAGCCTCGCCGTTCACAGGACTACCAATGACCTCCAAATCTCATTCCTATAGGATTCTATACTGTACATTCTCTAAATACACACCGCTGGGTGGGTGTTTAGTTTTTACCTGAAGTCAGCAGAAACAAGCCAGCTGTTTTTGGATGAACAACAATAATATTACATTTTTTCATTAAGCAGCACATCCCTGACTCAGACATTTCCGGGGCAATACTTACTGCCATCTTAATACTTGGCATTTGATCTTTTTTTTTTTGTATTTAAAGCTATAGTTGGTAATCTTCTACAAAAACATTTCTTATATACTATTATACTGTATGTGTTGAAATTTGTGTCTGTGGTTGTCACAGGACTGCAATAAGGCTGCTAAATGCCTGTCTACCTACTTAAGTGCCTGCATAGATTGTATATAAGAAGTGGACTTATCACCGTGACGTCACACTTTGGTTCATGGATTACCATTTTGAAGCCTCAAGTTTGGCGTTTTGGCTATCACCATCTTAGTTTATGGCCATTGCCAACTTGGTTTATAAGGGTTAAAGTTCTAAAACGAAAAACACAGACAACATCCAGACTGGACAATGCCGTGGTAGCAACCTGTCAAACACAAAGTAGCTACAACCTAAAGCAACTCCTGCTTTAAGGTCTATTTGACTCTAAATGGGACCATAATTTACTAAATGAACATCATGCTGTATTGAAGAAGACTTGAAACTAGTAATTGAGACCATAAACTCATGTTTACAGTGTTTACTGAAGTAATAATTCAAGTGAGAAGTAGGATTATTTTCTCATAGACTTCTTTTAGCAGTGGAGTCGCCCCCAGCTGGCAATTAGAAACAATGCAGGTTTAAGGCACTTCCTCATTGGCTTCACTTTTAAAAACAAGAGGTTGCCACCTGATTATGCATCATGGAGTGTTCCACAAGCTGATAGCTTAACAGCTGTGAGTACTAAAACCTATGTTTGTTGTTTATGTTAATAATGCAAATTTGGCGGAGTGGATTTGGAGAGAGTCTTGAAGGGACGGGCTGTCAGTATTACAAACTTGGCAACTTTCTCTCCAAATTCAGGGACTTGTAGAGTTAGTGCTGCTAGCTACATTCATCAGAAAAGAGCTGGCAACACTGGGCTGGGTTTTTGGGTGGTTAATTTAAAAAAAAAATCTAGCGTATCCCTGCCAGTTTCTTAATATTACCAACCCCAGCTTTAAGTTTAGAATTTATGAAATAGACCTTTATGGAAATTCATCCTTGTATTTCAAAGTGCATAGAAAAATAGATCTCATTACTAAAGCATGTGTGGTCAACCTGCTCAGCTTGTGCAGCTGGAATCCATGCGGCAATGAAAACAACCTTGTTTACTGACAGAAAATTCATTCGAAATTGTTTCCCCTCTACTGTACAACCCAGTTTGTGGGTTTACAGTTACATTTAAGTGGGTCAACAACAAAAAAATAAAAAAGTTTGGGAACTCAAGTTACCAAAGGCTTAGAGCGACACACAGGCAGAGGAGGAAGGCAAACAGCTTACTCCCCTATCTTTCTCCACTCTCTCCCACACTGGATTAAAGGAAGATAGGAAGTTGGGCATGGAAATGGAATGATTTATTTAAGACAGGTCGCTCCACCAGGAGTAAGCACTGTCCCGGGGGATACCCTATTTTCTGTACGCCGCTCTCTCTCTCTTACTCACTGCACATGCACATGCACTGTACATAATGCATTCCAATAGGAAGGAAGCAATAAAGATGCAACATAGTGTACGACGTGACATGTTATGATGGATGCGTCTGCAGTGTTGTTAGTCATTTCAGTCTGACTTATTTACTGTCATTATGATTCATTTTCATGCAGTCATGCTCTGTTCACGATGCATCTCTTTGAGCTTGTGTAGCTTAATGCACTCCTGATCGCAATGGAGCCTGTTTGCATATATACTGGCATTTAATTTAAGCAGATGATTAGATGATATTCTTTATAATCTCTTGGTGTGGCATCATGGAGCTAGAGGGAACCATTTTTACCTCAGCATGTTTATGTTTCTTCTGGAACAGAAAGGGCCACACATACCCAAAACCAGTTGTACAAATTGTACACAATTGTTAACAGACTCATATGGGCAATATCACTTGTATACACACATTTAGCAAATGGCTATATGACATTTCAGTTTCAGTTGTACTGGGTTTGTTGCAGTTAACCAAGTTTCAAGCCCGGGTGTTAGGGATGACAGTTATTTCAGTGTGAGACACGTAGTATGTCTGCATAATGCAAGGGATTATTTTCATAAAAATATCCAGCACAGAGCTGCTGTTTCAAAGAGAAAACTTAAAAGCAATTTTTCACAAGCTATTATTGTCTTGGACAAAGAAGCATAGATATAAAGTCCCTCCTAAAGCAGGAAGCAAAACTACAAAAACAACACATGCTACTTAAGTGCTCAAAATACAAGAAGAAACATGATATTTGAATGAATAGTATGGCTGTGTATCTGGTAATATGATATGTATCATGATACAGCCTGATCACAATATATATTAATCACAATTAATCCTATGATTGTCCATTGTTCATCATGATCAAATGCAATTTAATTTCACATTTTTTAGGGAATTTTCATAATATAAGGAAATTTGTCAGGTATTTAATAATATGAAAATATGCTGCTTTACGTATGCAATTATTATTGGAAACTAATGAATAACGGCTGCACGGTGGTGCAGTGGTTTGTGCTGTCGCCCCTCACAGCAAGAAGGTCACAGGTTCGAATCCGGCTTATGGCTGTTCTGTGTGGAGCATGTGTCTTTGCACTGTGGGTTTTCTCTCCCACAGTGCAAAGACATGCAGGTTAACTGGTAACACTAAATGTCCCGTAGGTGTGAATGTGAGCGTGGATGTCTGTCTCTAGGTTGTCTGTCTCTATGTGCTCAGCGATGGGCTGGCGACCTGTCCAGGGTAAACCCTGCGTGAACCCAATGCCAGCTGGAATTGGCTCCAGCCCTCCCATGACAACTAACGGGAAAAGCGGTTGAAGATGAATGGATGGATTAATCAACAACACAAAACAATGCCAAATATGGTCCAGAAACCCTCACAGGTACTATATTTAGCATAAAAATCTGCTCCTATCATAACATGACAAACTACAGCCCAACAGGTAACAACAGCTGTCAGTGTGTCAGAGTGCTGACTTGACTATGACTTGATCCAGACTGACTGTGATTGTGACTGATGTATTATCATAAAGTGGGCATGTCTGGAAAGGGGAGACTGGTGGGTACCCAGAGAACCCATTTACAGGATTCCTTCATCTTCATCTTCAACCACTTATCCGGGGTCGGGTCGCGGGGGCAACAGCTCCAGCAGGGGACCCCAAACTTCCCTTTACCGGGCCACATTAACCAGCTCTGACTGGGGGATCCCGAGGCGTTCCCAGGCCAGTGTGGAGATATAATCTCTCCATCTAGTCCTGGGTCGTCCCCGGGGTCTCCTCCCAGCTGGTCGTGGATGGAACACCTCCCTAGGGAGGCGCCCAGGAGGCATCCTTACCAGATGCCCGAACCACCTCAACTGGCTCCTTTCAACGCAAAGGAGCAGCGGCTCTACTCCGAGTCCCTCACGGATGACTGAGCTTCTCACCTTATCTCTAAGGGAGATGCCAGCCACCCTCCTGAGAAAACCCATTTCGGCCGCTTGTACTCGCGGGAACTATCAGCTTAACGTGGTGGAGAGGTTTGTGTGTCCCTATGACCCTGAGGGCTGTGTTGTCTGGAGCCTAGTGCTCCTGGTAGGGTCTCCCATGGCAAATTGGTCTCAGGTGAGGGGCCAGACAAAGAATGGTTCAAAAAACCCCATGAATAACCGAGGCAGAGGAGGAGTGACCCAGCCCGGAGGAAGCCCGGGGCCCCGTCTGGAGCCAGGCCCAGATGGATGGCCCGTGAGCGAGCGCCTGGTGGCCGGGCTTGCCATGGAGCCCGGCCGGGCTCAGCCCGAAAAAGCGACGTGGAGACCCCCTCCTCTCCATCCTGTGGGCCCACCACCCGCAGGAGGAACCGCTGGGGTCGGGTGCACTGCCATATGGGTGGCAGTGAAAGCCAAGGACCTCGACGGACCAGACCTGGGCGGCAGAGACTGGCTCTGGGGATGTGGAACGTCACCTCTCTGTGGGGGAAAGAACCGGAGCTTGTGCGGGAGGTGGAGCGCTATCAGTTAGATCTGGTGGGGCTTACCTCTACGCACAGCCTCGGCTCTGGAACCGTTCTCCTGGATAGGGGTTGGACTCTATTCTTCTCTGGAGTTGCCCAAGGTGTGAGGCGCCAAGCGGTTGTGGGGATACTCACAAATCCCTGGTTGAGTGCTGCTACGTTGGGGTTTACCCCTGTGAACGAGAGGGTCGCCTCCCTGCGCCTTCGGGTTGTGGGGGGGAAAACTCTGACTGTTGTCTGTGCATATGCACCAAACAGCAGTTCAGAGTATTCAACCTTCTTGGAGACCCTGAATGGAGTCATGTATGGGGCCCCAGTAGGGGACTCCATTGTTCTGCTGGGGGACTTCAACGCACACGTGGGCAACGATGGAGGTACCTGGAGAGGTGTGATTGGGAGGAATGGCCTACCTGATCTGAACCCGAGCGGTCATTTGTTATTGGACTTCTGTGCTAGTCGTGGATTATCCATAACAAATACCATGTTCGAACATAAGGATGCTCATAAGTGTACTTGGTACCAGAGCACCCTAGGCAGAAGATCGATGATCGATTTTGTGATCGTATCATCCGATCTGAGGCCGTATGTTTTGGACACTCGGGTAAAGAGAGGGGCAGAGCTGTCAACTGATCACCATCTGGTGGTGAGTTGGATCAGAGGGTGGGGGAAGACTCTGGATAGACCTGGTAAACCCAAACGTGTAGTGCGGGTGAACTGGGAACGTCTGGAGGAGGCCCCTATCCGAGAGATCTTCAACTCACACTTCCGGCGGAGCTTTTCTAGCATTCCTGTGGAGGCTGGGGGCATTGAACCTGAGTGGGCGATGTTCAAAGCTTCCATTGCTGAAGCTGCGGCGGTGAGCTGTGGCCTGCAGGTCTTAGGTGCCTCAAGGGGCGGTAACCCTCGAACACCGTGGTGGACACCGGTGGTCAGGGAAGCTGTCCGACTGAAGAAGGAGTCCTTCCGGGATATGTTATCTCAGAGGACTCCGGAGGCAGTTGCAAGGTACCGACGGGCCCGTGGGGCGGCAGCCGCTGCCGTAAAGGAGGCAAAGCAGCGGGTGTGGGAGGAGTTCAGAGCAGCGATGGAGAAGGACTTTCGGTCGGCACCAAGGTGCTTCTGGAAAACTGTCCGGCACCTCAGGAGGGGGAAACGGGGAACCATCCAAGCTGTGTACAGTAAGGATGGGACACTGTTGACCTCAACTGAGGAGGTAACCGGGCGGTGGAAGGCTCTGGGTGTGGAGGGGCTGTCATGGATGACACGCCTCTTCAACATTGTGTGGAAGTCGGGGACAGTGCCTAAAGAGTGGCAGACCGGGGTGGTGGTTCCCCTGTTCAAAAAGGGGGACCAGAGAGTGTGTGCCAATTACAGGGGTATCACAGTACTCAGCCTCCCTGGTAAAGTCTACTCTAGGGTGCTGGATAGGAGGGTCCGGCCGATAGTCGAACCTCAGATTGGAGAGGAACAATGCGGATTTCGTCCTGGGCGTGGAACAATGGACCAGCTCTCACAAGGATCCTTGAGGGGGCCTGGGAATATGCCCATCCAGTCTACATGTGTTTTGTAGACTTTGAGAAGGCGTACGATCGGGTTCCCCGGGGTGTACTGTGGGAGGTGCAGCGGGAGTATGGAGTGAGGGGGTCACTTCTCAGGGCCATCCAATCCCTGTACTCCCAAAGCAAGAGCTGCGTCCGGGGTCTCGGCAGTAAGTCGGACTCGTTTCCGGTGGGCGTTGGCCTTCGCCAGGGTTGCACCTTGTCTCCAATCCTGTTCGTGATATTCATGGACAGGATATTGAGGCGTAGTCGGGGGGAGGAGGGTTTGCAGATTGGTGTGCTGAGGATCTAATTGCTGCTTTTTGCAGATGATGTGGTCCTGCTGGCATCATCAGTCTTTGACCTCCAGCACTCACCGGGTCGGTTCGCAGCCGAGTGGGAAGCAGCTGGGATGAGGATCAGCACCTCAAAATCGGAGGCCATGGTTCTCAGCAGAAAACCGATAGATTGTCTACTCCAGGTAGGGAATGAGTCTTTACCCCAAGTGAAGGAGTTCAAGTACCTCGGGGTCTTGTTCACAAGTGAGGGAACAATGGAACGTGAGATTGGCCGGAGAATCGGAGCAGCGGGGGCGGTATTGCAGTCGCTGTACCGCACCGTTGTGACAAAGAGAGAGTTGAGCCGGAAGTCAAAGCTCTCTATCTACCGGTCAATCTTCGTTCCTACTCTCACCTATGGTCATGAGGGCTGGGTCATGACCGAAAGAACTAGATCGCGAGTACAAGCGGCCATTTACAGGATTCCCTTTTTGAAAATGGCCACGACTTTTTGAGCACTACTTAACCTCTTTCGCAACAAGCTAATAGTAGTAAACTGAGCCCACTACAACCTCCAAAAGATAGATTGTGTTAATGTGTTATATTACTGCGTTACCTTTGACAGCCCTGATATATTGAGATACAGTAAGCAAGGCAATATATTGCATTTTTTTAAATGTAATTTTAGGAAAAATGTCATAGTATAACCATACCACCATATGTATAATATCTGAATAAAAACATTTACTGTCTCATGCTATCAGAACTGTGGGATCTGCATTTTCCTTTATCACAGTCCCTACTAGCATCATAGGAGAGGGCACACACAATGAGAGGCTGCATATCTTTGCGAAGGCAATAACATACTGATTGAGTTAATCTTTGCATGTAAACTATTAACTTAAAAAAAACATTAATACAGTATCACAAAACATAATATTGCAATATTCGATATTTTGTTATTTTCTCACAGTATATCTTCCAGTGTCAGTCCCATTCACTACCAGGTACAAGTCCTTGATCACAAATGACAACTTAAAACCATCAATATTCAACTTGACTTGCCTCATAGCTCCTACTGCTTCTAAATACTGTACTTCTACACTCTAGAGACGCCATTATTCATTTTTATTTAGTTACAAATGACCTTTTAGCAGAGGAGTGAATATGTGTTATATTCCCACCAGAAGTGCAGCCTTTGGCATTGTTATCGCTCATTCTTAATTGTATTAGAGATTTTGTGGAAATTGCAGACACAGCTGTTAATTGGTTTATGTTTCATATCTCAGAGATAGGTTGTCCTCTGGTTCCTGAGTCGCTCTATAACCTCCTCAGGACTATTTAACTGTATGTGCGAGGTTTCCATCCTCACATCTAGATTACTCTCTGAATACTCACCTGAATACTCACCCATACTCACATACTTCTTCAACGAACAAATAACACAGGTAATGTCTGTTTTTTTTTTTTGTTTTTTTTTACACTGATCTTATGTTCTGTCAACTTGCGAATGCTGGGAAATTCAAGTTTTGAATTTCCGCCTCAAATGTTATTAAGAAGGGCACTTCTCTTTGACATGCAAATTGTAGCACATAGATAGTTGGTGTATATCAAACATTTAAAAGCAAGAAAATGCATGTCTTTCAATAAATGATAGTAATGTCAATGATTTTAAAAAGTTGTCTTTTAAGACATTTCATGAGAAGACATTTTGAGGCCTCAAATTTGAGTTACTGGGTTTTAGACTTTCCAAGACTTTTTAAGGCCCTGAAGGAACCCTGGACATATCGTCAACTATGACGAGATAATAGCATTTATTTACATAGCCCTAGTTATTTCTCTGAGTCATGTTGATGGCAGTGCAACTGAAACTAACAGTTAACAGTTGATTTGTGAACATAACGTTACTCGCACAGATGAGTTGGTGATTTTACATGTAACAACATAAGATAATGTAGTGAGTTATAGAGCTAACAAATCCAGTAACGAACATCAATAATTACATTTGTTGATTCCTAATTTAGCAGCTGACGTTATTTCTTAGGTTATGTACCAGGCCGGTCCTCGGTCTGAACCAGGACTACTAGCTGACGTCACTGAGTCCGTCCTCTCGGTCTGAACCAGGACTGCTAGCTGACGTCACTGAGTCCGTCCTCTCGGTCTGAACCAGGACTGCTAGCTGACGTCACTGAGTCCGTCCTCTCGGTCTGAACCAGGACTGCTAGCTGACGTCACTGAGTCCGTCCTCTCGGTCTGAACCAGGACTGCTAGCTGACGTCACTGAGTCCGTCCTCTCGGTCTGAACCAGGACTGCTAGCTGACGTCACTGAGTCCGTCCTCTCGGTCTGAACCAGGACTACTAACTGACGTCACTGAGTCCATCCTGAAGCAGCTCTGACTCTGGTTCTGGTACAGATATTGTTGTTAGTGATTTTAGATGTAATTCATTCATTTAACTTTATTTAAATCTGGTGAACTCTTTGAGGACATTTTCACAAATAGAACACAAGATGATTAGGCTAAGCCATGTTACTAGTCACACATACACATTACAGTGTCATCAAAAAAAAACAAAACTATTACTACTACTACTATTGAACTATCGAGCAAACAACAGCATTGTTTTGCATTTTGTGTCTTTTTGTGAAAACTAATCATAACTCAGATAATTAGACTGGCATGTAAAGGGTTAAAATCCTGAAAATTATTGTCATGTTTTTGCTAGCGTTTATCTGTCTGTTTGTTTGTCTGTGTTCAAGATAACTCAAAAAGTTATGGACAGATTTTGATGAAATTTTCAGGGTGTGTAGAAAATGTGAAAAGGAAGAACCGATTTAATTTTGGGGGTGATGCGGAAGAAATCCTGGATTCTGGATCTTTTGTTAACGTTGGGGTAAATGGGCCCCAAAAAATTGTTTCTCAATATCTCTGGTAAATTGTTGCCCAAAGCTCATGAAATTTGACTCAGGGATTTACAATGTGTACTTCTATCAAATCCCAAAGGCTGATCCAGATCTGATCCAGATGGCGGATTTTATAGCAATTTATATAAAAAATGGGGGTACTCTTACATTTTGGCCTAATGTATTGTGAGTTTTATGTTGTGTCTTGAATATATGTTCTATGTTTGCCACTGATATAAAATCCTTTTTAAAAAATGTAGGATTTTTATTTTTTTGCTTTTCTAGTTGAATATTTAATCATCTTGATCATAGTTGAATATGATTAAGGGATTCAAGCAAAAAGAAAGAAAAAATATTGAAGTATGAGGATTTTATTGCAGATTCTGTGCATGTACATTTTTGGTCATGAAGGTGTCCAGAGGGAGAATCTGACACCACATAAAAAATACTGATGCAATCAAATCAGTTGTGTCGCTAATCCTTGACATATCCAAGACTCTAATCACCACCAATGCCCCATCCCCCTACTAGTTATTATATGGAAAATAACTCTTTTTTGTGTTTTTGTTTTTTTTTTTTGTAAAAAAAAAAAAAAAAGATATAAATAAATAAATATTTCAAATAATTAAACTGGCATTTAAAGGGTTAAAATACAGAAACATTTTGAATGTTTGGTAGTTTTGAGGAAATCTAAAGTTGTTTAAGTGATTTATAAAAAAAAATAAATAAAAGCAAAAAAAAAAAAAAAATTGATGTACGATGATTTGGTAGTACAGAGGGTAGTACATTTGAGAAGGGCACAAGGGTTAAACCAGTAAAGGTGCAGTCTGTAAAACTAAAATAATGAGTTGAAGTCGGTCAAACACTGCAGAGGTGAGGGGAGCTGAGTCAGGTGACCTACTTCACATTACACATACTGCTTTGAGCCCGTGTTAATATAAACTTATTGGTTATAGCAGTTTTAAAGATCCACTATGTAATATTTTCACAGCAATCAATCTAAAATAAAAATGTTTGGGAAGCTTGGAAATAACCAATGACAGAAATGTTCTTGGTTGTGTGATGTGTGTCATGTATAGAAATTATACATGTATCATGCCAACATAAGAAATCACATGCAGCACATTGAATTATAGGTTTTAGCGCAGTGCCCATCGAACATGGCCATTCAGAGTATGTGCCCATTCAGAACCGGCTGATTGGCCCCCAGAAGTGCAGCATAGGCTTGCTGTGGTACTTGGGGTTGCCAAGGTCACACAGTGCTATGGCATTACACCAATTACATTACTTGCCCACTGCCCCCACTGTCATTCTACTTTTTTTCAAATATGGAAATAAAACCCATTTAGTTCATTGTGGCGTATCAGAGCTGTGTTATCAATATATAGTCAAACGACAAACATTACAAACTGAAAGTGCTCGTGTCCACACTGCACCAATTTCAACACAGCAATCTATTGTGTCGCCATCAATAGACCCACCAAGTGTGAAGTAGATTGGATGAACGGTTCTTGAGATATACGAAGGACGAACCCACAGACAGACAGACAGACAGACAGAGTCCCTGCTTTATAGTTAGATAGTGCATCGCAGAGGCTTGTCTGTGGCCACAGTAGCATTATACTGTAAAGATAAAAAAGATCACCATTATCACTTGAGTGACAGGGGAGGATTTTCTAAAAATTGGAGGCAGAAACTACTGAACAGTTACATGCCACATCCGTTGGAGCTGCCAAACTGCAAGATTTAACACATCAAGATTTAACTGCTGGCAAACACTGCTCTCTCTCTCTTGCACAACATTTTATTTGTTATAATGTTAAACCCAAAGCTTGCAATGAGCAATTACCAAAGCACACACAACGCACAGACTGGCGGTAGGGTTCTACATATAGATAATTAAACAGGAGAGGTATAAACATACAGAAATTAGGGAAAAAAAATGTTGCCACATTAAAACTATCATTGTATTTTTAAAAAACACCAAAGTGGAGGCCACCCACTGAAGTTACCGCCAAAGACTCTCAAAGGTCAACTTTAGTCACATTCAGACTTTTCAAAAAGGATAAAATGAAGTATAGTGGTTATCAACAGGAACTGGCTTAATACTTGAAACACCTTTGATTCAGAAATCAGACAGATTTCTTCATTAAAAAAACATGTACGTGAAACCTGAAGGCATATCACTGTTTGCAGGGAAACGTATTTGAAGCTTTTTTTTTTTTTTTTTAATGCAGAGAAGACATGCTGAGTCTTAGCTTCCCAACACAGCCACAGCCTTTTCCTCTGAGCCAGTGAGCAGCTTCCCTGTAACAGTTAGGTAGTAAGAGCTCATCTCAAAACCATTCATGATGTTTTTTATGTGTGTTTTTATTTATTTATTTATTTATTTTGTTATTGATTCACTTTTCTGAGGTTTTTCCGTCAGACCTGACCTGGTGGGTTCAGGCTAGGTCAGGCTGTCTGACTTTTCTCAGGATTAAATCACATTTTAGATTGATTGTGGGTTTTTTATATATTACAGAGTGTGAAACAAGGTGACGTGCACATCTGTCCCCTACTTCCAGCCTTGCCAATGACGGACAGCGAGGTACTTCAATTACTTTGCTCGGCAGCTGGTTCTCGCAGTGTCACAAGATCACACAAGAAATGCTGGATCACATATCACATGAAAGTCCATCTTGTTAAGCTTCAAGTAATGCATACCTGACTGGCAAGCCATGCAGGGCATGGACCAATCAGCATCCTGTGAGGAGCTGCTGGCAGCTTTGGGCGTGGCTTGGGTGTGAGAGGACAGAGAGAACCAATCATTTGCTCTAAACAGCAATGGTAGCTCCAAAAGAGGTTAGCATAGATGCTGCCATAGCTTCAGTAATATTCATTCATTCAGACTGTAAGAAGTGGACGTAGTCACCTTGACGTCACCCATTGGTTTTTGGACTGCTGATTTCAAACCTCAAGATCAGGATTTTGGTTTGGTATCTTTTTTTTGGAAACCAGAAGTGACACAAGGGTGGAGCTAATATTTTTAGGTGACCAAAAAGTTTAATGAACTGAAAACACACAGCGAAAGGGTTAAAGTTGTAAGACGAAAACACAGACAACAACGCCATGGTAGCGACCTGTCAATCACAAGGTAGCCCCGCCCTAAATCATCCCCTGCTTTATGGTCTATTTGACTCTAAATGGGACCATAATTTACTAAATGAACATCATGCTGTATTGAAGAAGACCATAAACTCATGTTTACAATGTTTATTGAGGTAATAACTCAAATGAGAAGTAGGCTCATTTTCTCATACACTTCTATACAATCAGACTGATTTTTGCAACCAGAGCAGTCGCTCCCTGCTGGCTATTAGAAAGAATGCAGGTTTAAGGCACTTCCTCAATGGCTTCACTTCTCAGACCCCAGAGTTGCCCACTGGCTATCTCAGAACTGGAGAGTATGTTCATCATGTAAAAGGAGAGCAAAGAATGGCACTGAAGGCTTTTCTCAATGGAAAAGATGTTTACACTTTTCTCCCGACTGGCTTCAGCAATAGTTTGATTGACAGATAGCTCATCCAACCACTTGCCACGTATTTTTTTGAAAGTGCCTGCCCTTTTCCAAACAGTTCCCAATGACTGTCTCTCAGATGTTTCTATGTAACAAACCATCTGGTGGGTCAGGTTAGTGCTTCTCAGTTACATGGTTATTTATATCAACATTGGAAAACAGACACAAAGTGATGATAAAATCAGCACCAGCAGAATTTACTCACAGATGGGATGATCTGAGGTGACACACCTTCAATGTTATTATCATCAGCAGTGACAAGATACCCACTGCTTTTGACATTTTGACATTGATAGTGCGAAAAGCTGCTTAAGGTATTGCTGAGGTATGACAGTGAAATATGTGAAGACATCAGGATCCGACTCACATATACAGAGGTAAAAAAAAAAAATCAGTGTCAAGCTCGTCAAATGGTAAATTGGGTTGGATTCAGTTTAAACAGAATTCACCACAGTTTATGTGGGCTCGGGCAATTTTTGGAGCCAATCAAAACTCCATAACCATCTATGTCCAACTACACCCCCGAAAAGTGTGAGTCAACTGCAGTGTCTGACACACAGCTGCTCTCCTAAATCTGCAATAAGAGCAATAGCAAACCACATCACCATACAAGTGCCAAGCAGCCGTTTGAGCCTGCTGACTCATAGCTGCAGAGCCAGTAGAGCTGCAGCAATGAGGGGGACAAGCTGTATGACAATGCCAGCTTGTACTTGACAGATGACAGTTCATATCATAATGAGCAGACCTGGGTATGGTTTGAAATGATGATAGTATTGGAAGTATTGGATAGGAATATATCTTTCTGTTTTTTTTTTTTTGGTTTTTTTTTTTACACAGCACTATTTTATTTAACAAAAGAATCCCAAGTTCTCAAATGATAAATGTTCTTTTGGACAAAAGCAGCCACACTAAAATTGAAAAAAAAAATACATTTAATGAAATTAGTGCTGTCAAAGTTAATGCTGTAATAAAACAAATTTGTGTTAGCGCCACAGAAAGGGGTCCCTTGACCTCTGACCTCCAGATGTGTGGATGTAAATGGGTTCTCTGGGTCCCCACCAGTCTCCCCTTTACAGACATGCCCACTTTATGATAATCCCAGTCAGTCTGGATCAAGGCGGGCGGCAGTAGCTCAGTCTGTTGGGAGTTGGCTTGGGAACCGGAGGGTCACCGGTTCAAGTCCCGACATGGACCAAGAACTGAGCGTGAACTGGTAGCTGGAGAGGTGCCAGTTTACCTCTGGCATCTCTCCATTTGATGCATGTATATGGGTCCTGTATGTGCATGTGTGTGTTTCGGGTCTGCATGTACTGTGTATAAGTTAACAACAGAGTGTAAAAATTGAATTTCTAATAACTAATAAAGGTTGATCTTCTTCTTCTTCTTCTTCTTCTTCTTCTTCTTCATAGTCAAGTCAGCACTCTGACACACTGACAGCTGTTGTTGCCTGTTGGGCTGCAGTTTGCCATGTTCTGATTGGAGCAGATTGTTGATGCTAAAGTCAGAACCTGGGAGGGTTTCTGGACAATATTTGTCATTGTTTTGTGCTCATTGATTTCCAGTAATAAATATAAACATACATTTACATAAAGCAGCATAAATTATAAATGGACTTGTTTTACATAGTGTTTTTTTCTCATCTTGCCAGGTTTCACACACACACACACACACACACACACACACACATTCATGCACATGCCAGGTGCCAACTTTACCCATCAGGATCTAATCTAAATACTCATTCACACAGCAGTGGCTATGCCTTCAGGACCTATTTAAGGCTAAGTGTCTTTCTCAAGGACATATTGACATGCCATTCATATTTGCCTACTCCCACATTTTTAAGAGTATTAAATCCTTGACAAATTTTCCTTTAAAATACATTTTGAAAAGAAGTGTGTGATTTGCAATTAATTGTGATTGATTATGGACAATCATGCAATTAAATATTTTAATTGACAGCCCTAATTTACCTTATTTGTTGTGAAATTGGCAAAATTATGATTCAAATGGGAAACTGCATTATCTGACCAGAGAGTAGGTACACAAGATAAGGAATCTGACCACACATGCAATACTCTGTACTGATCAGTATACAGTAAATATCTTGGCATGACGCTGGATGAGCACATGCCATTTACAGCAGCGGTCAGTGTCCTCAGTCAGCGGATAGAGCATGGGGATCTGTAATGAGCAAAGTTAAATAATGTGGTAATGTGTGTGTCCTGTGTCTGACTACGCTTCTGGTGTCTGAGGTTTCTGTGACCACACAAGTTGTAAAACCGTGCATGAGCTATTCGTTCATTTTTTGGGAATCCATAAATTTACTTCAGTTTTGGTCATTAGTGGAGATATGGGATGGGAACCTTCAAATGTCAGACATAAATGTCAAATGCTTCAACTTTGGAATAGACGTGTCTGATCAGAGACCCGCTAAAAAGATATTTACTATATTTGGGACATTTCACATGGTCATCCCTGGCCTAAGGAGGTGAAATCTTTATTTTATTTGAAATATTTTGTAATTGAAGAAGAAGAAGAAGAAGATCTACCTTTATTAGTCCCACAGTGGGGAAATTCAATTTACACTCTGTTTAACTTATACATGGTACATGCACACAAACACACACACACACATGCAGTAATGGAGAGACGTCAGAGTGAGGGGGCTGCTCCAGACAAGCGCCCCGAGCAGTTGGGGGTTTGGTGCCTTGCTCAGGGGCACCTCGGCAGTGCCCAAGAGGTAAACTGGCACCTCTCCAGCTACCAGTTCACACTCAGTTTTTGGTCCATGTCGGGACTTGAACCGGTGACCCTCCGGTTCCCAAGCCAACTCCCTACAGACTGAGCTACTGCCGCCCCCAAATTGTTATTTGTAATTTCAATTTGTCATTCATAAATCAGAACAGGTTACTTTATGATATTCAGAATATTAGGAGAAAAATGTTTCTCATGCATACAGAGAAAATTGGCATATGGTGTTACCAAAAGTTACAAACTTATTGTCTCTTAAAGAATAGTTATAGTGGAGAACTTTATGTGAAGTATAATTTAAATACATGCACAGGTGCACTCAGGATAATTATTATTAGCCCGAGAGACCGACAGGTTAAATTTTAATTAAGTTTAATCATGCTAGTGTATATGTACGTTATTCTTGTTTACAATTTCTATTTCTATAGTAGTTTGTTTATATTATATGTTTTCATTTATTTTTTTTTATTTTATATTTCTGTTGGCTGGCTGGTATATTTATATTGTGTATTCTATAGACATCTACTGTATTTACTTGTACTGTATATACTGTTCCTGTGCATTACCTGGATAACCTGCTGCCGTATTGTTTGTTTCCCAATTTGGGATCAATGAAGTACATCCATCCATCCATCCATCCATCCAGCCATCCATCTAATGTAACTCCAGGGGAGGACAGACTGTTATGTGAGCTAGGTGAAATTGAGAATAAAGTTACTGTCCCATCTACGGGGACATAGGGGATGTACTTTTTAGTAAAATGACCTCCATTCATGTTGATTTATTTTTCCTGGGTGACTATGAAAAAGAGTAATGCTTCAGGAGGGGAACTTTTTCTGTAGCACATTTTATTTGGGAGAGGAGACAGATTATTTTGTTTAACAATGAAATAACCAGCATTTTTGTAATTGAATGAAATGTTTTACCACTGCAATTGTATTTTCGGTTTCTTGTAAACCAATGAGGGTTGGACATTTAATCAAAATAAAGAAATTAATCAAAAATCAACCAAAAAAGTATTGCATTTTATGAGTATACATGTATGATGCTCATAAAATAGTATAATCCCTTGATACATTTCAAAAAGATTCCTGGGGGAAAGTAATTTTCCACTAATTTTAGGGAATTAGAGACAAAATTCAATTGGTTCACTTCTGATTAACTAATTCCAATTAATTGCTATGGTGTAATCTAGGGAGTCTTTTAGCCAGTGAACAGTAAGTCAGCTGAACATGCAGAAATGTAAAAAGCTGTCGGCAGCCAGACATACAATTTAACATATACAGAGCTTAAGGTTTCCAATATAAATAATAAGAACATTGATTCAACAGGCTGGAGTTAGACCAATAAATCAGCCATGTCAATATGTTGGCCGTATGTATCTGTAATGTGTTTAATAAGTGTTTTGTTATTTTAAAAAAATTGCTATAACTATGTGGCTGATATACCATTCTCAGATTTTTTTTTTTTTTTTTTTTTTTTTTTTTGGGTCAGGCTATATTAATTAGGTTTAAATAGGACTTTTTGTATTAAGGGAAATTTCTATTTTCTGTATAGTTTGTATTATAGTGTTTCCAGGAAATGTGATAGGAAATTATGAACCCATAAAATATAGTATTACCATATGGTGTGTATTAAATATTGGTGACCAGTTTGTACTGGCCATAGTTGGGAACATACAGCTGGGGACAGGAGGGAGAAAATAGCAAAAGTAGTATAAATGCTTGCCTGCTTTCTGGCTTGTGAGAACAGCACAGTAAGATGGTGTTACTCTCATAGGTCACTCCATGTAAAATGTTTTGAAAGTGCTGTGTGAAAAAGTAGATCTCACAGATAGCACTTAACACTTCTCAGGTATACACAGTGGCATGCTCATTATCTCCTGTTGTGTAGCCCTTATCGCTCTGTGTCATGTGTATGCACGTTATATTCCCTGAACCGGCATAGAGTAGGACTTATTAAGGAGGGAAATGGTACAAGAAAACCTGCTGCGTTATAACAAATATTATTCATAACCTCATTAATTGTAAGCTTTTTTTTTGTAAATGGATGTAATGGAAATGAAATTACTGTTCAAGAGTGCACTTCTCAAGCTGAGAGATTTTGCATTTTTCTAAATAAAGAAAAACAAACAATCACCTGACACGTCATCAGTTTGTTTCTGTCAATCAACTAATCAATTAATCAACTAATTAATTACCTCATCCTCATCTTGAAGGCCCTAGGCAATGCACTGGGTCCACATTGACCACATGAATCATTACAACTAAAGGCAGCTACAATAAAAAGATGCAACCACGTACAGCACATAGACGTAATGATAACATAAAGGAATTGTATGAAGAACCCCTATACTCCCCCTGTTCTGTTGTTTATGACTTATAATAGTAGTATATATACCTTTGTAACCTCAAGGTAAGGTACAAGGTTGTAACATATGTGTCAAACAAGGCAAGGACTCAACACGGAGAGCAGGCAGGTGTAAAAAACAGTCAAAATCTTTACTTGCGTAAGAGAGGTCTGTGCACGGGTGATCAAAACAGACAGGCTAACAGATCCAAAACACTAAGCAGAGTCGAGGTCAAAAAACAGGCAGAGTATCAAAAACGCGAGGAACCAATCACTAGGAAAACTGTGGGAATGCTTACACTCAGAGTAAAAAAGACAAACTGGCACAGAAGGACGGGGAGACACACATTATATACTAGTGAAGGAGAGGGACTGACTATGGACAGGTGGACACAATCAGGGTGGGGAGACAATCAGACACAGGTGGAGGTGGATGAAAAGTAGGTCAGGGGATGTCAATCATTCAGGACGTGGGAAAAACACGAGGGCAGGAAGTGAAGTGCTCTGAAACGGGAGGGAGAGTTAGAATACAAAATAAAACAGGAAGTACACAAATAACTGAAAAGACAAGAAGAGACATGACCTAGGGTTTCACGGGTGTGACAAAGGTAATTAAAAAAGAAAAATGAATGAAAAATGATTCAAATAAGAAGCTAATGATCTGTCAACACTCACACAATATGATGAGTTCAGGTTCATCTCACACACTGAGACAGATACATGAACCCACCCAAAGAAAAACAGCTGCATAGCGATACTAGAAGTAAAAAAAAACTCCATGGGGAACCATTAATTAACTGACACGACTGCAAACGTCAAAGTTCACAAAGGTAATCATTTCTAAATGCAGTTTTCTCAGCCCAGTCTGCAACACAAGATTTCTATTCAGAAGCCAACGTTCATTTGCAATGCAGAAAGTAGTGTGTCCTTAATGTAGCCAGGTCAAAGAAAGTACAGGGTTGGGAGGAGGATGGGATGGTGGATGGGTAGTTGTTCACATACCATCACCATCCAACAGTTATTGTTGCTTTGTCTTATTTAAAAATGTAACCATGTGACCTTAAAGCAGCTATCATCAATGTTTTTATGATAAGAATCTATCAAATGACAATGTTATAACAATGCGACAATGTGAAAGAGGTCGCTCATAGTGATGACCCTGCAGAAAATTATTACCCAAATTTGCAGCTCCCTCAGCTTCACGGAGCTTTATAGCAAGTTTCAGCTCATTGATCACTGCCACCGCTCTCATAGCGGTGTTTTTTGGCCACTGCTCACTACCTGTTCAGCACCAAATGGACAGACGCAAGTAGAGACTAGCTGGTGAACACAGTGGAGCATTTAGCGGCTAAAGAGATAGATTTCCGTCAGGAGATGGCAGAGACAACAAACAGAGATAAAAGGACTCAACTCCAAATCAACGATAATGAACAACCAGTGGTGGAAGAATTATTAAGATCTTTTACTTAAGTTAAAGTAGCAATACTACAGTACTAAAAATACTTTGTTACAAGTAACAGCCCTGCATTCACAGTCAAGTAAAAGTGCAACCACGTTAACATCAAAATATACTTAAAGTATCAAGATTAAAAGTAGTCATGATGCAGAATGACCCATTTTGGCATAATGAACTGTATATGCATGTGTTCATCACTTTAATGTTGCAGCTGTAAAGGTGGCGCTAAGTCTAAGTACTTTACATACTGCTGGAAAAGACTGAGTAGACAGACTGCTTTATTGTCATTTCGCATATGCAAAGAGACTAAATACAGGGTAACAAAACTGCACTGCACAGAAACCAGAGTGCCTCATAGAGCAATATGATAAAAAGAAGATAGTAAATTACACACAATACTTGCACAGAAACTGAAGATGTAACTTAACCTGTGAATGTATGAGTTGATTTTTTTATTTTTATTATCATTTTATATTAATCATCTGAATATGCAAAGTATCTACCATAGTTAGTAAACTAAATACATATAATAGAGTAAAAAGTACAATATTTGATTTAAAAAGGGAGAGTGAAGTAAAAATATAGTCACATAAATTGTAAATACTCGAGTAAAGGACAAATACCTCATGAATGTACTCAAGTATAGTATTTGAGTAAATGTACTTAGTTACATTCCAACACTGTGAATATCTGCTGGATGTGTAAATAAACACCAGTTTGTTATAGTTACAGTTTTTGTCTAGTTTTATTTTGAACAACACTTTTGTTCCTGCTCCTTGTTTTGGATAACTGCCTTCTGCTTGCTTTGTATTGTTTGCTGTATATTATCATTATATCAGTGGCATAACATGGTTTTAAAAGGATAATAATATTGTCATTAAGCATATTGTTCATGTACATTTAGGGCTTTTTTTTTTTTTTTTTTTTTTTTTTTCAAATGTTCAACATCAGAGGACCAGGAATAGCTTATTGTCTTGTGGTTGTTTAACTACAGGATCTAAGTGTACACCTTTCAATAAATCCTTAATTCCTCTGCATGAAGTAAAGGATGTGTACTTATAGAATATAGTTAAAGTGCAGTCTATAACACTATAGTTGAGAACACTTGAACAATGACTGCCTGTGCATCTTTTAATAAGGCATATATTGTACCCAGTGATGGCTCAAGCAGAACTGAAGAGGTTAGGTGTATCCAACATCCTTCAGATACATACACACTAATTCAGTTCCCACAAATACACACTGGATAAATACTATGTGGGAACCATCTGCCCCAAAAATAGAATCTAATTTGATGCAATCTCTCGAGTGCCAATCAGTCTTAGTAGCAAAGTGCCTGTACAGCGCAGACTGAGTTTTTTGTTAACATCAAACGTCCTCTCATTCCATACCACCAGTCTCCAACCACTTGCTGAGTTTCCAATCTTTGCACTCTACTGCTACGCTAAGTGAGTGCTCCCTGGCCAAGGAAAGAAGCCTGTAGGGTGTGTGTGTGTGTGTGTGTGTGTGTGTGTGTGTGTGGCATTGAGGGGGCATTTGTTTGTGTTGCACATGAGGGAGCATGCTCACTTTCTAAAAAGACCTCACAGTTTAATGGAATTGTGTGCAGTGAATGTGAGACAAGACCAAGAAATGAGCCATAAGCAACCCCACGGGTATCACTTTTCTTTTCACTGAGCTGTGTGTGGAGAAGAGACCAAATAAGAACACCAAATACTGCTTTTGTGAAATGGCAGTGAAGCAGGGGCCGGCTCATTTTCCATCAAAAGAAAAGAAAAAAAGAATCTATAGCATACGATGTGCACAGTAAATAGGGTATCACTATTATGATGCTAAAAGTCAACATAAAAGCATCAGGTACAGTATTGAACCTCATGTCTGGGTAGTACCATAAGCACCATCTGATGTACTGCTAATGGAAAAATCCATCCTGAAACACTCAAATGTGGTAATAAAGAACTATTATGGTTATTTCTGGATCTGCTTGATGCTGATAAGTGGCCACATCATGAAATCACAGAAAAAAATATGACAAAAAGCACCTAGCTTGTGCTATCCTAAGTTTTTGGGGTCACTCAAACAAAGGCCTTCTTTGTACAGCCACCATTTGTGCCATGACTCAAAATTAGGGCTGTCAAAGTTAATGTGATAACACGTTAATACAAATATGTTTTAACTAATTATTTACTTATTTACTATAACTTATTATCACTAACGACTTGGAAGTTTTAGGTTGCAGCTGGCTCAGTGTTAAAGCTAGAGTGAAGATACTGATATATGAAACTAGAAAACCTAAGAAATCCAACCATGTCACACTAACTTGTTGGGATAAATAAGACTTGCATAAAATTTTGGCAAGGAAAAACTGTCATGGCCATTTTCAAAGGGGTCCCTCGACCTCTGACCTCCAGAAATGTGAAGGAAAAATTGTTCTCTGGGTTTCCAGTGGTCTCCCCCCTTTACAGACATGCCCTCTTTACGATAATTCAGCACAGATTTGGGCAAGTCATAGTCACATATTTGTCATTGTTTTATGTTGTTAATTAATTTCCAATAATAAAAATATTCATACATTTGCATAAAGCAGCATATTTTCCACCCCCATGTTGATAAGAGTATTAAATACTTGTAAATATCTCCCTTAGATACATTGTAAAAGCTGTGATTAATTTGTGAATAATCACAATCAACTATGGCTTTATCACGATTAAATATTTTAATCGATTGACAGCCCTACTCAAAATACAAGGGAAATATCCACAGTATAACAGGCAGAGAGAGCAACTTCTTCACTCATAGTATAGCTTCAGTAGACCATAATGCAATGCAGCAGCCACTAGACATTTTAGTGAAGAGCTCAGCCACAATCACAGACTCGCACCCAGCATTCAAGGACTCATTGGTGAGACGTTTATATTCATACACGCCCAAATTTGATCGAAAGTAATAAGTTCATGCCCCCCCTTCTCTTCAGGTTGTTCAGTCCTTTTGGGTGACAAAGGAAATCACAAACCGAAGTAGACGTGTATCAGCTAGGTCGAGAGGGGAGTGGGTGTACCACAAAATTGAATTACAAATTTAAATTAAACACTTCATCACAAAATAACTCTTAAACGTCACTGAATGTCTCCAAGTGATGATATCTGTTGGAGTCTATGAGGGCAGATTTTCTCCTTTTACATGCAAATAACTGCAGGGACAATAGTAATTGCAGCTTTGCTAATGGATTAATCAACACCCCTTTTGGGAGGTTTTATCGTGAGAGAAGTGATGACAGTCTTGTTGTGAACACAGCCAAGTGGAAAACAGCTACAGGACCTTAGAAATGTAAGAAGCTGCATTATAATGTGAAAAAATATCTGACTGAACACAAACAGGGACATGCAATAACATCTCAAACGACAACATTTTCATTATAATGTGTGGTTAAAGTACATTTCAGGAAAAAAGTAAGAACACCTTGCCATCTGTAGTATTGTTCGAGGTGAGAATGGATTCTAAGAAACACTGGCAAATCTTAGAAGCCAATGTCCCAGAGTCCATGAAAGGAGAATGGGTAGAGCACACAATGATCCTTTACATAATGAACCTTGAACCACTATTCAAAGAAACAACAAGTTTCAGTTTTATAATTGACTTCACACCCTGCAAAACAGAATTTAATCAAAAATCCATCAAAAATGTGAGGTAACCTTAAAGTGCTCGCAAAGGAGGAAGGAAAAATCCAGGAATAGTGATTTTTTGCTTGTCTCAAGAAATATATTGTGATGTCTGCCAAAGGAGAATGTAACTAAATGAGTAATTCCCAACAGTAATTAAGATTTAGCATCTTCTTTAGTTGGTGTTTTTCCAATTTGGTAAATTAAGCAAATTAGGAGTAAATGAGCGGAAAAAAATGCCATGTGTTTACTTCTCCTCACCTGAATAATTAACAAGTTTACAATTAGTCCAGGGGTGATTTCTCCAAACCAATGCAGAGCTAAATAGACCATAATATTTCAAGTCTTTGTTTTAGAGATCACACCATAATTTCACTGCCCTGCTGTCCATTTTTAAAGCTGCAGTAGGCAGACTGGAACGAAAAAGTCACCTTCCTCTGGTGTCCTCCGGTGCTCCTAACGGCATCTGCAAGATTTCACAGACCAGAGGAAAAAACAAAAACCAACCAATCAGAGCTGATCTGGAGCCTGCAGTTTCTGAGCAGCCGTCAATCACTGGTGAACTCTGACCACATGGTCAAACAAGGAAATGCTGATCAAATATGAATCAATAATACTGGGATGCCTATTTCTCTCCTCAAATGTTTTCAGAGACTTATTGTAGTTACTGTTTAGCTGTAAAATGAGAAAGCCATGTTGAGATCCTGTAAGGAAAATTACCAAGCACCGCCCACCAGGCGGAACAAACTTTCTCATTTTACAGCTAAACAGTAACTACAAGATGTTTCTGGAAAAAATATGTGAGAAATAGGCGTTACAGTAGAAGAATATTGATTCATATTTGAGCAGCGCTGCCTAGTTTGACATTTGATAGGAGTTCACAAGTGACTGACAGCTGCCTGCAACGCTCTCTCTCTGAAATGACCTGTGATTGGCCAAAGTCTCCCGTCACGGGCTATATTTTTTAAACTCTGAAAACAGAGCCACGAGGAGATGCAGACATTTCTCTCAGAACACTATAAATTACAATATGCTGAAAAATTATTATAGAATTTTTACCCAGTGATGCCAAAAATATTGTGCCTACTGCTGCTTTAAGTTATTTTTTAAAAACTCTAACGATACACCTACAGAAACCCCACATTTGTGTTTTTTACTCCATATATTATGAAACATCTAATTTGTTCAAATCTCCTTGTCTCATAAACATTGCACATACTTTTCATAACCCTGATGATCATGCATGAATAACAAAGAGCAGTGTAGCAGATTGTTGTGATGGATATTACTAAAACAGAATCTAATCATGTGCGTTGCCTGTTGTATTAGAATGTTTGTGCATTCATGTCTAAAAACACAATGCAGTGTTGCTCTAACAGGTAAGAAACTACTGATGCCGTCTACTCTAGCTTCAACCGAAGATATTAAAGTATACAATCTCATAAGGAATCTACTCAAATGAGAGAGTGTGCCATCCAGTGCATTTATCTTATTCTACCAACGTGCTGTCTTGTGAAGACAAGGAGCACTGGCTTGGGAGCACAATTAATTACACCATGATATTTTTCCAGAGGGAGAAGCTGAAAATAAAGTTGGCCGTGTGAATGACAGCATCTCTAATTTGTTATGACCTATAGGCATAGAACATTTGGAAGTTTCTGCTTCATGGCCACTGAACATTATTAGGAATCAATCTGACTGATCTAATAGACTGTTGATGGCTTTATATACTTTTACTTTGTATTATTCATGAGACAAATTCATAACTGTGTAATGAGGATGCGCATAATGATTATTCTGTGCATTTCAACTGACATTTCACATTTCACATCTTAATTAATTACCAGTGTATTAAAAATGGCGCGTGTGTGTGTATTTTAGGATTGCATTCAAGACAACTGCTAATTGGTAAGTTTCTGGCCTCAAAGGCAAGTATTTAGTTTAAACTAGCAGAGTGATAGAAAGCAGCACAATGGAAAGTTTGATATTTGAGAACAGCTTACTATAGCTAAACCACAATGCCAAAAATCTTTGCAACCCCAGTCCCACTCCAATAACTCCATCTTTCTAGGCCTCCTTGAACAGTGTGGGCATCCAGCTTCACAGGGCTCTTGTGACAAAGTATCGTAACTATAATATTATAAACTGATGACCTTCCTTGATGATACATCATGTCTCACCACAGCAGTGTTGTTTCAGAATAAACCACATTTTTTTAAGTCTCTCAAGACTCTCAAAAATAGCTTTTGTTTTGAAATACTCATGTATTGTTAGTGTGCTTCTTCCTGTCACACTTGACTTAATGTAAATAAACATGAGTGATGTTTAAAGTAGTGTCATGTTTATAATAAGTCATGGACTGCTAAGTATTTAGAGGTTGGTGATAAAGCGGTGTGCTTAGTTTGCAATAAACATGTGGCTGTATTCAAAGGATACAACTAGAACTGTCACTTTGAGACAAAACATGCAGAAATATCCAGAAAGCTGTCTGGAGATGAGAAAGAGAGGACAGCCGAGGGGCTGCTGGCTGAGATACACAAGCAGCAAGGACTTTTTAGAAAGCTGCATAAACCAAAGAAGGAAATATAAGTGTTAATGTTAAGTTAAATGTTAAATGTAGGTGTTAATGTTGAGTTAAATGTTAAATGTAAGTGTTAATTTTGAGTTAAATGTTAAAAGTTAGTGTTAATTTCGAGTTAAATGTTAAATGTAAGTGTTAATGTTAAGTTAAATGTAAAATGTAAGTGTTAATGTTGATTTAAATGTTAAATGGAAGTGCTAATATTGAGTTAAATGTTGTTTAGTTAATGGAAACATTACTATCCTAAACAGTGAGTCCTGTACGGTTCAAAGACCCCCATATATAATGTCATTTTCTTAATAATCGGCTGTTTGGAGTGATTTTCAGTATAATAAATGCTGAATAATAAGTGCTCAGTACGTTTCTGTAGTGTAGAGGTTGCATCTGACAGTATTTGTTTGGCCCCCAGCAACAGTTTCTCATGTGGCCCCCCAGGAAAAATAATTGTCCACCCCTGGTCTAACTTTATCTGTGTGGTTTGAAGTTTAGATTGTCCCTATTTGTACTGTCAGATATATGCTTTATTTTACTATTCACTTTCAGCTGTATGAGTCCAGTTAAACTGCTGATGAAAACACATTTCCTGATTTTGCTGCTTCTTAAGAAAAGCTTTTAATAAATAAAATAATTGGGGGAGGGACTTTTATTGTGAAGAATATAGGAAATGAAATGTGTTTATACTGTTTTACAGACTCTCTTTAGACCAGTAGTCACAGCCATGGTTGCACACACCCTCAAGCAGGTAGCCATGTTGTATGGAGATGAAAATCCCTGCCATGTTGGGCTGACACGCAGAGACAAACCGAGTCGAGCCAAGTCAGCCCATGTGTATGGAAAAGGGCTATTTCAGATCAATTTGAGGAGCGCCTTTGCATGTTACATAATTTATCATAAGTGAGTCATGCAGTGTAGGACTTACATAAGTCAGGTCTTGGTTTTGGTCTTGATACACTCTGGTTCGGTTTAGACCTGGTCTAGGTTTAGGTAGTCTTGACTACAACACTGCCCGCTGTGTCTGCAGGAAGTAAGATTTCTCCACCAAAGCTAAATAGTATTATTTCTTGCCTTGATGTGCATTAAAAGTTGATTTACATTCAAAGACACACTCAAACTGTGCTGTCAGCTGTCATCTGATAAACGTGATTAATACTAGAAACATTTTCCAACCATAATTACCATGATATCTTAAATAAAATGCATAGTTAATGAAGTAATTAATTAATCTACTACACATGTTAATTAGCTAATTTTTCTATGTCAACACATGTAATGTTCATATTAAAACGCTATTATATATCACTGAGGACATACAGCGTGGTATTTTATCTACTCCAGGTGGAGGCTGAGTGTCAGAACCAGGACACGGCCATATAAAAATAAGTAAAGTCTGATTGGATTTTATGTGAATATCAGACATGGATGTTTTTCAACTGTTATTATTGGAAAATGATCTATACTTTTAATGTATCTAGATGACTTGTACATTTGTCTTAGCAAATTCTTGCCATTGTAATGTTTCCATATATCCCCTAGATTATTACTCTTAGGATGTCATAAAATATTTTATAGTCTTTATGATTTAATACCATGTCTGCCTTGTTTTTCTCACTTGCATTGTGTATTTTTATTTCCTGCAAAGCACTTTGTAAATGTATTAAGAAAAGTGCTATATGTCAGTCATTTGTTAAAGCTGCAATCAAGAAATCTGAGCAAATAACATGGCGACTGCGTCACAAACTTTCTCATTGTACAGCTAAACAGTGCTCTAAAATATGTTTCTGAAAACACTGCCTAGATTGGCCGTTCACACGCGGGGAAGTCTTGCAAACTCCATTACGATGATTTTTCACTGATTATCTGTCTCATGCTATCAGAATATGGTGACCTTTTATAAAAATAGCTTTTTTTATCATATTTGCTCAAAGTTACAGACTTTCAACTCCCTGAGATTGGTCTCAGGAGGTTGAAGCTGCCGTCGGTAAATGGTTAATAGACCTGTTTTTGTCTTTTTTAGGGGGGTACAGGGCGTCTTTTGGGGGAGATAGCAGGTCAACAGTAGATGTCACGTAGAAGTGGTGAACATCATCTGAAAGCTGGGAACCTGAAAATTAAGTTGAGATTCAGTTCAGCACTGTGTGTCTGGTTGTTCCTTCTTAATTATTAAAAATTAATTGTACAAGTGTATAATGGTTTGGAACATTAATTCCCATTATCATGCTCGATTATGTCTCATAAGTCGTTACAGCAATTTTTGGGTTGATACCCTCTGTTATACAGATTTGGTGCTAAATTTAACCATTTTTACCACTCAAGAATTGACAAAAATGACCAATAATCCCTCCAAAATACCACATTAAGACACCAAGACCTTGAGGAACACCATAGAAAAAGCCATGCTGTGATTTGGTATCTGCAAGAATTGCATTTTTCGGTGATTGGATGGCGAGCACTTCTGTTCTGGAAATTGCTCATAAACCCCCTTAAAGCCATCCATCCTCTGAATGCTCTAGTTTGTGGATGTAAATTTTCATGAGGCTGTGATATATATAATTCAAGACTGTTTATGGATCCCAGTATGCAGAAATTTTCAAACACATCATTTTACAAAAAATAACACATTTATACAGCATGAAAAAAGCTGCATGGTTTTTGCCCCAAACCGCAGGTGTTTATCATAAAGTGGGCATGTCTGTAAAGGAGAGACTCGTCGGTACCCTTAGAGCCAACTTTGGAGCGTTATTTAGCCTCCTTCCTGACATGCTAGCATGGCATGGTTGGTAGTAATGCATTCCTTGGGTTTTGGAGTTTCATACTGTATATCGGTGTATCTCTAGCCTTAAAACCGGAAAAATCTGAACTTACAAGAACCTCCGAAAGACAGTAAAGTCAGTCAGGATCACCTGTGATCCCACAGGTCTCAGAGAGTTAATATTATTGAAAGATATCACTCTGACATTATGTATAGAAACAGCTACAAGGAGAGTCAAGCCAGGTGTGCAGCAATATTTTGGTTATGTTAATTAAGTCCTGAAATAATGGTATAACCAGAGTAATCGATATGCTAACCATCGCCCCACTGTATTACTTTATACATTAAAGGCTGTGGAAAGGAAATTCAGCTATTTGTTTCTAAACACACTATAATGTTGGAAAATAGTTACTGAAAAAATATGCAAAGACTGTGAACATTGTAGTTGTGGATTGTGGAGCTAGACCGTTAAACTGTTTTCATCCAGTTTAGAGTTGAAAGCATGGCTCAATGATGCAGTGAGCCTCCCTAACTTAAGCTCTTCCCTAGCACTACATAACAACTAGAGCATTTACCATCCGTGCATTCTCCTGCTCCATCGTGAAGTACTGCATTCACTAAAACTTACACTTGCTAGCTAGCTGCACCATCATCGACACCACCCCACAAATGTATCTTTCCTGGATACCAGAATTTACAGAGCAGCTACATGCTAACATGACCCCACCCATCTTCAAAAGAGAAGCCCAGCAAAGAAATAAAAGTTATCTGGCTTATTTCAGTTGGTAGACTCATTATTTATCGGTGGTGTATTTGAGTCCCACATAGGGCGGAGGCATTGTCAGTGCTTTATTTGCCCTGAGAAGCTGCTTCGCCCTGAGCCTTTCCAAGCCGACCGGCGGCGGCCGGCCAGCGCCGGGGAGAGGTCCCACTTTGGGCTGCATTCCCAAACAACTCAACTCTGAATAGGCCGGACCACGGCGCGACAGGGGTTGTTACCGTCTGCACACCATTCACAGGCTGGACCTCAATCAGAAGGACTCAGGGCCCTGAGCGACACCGGGCAAGTGGTCTTCCGTACGGTACATTTCCCCAATCTGCCCGTCCGACGGGATTCGGATCTGGGCTCTTCACTCACCACCACTGAGGGAATCCTGACAGGCTGCGTCTTCCTGCGGATATGCCCCCAGCATCGCAGAGAAGAGAATACTGATTATTTTTCCATTAATTTGAAAGCTAATTTTATCTACTTGGCAAATTTTTTAATTATTCAAATTTGGCTGGTGGTTAGTAATACATTTTTCTATGGAGTGATAAGCCCAGAATGCATATTTATTTTTGGCTTGCATGGTCTTTAATACCAAATATTATGTATTGACAAACTCAAATTATCTCACATTAAAGCCAAAGCAATATTGGTACTTTGAGGCTGATGCCAGTAAAGGTAATAAAGAGATGTCCAATATTTGATTTCTGACATAAACACAAACATTTTGAATAAGGATCCCTTAAATTGAATTATTCAAATTTTGACTAGCATATCTCCTGAGCAGGAAAAAAAAAATGTTGCTCCAGTGGACAAACTACAGTATATAATAGTAATGGAACATTGTTCATTAGTTACGTAAAATGCTATCTGACATTAGTTAGTTGGATACCATACAGTAGATCTGTAATAAGCTAAAATTGCAGATAATATCAACCATGTCGATGTATCGTTTCTGCATATGATTACTGCCAGGTCATGCTAGTTAAACAGTAGCAGAAAATATTTGTCACCTTAATTACTGATCATGCATAACTCCTGTCATTTCAAACACACAGAAATCTGTGCTTCAGATTCAGTTCATCTTCAGTTCATCTAGCTATAACTCGTCTTTGAAAGCAAAGTATATATTTTCAACTCACAGAGGGCACGTACTGCCAGTGAGGAAAGTCAAGAGGTCGAAGAAAAATGCAAGTAAATGAATCACAACCACGGAAATAATAGTAGTAATAATAATAGTTTTCTTCAGTTACATCACTTAGTAACTTACTACTAAGTAAACATAAATACCAGCTAAGTACAGTGAAAGCTGTAAGAGGAATGAAGAGACAAAATGACTCCATTGAGCATTGTGTTACTCCCATTATCAAGTCATTGGAAAAACAATTTCCATGAGTCTAAAATTATTCTGAATCATCAGTTAGACCTATAAAGAAATTTGGACCAGGGCCGTATGAGGAAATTGTTTTTCTGTTTTCATATTATAAGTTATGAACGCCACATTGGCATTACAGATGAGGTAATTACCAGCATTGTTTTCCCACTTGGACCAATAACTACAAACTGGAATTTGAGTCAGTGTGTGTGTGTGTGCGTGTGTGTGTGTGTGTGTGTGTGTGTGTGTGTGTGTGTGTGTGTGTGTGTGTGTGTGTGTGTGTGTGTGTGTTTGTAAGACAGAAAGAGCCTCACAGTGTTTGGGGCATCAAGTGAAAGGTTTTAACAGCTGAATAAACTACTTTTTAACCATTGCTAGGTCACCACTTATCTTAACTAGTTGTAGTGATCATGTTGTATAAAAGTAAAAATGACAAGACAAAATGTTTTCTGTTTTTCTTTAAAAGGTCACTGTTTTTGGTTTCTGATCGGATCTGTGTATCCAGCTTCAGATCAGCGTCCAGCCTTACACCCAGGTTAGTTGCTGTCAGGGTCAGGCATTGGCTCAAAGGACCCAGATCAACATTAAGTTTGGAGGTGTCACCAAACAACATTACCTAAGTTTTGTCATCGTTCAAGTGTAAAAAGTTCATCAACATCCAGGCCTTAATCTCTGCAAATCAAAGCTTTTACACTGAAAATAGGTGCTGGACACAGTGCTGAGAGTGATAAAACTGGATCAGAACGGTGAAGTTGTGGCACAGAAAACCAGAACAATGAAGACACTCAAGATGGCTTCATAGAACTGAGGGGAACTGCATAGTTGGTTCACCACCATCACTAACACCTTTCACATAAACATCATTTGATATTAAACAAATTAGAATTACAGCTATTTCCTAAAGGTAATTAAGTTTGGTATATATCGTCTACAAAAACATCACCATAGAGATTTTAGGACTGACTGGTTACACAAGAGGTGACAAACTATCAAGCTGTGACACTTTTGGTGCTTCTGCTTTGACTTAGATCCAAAGGTACAAAGTGTCGGATTTGGTGGCATCTAGTGGTGTGGTTGCAGATTGCAACCTACTGAGTACTCGGGGTGGGAAAAAAATCAGTTCACCTATGCATCGCTTGGAATATTTTTTTTTTTTTTTTTTTTTTTAAGATATTGGAATAGTTTTGTTTTTTTTATGCCAGAATTGATGTTTGCTTCATTTGATTTTATGTAAAGGATGGAAACATGTTGAGTTTCACACATTGACAGAGCTGGACATCACAGCTACAGCGGCATGCTAACCCTAACCATGGACAGGAAATGTTATCATAACGTTTGGTCAAGCCAGCCGTCACTCTCAACTCCGTGGTCAAATCGGCCAAAGCAACTAGCACTGGACTTGGCAAAGCTAGCGGAAGTATACACCTGTGACTATGTCCAGTATTCAAAATAAGGTGTTAACAAAGGGAACTGTACATACATAATACATACATAGAAATAAGACTGACTGGATTATATTAACCAGAAGTAAAAACATTACATGTCCCTTATGAATTAAAAAGAAAATACCACTAATTTGTGAGGGAAATGTCTTTATTCTTTGGTTTTTGTGTTTCTGGAAAAAAAAATACAAATAATCACTGGCAATACTATTATATGATACTGTATATTATATGATATATTTGACTTCAGGACATCTCTGACATGCTGAAGATCAAACATTCTTACTGTATTCATTTAGATGTTTTCCAAAGTAGAAGTCTATAAAAGTGTATGATTTCACTTTTTCCCATGATCTAGTGCTAAAAAGTTAACAAAAATCACAATATTAATATTGAATCAGCACCCAAGTTTTGTAACTGTATAGTATCGTAATAGTGTAACGGAAAAATGTGAAAGGTTCTCACTAGAGCCAATGTTTGGTTTTTCCAAACACTTTACATTTCTACTAATAAATCCCCCAAAATGGCCCTTAAGGAATATTATTGATACCTTATTTTACTATTACAAAGATACACTTGTAGACACAGAGTTTACTTGTCAGGTTTGAGTCAATTTAAACAGTTTTGATTAAAGGTTATTCCCCATCTTTCATGCCCAAATTACACCTCTCTTAGACCACAGTGATTTCTTTGAATCTGTTTCTAGCACAGTAAATCAATTTCTGTTGGTGAATGTTCTGGCCTTGAGGTGCTCATGCAGAAAATTACCACTGCTGAACCTGCTCTTTGTGGTTATCTTTCAACCCACCCAAATTCCCTTAGATACTATTCACACTAAATTCCTCAAAAAGGTTATAATGGCTGTGGGCTCTTAAATTTTTATTTATGTCTTTACCTCCACTGATGACATTCCTGATTGTCTGAAGAAGTGTTCAGCCTCTCCTGCAAAAAAAAAAAAAAAATTAAAAAATAAATAAAAATAACAGCCTCCCTTGGTCCATGACTTCATGATACACATTTTTCAAAGCTACATGATTGATCTTAAAAGCTTTGGAGAATGTATTACAAAGCAATGTCAGGAGGTGATGGAAAGAAGTAACAGCTGAAGAGTGACTGTTCCACTGATTTTCATTTTCCCTGTCAAGAAGATAAAATGTCCCGGTCTCCATTGTAAAATCAGTTTTTTCTTTTCTGTTTCAGTATGTGTGCCATCTCCAAGAAATGGTTGAGGATTTCCTTTTCAAAGTGCACATCACCTTTTGACAGCAGCATTCGAAAGGTATAGCATTTATCTCATCGGGTTTCACATGAAAAGCACTAAAATGATACTTGCTGGCTTTACACACAACAAATGCAGCTTTTTCTTCAACTGCATGGCCACTTCACTTCATACGCCACTATATGCCACTTTAATTCAAGGATGGATGAAGAAAAGAAGTTACTGTAGATAAATGTTTTACAAAGCGTATGAAGCTTATTCAAAATAGTCTATTTCACACAAGCATTTCTCTGAAAAAGCTTCAGTCTCTCGTCTCTGCATTTCTGTGTTCTGAATATGTATGTCCACTATGGAGGCTACTCAGCTACTAGCGATGGACGTATTCAACCCTACAGTGTGCCCTTGCAATAGAACACCAACAGGACTGCAGCTCACCCCTTCCACTTTTCTATAGCTCTGACTACATAGTGAAGTAGGGATGTTAATAATTAAACGCTTAACCGTTGACCGACATTGAGAATTTTAACCAATTACCACATCGGTTAAAATAAATAATAATAATTACTTAAAAAGCTGAACAAAACCCAGAGGAGTGGCTCGTCTATTTAAGGAGAAAAGCAACGTGCACTAGGAGATACAGACTCTTAAAACCCTGTAGGGTAATAACTGAAGGTTTTCACCCCGCCAAGTTATCATTTATCAAAGGCTGTGCATGTTGCCAGTATCTTGGTCACACTGCTTGGTTCAAGTTATTTGTCATCATTTTGTTAGTCTGATCAGAAATCATCATGGCCAGCAGTGGTGCAGGGCATGCTGACCACGTGGTAAGTAACTGCATATTAATCATAGTGATTTTCAATAAAACAGCAATACAATTTTGTAAAACTAATTGTCACTATATGCTGATGAAGAGAAAAATGGTTTAACCTTGTGATGTTATTTAGCAACTTTTGAAATGTGAATGGTGATATGTTACCAGTTTAGCGGGAGTATTATTAAAAATTTTGTTTCAATCATTGAAAACATGTTAATATTTACTGCAAAAATAACAGATACACATATATTAGCATGCACAAGTATGTATATCATGACTTTATAACCATATATTTTCTTGCAGGGCATCACAGTTAGTTCGTTTAATGGCAAAGGAAGTGAATGCAGGCATCACAGAGACAGTGACAGAGGAGATCCCTGCGAGCTCTTCAGATGCAGACACCAGTGATGAAGATGAGGGAACCATTTTCAATGAGTGAGGTTGATTCTACTGAGGAAGACGAGGAGGAAGAGGAGGAAGAGCAGGAGATGGATCAAAAATCCGATAAAGTCAAGGATTTAGGTGACAGCGCTGTTTACTGAGGGACACTTACCTGTCACAGTCTTGTAGAAACCCTTTAAAGGTGCAATCTGTAATAATTTAATGTAAAACTAACAGACTATCTACAGAATATAAAGCAAGCTAATGTATCAGCTAATTTGCTGCATTTCCTTATTTCTTGCAATGAGGGTGTGAAAACTGATATGTTCTTCACTATTGGTGTGGAGTATGACAGCCACCTAAAATTGCAGATTGCTCCTTTAAAGATTTGTCATATACACACAGCACAGCATAGTTGTGTTGTTGTATTTTGCTGGTATTTTACATTGATTAGACCAATTATAATCCATGTGTGTAATTAAACATAAGGGACAGATTAGTATCTGTTGACAGTAAGATGTTACCTCATTTCATAATTCTTTGTGTGTGCTACTTTATTTTATTTAGTTATTTATTTTTTACAGCTGGTGTAAGAAAGGTTTGAGCACCAGTCAACAGCAGCTGCCAGTGATTTCAGCACCTGATGAACTGTCTTCACCTTGTACCTACTTTGTCTGATTTTTGATGACGATGGCGTATTGCTGAGCACACAAACCTCTACAGCTGTCAGCTAATTGGAGCCAGCTTTAACACCACTGTGGATGAGTCCTGTTGTGGTATTAAGCTAATCATGGGGGTGGTGAGAATGCCATCTATGGAGGATTACTGGGCAAAAGACACATGCTACCCCATAATTACTGATGTGATGCAGATAAAAAAGGTTTAAATATCTCTCAAGATTCATCCAATTTCAAGACAATGCAACATCAGACTCTTCCCAGGATCAGCTCATGGAGCACAGGAGGAAATGTCTGGAAATCGATAGTGAGAACCAGTTCTCAATTGAGGAGACGATGGTCACTTACAGGGGAACAAAGACTGGACAATACCTCCCAAGTAAACCTCACCACTGGGGTTTCAAGACCTTTGTTCAAGCAGGCGTTTCCAGGATAGCGTATATGATTTCCTGACATACACTGGAAATAGCACATTTGGCACAACACAAGATCATGTCAAAGAACTTGGACTTGGAACCAATGTTGTTTTTCAATTCTGCAAGACCATAAGGAACCCAACAGAGTGGTAGATCCAGTGGCGCCAGCTGGTCCTTGACCAGGTCTGCCAGCCCATGGAGGAAGGTGTCGAGGAGTGAAGCGGAGTTCCAGCTGCTGTCGGCAGCCAAAGTGCAAAACTCAATGGCGTAGTTATGCACTCGTCTCTTGCCCTGGCGGAGCCCCACCAACGCTTGTGCTGCCTCTCGACCCGGAGTGGTGTGATCAAGACTCTTGCTCAACGTCTCAGTAAACAAGCTCAGGGAGGGAGAAACCGCGGAATCATGTGCCCATTCTACCGTGGCCCAAGCCCCTGCTCTACCGGGGAGGTATGTGATAATAAACGCCACCTTGGATATCTCTGAAGGAAACTAAGACGCTTATAGCTCGATGTGAAGTCCACACTGTACCAAGAAGGCGCAGCAGTTTTCAGAGTCCCTGGAGAATCGCTCCGGTTTGACCAGATGAGGGGAAGATGTGGAGGTGGAGGTGGGTGGAGGAGCCGAGGTGGGGACCGGAGATGGAGACGGAACCAACGTCGAAACGGACACATCCGCAGGAGTAGGGGGGTTAGAGCATCTCAAAACTGCTCATCAGCTTCTAGAGATGGGAACCCAATTGACCCGTCTGTTCCCCGATGGCGGCTCAGAACCTCTCGTGAGATTCGGTGAGTTGATGCACACCCATTTGGGCCACCACGAGCTCCTCGTGGTGGTGAATCTGCTCTCTCTGTGCTCAGATGGCGTCGCGCACAGTGTCAGAGTCTCTGAGTCCATTTCTGACCAGTTGGTACTGTAACGACTGGGGTCGTGGAAAGATCCGGACTCAATAGCATGACTCAGGAGACAGAGGATTCTAAAAACAATCAAAGATTTTAACTTCAGTCCAAAAAGAGTTCAGTACACGTCCAGGCAATTCATACAGGCAAACAAATCCAAATCGCCAGGCAAAAAAGGTCATCAAAATGGACGGAGGGAAGACACACATTAAATACTAGTGAGGGAAGTGGATAATGAGACACAGGTGGAAACAATCGGGGCGGAGTAACAATCAGGGCCGGTGAGGGGAAACTAGGTCGGGGCTGTCAGTCGTGGAAAAGGAGGGAAACACACAGGAGAAGTCAGTGTACCAAATTAAAACAAGAAACTCAAATAACTGATGAAACAAACAATACAAGCATGACCTAAGAAGTAGCTAGCAACAATAGATTGCTGCTGTACCGCCATGACATGACACAGGCTGGTCTCATACTGTTCATAGCTATACCTTTTTCATCGTCACCTTGTATGTAATCCACATATTTGCCAACCAGGAAATTTAAAGTGCAGTGAATAACATGTAGGGAGGAGGCCAGGGTGGATTAGTGGATCTACAAAATACCAGACTTTTGCCCAGGAGACCAGCACTGATGTCCTGAAACAAGAAGTTTACAATTTATTTGTAACGTCACTTATGCGTACTCACCACTTCTGTAGTTATTTTAAGCCAAACGCGATCTTTTCCTAAGACTAAGTAGTTTTGTTGCCTAAACCTAAGGATGTTGTTCCCTGTGAAGATGGAAGCTTATTTTGAAAAGACTGTATGCATGTAATGAGCACAAACTGACATGTTGCTGGATATTTGTAGACAAAACGTTTTTCGTAAGACATCATATGAACTGTATGAGAATACGCCTGCATAACAACATGTGCTAAAATTCAGATGCTTCATAAACTGTTGAGGATGTATGCAATTATTAACATCATTCACTAGAGATCTTTGAACTGGAAAAAAAACAGCGACCAAGATTTATTGAATACATTTCTATTAAAAATGAAAATGAGGTGATAAGAAACACTGAAAAACCTTCAGCAAGAAAAGAAATACCATGAAGCACACACACACAACAAAACATATAATTAAGATAAGAAACCAACAATTAAATTGGATTATGAAATCCACATGACAACAGGATGCAGCACATGTAAGTGTAGTATGATAACAACAAATTGCATTAAATGGCATGTTTGAGAGGTTAAACAGATTTGAAAACCCCTGGTGCAGAAAATGAAATCATAGGGAATATGATAGTGATTGTGTGTTTGTGAGTGTGTATTTGTGAGAATGGGTATGGGTGGCTGAGTGCGTTTATTATAATTTCATCTTCTATGAAATTCATTTGCATTTTATGTTGATCCAGAAGTCTTTCATTTGTTCCTACAGGTGTTTCAACATGATGTGCTTTTATAAACTCTTTAGTATTTCACATACACTCAGTGGAAACCTGGTCACTGCAGAAAGATTCACTTCCTTTGTATTTGCACTACATAAACAAGTGAAAGAAAAAGCAACAGATGAGTGAGAATGGGCTTTTTGAAAGACATTATCATAATGCTGAGCATCAGGAGGGTGGCTATAAGCAACGCCGACACACTGGAGCTGTTTGTTTTTTTGAAGATGGCTGTCTTAAAAGGTGTTCAATCAAAAAGGACCAGAACAAAACAAGACATTTCATCAAACATTTGCTTGGTGGGAGGTAACCATTGGTACATGATTGTGGGAGATGTAAAATTACTCAGGACATAACAATTTTAGGTCCTCAACAAAGACAGATTCAGGACGGCTCACAACTCAGTCTACTCTCAGGTCAACAGCCTCGACCAGGACATATAAACTAAAAAGAAATGACTAGAATTGGATCCAGCAGCATGATTTGAGTGGCAATTTATAGAGCTAAGACGATTTCTAACCTTGACAGTTGTGCATTTTGGTAAGTCCTGCACACATTTCTCAAAATACTACATAGCATACATATGACAGTTGTCATAGTACTGAAATTATCTAAAGAAATATAATTCTCTGATATATCCTCACAGTGGCTAACAAATTAATCTAGGCCAAGTGGTCTCAAACCTAAAATCTGCTCTCTCAATCTCAATTAATCAGCTAATTGTATTTTCAGCACACAGAAATTCACACCATTGCGTATGTGGCTTCTTGGAGACAAATGCAAACCATGACAGCCTTATGAAGACTTTAAATTTGATATTAAATTACTGGATAATTACTGTGACATTGAAAAATGTCATTACAGTTTTTGTCTTTACTTTTTGTCTTCATAACCTGCAATATTTTCAATGTGGATATTTTCCTCAGCCACCAAAGTTTCTAATAAAGTTCAATCTTTTGCACTGAAAAGGAAATACTTGTCTAGCAACTTTTTGTGCATCATTTATACGAGGTCCCTAGTCACCAAAAACAATGTATATCTTAACATCCCTTTAACACCTTTGGGATGGACTGTATGGTCACTGGAGTCAACAGGTCCCTTGTGAAGTTACTGCTATAACTGTTTTTTGGTTTTTGCTGATTTTTACTATTACTATTCAAAAAAGTTAAAAGAGCATATTTTTCCAGGAAACAGTCAAGGTTGTTCTCATAAGACAACACCAAGCCAAAACAAGTTATCTCATCATCTTGTGTTGTTGAAATCACAGGTTGATCCTTGGAAACTAATCAAACCAGACTGTCTCTAGAACCGACTCCACAACGACGGTACGAGAGCCAGACGACCGGTCACAGGCAATATGCTCTCACTGATGGATACTGCACAGCATTGTGGACAATGCACATGAACACCAGAGATGGCAGCTTTGTCACTAGAGACCAGCACTCTTCACAGATGAGAGCAGGTTGTTTCCACTAATGATAATGATCGCGAACGGCCTGGTGACTGCAACACGGTTGTGTCATGGTTTGGGCCAGAGTGTTCGGGTGGTTGTACAGGCGTTCACCCTTCGGCAGAGGAGACATACAGGCTGCAAAACACCACAGTGAAATCCTGGAGCGTATTGTCAGACCACTGTTGGTGATGACTTTAAATTAATGCAAGATAATGCCCGTCCCCACACAGCTTGAGTGTCTATGACCTTCCTGGAGGACGAAGGTATCTCTGTGATGGACAGGCTGGCCAGGTCTTCTGACCTAAACCCAATCGAGCATGTCCCAGACACAGAGAACATTCTCCGGATAATGTTCAGAACCTTACTAATGCATTAGTTGAAGGATGGCAGGACGTAGCACAAAATGACATCATATATTTCATCAGGAGTATATCACGTCGTTCCTGGGAGTGTGAATGCAAGAGGAGGACATACAAGTTATTACAGAACATTTGAGCAAATAAATGTCATTTTGCTTACAAATGACTTGGTGCTAAGCATATTTTCTGTTCTGTTCTTTGTTTTTTTTCTGTTTTTGGTGTTCTTTAGTGATCATATTGTTTTGATGTTCAGCCCAGTCACACAGCAGTTTGTGAAACAGTCACAACATATAATGTATTGATTTGTGTACATACTTTTGTGATGATCAACACAAAGTCAGCTTATATGTAATCCACATAAATGTGAACCAGGAAGTATAGAGTGTAGCGAATGCCATGTAGGGACGAGGTGGATGAGTGGGGTAAAAAAACACTGGACTTTTGTCCAGGAGACCAGTGTTTGTGTCCGTAGTAACAGATAAAAAATTGATTTATTTATCAAAAAACACAAACTTCTTCAATACAGCACTTTCAGAGTTATTTTAATCCAAACCACAATCTTTTCCTAAATCTAACTAGTTTTTATAATCTAACTCTCGCATGGTGGTGCAGTGGTTAGCACTGTCGCCTCATAGCAAGAGGGTCACAGGTTTGAATCTGGCTCGGGGGTCTTCTGTATGACGTTTGAATGTTCTCCCCGTGTAAGCATGAGTTTTCTCCAGGTGCTCCGGCTTCCTCCCACAGTCCAAAGACATGCTGTTTAGGTTAACTGATGACTCTAAATTGCCTGTAGGTGTGAATGTGAGCGTGAATGGTTGTCTGTCTCTATGTGCCCTGCGATGGACTGGCGACCTGTCCAGGGTGAACTCCGCCTTCGCCCAGTGCCAGCTGGGATCGTCTCCAGCCCCCCTGCGCCCCTAACGGGATAGGTGGTTGAAGATGGATGGAGCTTTTGTACTCAAGTTATGCCACTTCCAGCGTTATTTCAACCTAAACTGCAATCTTTTCCTAAATCTAACTCAGTAGTTTAGTTGCCTAAGCCTAACCAAGTCGATCTATTCCTAAATTCCTAAAGTAGTTTTATTTTGAAAAGACTGACGTAGAAATTGACACATGTGTCACTTGTTGCTGGACATTAAGGAAAACAAAGGAAAAGGGAAATTCATGTCAATGTACAGGAATCAAATAGAGTAAATCTTGTGGCAATTTCACAAACTGCCATGAGACTGTGTCGTAATGTTTCATTATTTCTTGGATGCTGTTTCAAAAATTATATACAAATGCCAAAACAATAGTTAATAATTGCAAAGTATATGTACATTTTTATCACTTATCAACTATTTAGTGCCTTAATTCCTGCAAATATCATCTAATCCCTCTGAGGAAAATGCTGAATATACGAGGGCCGTGATAATCCATCTCCCACATGTTGGAGCGGATTTAAACTCAAAAAACATCCACTGTCATTCTCTCCCTCCCTGGCCTGTGCATCACTATTAGCGTAATGGTGTTCAGTTCATATGCACGCTAAAAAATGGATTTAGGATCCATTAGCTTATTAGGCACAAAATGACATTATCTCCCCTCAATGTGAACTCCATAGCAGCCATTCAGAGATAAATTATACTGTAGCGACACCCCCTGATCTGTCAATCAGTTCTCTTATCAGTTAGTCTCCCCAAGGGATTGCAATCACCCATTCACTGCATGCTTTAAATTAATAGAAGTGCACTGGCTGATCCATGCAGCATGTTAGTATAAGGATTACTCTAACTGAGAAAAATATTCTCAAGTTTTGGAAATGCTTGAATGGAGATAAAAGCTTTATAGAAGGTGAAGTGACTAGTCTATGTTCTTTATTTATCAAGTGCTTACAGAGTTCAGTCTAACAATCACCAGACATTGGACCCCTAAGTAATAAAAACATAACGTCGTGATTCTTGAGTGCAACTATATTAGGCCAGTAAATAGCAATTACTTTAATTATCAATTAATATGTTACACATTTTATCAATTGTTACTTTTAGACAACAAAAAACATTTTGGTCTCATTTGCATCACGCATTTTTAATGGTCATTGTTGCGTACAGTTACCATGGTTACAAGTGCCATTGTCGTTGATGGCAAGGTTAGAGGAAAGGCACCGTTTACTCGTTCACTTCTGTGCAGTATCAACTGACTGAATCCAGCTGTGGGTAATAACTCTGGCTGCTCGCCTAGCATTAGCATTAGCTAGCTACTGCAGGGCAGCGGTTTCATTACATTATATTCAGTTAGTTGACACCTTTATCCAAAGCAACATGCATTCAAAAAGTTGGATCACTTACTTTTCACTCAAAATACTGTTCATTGTCCATGTTTAACTTAAAAAGAGAAGCTAAAATATCAGATAATGTAGTTATTATTGAGGCTGTCAATCATTTAATAACATTAATAATAATATCTAATTGTGATTAATCGCATGACAGTTCCATGTGGAACTATGTAGAATCCATATTTAATTGTGATTAATAAATGAATCATACAATTTGTATCTGTGTACCACATAGGAAGATTTGTCAAGCATTTAATACTGTTATCAGAATGTGAATGGGCAAATATAATGTTTTATGCTCATATGAGTACATATTTTTTTATTGGAAATAAATTCACGACATATAACAATGACAAATATTGTCCAGAAACCCTCACAGGTACTGACTTTAGCAGTGAATGTGAAGCGTGAATAGTTGTCTGTCTCTATGTGCCCTGCAATGGACTGGCGACCTGTCCAGGGTGAACCCGCCTTCGCCCAATGACAGCTGGGATCGGCTCCAGCCCTCCACGACCCGTAACGGGATAAGCGGTTGACGATGGATGGATGGATGTATAGCACCTTTCATACAACATTGCAAATCAAAGTGCAACACAGCTAAGCAGTGCTAAGACTTAATTAAGTCAATGTGAACGGATAAGTGTTTCGCTTTTTTTGTGATTATAATATTCTGATATCTATATTATAATATCTATTGAGACAGATGTCTTTGGATAAATCAAATAATTATTTCAGCTCTAGCATATTTACTGTAAAAAATACTGCATATGAAGGGCTTCCAGAATTGTGTCCCCCATTTAATAACCTTTATGAATTTGGTCATTTATGGCTAAAAGATTTACTATTTAAATCTATCTATTTAGAGGTGGTTACACTGAAACTTCCAGTGTGGCCTTGGGAGAATGAATTAGGAATGAAATAGTGTGTCTCTGAAGGGTTAGCTGTACTCCAAATTGGAATCTCTCTTCTCCTTGCTTCATTATCACAACTTCCTCTTTGTGTCTGCTTGGAGGCTAATTAAAGGGGGACAGAGAGAGTGAGAGAACAAGACCTCACTGATGGAAATCAAATGAGAAGGACAGGAATGGGAGAATAGAGGAATAATCGGTCGTCTGATTAACGCTTACAGTGCCCTTGATGAATAGCTCCAATGCCTTCCGAAAATGAATGAGAGGCGAACGAGACAAGTACCAGGGACAAACTACTGGACTTTGTTCTTGTAAAAAGAGGTGTAGTGTAGGAAGAGCCAAGAGTAAGTAGAATCAGCTTCATTCACTGGCTTGATGTGTTATTGTCGTAATAAATGTCCTCCTGCCACCAGAATTCATTCTTTACCCTTTCTTGCAGTCAGGCCTTCACTGCTGCAGTTATGTACTCTATGTAAGTTATGTAGGATATGCAACGTGAGCTGCAACTGACATTTACTTTCATTATTGATTAATGTGCTGATAAGTTTCTCCAGTACATCGATTAAATGCAAAATCTCCAAAAATTCAAAAACTGTTTCTCAGAGCCCAGGGTGATGTGTTCAGATGTCTCATTTCATCCAACTAACTGCCAGTCAGTGATATTTAATTTGAGTAAAACATCAAATCTGAGAAGTTGGAACCATGCAGAGTATAACTGGCTTTTTTTATTATTTGCTTGAAAAACAGCTTTAAAAGGAGCTAAAACTGTGAGCATATCTTGCCTCTCGTTGGTTCTCAACATGGCAACGGCTGAGTCAGCAGCTCTCATCCAACACAGAGAAGATAGAAGCAAAGACAAAGAGTATACTGTGAAAACAAAGAGACAAATCTCTGTGGCTTTTATGTAACCGCTTCTGCCACCATTGGACTGAATCGCTTATTATATTCATCATATTTTATTATTCAGCAAAGGCCTTTTTTTTTTACTATGACAATAGAATATAAATAATTTAGTTTTACTTTTGTATGGCGCTTTTTAGACGAACATTTTACTGCCGTCTGGCGGTTGCTTTCAGTCCAAAATGGCGGAAGCTTGTGTTGGGCACTGATGTTGCAAAGAAACAAACAATTGACTTCTGGTCAGTGTAAGTCCTTTGCCAACGGTGCAAACAGTGCAAACAACAGCAACAGTGCTGACAGACCTAACAGTCTTTACTTGAGGGGGAACCGGAGGGTCGACGCTACGCTTCTGCCGCTCTATTAATGCTCTGAATATAGAGATCCTTTAACAATTAATAGATTGTGACAATAGTTGCGGAGCAATTTTCAGTTGACTGACTATTAATTCAACTAATGTTATATGAAGAAGGCAACAGAAAACAAATCCTCACATGTCCAGCTGACAGCAGTGACTGTTGCTCTTGATAAGATAGACGACAAAAAGTCCACCTGACTAGATTTTTCCACATTTTGAATTTCTGAAAAACACATTTTTCATATCTCCTCCTAAACCATATGTGCAAATTTTCTGTGGATCAGTATTGGATGATGCTTATTAAACATTATCAAAAACTGGTTAATATCTCATTGTGTTTTGAAAATACTGACCAATGTCCTTTAAACCATGAAACCATGAAACAGAGTACCATGAAACATAGCTTGAAAGTTTCATCCAACGTCACCACTAGGGGGCGCTACAAGTCAGACTATACATCAGAAATTGTTTATCTAATCAATACCAAATTCACAGGATATAACAATTTTGAACCACATGTAAAACTATTTAAAAATTACTCCATAGGGGGCGCTACCTGGGCCAAACACATGCATGAGCCTGGCACACATTTGTCCCAGTTTGTCCCAAATTCACCAAACTTGATGGATATTTTTAATTATCTGAAACTGCTGCTGAAACATCCCCAAAGTGCTTTGAGTGTACAAGTACTGAAAAGCTGCATACATTGTAATGACGAAACAAAACTTGATCATAGTTGCTCGCAGCTTTGATTTTGTTTATTCAGCTGCTTCCTGCTACTGAGTGAAAAAGGCTTGAACCCACAAACTGACGCTCGCGGCTGTAATTTAATTTGATTTGATTTTTTTGGTAACACTCAAAATTAATAGTTAACAGTTGATATTTTTTACTGTTAAACAATGAAATGATAATAAATAATGTTTACTAATTATTGTAATGCTTCTGTTATTTTATGAGTTTACTGTTGCACACATTACAACAATTTATGTACTACATATATCATAAGTGTGTTAATGATTACAAAGTCATGTTTGAACCTTTAAACAATTGTTTGTAAACTCTATTTGAGCATTATTTGGATGGCTATCATAAAGTTGCAGCTGATGATGATTATAATACCTTGTTAAATGGTTAATAAATACTTTATAAAGCATCTATAAATATTTAAGCATATTGTTAATAAAGTGGTCAATTATTGATCCATCTATGTATGGTTATATGTAATGTAATGTAATGTAATATGTAATGGTTATATTTTACAAATGATTTCTTAAAAGTTTGCAAACCATTTAACAAATACTTAACATAGTATATAAAATGTTATAATATGTGCAAAAAGGAACTGTTAATAAATACTATAATATATACAGTAAACTACTATACTAATGTAATGATGTAATTGCTATTGCTATGACACAATATAGAATTAGAAACTAATAATTTCATATTACACAAACTAATGATAAAATAACACAAATTCTACCATTACTGATAATTAGTAAACATTATTGATTACTACTTAATTGTTAGTTAACTAACTATTGACTACGTTAACCTGCATTAAGCTGAATGTTTTGGGCATAATTGGGCAAAAAATCCATAATAACCTTTCAGCTTTCCTTAAAATTTGTATTTTGTCAGGGAAAAACTAAGAATATAATTATTAGTTTTCTATGTTTATGGTTCAATTTGGTGTCTACAAATATTTTGTTGTTGTTGTTGTTGTTTTTTTCCCCTACCAACAGTCCAAAACCCAAAGATGTTCACTATGTTATCATTAGTGAAAAGCAGCAAATCCTCACAATTGAGAGGCTAGAACTCGGTGATGTTTTCGATATTTGGGTGGAAAATTACTTAAATTACTAAATCAATAATCAATAATCAGTGGCTGATGATTCACTTTCTCTTCTCAGTTGAATTTTTCAGTTCTGCATGCTTTGACAGTTAGTTCAGCAGCAGAAGTGTGTTTCACTTTCTTTCTCTACCGATTCTGGGAGGTCAATCAGTCACTTTGAGCGTTCTTTTAAATCTTTTATGACAAGTGACCTTGCAAAATGGCTTTTGTCAACATCTCTGCATTGTAATTCATGCTAAACGACGCAGCCATGACTGCGCCAGTGCAGCATCATTCAAATTGGTCATCTAATCTAATACAAAAGTACATTTTATTAAATAAGCCATGTCTCCTGCTACAGTATGTCTGAATGGAATAAAGTATCTGGAGGAAAATAAATAAATAAAGAAGTCTTTCTTCTCTCTCGTTTCAGTTTCCAGTCAGGCCTGCAGGGTGAGGCTACTGAGCCTTTACCTTCCCACCGGCACATTAAACAGTTCAGAGCATGCTGCCATTTGATTAATATGTACCTCAACGCATCTGTTGTCTCTACATTCCCAGAGATGATAAAAACCGAATCATAAGACCAGGAAGTCCATTTCAAAATCTCAAGTAACTCAACCTTTGCTTGATAATCAAGGGGAAGCACATGAGAACGTGGAAGCAAAACGTTGCCTATATGCTGTACGTCTGTGCTCTGTGACAAGACACAATGGCTGCGTACTGTGTTGAGGCGGGATAGGGTTGGGGTGTCACATTCATATTTGCTAGTTGGATTGTGGAAAGTAGAAAGGATTATTCGTCACCCAGGCAGAAAGACAAAGCAGTGACTTTTTTGTCTGTCATCACAAATGTTCCCACAAAGGGAGAGTGCTATTTGAATGGTATTACAGTTTGTTTATTGCATTACAGTTTGTTTACAATCACACTATCGATAGATGTTCTTTGTAGGTATTATTCTAATCGCTTTGAAACACAGTTCTACAGGAACACAATCATCACAATCATCTCTGACAAATAAACCGCTGGCGATGTCTGTTGGTACGAACAGCTGGTGCTAAAAAGTGTGTTTTATATGAAGGCAGGTAAGACGATTCACTGTCACACGATGGATAAAACACCATGAGAAAATGTGTAAGATGATGCTAAACACACACACACACACACACACACACACACACACACACACACACACACACACCATTTAAAATTGTTATGTAATGATGCAGCTACTAAAAATAATAGCTCAGGTTTGAGATCACTCTTTATAGACATGTTTCAAGTAAAGTAAAAAAAGTACTTGTAAGCAACAGAGTATGTAGTTCAGATTAAAATAGACATGGAATTGCTCCACAGGGAAGTGTTTAAAAAAAAAGACAAAACAAACAAAAGACATGAAGAAAAGTGTGCATACCCATGGAAAAAAACAGCTCCTTTATCTAAGGAGGATGGTATATTCAAGGTCTTGTGAGCACCCATACTGCTCAAAAAAACTGCTTATCTGACTGTCACCATTTCTTTGCTTTTCCAGGCATAGAGATACATTCAATTTATGGAGATTATCTTTATTGTGCTTTTTATACCGAACAGGAGGAAGAAAAGAAAACAGCTGTTGGGCAGTTTCTTGCCAAGATGGGCATGTTGTGTGATTCATATCAGTTTGGCAGGTGGACAACCATCTACTCTGCAGCATATCTTTACATAATCACTGCAATCATGGAGAGGGGGTTTTGTATATCTGACTGAATCATAATGCATATAATGGTACATCTAAGTTTTCATTTTAGTATATACAAACCCTCTGAGAAGAGGCTGTATGAACAAGAAAAACAACAGCATGTGTTCTTTGTTCCAACGCCTAAAACAACCTTTGTACTGTAAGTTTACCTGACAAGAACCCTGATGCGCTTTTGTGAGGCAGTAATACAATGTCATGCTATTTCTTGGCAGTACAACTTGCTCTGTTATTTAGGTGTACCTTTTTTGGCGATGCAGTCCCCACCCCCAGAACTATGCAGCAGATCTGCCAAAACAACATGGAGGAAAGCCTAGTTGTTACTGCATCCCCTGACATTCATCAAGAGTTTGGTTCTCAAATAAACCAGTCCAGCAATGAATAATGTCCAATATTTATGTTGATCATGAATGGGAAAAAAAAACAATAATGATACATTTTGGAGGGAGTGAGTTGAAAAAAAATATGAAATAGGGCTGCAATTATTTTTATTGTCGATAAATCTATAGATTATTCTTGTTTCAATTAGATTGATTAGTTGATTGGTCTAAAAATAAAAAAAATAAAATGTCAGTTTGTCCACTACTAAAAGATGTTCAGTCTACTGTCATAGAGGAGTAAAGAAACCAGACAATATTCACATTTAAGAAGCTGGAATCACAGAAGTTTGACTTATTTTCTTAAAAAATAACCGTTGCGGTTTTATTATAAACAATTATGAACCATACATAAATAAAGCCAAATCATTTTGATTATGGTGGGGCTCCCTTTGTCCACTTACTACTTCTTGTTCTGGTCCAGTTTCAAAGCAGAGTTTGGATAAATGAAAATGTCTCCTACATTACGTTCACAGTTATGTTTTGAGGGAAACATATTTTGTTGTTGATTACGGTTGCAGTTTTGAACAATTTTAAACATGTGGTTAACATTAACGCTTAGCAATGCTACTTAGTTAGGTTTAGCCAATAAAACTACTGGGTTAGGTTTAGAAAAAAAAAAATAACATTATGGTTTGGCTTCAAATGAAAGTTGACATTTAGTTTCACAAGGGACACAAACATCGATCTCCAACCCACCCAGTAGGACTTCTTCTGGCTTTTTATACTCATTATTATGTCATATAACTTCCAATCATGATCACTCAATATTTAGACTTTGTACTGGCAAAAATCCATAATCACAATATGGGGGTTATGTTTCAATACATTGTGATATATGGGCAATATATTTTGATTTTTTAAAACCTAATTTTAGGAAAACTGTCACAGTATAAAGAACACACTGCCATATGTATAAAATCTGAGTGAAAAGTGTTAACGTTCTCATGCAATCAAAACAGTAGTATCTGCATTTGCATTTATAGCGATCCCTGTAACATCATGGCGCATACACTGAGAGGGCACATCTGTGGAAGTGAAATAAAATGTTGTCTGAGTCCATCTTTGCATGTAACCAACTGATTAAGAATACAGTGTTTTTGAGAATCAATATAATATCACAAAATATAGTGTCCCGATATTCCAATATTTTCTTACACCCTTACTTGATACTTGTTATGTCGCCTGCTCTGCGTACTGATCATTGTATGTCACTTGCGGCAGCTTCCCACGGACTATTAGTCACAAGTCAAACATAATCTGCAACAAAATACAGTATATTTCCCTCTAAATGTAATTGGGAATGCAGTTTAGTTGTATGGGAGAGTAACTTTTAGAAGACAGGGCTGCAGAAAACACTCATATGGGTTGCTTTGCAAAGAAACGACAGACAGTGTATTTTCTCATTCCGTTTGCAGGTCAATAGACCAGAGACGGGAGCCCGAGTGTCCCAGTTCCAAATGTTTAAAACTAATCAAAGGGCACTTTGTGGATTATAATTTGCCCAGCCAATGAGCTGAGACCAAATTGCAGAGTGTTGCCCAATCAGGTGCTTGTGCTCACAACAACAATGCTTTTAGGGTGACTGAGGCACACAAACCCCTCCACCAGACTGAGATTTCAATTTGTTGCAGCACCATTTGATTTGAACAAAAAGCTACTTTGATGAAGAGATCAAAATAAAACACATGGAAGGGGAGCGTCCAAAGTTGCATAGTAGCATAACTGGGGGGTCTTTTAAACATTACATCAAATTTCATCAAAAACTTCAGACGGCTGAAACAGACCCAGATGTAGGGATACACAGCATAAGTATAGGCCGAATCCAAACTGCTAAATTGTAATAATTAATATTTTTACTATCTCATAGCACATTATGACCATCATTTATCGGGGAGGGAATGAGAGGGTTGATCAGTGTCAATGACTCAAAGGTTACTTTGCCAGAAGATGAGATGTCCGCCTTTTAATGCTCCATTTTCAACCTGTGCTGCATGTAGTTAAGATAAAAATATTGATGTGATCTCTGAGGGGGACGACGAAGGTTGTTAAAGTTGTAAAACAAACGTGAATTAGTGTGGATAAGGGAATAGAGCCAGGGAGCAACTAGTGAGAAGTAAAACAATAATAGACTGAAGACCATTACACAGTTGTAAATGCAAACAGTCCAAATGTGTCCCAGTTTATTTCCTGTTGCAGTATTAAACTAAGCTGACATGAAGTAAACATGGACCCAAGCTGTTGCCCAGCAATGCAATTCTGTCTATAATGAGGTTAATAAAATGCAAACCCCAATTCACAACATGTCACAAAGACTAAAATGGGAAAACAATCGTCACCATTTATGTTGTTCTTTCAACGCAATATAAAAAAGAATAGAATCAATCCAACACCAACAACAGAGGATAACATACTACACAGGAATGAAGCCAATTGTGGGTCTGATTGCCCCCTCACAACAATAGTCAGCAAAGCCATTATTTTTTGATGGTTCTAAAGATTATCTTTCCAGATACTCCTGCGGTGTGAGGGATGTTACATCCCCGTACCAGCTCGGATCCATCCTGGCTGGTTGGTTCCAGCAGGGAACCAAGCTGACTAAAGGAGGGACAACCACCGCCATCGCTGTCTCCCCAGCCAATGCATGAGCTAATGCTAAACACTGAACATAAAGTACCTAAGATAGAGCTCAGAAATGGAGAACTAGCTTGTTGATCTGTGGCAACAACACAAGTGTTTATTTACCATGTATCAATGACTTCATGCATATTTTTTTCAATAATGTCTTTTTGAATTTTCAGTATAAAGTAGGGCAAATATTCAGCATATATCTGTTTGTGTGTCATGTGCTGTTTTGGCCAAATCATTGTCCAGTGTAACATAGCATGTTGTTATGTATGGGGTCTCACATTTTCAAAAACTTTTTTGAAAAGTCTTTTAGTGCGGGTCGGCCTTTAGATGAGGTGAACTGCAGATTGTGTGAATGCACAAATCCACAGTGTGATCTGTCATTAGGGTATGACAGTGGGAATACTTTCTCACTGATATAACGCAGTGTCATCACATCGAAGCTGTAAAGATTTTCTATTTGCAATGTTGGCTCTGTGCTGAGGTAATGGGAACATTTGCAATCAATTGCTTCAATTTCTCTGGGGAATTCAATGAATAAGTCTCAGCACACTCAATATGCACAAGTCACTTTCACTCATTATTGGTAACAATAGTTAAATAGGATAGTATAATAGTATAGCTACCTGCTGTTTGCTTTGAGATCTCTTTTATTGCCAAAACATGGACACAGTCTGGAAACATGATGAAGATATATTATCTCCCTGACTGGTTTAGAAATATATCATTTTAGAAAGCAAGGTGACTCTTCTGGTCTCCAAACAAAGCTACACTTCTCATTTCCTTAATTTCAACAGTTGTCACATATACAGTGTTTCTGCCACATGTCTGATTTATTGAAGAAAATGTTTTCAGTATCAAGACTGAGACGTTGTTAGAGCTGTATATAAAAAACGTCCAGGTACTCCTCGAAGGAAGATGATAGCATTGTTGGTGATGATGCAGGTTTTTTGGTTCAGTTCAATAGTTGATTAATTGTGCAGCTCTAGTTCAGTGTAACTTGGAGCAGGTTAACAGCATCATAGTTATACTCTACTTGAAAGTAAACTGTGGATGGAACCGTCTTCACCACTCTGACAAATATCACAAATTCAATGGACAAAAAATGTTTTCAAGTACACTGCATGACATAGGTTGTATTCATTGGCATTTAATATATTTAATCTGCCCCCCCCCCTAACCATTGTTGCTCTATTTGCTCACAGTGAAATTGGAAAGCATATATTGAAAGTCCAGGTAATAATTATGGATATAGTTAGAGTTCACATCATACAAACAGCAGGAGATTCCTTTGTATTAAGACATTGGTGTGACCATCTCCACAACATTAACTGTGTGTCTGATCATTTTGTCACTGATGCAAACAACACAGAGCAACTGATAGAAGTCCAGCTGTGCCATATCTAATATTAAACTAACTTCACCTCCATGCAGACTCTCTAATCAAACTAAATTTCAATTGGTGTCTGAGCAGTATTAATGACTTCCCACCTGCCTGTAAGTAACTCAGTCTTTTCTCTCTACTAGTAAAAACTCAGAAGTTATTCTTTTTTCAATCAATGTCACCTGCTGAGCTGAATCACACAGATCACGATGCGTCTCCTCTCATATTCTATTTATTTGCTAGCTGATGATTCATTCATTCAGTACTTAGATGTGTGTCTGTTTGAACTAGCATCTCTGCCTGTTTTCTCTATAGTTGAATCTCTTTTATTCTGATATTAGAGGAGGTGCTCTTTATTTTAAGAGAGTCGGAGCAATCTATACTATAAAACACAATCTATACTACAAAACACAATCTATACTATAAAACATGGCAGGAAATGTTGCAAGGCTCAAAACTGACTTTTAAAATTGGTTGCCAGGCTGACAACCAGATGCTTTATGGTTGCTGAAACTGAAAATACGATTGCCATTTTTAGTCACCTTACGTTTTCTGCACTTTTGTGCAGATTCCCACCAAAGGTCCACTGCCATTTTTTGCCATTCAAGGCAAACAAAGGCCAAGAATTGGTTGCCAATATCTGAAAATGGTTGCTAATGGCAACCTGGCAGCTAGTACTCTTGAGTGACAAAGCCAAAAAGCCAAAAAACAAATTAACTCACTAACCTGGTTTAGCCCTGCCACGATAAACCACAAGACATTTACCGTGTAATAGGAATGTCATGTGTACGCCATGTGGTCTGTACTGACTGTAAATGCTCCGCATAAATATGCTACAGTCAGAGCTCGTGACGGAGAGTAAAAAGTGAGAAAGACCGTTTAAGAGGAGGAGGACCCAACAAAATTATGACTTTCAACCAGGTGACCCGTGTTCGAGACCAATGTTTTGTTAGTGATGTTGGTTACATGTTTTTAGTGACCTTAGTCATGTGTTTTGCATACTTATGATGCACTGTATTCATACATATTTTATTGAGTTTACATACTTTAAAGCCCAACCATGACATTTTTCCTAAACCTAAATAAGCAGTTTTATTGCCTAAATCTATGCAAGTGGTAACTTCTGCAGTTATGTTGCCTCCCGCTAACTGCTGAAGTTACAGTATTGTTGTTGCGTGGCTTACAAATGACAAAAAAGCAGCGTCCATATGACACACGAAAAGCCTAAAACGTGTCCTTGTGACACTGAATGTTTGTGTAATGTCATGTTATTCAAACACCTACCTGTGAGACACAACTTTGTAGAGTTTATTTTATTTTAATCTAATAAGAACATTTTGCAAAGCAAATATTTGTATCCTGTTATGAATAAATGTGCATTACCTTGGTGTTTTGGAAATACAGAAATGTTATGTCTATTCAAGCAGACATCAACACAGTAATAGGCTATCTGACATGAAAGCAGCTTGAAACACTGTTGAAACTTCTGTTCCTTTAAAGGTAAATTCCTTTGCAGTTTTTGTTTTTGTTCCACTTACAAGCCTTATAGTCCTATTAGATTGCTCGCCTCTCTCCTCTCATCCAACAAAAAAGAATGGCTGATTGCTTTGGGGCAGACAAAGTCCCACAGAGTAGCTCAATTATTGACTTTGCTAAGTCAACCTTTAACGTACAAATCCTGCTCAGACTCTTGTCCTTGTGGTGGCCGAGGGCCCACTGAAGGCACGCATTCAGCTCACAGTCCAGCAGACATTAATTCCTCTCAATCTTCACACTCAATTTAGTCTTGAATGTTCCTGCCAATATGGCTGAGCCTTGGAATTAGAAGTGGTAAATTATACAAATAACCTCTTAATAGCATGCCGTGCCCAAATGAAGTGAACCCGCCAACGTGGCAGCGATTTCCAGCGTGGCAAGTGAAATGGAAGGGCAAGTCCAATCATGTACGTACATGTGCTCAGTGAGCAAACTATGGTGGCATAATGAGGATTGGTGTCTGTAACACCCAAGTATCCACAGTGTCTATTTGTTTGTCATTATTTTTAAGCTATTCATCCTCATAAAGCAAGAATTCAGTGTCTGTGTGGCAAAAAGAAAAAATCAATTCAGCTCTTCTGTTTGACCCCACGACGGTGTGTCGAGACACCAGTGATGAGAGAAATATTATAGTATGAGAAGACAGATTTTCAAAAAAGGGAAATAAAAATGTGGGTCAGGGTTATGTAATGGGTTTCTGTGAATACATACAAACTTATCACAAGGATCTCACCAGAATGGCCGACATGAATCAGGATTTTGTCAGTAAATTGTCCTCCAGTGTTACTAAAGAAGTGTAAAATAGTCGTATTTATTCATTTCTCAAGATGTGTAACTATTTTCAGGCTGCCAACTGAAGCAGAACGGATTTACTACACAAATAAAGACTATGTCCAGAGTTGATATGTGGTGTCAGACTCGTTCCCCGCAAGCAAACACAGACCTCAGCACAGCAGCAACCGGGGAGTGACGATGACAAACTGCCCCCATGGGGAACTTGGACTCGGAGCCTACAGGTGAATGCAGGGGTGATGGTGGGGGTTATGAAATGCTACAAGAGAGCAGCAGTGGCAGCAGCAAGTTTTTGCTTACAGCAGAGTTAGCAAATTGGCCAATGGCATCAACCACCGCGTTGCTATTCCCCTGCTGGGCACGTCAGACCAGGAGGAATAATAGGCCTACTTTTTAGTGTGCTGATGGATGAATCTAAACCCAGCAATCCAGCAGATATGCAGCAGACTCATCAACTATGCATCAGATTATTATGAATATATACAATAAAATCATACTGTAAGACCTCAGGCTCTCACAATCTCCTCATATCAAATACAGCAATAAGCAGATGACCATCAGTACGGATATAAGGTTGACAATGAAGGAAGCAGCAGTGTAAAAGCTACAGCAGCAGCTCAGCAGTTTAGACGTAATTAAGATATGAAGAATAGTATGGAAATATGTAACATAACCTCATTTAATGAGTTTAATAATTCTATAGTCTACTGCTAATTGAATATCAAGTGTATGGTGAAATTATGAATGTGACTGGACACATGTTTGTGACAAAACCATATTAAATTTTAAATGAAGCAAATATTAATCAGAGTAATGGGCTCTGGCCAAGACAACAGTTATGTTTCCAACCCTAAAGCTGATGTACAATATTAACCTACTACTCTCTCTGCAGGACCAGTTTAGGGAAAAATTATGTGCAAAATCACTTGTATTACCCATAACATCAGTATGGATATAAGGTTGACATTGAAGGAAGCGGCAGTGTAAAACGCACAGCAGGAGCTCAGCAGTTTAGATGTTATTATGATATGAAGAATAGTATGGAAATATGTCACATGAACCCATTTTATTGAATTTAAACGTTTCTAAAGCCTAACTGAATATGAAGTGTATGGAGAAATTATGAATGTGACTGACTAGACGTTTGTGACAAAAGCATGTTCAGCTTTCAGTAAAGCAAATACTAATACACTCCTGATCAAAATCTTAAGACCAGTTAAAAAATTGCAAGAATTTACGTTTTGCACTGTTGTATCTTAAGAAGGTTCTAAGTAGAGTTTCAAAATGCAAAAAGAAGAAATGAGAGCAAGAGACTAAATGTTTTGAGCAGGCAATTTATTGAAAAGAACAATTTAACTGAAATAGGCTGTTCATCAGCTGATCAAAAGTTTAAGACCATAGCTCAAAAAAACCCTAAAAGAAATTAAAGTCTCAAAAACAGACTCAGTAATGAGTAGCTCCACCATTATTGTTGATCACTTCAAAAATTGGTGTTGGTATGCTTGATGCAAGTGTTTCCAAAAGGCTTGTAGGAATGTTGCTCCAAGTGGTGAAGATGGCTTCACGAAGGGCATCCACTGTCTGGAACTGATGTCCATTTTTGTAAACTTCCCTTGCCATCCATCCCCAAATGTTCTCAATTGGATTTAGATCAGGGGAACATGCAGGATGATCCAAAAGAGTGATGTTATTCTCCTGAAAAAAATCCTTTGTCAGACGGGCATTGTGAATTGCAGCATTGTCCTGCTGAAAAACCCAGTCATCAGCATACAGACGAGGGCCCTCAGTCATGAGGGATGCCCGCTGCAACATCTCCACGTAGCCAGCTGCTGTTTGACGCCCTGCACAACCTGGAGCTCCATTGTTCCATTGAAGGAAAAAGCAGCCCAGATCATGATGGCGCCCCCTCCGCTGTGCCGTGTTGAAAAAATCTCAGGTGGCATCTCCTTGTCATGCCAGTAGCGTTGGAAGCCATCAGGACCATCAAGGTTTAATTTGTTCTCATCAGAGAATAAAACTTTCTTCCAACTTTGAACGTCCCATGTTTGGTGCTCCCTCGCAAAGGCCAAACGGGCAATTTTGTGGCGTTGAAGGAGACGTGGCCTTTGAAGACGTTTTTTGTTTTTGAAGCCGTTCCTTTGCAGATGCCGTCTGATGGTTATTGGGCTGCAGTCAGCACCAGTAATGGCCTTAATTTGGGATGAGGATCGTCCCGTGTCTTGACGGACAGCCGTTCGGATCCTCCGGCTCGGTGCCGGTGAGATTTTTTTGGGTCTACCACTTGATTTTTTTGTTCCATAAACCTCATGATCTTTTAAGAAATGCAAAATGACTGTCTTACTGCGTCCAACCTCAGCAGCGATGGCACGCTGTGAGAGGCCTTGTCTATGCAGCTCAACAATCCTGCCACGTTCCAAGGCAGTGAGTTTTTTTGCTTTTCCCATCAAGAGGTCTTGACAGTGTGATTACTTGACAGAAAATGACATGGAATCCAAAAATTTGCACAGATTTGGGCTTTTAAAGGATGTGGTCTTAAACTTTTGATCAGCTGATGAACAGCCTATTTCAGTTAAATTGTTCTTTTCAATAAATTGCCTGCTCAAAACATTTGGTCTCTTGTTCCCATTTCTTCTTTTTGCATTTTGAAACTCTACTTAGAACCTTTTTAAGATACAACAGTGCAAAATGCAAATTCTTGCAATTTTTTAACTGGTCTTAAGATTTTGATCAGGAGTGTATCATAATGGGCTGTGGCCAAGACAACACTCCTTAAACCAAATACAATAGGCTATTGCTCTCTATACAGGACCCAAGCAGCAACAAACAGTTCAGGGAAAAAAATATGTGCAAAATCAATTCTACTACCCATAGCAACAAGCTAAATATCCATATTCCATTACAGTATGAGAGGACTGTAATGAACATGCATGACAAACAATAACCAAAAGAACAACAGGCTCAAACACAAGAAAGTCCACAATTAAAACAAATGTTGCACGGACAGACAGGTAACATTAGCAGAAGAACAGAAATAGCAGATGAAGCAGGTTAGCAAGCACACAAACAGCAGGGCAGCTACAAGCCATGTGAGTGTGTTGTCATGAAGGCGTGTAGCTAAATAATACAGAAACAATTTACAGCAGGAGATACAGTCTGGGAGCCTGTTTACTCCCTTTCATTTATTTTATTCATCACAGTAATAATGTAGATAATGAGTACAATCTGTCTCTGAAACTAGATAAAATGAGAACAGGGAGTGCTGACACATACACTTCCAAGGTCGCCTAAGATAATATAATAAAACCAACCATAGTAAAATGAGAAAAAATAGAACCAATAATGAAATAATATAACACAATGTATAATAGACTATTACTCTCTGCAACAACCAGTTTAGTGAAAACATATGCGCAAAATTTGCTACTTGTAACATGAGCTAAATATCCAGATTTCATTACAGTATGAGAGGAGTTTATTATACATGCATGCCAAACAACAACCAAAAGAAAAGTAATTAGAGGAAGTAGAGGAAGAAGAAAAACTGCACAATTGTTGATGTTGTAAAACTCTACAGCAGGACATGAAAAACTCCTCTTGGTGTTGAAGGATGCCTTTAAACCTTCAGTTTATATGATGAGCGCCAAACCAACTGCTGATATCATAAACATAGCAAACACAGACATACGTAATGTTAACGTTAACTGCGTTGTGACAGCAGAACACACAGGACTGTTTATCCACAAAGTCATCCGGAAGGCACATTACCAGACACTTGGTAGGTTAGAGTGTTGTACTCGAACAACAGCGCTGGGTACAGTAGAGTCTTTGGTACAGTTGGCAAATTAGTAGGGAGCAGCAGCTGCACGTAGACACACAGCATGACGCAGTTTAAAAAACCTGCCGCCATCGTGGAAGTGAATTTAGTTGCTGTCAGTTGGCGGAAACAGAAGGAGGCTATAGTTAAATTGTGAATTCCAGTATGTCAGTATTACCATGGCCTAGGAAAGTTCAGTCAATATGTGAAAACCTGAGTGACTCTCTTTCAAAGCCAGAAACCTGAGAAGTATGTCTGAAACTTGTAACGTCATGGAGCTGCTCTATGGACAGTGAACAGGAGACCCACAGAATGTGTTTTCTTTTTTATACTGAAATAAACTTTATTCAGTTGTAGTGTTGTCAGTCGTGAAACACAAAGTGTCATCTGTAACATTTTTCTCAGTTCACTGTCTATGGAGCAGCTCCACACTTTATACCAGGAATAGCCAACCCGGTGCCCGCGGGCACCTGGTAGCCAGCATGGACCACTTGAGTTGCCCGTGAGGCATGTTCTAAAAAAAGCACTAGTCACCATGGAGATCTGTCCAAAAGTTGTATTTAATTGTGTTGCTGTTATTTTTTAATCAAAAACGCTTGCATTGCTATAAATTTGAAAGTGATAGTATTTAATCTAAAGTTTTAAAAACTTGTAATGTATATGAACTCCGACCTTGTGGGAAGTCTGAGGTCAACACTGCACTCAGATGCAGAAGACAAGGAAGGGAAGTTTCTAAAAGCTCAGAGTTCACGAGTTGTAACGTGTTTGTTGATGTTGTCAGAAATGGCGGTGGCCATGGATATTACTTTTTGGCGCATAATAAGTTAATATATTGTAATTTTAGTCATTTATTGTTTTTCTTCATAATTTTATAATAAGTCTGAGGAACATGTTGCGGCATTGTGCCTTTGAATTTCCTTCATTATGTTACCCACTTGCTAGCTTGCTAAACTGTTAGCCTCTGTGACTTATAGATGTAACGTATTTATTATGTAGCAGCAGTATTCTCACGACTATAAGCACTTGAACCATGTTGTAAACGCAAGTTCACAGATCCCATTTGAAGACATTAGACCATAGAAATAACATATGAATTTAGAAGATTTAAAGGAGCAGTGTGCAGCACTTCAGGGGGATCTATTGGCATAAATGGAATATAATATTATAACAGAATATAACAGAGTCGATAATGTTATTCGCTCCAGTTGCCGCCCCTCTCTCTCTCTTGCTTCACCACTCATTTCCCACACACTGTACACACATTAAGCACTGGCTTTGCTCCAGATGGCTCTAGAAAGGGATATTTGCATTTTTGCGTCGGCCACTGTAGCTTTCCAACACACTTGTACACAGTAGAGGCTTCACTTGTTTGGGATCTACACACTTCCTGCAATCTTACACACTGGACATATAAGTGTAACATTGATGTTCATTATTGACCTTGGAATTTGTTTTACTAAACTTAAATTTCACAAAAAAACATTTTATCTTGAAAAAAAAAATGTTATTAGCCTGCGCAGGTTTCTATCATGCCTCATTGTCCTCTCCATGGTCCATTATTGGGGAAACTTTTGCTCACTTTTCCTTTTTCCCTGACTTTGAGTGGACCTGGACTTCAGATTGATTGGTTGATTTTGTCACATGGTGTTGAGTGTTTTCGTGTTTAGTGTTTCTACAGAAATGTACAGTATAGGCTAACACAATGCTGCATTTTAAAGATGAAGACCAGTCGACATTTGCTGTCAAAAGAAAGAGGAATCACTGCTGTAGGCCACATACTACATTGGGAAATGCATGTTTCTAAAGAAAAAATAAATAAATAATAATTAAATATGACTGCGACCTACAAACAGAGACCTAACATATAAAAGCTAAAACACTGAAGTATTTTTGTCAGTGTCCATGCTCTATCGAAATAATCAGATAGAGGTAGATACTAATCTATACAAAATGAAGTGTATTTAATTTTCTTATTCTGTACAAGTGAATTAAACTTTTATACACAGTGTTGTAACACAGAGGCATAAAGTCACATGTTAGCTTACAGTATATCACTGTTGCTCATGCTTTCCTGGCGTGAAACATTTAGTGACCTCAGAAAATGTAGTAACCTTTAACTGTTATATCTTTTATGTTCAAAGAATGGCCAGAGCCTCGTGCTAAGAGGGATCTCCTTAACCAAAATGCAAATTTTAGCCTGATCTGGGACAGAAATTTAAAGAAACCCTGCAGCGTGCAGAGTGTTTTCAGCTGTGGTGTGTGTGCGTATATTAAGCAGTGTGCCTTTAGTCATACAAGTGGAGATTTGGGGTAGCAGAACATCTCAGGACAAGATATTTTTGAGAAATGCTCAGTTCTGTCACCTCCCAACAGAATGAACTGAATTTTTACGCAACATCCTCTCTGTGCAGTTTGCCCTCCCTTGATTTGCATGTTTTTTTGTTACCCCCCACTGGCAAAATACATAGTGCTACAGTTCAGCAAGTTTAAACTGTCTATAGATGTCAGTGTAAGTGTGTTTGTCTGTCTGTGTTAGCCCTGTAATAGACTGGTGACCTGTCCGGAGATAGACTCTTGTAACCTTTTGCTCCTGGAGAGAAATGTGTGAGTGCAGAGATGGATGTTTAGAAATGGTGAAAAATACCACGGAAGAAAATGAGAAGATGTACAGCGGCAGTCTGAGGGTTACTTGAGGAGTGTTTCAAATAACTTAACCTGTGTGTCAGCACTTAACACCTAGAGTCAGTAACAGCAGTGGAAAATTTAACTCTCAGGAACAATTAACTAAAGCTGTTTAATTGATTTAAAAAACAGAGTTATGTAACCATGGTGAGAAAACAGGATTTGTCAAAAAAGTGGGTTAATTCATTAGTTAATTCAATGTAGATTCAGTGTTTATAAATGACTAAACAAATCGGTGGTAGACTCAAGTCTGTCCGACCACACAGAGCTTTGAAAACAGCCTCTAACTTCAACACTACTGCAGTGATCACTGGATTAACTGAAGAAAACAGAAGTGAAAGCGTTGTTCTTATGCGCAGAAAATTTAGAAAAAGGCTCCCTCACAAAGAAGAAGACGATATTTACATAAGAACCAAATTAAACAGGCTGCAGCTGGCATACAGTATCTGTAATTGGATAAGTTGCAGACATCTGCAGAGTGTGTTTTTCTGAAATATGTTTTGCTGTTTTCTGAAAATTATCGAGAAACTGAGAATCCAGTATATCTGATTCAAACAACTGCTCATTCATCCCGCAAGAGCTGCCTCATAATTGTTTGCTTTTGCCTTTTAAACTGAAAAGCATCACACACTTTAGTGTGCAAAGATGATGCAGATGACACAGAGCTCGAGCGTGCAAAAAACGCCTTGATGATAGTAAACATGGTGGGAATGAATTGGTCACACGAGAGGTGATTTAGTAAAAAAGGAGGCAGAAAAGAAGCCACAGTTAAAAGGGTGAAATTTTGTGTTTCTTGCGAGGCCCAAGGAAGGCACTGCATGATAGCTGGGTGACCAGTATGTTGTGGACTCATTATTAATGACTATTTTGATTCTCTTGGATGGTCAAAGGTAAAATAAACTCATGGTTCAGTTCTGTCAGAAATATAGTAGCAGGAGTAATGTACAGATTGTGGGTGTTAATATGGAGTTAGGCTGGGTTGAGAGGAGGGACTGTTGTGTAGTACAGTTTGTGCTATTTAGCTCAAAAAAGTGTATCAATAGTGCCACCACATGGAAAGGCCTGAAAGATTCTAATGGAGTCTTGTATAAGCCAACATTTCCCCTCAAAAACAGAGCCTCTAGTGCTAGATTTCAAGCAACATTAACTGAAAACTTGATGTATAAAGTCCGGGCTGGATATTAGCACCAACAAATAGCCAAATGCTGGTAAAACTTGTAAGTGGATGCTAGATTTGTTTCACTCACCAGCCAGAAAAAAAACAATGGTAATATACTGAGTGGCCGGTTGGAATCTACCTGCCGCAGTGAACAAAAATGTATAATATAATTTTCAACCCTGATAGTGTGTGTAAGGCGTCAACATTAAATTTAAAAGATTTGTTTTTCTTTAACTTAATAATAGAGGAGACCACGACATAAAGATTAGAACATCAGCTTTATATATTAAATTCATAATCTTAGCAGCAGGCAACATGAACTTTAAAGGGGACATATAAAAAAAAAAGCTCTTATTCAGTGCTTGTCCACATGCATTTGGGTATCTGGAGAGCCTACCAACCCACAAACTGTGAAATAAGACAACCCAGTCAGTTTCTTGTGGGCTGCCAAGATCAGAAAATATGTGATTAAACAAGCCATTCAGATTTCTCCCCTCCGTGTGATATTGAGATCTACCTTGGCAAAGGTGTGTTCTTGGAAGCCAATCAGAGCAGGGGGAGGGAGTCAGACAGCACTAAAATGGAGCATTTCAAACAATACAGGTATATTCAGACAGAAAAAAAATAATGTGTTTTTCGACCATTAAAGCATGTAAACGCTCTAGTAGAAACCCAAAATACAAGTATGAACCTGAAAATGTCACTTTAAGAAAAAAACAAATACAATCATGTAAATATAATAACAACTTGGCATTGTGAACGTAATGCTTTGCAGAAAACCATCATACAACAAAACGTATTAATTTTCATGATATGGTTTTTTTTGTTTGTTTGTTTGTTTGTTTTTTTGCCAGCACCTTATGACTGGCTCTTAGAAGCACTCCATTACAGTTCTTGCGTGCCGTGACTCAGTCTCTCCATATTTGGTGTCCACCAGTGGTTACCAAAATATCACCGCCACAGGCTTTAAGTCAGCACAGTCTGCATCCTTAATACTGTAGACACATGTTGGTCTTGTTGGCCAAATGGGTCAAAGTGATGCTCCTCTGGAGGAGCTCACGTTCATCTGGTGCTCCTCCTCAGGCTTTCCACGGTCTGCAGGAAGGACCGCAGGGCTTGGTCCTCCTCCAGGGTGGAGCAGTCCTCCTCCTCCTCCTCGATGATGCCACACTGTACGCAGCGGAGGCGGGGCTCGCGTTGGCCGGCCCTGCAGACACAAGCTGTGGCCAGAGAGTGAGGAAACTCCTCCATCACCAAAGGCAGCAGATGGGCAGGGAGCGTGTCCATGCTGGTCGCCATGGTGAACCGTGGCCCCAATGTGAGGATGATGAGCTGCTGATAGTGAAGCTTGAGAGTAGATGAGACGCAGGATGAAAGCCTGGTGTAGATGATCAGCTGTCTCCTCAAGTTTTGGTAGAGATGATGCAAAAAAAAATGTCAAAATACAATACTCAATCACTGAGAGCTGTTTAATATTCAGTCCTGAGGGTTCTGCTTGATGAGAAATGATTTGAGAGATCCTTTTTAGCTCTTTTTCCAGTCTGAGTGTGTTTGAGTCTGAGCGAGCCGTGGACTCTGAGCACCACTGAGCTCCTCTTTATATACATCTCTGCAACCCACTCCTTTCTTCCTTTGGGCATCCCTCCACACACAGAGCTCCTCTCCCCTCCTACATTCTCAGTGATGACACATTTCCGCAGCTTCCATACCAGTGCACCGGAATAATCTCCCAGAAACTGTTGGCATGGGAACTGGACGGTGATGTTTGGGAGGGAAGAGGCAGGACGTGAAAAAGCAACACATTTGCATGGACTGTGAAAATGACGAACCATGTTAAACCCGCTCAAGGAAGTTATATGAGCAGGATATAACACACAATATGTGTATCTAGGGCACTATATCGAGTTTCTGGAATTTTTTACAGCTAATGTTTGGGTGTGATGGTATCTGACATAGATGCCACTTGGCACATAAGATTCACAGATACTATAGAGTAATATGTGATGTAATGTGATATCTGACTCCAAACATTCATATTTTTATTATCAAAAATTAAAAATAAAAATAAATTAAACTAGACCTTTTATCAGGCCTTACCATGAATTCAGTACAAAACAGGCTAAAATGCCCCCCCCCCCCCCATTTTATGTTATCACCCTGAAAAAGATCTTTTTTGTAACAACTGTAAGAAAGAGGCAAAATAGATTTTTTATTATTGTAGTTAAATAAATGTAATTTATGGTGCTGTTAGATCGCTGCCACATCGCACCGTGAATACAGATGCAAGCCAGCCTTTGTGCACGCCAAGCAGGAGAGCAAAAAAGGTTTATCTGTGGTGAACATGTTCATTTAGAAATGCTAATCGCCAACAAATGGATTAAAGCAGAATATTTCACTACATAATAACATGATGTGAATTCGGAAATGATTACATCTATTGTTGGACTTTATAACAGTCTGGAGTTATGTGTGAAATGTTTTGATCACACAAGTCAGCAACAACCGAACACAGCCATCACTGGAACCTAATTATACAAATAGTATAAAACTAATATTAGTGTAGCCTAATCTTTATCTGACACTGTGCACAAATTCCAGTTTTAAACAGAATGTGGCTTACTGAGTAGCCATATATATATATATATATATACATATATATATACACACACACACATATATATATATATATATATATATATATATATATATATATATATATATATATATATATATATATATATACACACACACATATATATATATATATATATATATATATATATATATATACATATATATATATATATATATATATATATATATATATATATATATATATATATATATATATATATATATATATATATATATGTGTATATATATATATATATATATATATATATATATATATATATATATATATATATATATATATACACACATATATATATACATTCATTCATTCATTCATTCATCGTCAACCGCTTATCCCGTTAGGGGTCGCGGGGGGCTGGAGCCGATCCCAGCTGGCATAGGGCGAAGGCAGGGTTCACCCTGGACAGGTCGCCAGTCCATCGCAGGGCACATAGAGACAGACAACATATAGGCAGACAACCATTCACACCTACGGGCAATTTAGAGTGATCAATTAACCTAAATTGCATGTTTTTGGACTGTGGGAGGAAGCCGGAGTACCGGCTTACACGGGGAGAACATGCAAACTCCACACAGAAGAGTCCCAAGCCGGAATCGAACCTGCGACCCTCTTGCTGTGAGGCGACAGCGCTAACCACTACACCACCGTGCAGCCCTATATATATACATATATATATATATATATACGTATATATACATATATACATATATATATATATATATATATGTACATGTATATATACACATATATATATATATATATACATGTATATATACATATATATATATATATATACATGTATATATACACATGTATATATACATGTATATATATATACATGTATATATACATATATATATACATGTATATATACATATATATACATATACATACATATATATATATATACACATATATAAACATATACATATATAAACATATACATACATATACATATATATACATATACATATATATATACATATATACATATATATATATATATAGTAAACCACTGCTCTTAATCTTACAGCCATGTGATCCAAAACACAAGTGACAAGAAAGGTGAAACCGAGTACAAGAAGTCAGAACAGACAGATGATGTTTATTGATGGCTAGAAGAACAAATGCAAAGTGTTTTTTTTCAAGTCTTCTCTGCTTTCACCCCAAACAACATTCACCCCAGGTATTAGGATAATACCTAATCCATGAGACAAGCATAGAAGCTGGTCCCCTGCTGCTGCACCTAATGCCAAGTACAAACTGCCCATGGGGATTAATACAGTATGACTTAAAGCTGATATCTGAGCCAAAACAAATAAATGAAACATGAAACGACTAATCTAGGAACACCAAAACTCAACCAACAGGTAGTTTTCAAAACAGAAAGTTGTCTGTTGTCTCATCTGTACATTTGTTTTGTTTTCACATTTTAGTAAATCCAGTGATACAGGTGAAAAGATCGAGATCAGAGGCGATGCAGCACACTTATTGTCTCACACAAAGGATAGAAAGTTGTACCAAACAATACCGGCAGTGCTAAGAATGAATATGAAAATCAATTTAATTTGTGAAGAAAACATGTTTTCATGTTGCACCAACATTTCTCCCTCAGTGCTGGTTACTCATCTACAGAGCCTCCTCTAAAATTATTTACAGATTAAATGGGGTTTGGTTATATTAAGCATGCAGTCCCTTTACCACCACATCAATACTGAAAAATAGGGAAAGTTCAGGTGTTTTGAAGGGGCTGTATGAGGTACTTACCCGTAGTTGGAGTATTACTTACAGTAGCTGATGCTCGCTATGCCCCAAGCTTGGAGAAACAGACAGGAGCACCAGCACCAGAACAAAGCAACAGCTTGGTGGATGAGGACGACAGAAAAACGTATTTTAGCCAGCTAAAAGAAAGGCTTACCTCACCAAAATGAATTAGTTTAGGTGTACGATATCTTTAGAATATATTCCAACGATGAACTGAACTGAAAGTGAAACATATCTATAGTGTTTTTGTCATCTGAGCCTGCTGGCTTTGGAGAGAGCTTAGATTTTTCACTTTCAGTTCACTTCCCTGTCAAAAAGGTGAAGGAAAGGACTGTCTGACAAAATAAAGCTGTAAAAATATTGTAAATATAGTGCACACTAAAATGGATATCGTATTCTTCTTGGTGAGTCTTTCATTTAGGTGGCTAGAATATGTTTTTCTGTCATTCCATCCACAGTACTGTATTGCTTTGCTCCGGTGCTCCTGTCTATTTCCCCAAACTGGGGGTGTGCTGAACGCCATCTACTCTAAGTAATACAACTACTATGGCTAAGTTCCTCATACAGCCCCATTTCAGACACCTGAGCTATATCTTTAAGATGAAAAAAGAAAAAAATAAATCTTCAGTGAAATTGAATTGGTGCTCAAGAAGAAAGGTGTCAATCTCAGTGCTCTGAAGCTACTGATCACAAAATGAGGAATTAAGCTATTTATGTCACACAAAAACCCATTTCCGCCTTTTAAATCATGATAAACCATTGTTTAACTGCTCCAGAGTGTTAAGAGTAAGTATACCATCTCAAGTGTTGTATAAGTAGCTTTAAACTGGTCAACAAGCTAAAAGCTGGTCCACTCACTCACAGGAGGCCCACTAATATACACACAAAATATACAGAAGCCTCCCACGTCACATCCAAGTGATCTGCATCTTTCCCTCATCATTTAGGCTTAATTCTCAATCATGTTTTGCAGACAGATGGATAGTGTGGGAAAATGTTTTTGTAGTTTCTGCATTAGTGTTCCATTCATTAAAGCTGATCACTCGAAGAACACCACTTTGTTCAGTATTTTTCACACGACTGCTTGAATACATGTAACGGCGACTGTGGCCAGATGCTGCCTCACATCATCTATGACTGGGAGTATCAGAGGGAGGGAAGCAGAGATGGTGCCCAGAAACTGTCACATTTTCTCTTCTTGGTCCATGATGATGGTAGTCGGACGAGTCGTTAACACAGCTGGTCCCCTCTGTCTGCCGCCGCCGCCGCCGCTCCCGTCTAACCCTGCTTCTGCTTCTTAAGGTAACGAGCGCGCTGGGACAAACCCATCCCCATCACGTGGCTGTTGAGGATTTTGGCAGGGAGCAGAGCTGTAGTCACCCAGCCCTACAGAGGGAAATAACATGGTCAGCTGGTGGCATTTACAAATAACAGATTAGTATTCATTATTAATTTCCAACCCACAGAAGCAACAACTGTGGTGAGCAAAGGAAAATGCAGGCAACTGTGCTGTTTTAATGCTCTTATAGCCATGTTGGTAGTCTCTACAGTATCTGCACACCTTACATATACATCAACAAACAAATTTCCACTACAACATTTTCTAAAAACTTTATCTCACTAAAGTTATCAAAAGCTACAAACACAATCCCTTTGTTTTTTTTTTGGAAGGACTTGGAGTATGTTGTAAAATAAACGTATCTCGCTGGATAAATTTGTATCTATTTTTATATGTTGTCTAACAGAAGGAAGTTCAAATTACTACAATAATTTTTTCAGCTTTAGCCATAATGTCAGTTAACAGTTCAACAGTGTGGTACTCGAAACAGATGATGTTCTCAGGAAACCGATACTGGTTTTAATCCTCTTTTTAATTAAGTAGTAGTTTTATGTTGAAGTATCATAAATGGTCATTTCATTGACTTACCATATTCAATTAATTACCGGTACAGACTTCCTTTTAATTGAATGATTTCATTTCTCACGTTAATTTAAAAAAGCTGAAATTAGTTATTTTTTTTTCTAAACTGATATGTATTTAAATCCAAGGAGGATATAATAATGGATAATAGTGGTGATATACTTACTCTTTGTAAGCGCCCTTCACTTCCACATCCATAGTTAGTTTTATTACCAGGTACAACAGCATGTGGCTGGTATTGTTTGTACTTGTGAGTCTGTGTGTGTGTCATTGTGGTAAAACGTGGTCCTGGAGAGCTTAAGCAGGTTGCATTCAGGTTCTATTCAGTAAAAATGAGGCAGAGGTAAATAACATTATCATGACATGTGTTATCCTGTAAAATGTAGTGTTGGTATGAAACTTGAATAAATCCAGTTGGTTGGAGGAGATGTTTTCATATCAATACAAAATAGATACCAGAGGGGGAATTATGACCTGGTCAAGTTAGCTAGTTAAGTAGCTCTGTTTGTTTTTCTTTTGTACCATGGTATCGAATTGGGTATTTCACTGATATTGGTATCCACTACTAAACTTCTAGCATCGTGACATCCCGAGAGCAGGGGCTCCGGTAGTAGGGGGGCAGGGAGAGGGCAAGGGGTCCACCCACTTCACGCCCCTGGTCCAATTTGGTGTAGCTAGTGTGACCCCTTACGATGACTTCTTAACTGTGCAACCAGAAAAAAATATGAATGACATGTGAGCATGTAGAAGGTTTCAGACTGCAGCCTTGCAGCAGACTAAATTACATACAGATGAGTTGTGGATTATAACTGGGAGATGGGCAGAGCTTTACTCCACAACTGAAGGCAGAGGGATTACGAGATAATCAGAGCAGACGCTACTTGTCTGCAGCTTGTGGTTTAGTGAAATATAAAGGCCGATGACAGGGAGGATCTGTGCAGAGTTTACGTTATCTGCAAAACAACTGTCGGCAGCACAGGCTCAACAAAGGCTTGTTTATGCTGAATGATTTATTGACCACCTGTATACTGTAACGGATCGTGTCGTTATTTACATGTATATCAATAAACATAATCATTGATATTCAGCACAACATGGAGGAACTGGATGGCTCTCTGTAACCTCTGTTAACATGAAGACACCAGAGCAATCTGAATTAAATTTGTGATTCTGTTTTATTTGTGATGCTTGTGTCTCAGGAGATTAATTACAGTATTAGGATGCACACACTGGAGGATGTTTAGCTTGTGATGTTTCAGCAACCACTGACACAACATTAAATCAGTGCATGGAGATGAGCAGGTGGGAAGCTCTTTTGTGTAAAGTGAGATTGCAGAGCTGATGACGTTTCCGTCCCGTTGCCATGACAGACCTTGACTATTACTCTATTACTGCTACAGAGAAAACAGTCGTATTGGAATGGCTGAAACTGTACTGTCAGATACTCACATTTCAATTGTTCATGCTCTTTATATAAACTGACAACAATGTGCGGAGGAAGATCTGGCCTGCGGTGTGACTTTAAGTTCCAGTTGGCTTTCAGCACACCTTGACTCATACTGAGTGGACAGTTTATTGTACACGCAAAAAACAAAACAGTCTTCACTTAGCATCCAATGCCAGTTTGAAAACATTGTTGGCAATGGCAAGATATTAAATAAAAATGTAGAGATGCTATTAAATTTTAAGTGTACTCATTTTTTTCAAGAAATGGTTACACAAAACCAAGCTCGTCAGCAGCCTGAAATGTGTTTCAGTTTAACAGAGACACAGTTTGACAATTAATGTATTAAAAAAATTGAGGTTTCTTTCAAACTCATTTCAGCTTTATTTAATAGCTGAATATTTGCCAATCATTTCCAAGATGGCCTGCTTTTTGTGAAAATCAAAATAAAGCCCAAAGTGAAGATTTAAACGAAGAAACACGGCATGTATTCATGTTAGACTCTTTTTTTTTTTGCTCCTATCATTACATACCAAGACTTACCATAATGGCATGGGGCAGGTAGCCATTGGTCTGGGCCTGTAGCCCCACAGTGTTGAGCTCGGCTGAAACGTAGCGCTCCGGGCTCGGCTTGTCCAGCGTAGCACGCCGGATTTTACTTAGCTTGGTTGCAACAAAAAATGGCAGTACACTCTGGAAGGAAAAGGAAGGAAAACACATAAATGAACAGTCTAGTTTCAGAGCTTGGTAAAGTACTGACACGGTGTTGAGACATTTCTTTTTCATAAAGTCCAGGTCCATTATTATTCTTATTATTATTTTAGGTTTTTATATGATTCTGCAGCTTCCCAATGGTGTTCCTTATGTATTCTAATTCAAAAATTTAAATTTTGGTCCAAATGTGTATGTTTTAGTGTCAAAATGTTATTTTCCAAAGCCCCTCTACATACAGTATATATACAGTATATCCTTATGATCAGTGTATTACAGTAGCTTAAATGGCGGTTGGCGTGCTCCCCATTTGGAGAAACAGACAGGAGTAGGCATAGGACAGGAGACAGTAACAACGTACTGCTGTGTGGACACCACCTTAGTCTGGATTTGAAAGTCGCACAATAACACAAACAAACTAACCTTAAGGATTTTACTTAAAATTGCATTTACTGGCGGTCAACCAATATGTTTTTTTTTTTTTTTTTTTTTTTTTAAACAGAATCAGGACAGCCGATGGCCGAAGTATGATGCAATTTTTTTTTTTTTCCTTTGGTGGTGGGCATATGTTTGGGTGATATTTTTTTTCCTCCATTTGACAAAATACGACAGCTTAATAATTAATGATACACAAAATTTCTCAACTTCACTAATCATGTACTGGACACCACCTATGGTCTGTCTCTCCAATCTACACACAGCATTTATCACAGATGAGTTACTGAGTTTTTTTTTTTTTTTTTTTTTATTTCAGGGTTTGATTCCCTCTCCTCTCTGTATTTTTGTGTGACATTATGAGCTAGCCAGCTAGATTTTGCTTATCTACACTGCTTGAAGGTATCCACAGTTATGCTGTGACATAATCACAGAGAGGCTCACACACAGTGGACGTGGTGAGGAAGTATCTGACGGCTGTGTGAGTGAAATGCAGCGCAGATTTTAGTGCAGTGATTTATTTAAGCCAAAGAAAATTTTACATTTACATCCAACCAGCAGCGGCTTCGTGCATATGATTCATTTGCAGTCTGGACGCGGAGGGATGAGCATCTCCTATTCTGACTGCAGCTAGGAGGGACTGCTGCGCCACTAGGCCGTGGGCCAGACCGGCCGCTTGACCAGGACTCGGCCGCCTGTGAGTGCCTTGGGGCGGGGAGGGGCCCATGGCAGCGCCCGCTGCTCGTTGGAAAGACGAAGAATGATACCTGCTTTCACGTCAGTCTCCAAAAGTCTCCAATAACACCAGAAAAAGTCACTAGATTTGTTGCTAGTCACTTTTTTGACAAAAGAGTCGCTAGAGGGGTCTGAAAAGTCACTAAATATAGCCACAAAGTTGTTAAGTTGGCAACACTGCTGAGATCTGCTGGTAGAATGGCAGTTCGATTGACACAAGCGGCGGAGTAGGACTGTTTGGGGTGGGGGTCCATGGCAGCACACGCTGCTCATTGAGAAGAGTAAAAACGATACCTGCTTTCATGTCAGTTTCCAAACACCAGAAAAAGTCTCTAGATTTGTCGCTAGTCGTTTTTTTTTTTTTGAAAAAGAGTCGCTAGAGGGGTCTGAAAACTCACTAAGTATAGCGACAAAGTTGTTAAGTTGGCAACACTGCTGAGATCTGCTGGTAGAATGGCAGTTCGATTGACACAAGCGGCGGAGTCCCACGTGTTCGACAGCAACAACAACACTGGGCTGGCCTCTGATGTGCCTGCTTGATAATCGGCTTAATATGCTCAGACATTGGCCGATGCCGATTATGAAAAAATGTCAAATAACCTTTATTTTTAACTATCGCTATGAAGCACCAGACTTCATCAAAAACATGCAGGTTTAAGTAAGGTTGGCTCATTTACCTGGATGATGATGCCTTTGCTCTTGTACTCAGCTTGCAGTCCTCGTGAAAAAAAAGTCCACAAACGCCTACATTAGATAAAGACAGGTCATTAAGGCCAAAGCTACAATTCCATTTAGAAGAAAATGGCACAAAAACATCTTAAATCTATGACATTTCAATTATAAAAAAAAAGAATAAGAACAGTCCCAAATCTGCAGTGCAAGAACTAGCAAAGAGAAAATAAGCGCACCGAGAGTTCAAGTACAATGTGCTTTCACAATGTTAATGGCAGATGTAATGAACTGAGATGATCGTTAAATTGAGCATTAAACTTAAGATTCACCCGAGATGGATTTTGAATGCACTTTTAAACTTGCACTGCAGACACCGGGATTCAGTTGATAAGAATGACCCAGTATTAAGACAGCAGCACATTAATCAGCTCCAAGTGTGAACAACAGGCTGTTTTTAAGATAACAACCACACGAGACGGTTCTAAAAAACATTATGACGCCAAATGCTCCTATAAACATTTTTAATTGGTACACTACCTCGGGACCTGAGTTAGTCACTCGCTTATTTATATTCAACAATTAAAACAGCAAACATGAGAAAGGACGATCTCTCACTTTATCCATGCATCCAAAGAAATGCTGAACGAACAGCCATTGTCATCGGTAGGTATGTTTCACCTCAATGTGTACAAGAACAAGTCACACATTGGAAACAAAGACGGGGTACATCCTACGGTAAGATGTAAACCATTTATGATGCTGGGATGTGTCGATAGATAACAGTGAACAAAAGGTCATAAACCATGTACTGCAATTACCTTGGAGGCGGAGTAGACGGTAAGGAGAGGAACAGGGTACATCCCACTGGCAGACGAGATGTTGAGGATGGCCCCCTTCTTCCTGGAAACACAGCAATATAAATAAGCAAATGCTTTTTTACACTGAAAGGAAACACAAAGTGTGAGAGAAGGAGGGGACAGGCAACAAAGACTACAGCCTGAATCAACCCCAGTAGGATAGAGGACACGGCGCTCTGTGGGCCTGCAAGGTGAATAAAAAAACTGCTCTTGTTGTACATCAGAGAAGAGCTGGTAGATATTGATAAGATCAAAGATACAGTAACATCAATACCTAAATATTTACGTGTTCATACATTTGCCCCAGCTTCTGGTGCTTTCATACAATATTTAATATAAACTAGAGGTGGATAATATCTTGAAAAAATGTGTGTGTGTGTGTGTGTGTGTATTTGGTGGCTAAGCAAGTTGAGGCTTTCAGACTTAACTTCACTCAGCTGCAACAAAAATGATCAGAAAATTGTATAAATCGGCTGCAATGCAGACTTACGTTCTAACACATTACAATTACCAAAATTACAGATGGTACAGTATGTATCATGTAAGAGATTATATTTCCAGAAAAGTAATATTCCTTTTAATCAATTTAACATTTCCATTTACCATATATTGATCAACATCAATTCTGACAAAATAAACTTTAATAATATTTGTGACATAGATTAAAATCATAACACCAGCCATAGCACAAAGCATCCAAATGTAAATTAAAGGAACTGACCAGTTTAGCTTATACCGTATTTATCGCACTATAAGGCGACTTAAAATCTCCCAACTGTTTAACTCAGACACTGATGATGAAGGATTTGATGGATTTGTGGAAGAGGAATGAACAGAAAAGTGAGTGTATTGTTTTGAATTTCATGTGTTACAACTGAAAAACGTTGAGAGTTATTGTTTGACTTATCTGACCGTTTTGTTTCGCTTAATACATCTTATAATCCGGTGCGCCTTATAGTGCGAAAAATACGGTAATGTAATCAAGGTTGCATCACATCAGTCACATATTAACAGATGTACATGCAGTATTTGTGCATGAATATGTTTAATGATATGCAGTGTAATTAAAGGAATAGTTCAACATTTTGTGAAATGTACTTACTCCAACTAATTACTGCATTTTGCACAGAAGTAGTCCAGCACATAATTTCCATAAAATCAAAATCAATCATGTTATTACTTGCTTGTTATTACCAGTCAGGCTTTTTCAGTCCCAATAGTGACAGCTGGACTTTGGGTATCAGCTCATGCCGAGTATTGATCCAATACCAGTGTTGAGTTAATAAGCTGTATGCCTCACTGTGTGGAAGTGACTGGGATCACTCTGTTATGTGTAAGGCGAGATCAGCCTTGACTTAAATATTGTTCTCCTAACTTCATCATCATGACACCATTTCAACTCAAAGCCCTATGTGCTGCTTAATGCGACTACAGATTCACACACATCAGTAATGTATTAACAAATCACTTACTGCTAAAGTCAAACAAACTTACCTCTCCACCATCTGAGGTAAAACAAGACGTGTCATCTGAAACACAATGGAAGGGGAAGGAGAACGAGAAGGTGAGAAGCAGAGTAAAAGCATTAGACAGGCACTAATGTGCGTGGGTTGGTGGACAAGTGTGTGTGGAGGAGTGCATCCGCATTTGTAAACGTGTGTGTGTGTGTGTGTGTGTGTGTGTGTGTGTGTGTGTGGGAGAGGTGGTCAGGGAGCAAAGACAAAAAGAGAGGCAATGATAACGATAGTAGAGGGAGCAGTTTAAAGAAATATTGAATGACATAAATTAAGTGTAAAGAGAGTGGGTGGACTTTAGCTGTTGCTCTGGGAACTGCCGAACATGGAGACGAGGGACGGAAATGACTTACTGTGTTTTATGTCATTGCGCTGTGTGTTTGTGTGTGTGTGTGTGTGTGTGTGTGTGTGTGTGTGTGTGTGTGTGTTTTTATTGGTTGGTGAGACTACCTGACAGTGGGTCTCAAACTATCTCAGTGGCTGGAATTTACTTGGACAATCTTAATTACTCAAAGGCAACCCAGACGTCATCGTGAGACATACAGCAAACATTTACAAGTCAATATCCACAGAGCTGTTGAGTGTTGTGCAGACTGAACCACTTATTTAATTTAATCTCTGCTAGGGATTTCCAAGATAACTATATAAAAGAGGATTTGAGAACATTTTCACAACCATTAAACTGTCATTTTTAGTTCTTTTGAACTTTTTCAAGAAGTGAAAAACAGTAAAACTTTAAATGCCACGTAGACACAAGGCTGTGATCACTTCCAAAGGTGTCTCAATTGAATATCGCCTTGAAGGGGAAATAATTATGCAGTTATTAAAGCTTGGGTAGGGAGCACTGGAGAAACTAGCAAGAGTATGCTAGACTTTAAACATTATCCAACCAAAAAACCAAGCCCAGTGTTGCTAACTCTTTTCCAATGAAAGTAGCTAACAGCACTAGCCCCAAAAGTTGCTAAATCTAGTTAGTCTGCAACACTGACAGTCCATCCCTTCAGGCCTCCCTCCAAAGCCACTCCCCCAAAATTATCATAATGAACATAAACAACGAACATGGCTATTGTTAAGTACTCACAGCTGTCAAGTTAGCAGCTTACAGAAAACTACAGCAACGCAAGTGTTTGGGCAGAGTGCACACAGGCAGACAAGTAGATAGGCCATCCAACCATTACGTTCAGCCAGAATGAAGTGGACAGTTTATTACAGTCCTGCAACAGCTGCAGATACTAGATTTTTTTGAGCATTTGATTTACTGACTGCTGTTGGGATGTAATGTTAATTTCATTATACATAACCATTTTAGAATAATAACACTCACCTGGCACACTGACGTTATGTTAATGTTGACCATGGTATCGATGAACTGAAACAAGAAGAACCAGAGCATTACTACAACTTGGATAATTGATAGTGTGTATTAACTTACATTTATCATTCAGAAATGGAGACAATCATCTGCAGGTGTTAAAGATGGTATCTTGTAATTTCTTAAAGGGACAGTGCATAGGATTTAGTAGCATCTTGTGGTGTGGTTGCAGATTGCAAACAATTGAAAACCCCTCAGCTCACTCCTCCCTTTTCCAAGACTGTGGTAACATGAGCCCTTGAGTGCAAAATCATGGTGACACCATCACCGTTTGCCTAACTCAGAGGTCATCCTTACCATAATACGACTACTTTAGGAGCAACAGAAGTCAGACGGTGTTCTGGCGGTATCACAGTTGAACACTCTGCGGCTCATGTTACCACAGTTTTACAAACGTGTCAGAGAACTGCGGTGGCCTTCAGGTAACGTAAATGCAAAAGGCTTTGCCACTATTTGGTTTGTCCTTTCTGGGCTACTGTAGAAACATGGTGGTGCACCTTGGTGGGGGGGGGCAACCCGCAGTGCCCAGAGTTTCGTGATTCCACCAATGCCTGCTGCCAGCAGCTCATCTGCCACGCAAAGTCCCCCCAAGCCAAGACGCATCATCTCTCAACAAACCACAGGACCCCCAAAGCCAGCAAGCTCATGTATCAACTAGCTGTGCTCCTTCAGCCCAACCAAGGATCCAGTGGCCCCAGTCCTCAAAGACAACAGAATGGAACCAATTTGATGAGGATGTGGATCAGATCCTAGCAGTGACAGCCACGGGAGATGTGGATTTGGTTTCTCCAGGGGTTGGAGAGGATTATGGCATGGGGACGCATGAGCTTTAAGTCTGCAAAGTCCAGGTCCTTGGTTCTAAAGAAAGGAAAGGTAACAGACAAATTCCCCTTCAGGCTGGGAGAACATCTGATCCCGTCAGTCACTGAGAAGCCAGTGAACAGCCTTAGGAAGGTCTTTGACTGCAGCCTGAACGACAGCGACTCCATCAAGGCAACCAGTGCTGGCCTAGAGGGCTGGCTGAGAACAGTGGACAAGCCTGGGCTCCCCGGAAGTTTCAAGGCCTGCATATAGTTGCATGGAATCCTCCCAAGAATCCTCTGGCCTCTGCTCATCTACAAGGGTCCCATGACTGTGGTTGAGGGTTTCGAGCAAAGAATGAGCAGCTATCTTCACAGATGGCTGGGTCTGCCATGTAGCTTAAGTAACATCGGGCTGTATGGGAACACCAACAGACTCAGGCTCCCTTTCAGCTCAGTCAGGCAGAAGTTTATTGTGGGACAGGCACAGGAACACCTGCAGTACTCAGGATCCAGAGATCCAGAGTGTCTGGGGCAGGAATTGTGGTGAGGACAGGGAGGAAGTGGAGGGCAGCGGAGGCAGTCCAGCAAGCTGAAGCACAAGGCCATCTTCGGGACAGTGGCGCAAGGCAGAGCTGGACTTGGGAGCCTAACATCAATCCGGTACAAGTCTGCCAGCAGGCGGGAGAGACAGAGGCTGGTGCAGGAGGAGGTGCAAGCCTCAGTTGAGGAAGAGCGAACCAGCAGAGCAGTGCCCATGAGGCAGCAAGGTGCCTGGATCAAGCGGGATCAGGCGAAGGAGCTGCACATCACCTGGAAGGACATCTGGCAGAGGAGCTGGTGGAGGATTGTCAGAGGAACGGTTGGAGGACTAGATGCATGCCAGTGGAGGTGGGCAGCAGGGGATTCGCCAGCCACTCCCTGAGCAAGGCCTAAGACACACTGGGTAAAAAAGGTGGCAACCGAAAGACAGCCATGAACAACACAAAGGCTGCGGAGAAATCGTCCAGATGGCTCTGGCTTAGGAGGGGAGAGTTCTGGGGGCAGCAGAATGCCACTTGGACACAGGTCGAGGTCTGATCAGCCTCAGTCGGGTCGCCTGGATGAGGGTGTCTGTTGTGAGGCCTGAAACACCCAGTAATTCCAGGAAACAACACTGACGATGTGTCCAGGTTAGTGCATCAGAGGATGTTTTTGGAAACCTTTGAAATGCCAAAGGCCCTTCACATTAAAGCATACAGTATGCTACAGTATGTAACTTCTGAAAGAGAAAATAGCATATACATGAATGAAAAGTGAAAAGTGAATGAAAAGTTTAACTCCTCAGTAATACAACTCACCTTGCTCAATTAAGTTAAGTAAGTTACAACCTTACTTGTTCTGGTGTGACCAGCGGCTAATGTTAGCAAACTTTAGGTATATATCTCTATGTATTTATTATAACTCTTCTCTACTTGTATCACTGTTGCACTACACTTTTGTAATCTGATATTTGCCTAGTGCCCACCTCTTTCGCTTTAGCTTTTACTGTACGATTTCCCTTTTTACATATACATGTTTTATAGAATAGAGTAGAAAATACTTTATTGTCTGCATTTTGCGTACAAAAGGCAGAAATCTGTATTTGGTTTGTATGTGCAAAAGCTGCTACTAAAAATGTACATTAAAACAACATATCACATTCAGACAGGACACATAAAAACACAATAAAAGCTACATTAAAAAGGAGCATCAGGTACCAGGACTGAATCAAGGTTAAATAAATAGATACATTATACAGTATACTGTTGTGTGCTGAGGTAGCAGGCTGGCTTCAGAAAGTGGCTGTCCTTACATATTAAGATAGTCCATGGCAACAGGAACAAACTACTTTTTATATATGTTTTTATTTACACAGAGAACTCTGTACCTTTGCCCTAGGGCAGTAGCTGCAAGTTGTGATTTAAGGGATGACTGTGTTCATCGAAGATTTTGCCCCTCAAGCGTCAGCCTGCTTTGCCATGGTGAACAGACAGTGGGGTCTGTCTGTGCCCTGTAATTGTACTGCACAGTTTGACTACTTTAGAAAGCTTTGTCTTGCTTTCCACACTTAGCATTATGAGCACTGTTGAAGGAAACTAAAGACTTTTATTGCCAATGACTGCTTTACTGGAACTGACAAATAAAGAACCTTAAACCTTGAAGTAGGCAACATAATATAATTATTGGGGTTGTCTATTGATTAAAATTTAATCACGATTAATCACATGATTGTCCCTGGCTAATCGCAATTAATCACATTTTTTATCTGTTTAAAATGTACCTTAAGAGAGATTTGTCAAGTATTTACTTAATACTGTGTGGGCAAATATGCTGTTTTATGCATATATATAACTAACACAAAACAATGACATATATTGTCCAGAAACCCTCACAGATACTGCACTTAGAATAAAAAAAAATGCTTAAATCATAACATGGCAAACTGCAGCCCATCAGGCAACAACAGCTGTCAGTGTGTCAGAGTGCTGACTTGACTAGGACTTGATCCAGACTGACTGGGACTATCATAAAGTGGGCATGTCTGTAAAGGGGAGACTGGTGGGGACCCAGAGAACCCATTTACATTCACACATCTGGAGGTCAGAGGTCAAGGGACCCCTTTAAAAAGGGCCATGACAGTTTTTCCTCACCACAATAGTAGTAGGTAGTATGACATGGTTGGTACCGATGGATTTCTTATGTTTTCCAGTTTCATATTATGCCAGTATCTTCATTCCAGCTTTAAAACTGAGCTGCTACAACCTAAAAATCGCAACTTGCAGTAATGCATTAAAGAAATTAGTGGTGTTAAAAAGAAGAGTGCGTTATTGTCATGCTAACTTTGACAGCCCTAATAATTACAATACATTATCAATAACAAATTTATATTCCACTTAAAATACATATACTATATGTTATGGGATGTGCTATCATTACCACTTCTATTCCTTTCAGTCTGGTTAAATGATTTTATTCATCGTATGCCTGTATGATATAATCGTTCACACATTCATGGTAGAATGACAATAAACCTTTAACTTACAGTGTCGAGATTGGGGACGTTGAGGAAGAATTCAGGGTAAGAATACGATATTCCAACATTGTTCACTGTTAAGACAAAAATAAGATAACTGTGACATTCAGAACACAACGTAATGTTAAAGTGATGGATGAAAAGGACGAAGGCTTTTCTGTAATGTGGAGTTCAGAGTGTTATTCCTCTTTCCAATCTTAGGAGGGCAGCAGAGGGCTGAAGAAGCTAGGATAAATTAACCTTTATGTTTACATGAAAAACATAGTGGATTTTACAGCATCCCTGATGCCTGTAGGCACTGATGATTCAGATTCAATTTGCCTTCTCATACACTCAACTAATTAAGTTTTATGAAAAGTGAGGTGGCCTGAGCAGCACCTTCTGCAGTCGTCTTACCCAATACTCCAATCTCCAGTCCTGCAAGTCCATCTTCAATCTTGGAGTAGATATCTACAGCGCTGAAGTCTGCTGCGATCGTTTTGGTCTCCACACCACATTTGCTTGCTGGGGGCACAAAACGTTTTCATTTTTCATATATATACAAGGGAAGCAATGACAGATATCAGAAATGAGCATTCTCTTGTGTAAAGTAATTATTAATTGACCACAACGCTAACAAATAGTCACTTGAAAAGGGAAGACCAGAGCAGAGGAGAAAAATAATTAAACCCTGAAATAATCCTTCTTCATCAATGAGGATATCCCTCCCTTAAGAGGAAGCTTTCACTTAATTGGACAGATTCACTTTCAGCTCCAGCAGGAGGCTTTACTGCCTCACTGCCAAAAGCATTAGAGTCCTGCTGAATCTTCCCTCAGTAAAGGATCACTTGTGAAAAACATGCAATGCAGTGCAACAGCATTTAGTCTTAGTCATTTAGCCCTATTGGACTATCACACACAGCGATATGGACACATCACTTCAGGTTCAGGATAAATGAGGCTAAACTCTAGCAGCTGTCATACTTAACACGCAAACTCCAATAGTCTTGGGCCTTTGGACCACAGGCACTGTAAAATATGAGATTAGTTCAACTGATAGATTAGATCTAGTATTATTGAGCAACATATTGTATTTCACCGTGATTTAGGTGTTACTCGTCCACAAAAATGTTCACTTTCCAATAATTGTCCATGTCTGGCAACCCTTTAGTTTGCATTCACACTGCATGTTTAATAAAATAATAATTAAATATTCATACAACTCACCGATCGCCTTAGAAACGTCGTCTAGCTTCTCCTGGGAGCGACTGATCAGCACAATGGCAAAGCCTCTGCGGGCAAGCTGCAAATACAAGAAAACAAACGTAGCACGTGTACATTTCACACATTGACTTGTACTGTTTCACTTTGTAGTTAATAGAGTGGAAGTGCCATTAAACACAAGTGTGTGTTTTTGGAATATTAAAGGGAAAATTGGCCACCTTTTCTGTGGATGTCCAATCAGTGTTGATGGAAAATGTAGCCGATTAAAACAATACAGTTCTCAGTGTGTGCTACGCTGGCCGAGAAAACAGAGTTAACGGTTGTAAAGAAGAAGAAGAAGAAGAAGATATTCCTTTATTAGTCCCACAGTGGGGAAATTCAGTTTACACTCTGTTGTTCACACAGTACATATACATGCGTCAATGGAGAGATGTCAGAGTGAGGGGGCTGCTCCTGACAAGCGCCCAGAGCAGTTGGGGGTTCGGTGCCTTGCTCAGGGGCACCTCGGCAGTGCCCAAGAGGTAAACTGGCCTCTCCAGCAACCAGTTGGTCTTGGTCCATGGGGGACTTGAACCGGCGTCCTCCGCTTCCTAACCCAAGTCCTTACGGACTGAGCTACTGCCGCCCCCAAAATTGGTCTATGCTCTGTCATCATTGACAGCACAGTGACATAAGAAGGCAAATATGAATTAAAGGCTTGGATTTCTGTTCTTCCTTGTTCTCTTTGCTTATGGCTGCCTCAGATATTCAGCTGCCAGAGTATACAGCCGAAAAAATGCAGCAGAGAGGCCGAGGCTGTGGCTGCAGCTGTACTGAGACCCTGGGCATCAGGCGCTTGCATGCAATGCATGCTGGTACATGTAGGCACTGCCTACACAGCTCTGAGAGCAGGAGATCACAGATTTCTCTGTCAATACAGCACACACTGAGGAATTCATTGCTTCAGTTGACTATATTTTACCATCAACACTGAAGGGACATCTCCATAAAAGGTGGAACATTTTCCCTTTAAAGATGTGCTTGGAAGAGTCACTGTAGTCCTAGTTCTGCAAACTTGTACCTGTTATTTCTGTTTCAAACAGGTTTATTTTTTGAGTCTGAAGAGTCAGGCTTCTGCCTGTAAACTGTGCTTCAAATGTGTGTGCATTCAAAATTGAATTAAATTAATCCAGAAGACACAGTTCTGAATGCACAAACTTGAAAAACACCATTTACAGAAGCCTAAATCTCTCCTCATTAGTATAGTGGACAGTATCTCCGCCTGTCACGCGGAAGACCGGGGTTCGATTCCCCGACGGGGAGTATTTATGGGGGCGGCAGTAGCTCAGTCTGTAGGGAGTTGGCTTGGGAACCGGAGGGTCACCGGTTCAAGTCCCGACATGGACCAAGAACTGAGTGTGAACTGGTAGCTGGAGAGGTGCCAGTTTACCTCTTGGGCACTGCCGAGGTGCCCCTGAGCAAGGCACCAAACCCCCAACTGCTCGGGGCGCTTGTCAGGAGCAGCCCCCTCACTCTGACATCTCTCCATTAATGCATGTATATGGGTCCTGTATGTGCATGTGTGTGTTAACAACAGAGTGTAAATTTAATTTCCCCTAGTGGGACTAATAAAGGTTGATCTTCTTCTTCTTCTTCTAAATATGTTGGCTTCTGTTGTAGATGTCCTTCTAACTAACTGAAGTTATAAATACAAACTTAAATGTTCAAGTTCACAATACTACCATCACAGGCTACACTTTCAAGCGCACCTTTAAGAATTACGTAATATACCGTATGTGTTTGACAGAGACAGAGAGAAATCCCCCTGTTGTTTCACTGTGGCTCTCTGTTGTTCAGGTTCGGAGTAAAGGGAATCTTACCTCCTCTGCATAAGCCTTCCCAATCCCATCTGTGGCTCCTGTCACAACTAAAAGGGAAAAATGGACAGACAGAAATTGAGCAGGACAAAGTGCATACAATCTTAAATCAAATATGAAAACACACTTTATAAAGGCAATATATGCTTCTCCACTGTGCAATAACAATGTATAGATTCTTTCCATCAACATAAACCAGGAACTCTATTTGGTAGTTCATTAAAACTGAGAAAAGGAAATTACTCTCTTTGTATATTTGTACAATACATTCACTCACAACTAACCATCAGGATCCATACAATATGAAAAAATTAATATAGTTATATATTAGATGAAAAAGGACCACAGACAATACAACAGACAGCGAGAGAAACAGTTCACTGAATATACAGACGTCATTAAACAGTGAATACTGTGAGAATTTGTCCTCTGTGTACTCGGTATACTGAATATCCAGATAACCTTATTGCTAGTTCAATTAACAGGCCAGGAGGATGACAGCTTAATCTTGGAAAAAAAATTGCTGTACCTCGTATGGATTAAGGAAATGGCATCTTGTATTGTATTGAACAGACTGACTTACACGACAAGAGAACAAGCAGGAGAAATTGAAACAGTGTGGAAACTCTTGTTGAAATTCCTTGGAAGTCAAGGTTGAAATTGCTGTGTGTTGTGTTTTTATTTGTATGTATAAAATATATATCAAATTGTATAAAAATATTATTAAAGAAACAACAAAAAAGATCTGGTGCATGGTCAGAAGTATGTGGACACCTCAACATTACCCCCATATGTGATTGTGGACTCATAAATAGAGATTTTAGACACATTTTAACACTGTAAAAAGAAAAACTAAGCAACGTCAGCCACTCTACAGTATATGAACAGACAAAGAGCGCCACCTCCAGGACCTTTAGCAACACATATCTGATGATAAAGAAGCCACAGAGTCAGAGTTACGGAATGTTTGATTGGTTAATGGGTAACTGGAAAGTGCAGTACAAGAACGGCAACGGTGGTCAAGCACAAGCTTTAGAAAAACGAAGGAATGAGTTTCAAGGGTAAAGGGCTTAATGTGAGCATAGACAGATACTGCAGGACGAGATACGAGCAGAGCAGCTGAGGATATAAGGAGGACAGAGAGAAAGAGAGGTAAAGTTAGGTCCTCTCTGTCATCAGTGGCAGTCGAGCGAACGGATGCCCTGGAACTGCCTGACAAAAACAGCAGCAGCAGCAGCAGCAGCAGCAGCAGCAACAGCAACAGCAGCAACAGCAGCAGCAGCAGCAGCAGCAGCAGCAGCAGCAGCAGCAACAGCAGCAACAGCAGCAGCAGCAGCAGCAGCAGCAGCAGCAGCAGCAGCAGCAGCAGCAGCAGCAGCAGCAGCAGCAGCAGCGGCCTATTTTTAGTAATTCCCATCTTTCAGAAGGAACTATTCATCACTCCTCTGGCTAAATATAAAAAAGTGAATTGGAGTGGGATGGAGAGTCTGGACGTTCCTGTATGACCTGGCTTAAAAAACAATATTCATTTTATCCTAGTGTGCACTTATGTATTATTCTTCACCTAGTATATAAGTGTTAATTGTGTTTCATTATTATTCTGCTCTTCTTTCATGTTTCGTTCCCGTTTGTTGCACTGTGGTTTAAAAAAAATATATACATATACATATATATATATATATATATATATATATCATTAAGGTTTGGTGTTAATTTGGTTATTTGTGGTCTGCTGCTGGGCCCAGTATAATTTACAGTGCAGAGATTGGACATCAGGCTGATACGACTCAAAAAGCTGGTTCTGGTATTGGTGACAATGGATTGGACTGCATTAAAAACACTTAAAGTGTAATTTATGTTTATTCTGAATATGTTTCTCCAAGTTGTTGGTGTATCATTTAATAATACATAACAATTCAGTAAGTTTATATCTATGTATTTGTACCACTTTGTTTTACAAAGCTAGGAAAGCAACGTTCAAGTGAAGCCTGATACTTCTGTCCATATAACAGAATGATCCCAGTCCCTTCCACACAGCGAGGCATACAGCGTGTTAATTAAACGCTGGTATTGGAGCTGTACTTGGTATTGACCAATACCCAAAGGCCAGGTATCGCTATCAAGACTGAAAAAGTCGGATCGGCGCATCCCTTAAATTTACAGACTTATTGCTTTCAACTAAACTTTCACGCATTGTGTTTTTATATGCTGTGACAGGTAATAAAAAAAGATGAAATACACCTAGAGTGTGCATGTGACAGACATCAGCAATGTGGAGAAAAAAATGTCTTCCCCACACAGAAAGCAATATCAAAAAAAAATAATAATAAAATAAAATAAAAAAAATCTTATTACAGAAATTACAGTAGAATTTAACTGGTCACATAACAAAGATGTATTGGCCAATATGGTGTCCTGCTGAATTATGTTGTATTGCACCTTTTGCTGTTTTTCTTGTGTTTTTCTTCTTTGTAGGATCCTTCTGTGTTGGCACCACCAGTTGGTCCATGCAGTGAAGAAGAATTCACGCATTTCTAGTCGCTATTACTTAAACTAGGGATGCACCGATCCAACTTTTTCTCTCCCAACATCTCAACTCTGACTATCTGTCAATACAGAGCATCAATCTGAAACCAGTCCTCTTTTTCCCTCAACATGTTAAAACTGTATACATCATGTATGTATGCATCTGGATAGGTTTTACGTCAGGTGAGGTCGAGGATTGCTGTGGTAGAGATGCAATGATTACCGTATTTTTCGCACTATAAGGCGCACTTAAAATCGCCCAGCTGTTTAACTCAGACACTGACGATGAAGGATTTGTGGACGAGGAATGAAAAGTGAGTGCATTATTTTGTATTTCATGTGTTACAACGGAAAAATGTTGAGAGTTATTGAAGTTATTGAGTTATTAAATGAATTGAATAAAGTCTGACTTATATGACCGCTTTGTTTCACTTAATGCGCCTAATAATCCGATGCACCTTATAGTAGTAGTTGATTAGTTGTCATCTATTAAATTAATCAACTATTTTGATCATCAATACTTTTTTTTTTTTTTTTTTTTTTTTTTTTTTTTAAGAAAAACGAGTCAAATTTCTCTGATTCCAGCTCCAGTCCACTTCTTAAATATGAATACTGTCTGGTTTGTTTACTCCTCTGTGACAGTAAACTGAATATCTTCTTGGATTTTGGGAAAACACTGATTACCACTTTTCACCATTTTCTAACAAAGAGAAAACATCCCGCTGTGACTGAATTAATATAACTGATAGTGGAAAACTGTGAATAATGACAGTATTGAACAAAGTGAACCAATGTGACCATCATCTGATCTGGATCATATCAGCATCAACTTGGTGCATCTCTAAATTTTCTCTAGTATATGTGTTTTTATTTGAGAATTATAAGCATTTAGCAGACATAATAAGCTGCATGTCATGATTAATGCTGTTAAATGTTGTTAAATTTTTTTTTTTTTTTTTTTGGTCAGCCATATTGCACAACACTGGGTACCTGATTGTTGCTGCTTTCATGAAATGCTGTTTGTGCTGTTGCTGCAATGTCTAAACAAATATCCTTTCAGAGATGTTTATTTTCGGCAAATATTTTGTTCTTTTGACAATACTATTAATTCCTTCTCTTCCTCGTCTGTCTACCTACCCTTTGCTGTACCCATGTTCCCTTTGTGTGATCTTCCTAAGTACAGATGATGCCGAGGTGCCGAGCATCCTCTAGGGCTGCAGCAGAGCCAAACAGAAAGGAGAGGGAGAGGAAAGAGGAGAGAAAATGACAAACACGAACATGGGGGATCCTGGGGGCAACTAAACATAGCACCGGGAAGAGGAGGGGAGAGTGATGCACAGTCCACAGGCACAATGATGAGGGAAACATAGGCTGGGTTATTTTTAGTTGTTTTAAGAATGAACTGTTTTGCAGTCTGAACAAAAAAAAAAAAAGCTTTTATAGCTGAGTGCATGTTCCCTTCAGTCAAATAAAACAAGGTCTATTTTAGGAAGTGCTGTCTTCTGCAGAATGTAGGTTAGACTGGCTAGGTGTTCTGATGATGGTGCTACTGTGTGTCACCATCTGGGTGTCGGGTTTGATAGCCAACAACGATTTAATGTGGAAAATAATTGAAGGAGTGGGAATAAATAATTTTCTAAAACATAAGCCAAAGTCCTGCCCTACTTCCAGACTCTTATTTATACTAGCAAGGGGTATTTCATAGATGTTTTATATAGTCAACTGACAGAAAATTAATCAACAACTATTTTGAAAATCGATCATTTGTTTCATTCAAAGACCAAAAGTTCTCTAACAACAACTTTGTGAAATCTCTCCTCTGTTTTATATCCTAGTAAATTAATATTTTTTGGGATTTGGACTGTTGTTCAGACAAAACAGGACAATTGAAGATGTTCATGTTTCATTTTCTGTACTTTTATGCTACAAAGGGATTATGAATATAAGTATTAGTTGCAGCTCTAATGTAATGTAACTGCACCGAGCACTACTGGAAAAATCACAATAATAAAATTGTTTACCTTCAACGACAACAATGACTGTTATTAGAACAAATGACACTATTGGGATGTGCAAATACGTTGGATAACCAACAATGTCCGAGCCCCAATAAGAGCAAGGCATTATGTAGAAAATCAAATATTACAATATTTTAGACTCAATACATCAATACTGATATTGCAACAATAATGTTGGGTTGACTATTGGTACTATCACAAAATGTTTACACAGTGATATTTTGATGACTAATCATCAATAATGTGGATATACTAAGTGGGGAATAGCAAATAATAGAACAGCTAGAACAGTCTGGAGAGTTCAGAAAACTGCATCACTTCACTGTAATGCAGCCTTTAAACCAAGAAAAGATTCTTATGCCACATTACAATGTCCAAAATCTAAGACGATATCTAGTCTCATATCCCAATATCGATATAATATTAATATATCGCCTAGTCCTAATAGGTCAATGCTGTTTTGTGCCATGAACAGGCTTGCCTTTACTTTGGATTATTTTCTTGAGTAATCAATTAGTTGTTTGATCTGTAAAATGTAAGAAAATGGTGAAAAATCAGTCGATCAGTTTCTCAGAGCCCAAGATGTTGTCCTCAAATGTCTGTTGTTTTGCCCAATTCTCAAATATATTCTGTTTATTGTCATAGAGGAAGAAAGAAAGCAGAATTATTCACATTTATGAATCACAGAATTTAGACTTTAGAAAAATAATACAGATTAATCAATTATCAATAGTTTTTTGATTAATTTAATAGTTGACAATGAATGATAGATTAATCATTGCCACTCTACTTACTTACTTAATATACTATTTAAATGGAGGAACCCAGCACCAAATAGCTGCTAGTCTTCATCAGACATCATCATCTATGTCATCTATTGATAAGGAACATCACTACAGAAATCAGATAGATTAGAAATTTACATAAGACAGCCTGTGGACAGATTATATCATCTTATAAGCTCTGACAGACAGGCATGTGAAGAATTAACATTCTTTTTAGATGCATATTCATTTCTTAGGAGCTTTATTTATAAACCACCTGCCTGATTATTGCAATATAAGGCAGCTTCATTTGTAATAACTGGAGCATTGTGATGCCATTTCATCAGGACACCACTACAATGGTTCTCTGTTATACTGCCACAGACTCTCTTTCTCTCTCACACACACATACGACAAAGTGCGCTGTGGTACCAGTGAACCTGAATCCCGAGGATCCTGCGTCTCATTTATGAATGCCTCTGCTCCCGTTACATAATCAGGCCATCCTCTCAATCAAGTCCACTTCACCGAGACAAAGTTTGTGAATGGAAGCAGCAGCGGCAGACGAGGCTAACAGGCTCCTCTGCCTCATTGGATGGATTCTGATTCATTTTGCATGTGTAGCCTGATCCAAAAATAAAAATCCGGCTGACGCGGTTCCATTTTTAGCTGCACGCAAAAAAAAAAGATCAAGGGCAACTTCAGCACGCATCCTCAAAACATTTGGGTTTCACTGGTGCACAGATGTGACTGTAACTGCACGGGTTGAAAAGGACTGCTCAGATTTCTAATCTAAACTGATCAAAATAAAAATAACAAGTAAAAAGATAAACACATAAAATGATTTAGGACTGGGAAATATTATTATTATTATACAAATGCATGAAAGACTAACAGACCATCAGCTATCGTTCATCTGGTGATTTCCACTGAACATGGAGGATGCAATGTCACATAACTGTATCTAAAACAGCTATTCCTAAGTCTTTCCCAGCTACTCTTTGATTATATGAATCATTATTCAGTAGTGGTGGGATGGTTCATAAAATCCACAGTTCGGTTCAGTTGACGGTTTGGGATCATGGTTTTCGGGTCGTTTCGGTACATTTATGGTACAGCAGGAAGCTAATTTCCAACTTCAGTTTAAACATGCATTTCATTTATTTGGCAAAATAAGTCAACAGCTGTTTGTCTTCACAACAGCAGACTGATCAGGAACGAAACACTTTTCACATTGTCACATCTTACGGCTGGACTTCTGAGCTAAAAGAAAAGTGACACTGAGTTATTTAAAAAGAATTAATAAATAAAAACTAATCATCAACAAAAAGGTCAGCATCAGGTCAGCCAGCACTAGAGCTTTTTAAGCAAACAGTAACATAAACTAGGCCATGCGTGATAACATTGCTCTATACTGCTATAATAATATGACTTGTGATAAATTACTAAATATTGAAGTGTGCATATTAGCTATACTGATGTCAGCCTAGTTGTTTTTAAATTCAGAACCGGATTAGAATTGTATTAGTCACAATATAAACTCATTAATATCTCACTGGAAACAATCTAACCTAAACAGTCAGACTACAGAGCCTACCGCCAGCTTTAGTTTCAGCTTGTGCAGCTGAGGGTTACGCTGCTCCTAAATTTCATGAGGATAATATATTAATAACACGGAGGCTCGGTAGTCTGGACGCTTGTCAATAACAGATCATCACTGCTCCACTGCTACTGTTCCTCCCTTCACAATAAACTCCCCGAACACAACCACTGATCACTGCTGACTAGAAGGAACTAAAGTCATTTACTTTCACACGTTTACTATTCGCTGTTAGCCAGTGAGCTAACGTGCTAACGAGTTTATAGTTGTGGTAGTGTAAACACAGTGGCGGTGTTGAGAGACATGCACAGTAAAATCTGGTCCGCCCTTTCCGAAATTGAGTCAATCACAACGCACAACCTCAGCTTCAGTTACACTGTGTGATACCTCATATTTCTGTCCGCCGTGTCCCTGCCTCTTTCCACAGAGCTTGATTTCTACTGTCACAATAACAGCGAAGAAAATACACAATTGGCCTCATAAACCGATTTCAACCTATTTTTTGTATCATGGCGTGAACCTTGAACACCACACTTGTAAACATTAGAACAATCCCAGCAGCAGTCTGTTCAAACTTCAAGGTTCAGTCAGTGAGCAGGCTGGACAGATGGACAGCGTTCAGTCTGATTTGATAATCCCCTCCAGTCATAATCCCATGACAAGATTTACTACAGTTTACACCAGATGACAAAAGGCTGATCATTCCCTGCCCATTCTTCACTTCTAGTGAAAAGCACCACAGGCTAAAACTGCAGTCTGCTGTTGCTGGGACAAAGAAAAAGCCAATAATGTGTAACTAGTTAAAGCTGTAGAATACTTCACAATCAATGACCCATAAAACAGGCAGGGTTCAATTATTATGCAAGATGTGACACAGCGCAACAGCACAGTACTGTACAGGCTGGCCATGTCATGTTCAAAGAAAATATGTCTGATATACATTCAGTGGCCACTTTAATGGGTATGCCTGTACAATATAATGCAATCCAATACAACAGCTCTAGGGCTGCAACACCCCATTATTTCTGTTGTTGATCAATCTCGTGATTATCTTCTTGATTAATCAATTAGTTGTTTTATCTAAAAAAAAAAAAAAAATGGTGAAAACTGTTGATCGGTCTTGATGAACGGATCAAATGTCTTGTTTAGTCCACAACTCAGATATTTAGTTTACTGTCATAGAGGAGTAAACCAGAAAAAATATTCATATTTAAGTAGCTGAAATCAGAGAAATTTTACATTTTTTCTTAAAAAAAAATAATCAAATTGATTAATCAATTTTCAAATACTTAGAAATTAATTTAATAGTTTAAACAGTTCTGCCATGAAGTCTACTTTTACAAAGTTTGTAATATTCAGTATTTGTTGTCGAAAGTGTGTAAATTCAACTATGTATTTATTTCTGAGGTCATAGTTAGAGGTGGTTGTACTAGACTGGACTACATTATATTCACAGCTGTTTGTAATTTTTTGTCCTTCCTGTTTGTATACTTGAGGAGGGCAGAGACCTCTCAGTATAATAATAATCAGTCCTTACAATGACTGGAAGACTACAGCAACACAGTATTTATACATATGGCAGGGCTGGTCAAAGGCTTGCAGGCCCTCTTTGCTTAACAGCCTGTTATCTGTGGCTGATAATCTAAAAAACCACGGAACTGAAAAACAAAGTTAAACACTACGTTTACAGTCAAAGCGGCTGCAGGTGGAGTGTAGTGTGAGCTTGTGAAAAGCCGATCTGCTGCACACCTCACTGAACACTGATGCTGGATGCTGTCAGAGATGCTACTAGGATTCTCAGCCAGCAGAGGTCAGTGAACGGAGCCTCTAAAGCTCCATGTTCAGTCGCTGTCACAGAAACAAAAGGTATGGGGATGAGATGTGATTAAATAGGAAATAAAAAAATAACATTAACAATAATAAAATGAAAAAAATAAAGCATTATCTAATAAAAATAGTAATAAAGTTAGAGAGGTTCCTTTGGACACCGAATATAACCAGTAAAACGAGTTGGAGAAGATTTGATTATGAATATTCTTCTGTGGATTAGAAACAGACACTATACATTATTATTATAGCTTGGATTCATGTTCAGTTAAAGAATGACACAACCAGAAGACAGACACATTTCCTTACAAGGCGCTTCAGAGACTTTGTTTTCTTCAAGTTTAGGTTTAATTTGATGCTCATCTATAAAGGAACCACAGTGCAAACAATTCATTCATTCCTGTACTAGAACGCAATATGTTGTAAATAGGCCCGCTACTTAAAATAATATTCAAGGGGAAATGAACCGACTCCAACAACAACTTGGCAATTTTTGTGGTATTTTGATATGTTATCTTCATTATCACTATACTCTTTATAAATGCTACTTATACAGTTTCAATTTAAAAAATAAAAAATAAAAGTGAATGACCAACTTTAGACTGTGACGTTATTGTGTCCATGCAGTCTCTCACCTGCCCATTTTCCCAGTTTGGTGGGTGACACGAGCCGTCCGTTGCCCAGCACCCACACCCTGATCCCGGACAGCAGCCGGCACACGGAGCACACAGACAGCCAGGCCGCGGTCAGAGCACCGAGCCAGAACAGCGGCGTCTCCACGGCCCGTAACACTGCTTCTCCGCTGGGCGACATACCCGCACTACACACACCTCTGCCGCTATTATCTGGTAACAGTCACGACTGGATTGATAATCTCTGTGTTACTGTCGGAAGAAGCGCTCAAAGTGCAAATGCGTGTGACGAGAAGGATAAGTGTTGCTTCCGCGTTGGACGCTTCCGCATCAGCAATTGGCTTTCTGTGATTGGCCCATTTTCTTCTTCGTTTCCTGCCATTAAATAGCAAACTGAAAAAAAACTTGTCTTTACTACCACCTGGTGTTATATCCGTGTACCACAGTCCCCCGTCATCATTACCACTCCCCTACTTTGAAATAAATAAATAAATAAATAAATAAATAAATAAATAAATAAGTGTATGTGATATGACATTTTCTGACCTGCTATGTTCTTTTATTTTTTTATATGACTTTGCTCTTCAAGCTCTTTATGTAATGTGCCTAGCTCTGTTTTATTTATATATGATAATAATAATAATAAGAAGAAGAAGAAGAAGAAGAAGAAGAAGAAGAAGAAGAAGATTCTTTTTTAGTAGGTTAAAATAACTTGTTTGAAAATGAAACAACAAAAATCCAAACAAACCCCAGCTGTTCATTATTATGGATATAATGCATAGATTTTTTTTTTCTCTGCACCTAAAAGCCAGTGCCCTGTGTGATTTTTTTATTTATTTATTTATTATTTTTGTGTGTGTGTGTGTATTTTAGTGGATTGCTTCAGTGGAAACTAGCAAACTATATTGCAGCAAGCTTGCTTTCCTTCAAGTTTTATTGGTTTTTACAAATGCTGAAAATACTGTAAGGTTTTTGCAGTATTCATGAAATATACTTATCATGAGCAATCCATCAATGCAAACTCTTAACATGTACACCATGTTCACCCTGACAATATGTTGAGTGTATTTTAACATATTTTAACATAAGGGCCCGAATGTGAGTCTAAATACTAAATTAACCCTAACCCAACAAAACAAAACAACCTCATGCAGACTTTTTCTTGAATTTGATATTTTGTTTGCTTGATTTCATAGTTTTCACAACAACATGTAGATGCTTTGCCTTGAATGCATCTGTCTGTTTTCTTTCCTTTTAATTTATTTTTACGTCATGGAAGTTGCAAGACATAATTGAATCTAACTTAGTACACATACACACACACACACACACACACACACACACACACACACACACACATACACACACACAGAGTACACAATTCAGCCAAGTGGAGCAGACAGCAGTGGTCCATAATGTGAGAGTGAGCGTTACATAAGAGCATTGCATCTAAAAATAGAAATGCAGCAATGGTAAACAGGAGTCTAAACTGTTGGCTCTAAGCTTTCAAAGGAACCTGAATGAAATTTAGATTAAAGCGCCATCTCGGACATAAATGGACCAGCTGCTGATTATGACCACAAGAGCCTGCAGGCAAGTACAGTGCATGGACCCAATGTCCACGTGTGAGTGAGTGTGAATGAGGTGGATGAAGAGTGAGAAGTAAAACTGTTGCATTGATGAAAACTGACTTGTGACTTTGACAAAACCTATTTAAAAAAACAGTTAATATACTGTATATGTATTACAAATATCACCATTTTAATCACACAATATGGTGCACTACAGTTATTCAGCACCACATGTTGATGGACAGCTCCTTATCATTGCCATTTTTTTTATTTGTCATTTTTCAGAAAGGACCTTGTTGGTAAAGTAAACTGGGAGAGGTTTACATATGTGCACACTGAGAACAATCTGTCTGTTATTGGATAAAATGTACACATGCAGGAAGGTCACTGCATTCACAGACAGTACAAATAAGACACTTATTATAAACTCTGTGTATTTTACAGGAAAACACATTTTATTTTGTATTTTCTGTCAGATTCTACTTCACAAACTTTTATTCACATTTATTCCCATGTGTTATTTTACAGCGAAACATCACAAAGGCACACACTGATTACAAGTTTATCTTAAAAACACAGCACTCCAAATGCTGTTGTGTTATTCACTAAAACTACAAATCAATAAGGACATGTGATATGAGATTTCACAGTGCTTTTATTATAAGCTGCTGGATAAAAAGGGTTAAAAACACATTGTTAATACTGATGGGTTAAAACATCATTAATACACACAGCACCTCCTGAAACAAAACACGCATGCACAGTTCAGTATACAATGAAATTGTTAACCCCTTTATAGTCAGAGCCAATGATGTGAATTTGCCATTGACACATTTAGTCATTCTGATATGATTATGGTTATTTATTTTTTTTAATATACAGAGATACACATTTCTTTCTAAGTTATAGTTTATCATGATATATTAAAAAAAACAGAAAATATATGACAAAACAAGTGAGAATTATATAAAATGTAAAATATCATTAATTGAATTTAACAAATAGGGAGACAAGAAAGCACACGTTGAGAGGAAATAAAATGTAAATAGAAGATAACACACACACACACACACACACACACTCGTACATGTGACAACCATATCAAGGACGCACACTAACTCCATGCACACACCTTGCTCTCTGTGTCCCATCTCTGTCATTTGTTGTTAAATTGAGAAGAAAAATAAAATCACAGATCAATTATTCAGGACCGTTTTTGTACTTTTGGAGCTTTAACAGTTAATATGTATCTGATTGTTTTCCAGTTCAAGATACTTGAACGTTTGCTTGACCCAAGAGACGGCTGCAGATTTCCATTTAATCAGTGTTAAGTGTGTGGCTGCTCGCTGTATGTCTGACAACTACAAACAGGAGGATCAGCCGGTTTCTATATAACGCTGATGATTTTAACATTTCTGCCTCATAGAATGCAGGAGCAGAACGTGTTTATGTGGCTTGTAGGGGCTTATTGATATTTGCACATTTCAGCGAATTCATCACATAGATTGAACAGTAGTATAACATACACTGTAGACTACTGTAAATGTTTAGGACACACGTTTATCTTATTTTATTTCAAACTGCATTTTACAATTTCTCGTTCTTTCCTTTGCACATACACACATATTTTCAAAAGTTAAACATGGATACACACACATCTTGCTGTGTGTCACTTTCCAATAAAGATTGAAATGTACTCATTGTTATAGCTAAACAGTGTTAATATTGTGCCAGCAGGGAAATAAATAATTAAAAGGACAAAGTTAAGCTCTGACACAGCATATCATGATACATTTAGGAATGTCCGTGTAACGTTTCTTTGTTGTTTAATGTAAAGTGTCTGTCCTGTCAAACACTTAAATTAAAGCTGTGGGTCTCTTTACACTCACAAATGAAAATGTAATAACTAATTTAAAATCCCAAATCACTTTCTGGTTTACAGCATAAGGACAAATATATCCATAATCACAAATGACATGTGACTCTGTAAAAAGACACACGTTCAGTCCTCTGATCTCTACATTGATATATACGTTTAGTATCCCTATGATTTCTCTAACTGTATTGGTTAAATACTTTATCATATAGTTGACTTTCATCTTAGACATCCCATAATCTTTTCACTATTACTGTCTTTTCACCAAGTTACTGTCACCATCCTCACCACTCACAAAATGACACAAACAGACTTCAGACCAGTGTGTGGATTCCGACTTTGGTGTAATGGTTATTACGCCTCCTTTAAGCAGGTGAGCTGATTAAATAGACAGCCTGGAGGGGAAATCGCAGGGAGAGGGAGGCTAAAACACAATCATACTCTCCTGAAACAGGAGCTCTCTCCTATGTGAGCTGCTGGACGGCTCCACTGGAGCTGAGGAGGGGTTCACTTATTGCTTGAGAGCCTACGTGAGACCTGGAAAACCCTGTAGGGTCTCCTGTATGAAGGGACTCTCATTCATTCATGTCAGATTACAAAAAAGCACATTTGTAAAACAGAAGGAAATGCTTAAACAATCACACAGTACCGGTCATCACCTCAGGTTTTGTGAAAGATGTTCAGGTCTAAAAAATTTTTAACAGTATATGCAGTAATCTGACGACTTTACAACTGTGTGGAGATTTTGACCAAACAGCTGACTTCCACATGGCAGTTAAAGTGTGCTGCATATTTAAATGTTATGAATGTTTAATGCTCTAACACTTTCTCCTTGTTTTAACATTGAGCTGATGTCATTTTATGGCACAATAATTCCATTGTGATTTGGGCTTTTTATTGCATATAATAAAGAGTCTACTAATAGCCTAGTCATTTTATTTTTAAAGAAAAGGTTGTGTGGATAAATGAATTCCCATTCTTAAAAATAAAAAAATAAAAATAAGAAATGGCGTTAAAAAAAAAAAGGTGTGATACAGAATTAGAAGGCAAATTTAAATAAGCTACAACAAAATCTTAGTGAGACACAAGATGTAATAAATGCACATCCATGCTGCATGATCATGTTATCAGCAAAATTTTGCTTTTACAGATTTCCCACTCACTCTGTGGTTTCCACCTGCTGACCTCACTGTGGTTTGGTCACTGCTGCCGTCTCCCAGCATAGTTTATGTGATGTGGAGAACCTGTGAGTTCAAAAGGCATAAAAAGAGATGATATGAGAAAGCAGAAGCAAATATATCATCATAATACGGAGAACTGCTCCTGATTCAGAGGGAAAACTAATGTGACAGAGTGATGTGAAGGGTATCCATTGGTACATGGTGAGTGTAATGTGCCACAAAATGTAGACGACAACAGTCACCACTTTAAGAACATTTATATATTGTATGCTGTGAATATATAGAATAGGAATTATTGTGCTTTCTAATTTGCATTTTGTTGTCTGTGGATTATCTTCACGCAATCATAAACAAGAAACAGAGAGGTGCATTTGAAAAAGCAAAATATTCAAATTGCAAGAAAATCCAAAAGTGACGTACGTGCGGTGGTGCACCTGAGGTTTCTGCAGCACGAAAATCATTCCTAGTACATTTTCTATTTGACGTCCCCAGAATCCTGATTTAAAGTATATTGAAATCAAGCAAAAGCAAATCTGTCGGTCTACATCCCAGAGGTTTAGTCAGCAGAAATATAGGAATCAAAACAAATAAAAGCTTCTACTAAAGAACATGTCTGCATTTTCATCGGCTCATAAACAACAAAATTGCATCCAATAAGAAGGCATTGCCAGGCAGATAATAAATTATGATGGTGATGTAACTCTGATGCATAATAATTAATCAGATAAAAACAACTTTTTTAATATAATAATGCATACATTTCTTGTGAAAATCCTCAACATCTGCTCCTCTTTCAAGCATGTTTATTTATAGCACAATAGAAACCAACATTGTGCATAATTAGGCACATCACAAGCATAACACCAAACAATCCCAGGACTGATGAATGAGTGTACGCTGCTGTGGGAGGCTGGAGATGGTGCAAGACAACACTGTTTGTATTTCCCTTTTTTCACCACTCACTTCTTCATGTACCACAGCTGGAGATGATTCATATTCAAATTTAAATGTACAAATAAACATCAAGCAAAGCACTGTGTGTGTGTGTGTGTGTGTGTGTGTGTGTGTGTGTGTGTGTGTGTGTGTGTGTGTGTGTGTGTTTGGGTCACACTTGTACACTTTGTGAGTCCAGACCTCACTGAGCTTGTCTTCTGACAGCAGCAGTGTGACTTCTCTCAGTCCCAAAAACATTACCGACGTTCATATCCTCCACAAATGCTTTTTGGGGTAAGGGCTTCCCAGATTCATGTATGCACAGCAAGCCCAGACCGCAAAAAGATTCGTGACGGACAAGTGCTACACAGCTCCCCCAAAAAAAAAAATCCACTCCAGTTCACGACTTCCTCGGGGGGCTTCATCCTCAAAGTGTTTCCAGATAAAACACTATTGTGCACGAGGACATTTGTGCACAAACGACTCGGTATATCAAGATGTAGCTGTACCCAAAAAAACTGAAAGGCACTGGATTGGCATTGCTTTGCAGCAACACGCAGCCTTGTTATTAAAAAGAGCGGCGGTGAAGAGAGGCGGCATCTCATCGCCGTTATAGACTTTAACGCGCAGCTGAGGGATGGACGCGGTTTCATTGGACAGGAGGGTTCGTCAGCTACCAATAGCGATGCAAAGGAAAAGAGCACCTAAGCAGGAGGCCAAAGCACCTGACAGTTTCATTGCCCCCCCCCCACCTTTCCAACATCCACTATATGGACACCAGCGCGACGTTAAACCAAACAACGAGAGATGAAAATGCGCGATCTGGTGTGTGGTTTCCCATTTGTGGCTCCTTATACGCTGAGAAAAACACCAGTTGAAAGCGACTAGCGCCTCTAGTTTCATCAATAGTAAAGGTCTCTTTATTTGCAAAGGGTTAATTTGGCTCCAAAGCCTCCAGCTGCCGAGGCAGGGGCCCCACCCTCACTCCGTTTTCATTGGGCCGTCCAGCCTTTCATTCGTGGACGCGTCTCGCAGCCGGTCACGATTCCCCCCATCTGTCTCGAGCGCACCGGAGCCAGACGCCACTGACGCAGCACGCGCCTTACTCACTTTTAGCAGTCACGACTCGAGACTCATCGTGCACAAAAGGGAAAAAAATTGCAAACAAGGACGGGATCATAAAGGTAGCAGCGCTGGACGCGGGGCTGCTGGAGATTCTAGCCTTTTCGGCTTCTGCATGAGGCGATGATAGGGATTTGCGCGTTTAAAAATGGCAAAAAGATTGAAAGAGCGAGCATCGGGAATATGACCTCATAAAAGCATAAAGCCTTTTATGTGAAACCTGGTGCATGAAAGTTATCAGAAATAACAACAGTGGTGCTGTAAGGACGCTCCGTGGAAAAGAGCAAAAAGCCCTTCAGCACCACAGCCAGAGGACAGCTCCCCACTCAGAGCATCTTCAGTCCTTCACATTTCGTATCGGAACATCCTGAACCGACAGAAAATGATAAAGATGTGATCAACTACAGCAAACTGACCTCCACCCTTTTAATCAGAGCTGAGGGTGATTCCCGTGTAGCTACCCCTTCAAGCATGCTGCAAAAATAGCACAAATCCACACAAAACACTCATGACATCGCGTTTGCTTCTGCCCTTCGTGTTGCAGTGGTGTGAATAAAAAGCAGACACACAGCGGAGCCTTAAAGCAGGAGAAGGAATCAGGTGCAGCTAGAGAAAACGTCCATAACTCACCGATGTAGCGGCGGAGCCTCCTTTAAAAAAACACGAAAAGTAGCACAAAAAGAGGCACTTTCTCCGTAAAAGCTGCTCTGGCTTTCCGCTGCTTCAAACCGTGCACACACTGTACTCTTGAATGGTGTGCCTTTTATAGGAGTGATGCCCCCTATCTATTTCTGGATCACGATCCAACCCCGTTTCTATTTTTAGCTCGCGCGTGATGAAAAAAGAAAAGCTCGCAGAGGTTCCTTGGAGGAATTTCGAGCGTGCAGCGTTTGGAGCCGGCGACCCCCCCCCCCCCCCCCCCCCCCCTGCACGATGGATGCGCGTGCACGCTCGGCAGCATCTCCCTAATAATGAAGCCGTGGAAAACTGCACGCCTGGATTTCAACGGAATCGCGGAAGTGTGAAGAATTTAGCTTTTTATTCTCTTCTGATTTGCTGCTGAGCAACCCCCCCCCCCCACCACCACCACCACCCCTTTACGCGCAAACATATAAGCGCGAGCATAGCCGCCCCAACCCTATCAAATGAAATGCTCACACAAAGCTCACTGGCATGTGATATTATGTTTTACGCGTCTTGCTTTGTATTTGGTTAAAATAAATGGGACAATAAAACCGACTTCCTTCTCCTGGGGGATGCGTCAGTCACTATTGACGTCAGGTGGAGAATCTCCCACTTTGAAGATGGAAGCAGGAGCCTCCGTTGTCTAAAATACAGTGACGGTCCAATGAAACATGCGCTGAAAATGTAAAGGGGCAGAGGATAGGCTAAAGAAGGCGCAGCCCCCTCCTCCCCCTTTAAGGGCCATTGTTTGTTGGCTGAGTCAAACCTCTCTTTCATGTCACTGGAAGCAAAAGGCCTAACATAATGCTCACAAATCTACAGGAGAGTCAATTATGAGCTCCACTGTGGCCACCACGAGACAAACCAACACCTAATGTCAGATTTTGGTGCTTTCCCTCAAACATCGGCTCCTATTTCTAATCTGTATGTTGGTTTAGATGAGTCTGGGTTCGGGTTTTAACCCCTCAGCAGACCCAGAAGTGGCCTTCCTGAGTGTGATGATGCAGGTGGAAGGCTGATTCCAGGCTGCCGCGGTCTCAGTCCTGCAGACTCCCCCTGCACAGGGCAGAATGCTGAAACGCGTAGTAACGGAGCGCCGCTTGGCCGACCGATGATGCTATTTTTAACTCCCATACTCAACATGCCTGGCGCTGCGGGTTTCTCTGCTCAGGGTAGCCTACTACTGTACGAGAGGCGAAACATAAACACAGGACAGCTTCCATCTGGTCTCCCAACGACACTAATATAAAACAGTCCTGGTCAGGTTATGTTGCTTGTTCTGTATCAGTGTAACTCTTTAACAATGAGACGACGTCTCATTCATTAAAGCTGCAACCTGTAGGATTTTCATGGCATTACATTTACAGGAGATTCAACTTCTGCTCCATTTTCTACATGACTATGTTTTATTTCAGTGTTTCTTGAAGTTTTGCATTAACAACTGATGCATGCAGACATGGATTACACATTTTTATTTAGATTTTACATCATTAGGGCTGCCCTCTCTTAGTTGACTAATTGGTTGTTTTTGGTCTCAGTCAAGTGAGATTTCTTAGTCGATTGGTTGTTTTTTGTGTTTTTTTCATGTTGAATGACTTATTTTAAAGAATATTATGAGCACAAGATTTAAAGTGCTGCTTTGTGTGATTCTTTGTGAAGAAACTCACTTTTACAGATCTGCGGATTGCTGGGCTATAAATCAATATTATATCAATATTGTGATACAAGACTTGATATAATTTTGGATTTTGGATATTGTAATATTGTGATGTGGCATAAGTGGTGTCTTTGCCCTGTTTTAAAGGCTGCAGTACATTAATATGAGTTTTTCTGTTCTAGACATTCTATTATTTGCATTTACCCACTTAGTCATTATATCCACATTACTAGTGGTTATTTATCAAAAATCCCATTATACAGTTATTTAGGAAATGCTCCAATAGTCAACCCGTCCATCTCCACTGTCGATCAAAATCAACCAATCAATTCAGTTGACAAAGTCGTACAAGTGGAAGTTGACTATGTTTTTTTTTTTTTGGGGGGGGTCGAGAACAGCCTTTGATTACATTCAACTGATTACATTAAATGCAAATAAAATGTATCTTTAAAGTAAATAATAAAACATATTTATCATACAATATACGGACATGTCACACACATCATGCACACCAGTGAACCTTGGTGTGCTATGACAAACTATGAGTGTGTGAATGAGTGTGTGTGATCACAGAGGGATGATACCAGGCACTCAGAGGTCATACCTGAAGTTATTGTTACCTGGTAGCTCCTTTATATGGTTGATCGTGGATGTTCACAGAAAAAAAAAAAAAAAAAAACTAAGAAGAGGGTTGCAAAAAACTGAATGCAATGTCTGACTCTGTCCATACCGATTTCAACCAAAAAGATCAAATTATTTGGAGAAGAAGAAGAAGAAGAAACAGAGAATTGATGTACAGTTAAGGTGTGGATTCAGTTCACATGACTCAGACTGAAATCATGAATTAGTCTGTTTCAGAGCCATTTTAGTTCTGTAAATAGTATACAGTACATTTTGTTTACAGACTGATTTAGGACTTGAAATCCAAAGACTTTTTAAAGGGGAATACCACCCAAAATAAGCCAGAAATCTCAAACTTGTGATGTCATCATGTATAAAGTCTGGAGCTGTTCCAAAGACAATGGATTGCAGACTGGTTATGTTTTATTCTTAAGATAAGATAAGATATTCCTTTATTTGTCCCACAGTGGAGAAATTTACATGTTACAGCAGCAAAGTGGATAGTGTCATAAACAAGAAGCATAGATTTTAAAACAGTATAATACAAATAAATTAAAATAATATATACATAATAGAAAGTAAAGCCAAAATATGTCCAGCATATCAATAGATAATTGTCCAGTTACTATAATTTGTGCAGATGATATGATTGCACATATGTGTTGTTATTGCACTTGTGTCTAGTCAGTTTGTTGTAAGTGTTTATGTGGTCTACTGGGAGCAGTGCTGGTTGTGAATGTGTATGTGGTCTACTGGGAGCAGTGCTGGTTGTGGAGTCTAACAGCTGCAGGCAGGAAGGACCTTCTGTAACGCTCCTTCGTACACTTAGGGTGTAGCAGCCTGTTAGTGAAGGAGCTCTCCAGAGCTCTGATGGTGTCTCTCATGGGGTGGGAGTCCTTCTCCATCATGGATGACAGCTTAGCCATCATCCTCCTCTCTCTCACCACCTGCACTGAGTCCAGAGAGCATCCCAGGACAGAGCTGGCCCTTTTGATAATCTTATCCAGCCTCTTCCTGTCTGCAGCTGTGATGCTGCTGCCCCAGCAAACCACTCCATAAAATATGGCTGATGCCACCACGGTGTCATAAAATGTTTTCAGGAGTGTCCCCTGCACTCCAAAAGACCTCAGTCTCCTGAGCAGATACAGTCTGCTCTGGCCTTTTTTATGGAGTTCAGAGGAGTTTGTAGTCCAGTCCAGTTTATTGTTCAGGTGAACACCCAGGTATTTATAAGATGTCACCATCTCAATGTCTGATCCCTGGATGTTCACCAGTGTTGGAGGGGGATGAGTTTGCCTGCGGAAATCTACCACCAGCTCTTTAGTTTTCCCCGCGTTGATCTGGAGGTGGTTCCGCAGGCACCAGTCCACGAAGTCCTGGGAAAGTTCTCTGTACTCCCCATCGTCCCCATCAGTGATGAGGCCGACGATAGCAGAGTCATCAGAGAACTTCTGCAGGTCACAGGTTGGTGAGTTGTAAGAGAAGTCTGCAGTGTAGAGCGTGAAGAGGAATGGAGCCAGAACCGTTCCCTGAGGAACCCCCACACTGCAGACCACCGTGTCAGAACCGTTCCCTGCGGGGCCCCCACACTGCAGACCACCGCGTCAGAACCGTTCCCTGTTGGGCCCCCACACTGCAGACCACCGTGTCAGAACCGTTCCCTGCGGGGCCCCCACACTGCAGACCACCGTGTCAGAACCGTTCCCTGCGGGGCCCCCACACTGCAGACCACCGTGTCAGAACCGTTCCCTGTGGGGCCCCCACACTGCAGACCACCGTGTCAGAACCGTTCCCTGTGGGGCCCCCACACTGCAGACCACCGCGTCAGAACCGTTCCCTGCGGGGCCCCCACACTGCAGACCACCGTGTCGGAGGTGAAGTCCCGTGTCCTCACATACTGTGGACGGTTTGTGAGGTAGTCCAGTATCCAGGATGTAAGATGTTGATCTACCCCTGCAGTCTCCAGTTTGTCCCCCAGAGGTGTCGGCTGGATGGTGTTGAAAGCACTGGAGAAATCAAAGAACATGATCCTCACAGTGCTCCCAGGTTTCTCCAGGTGAGACAGAGCTCAGTCCAACAGGAAGAAAAGTACTGGCAGCGGTGGGATACTTGTAATACCTACATGAGCTTTATTCTCTTGTAGTGTTGTCAGCTATGAAACAGAAAAGGTTTACAAATGCTCAGAATATTCCCGTGGGTGCTCTCAGTGTCATCCAAAACAGTGATTCTCAAAGTGGGGTCCAGAGACCCACATTTATAGCAAAATAATTTACTATAAATTTTAAAAAGGGCTGTCTCATTAAAAAAAGTTCAAATCTACCTATGGGGACTATTTTGCACCAATAAAACAAGCATTTTGTCTCCATTAGTCCCACATATTTTAGCTTAGGGCCAGTAGAAGCTCTGATGTGATTGTGACACACAACAATAAATTCATTATTTTAGTCAGCTTGTGACTGTAAAGTTTAAATATCTGGATTTAATACCAGCACTATAGGCTTCCTGGAGCAGCTGTGGCTCAGAGGGTAGAGCAGGTTGTTCAAGGTTGGTGGTTCGATCCCGGGCTGCTCCACTGCAGCCTCAAGGGGAGTACAAGCCAGAACCTCCCTTGTGCCAGCCCCAGATAAATGCAGAGGGTTGCATCAGGAAGGGCATCTAGTGTAAAACACATGCCAAAAATCAAAAACATACGAATCTATGATGATTCGCTGGCCCCTGAGAGGAGCAGCTGAAAGAACAACTATGGCTTCCTACTGTTCATTTTCTAAAAGCTTTCAATTATGTTTTTGTTCATCACTATGAAAGAGGTCTCAAGTATATATACGTATTCAAAAGTATTCATATGCTAGGTCTGAAGTATTTAGGTTTACATGTTTCAGAATTCAAATAGTTCCAACAGGCATCTTAAAGCATAAATGTAGTGAACATATTGTGTTATGAAGGGGTCCTTGGGAAATTTTCTCCCCTATAAGGGGTCCCTGGCCCCAAAAATTTTGAGAAACTGTTGTCTAGAATATCTCTCCCCATTAATTATGGAGTATCTCCACACTTCATACACTATATCATCACAAATCAGAGTTTCAGCACTCTTTGGATTTGAGAGAGAGCTGTTCTTACTAATATTTGTTGGATTGTTTTATATGAATACATTGTATGAATTTTGAAAATGGGCATAGTTCCCCTTTAAGACTTGGAAACTGCTTGTCCTGGTTTGGTATTTGACTTTTGCCTGTGCACAGGAAAGTGTATGAAAAGATGTGAGATGTGCTGTTTGAAAGAACAAAAACTTAAAGCAAGTGGTCTATTCCACAATGATGATGATGTCTTCAGTGGAACTCCAGAAACGACAAGGTGCATTGAAGCTGTTCTGGAAGCTCATGGTCACCTCACAACTTTTTTCTCTCTCGCCGGCCCTCTGTGTGAACAGGCCTGTAACGTCAGCGTTACAGCTGCATGCTGAGGAGAGAGAGGGATGGCATCGCTTTGGAGCTGTCCATGGTACCACAGCAACAGGAGGGAGTTCAGACTAAAGATGGAGGCAACAGTTCTGTAGCTACTGTATGTAAAACACACATTCACTGCTTCAGGCTGCAGGAAGAGTCAAAGTAAAGAGGGTGGAGACGAGTGGAACGGTGGTGTTAATTGCAGTGAAAACTATTGTCCTCACAAGGCCAATGCATTTTTATGACACTGAATTGGAAATAAACAGCCAGCAAATCCCTTGTGGATACAGCCTAGCAAAAAATAACACATGCTCTATTAATGTCTATTTAACTTGTGCAGTATTTAGATAAATGAATGCCAAAACATAAAGGGCAAATGGTTGAGAAAATAGATTTTTGCTACCATAGTATTCCATTTCATGGTGTGGGCTTCTATGACTTACAGTATATGGTGATCTTCAGATGCACATCCTCCACCTCAAACAAAGTCCCCGCCAAGAACAGTTCATTTTTTCTGTACATAAACATGTGATATTTTACTATAATGTGCATATATGAAGAATTAAATGTTTACACAAATATTAAATACCTGCATGTATGTGCCAAAAGACTTTGACACGATGCAAAAGTCAACTACAAGCTTATATAATACATATTTAGTTTTGTTTTATTACTGGGTATTTTAAATTCTTCTTATAATGTGCATATTCTACAGTATTTTCTCTTTATTTGTCGAAGCAAGACACTGTCATTTTCCTCTGATATCTAGAAAACATTGCACACCTGTCTCTGATCATATTTTGCTGCAGCAACTGAGAAAATGTTTTTAATTCTACACCACAAATGAGACAGACATTCAAACAACCTGACATTCTTCCCTTGTTGTGTTGCAGCTTTGCTCCACTCGGAGTCTCTATGTCTTTAAAACAGTCATCGCCTTTCATGTCCGCGTAGGAAATTCACTATCATTATGTAATATCTTGCAGCTACGTCCATTCAGTGTTACTATATTCAGCAGTGCTGAGCCAAATATATCTACACACTGTGAGATGCAACAACAAAATTCCAGTGTGGAAAAGGGCATCAAAAGTTTTGCATCAGAGCAACTTCAAAATGTTGCCCACTTGTTCCAATGTTCCTCAACCCAAAATGACTTCTCAGCATCTACTTAGCAGCACACAAGACTAAGACTAAGAAAACTAGATTTTACCAGTCCAGAGTGTTGCACATGATTTGTTTTTATTTTACTAAAATAGATAAATATTAAAGGGTGACTTTGTTTTTTTCAAAATTTTCCCCATGTTTTTGTGTCTAACGGACTAATAGCGACAGCAGTTTCTGAAATTATTCAGTATTGAGGGAGAGCGCGGTAGACGGCAGCTGCTCACAGGCTGCAATGTAATCTATTGGGGCAAGCTGACACAGTCAAGTCCAGTCTCACGACAAAGTGTGAAGAAAGTGTGTCCTTGTTATATTACACACCTGCATGAAGGTGCAGTGTTTTGTAGTGATGGTTTCTTATTGCCCTCTCCCGGTTTCCTCCCAGGGTCAAAATTCTCTTGTATTTCTCCCAATCTATAATACATTTTCACACTATTTTTTCTTTTCGTTATCATAGCCTGTCTCTGGCACTGAACAGTATTTATAATCCAGCCAAGCTCACACCAGAGGGGCAAATTATTCAGTTTTCTTTCCTGAGAGTTAAAGGTAAAATCAAAAATTTTACATAAAAGTGCTGTTGCAGTGCACTTGGTATTTTCTTATTTTCACTTTTAAAGTCACCAGAATGCAGGAAACAAAGCCTCTGAAACTCAATTTTTTTCTGGGGGAGGACCATGGATGTATAAAGAGAACTGGATCCAGTGTTGGAGACAGGGCCCTGTTCATTACTATGAAAGTTGCTCGGTGGTGCATGAAGACAAAATGGCTCGACGTCCGCCTGGAAAAGTAACCAAATCTTCCAGCGATCTTCAGCATCCATTGGGCCCAACTGCACATGTCAGATATGCGCTGTTGCATCTGCTTGATCGCGTGACTCGGTCACGGGATCCCAACGTAACACTGTCATCACGGTCTGGGTCTCATTCACATAAACTGAGGAAGAGAAATACCTGGATTTGGCTTAGTGCATTTTACACTTTTTAGGACCTAATCTAAATAAAGGCTATTAGAGTGCTCGTACTGGGGAGTTGGCTTTAAATTATCCACTGAGTTACAGGTGTGTCTTGAGTCTATGTGAAAAAGTCTATGAGAAAAAGTCTTTTTGGCCCCAGTAACGTCACAGAAGTTGTAGTACCACTGTTTGGCCACTACGAATATTGGGATGAAGGGTTCAGGTTGAAAAATATTGGTTATCTTTTAAATACTGCCAGATTAGTGCCACACTCTATTCATAAGGAAGTTTGCTTTACCAGTATGATGTAGCTCAACTACAACAATAAATGTAATATAGAGATAGAATATGTTCAAATCAATGTAATATGGCTCATCAACTCATCAAGAGACAAATGTTTATTTAATCAAAAGTGGATGAACATACTTTACTGCAAATTTAAATATGTATTAAACAAAGTGCATAATTTTAATGTACATGAAATGCATGTATGTTTGTGTTGCTAATGCAATAATAAAACGAGTTGCCTCAGCTGCAGCAGACTTAACAAAGGACGCCCAGTGAGTATACTATCACTCCAAAAACACTCAATGGGTACAAAGCATCACACACACACCCATTCAATGCAGCGTCTCTATGGTGTGCCAACTCACATGCATATTACATAACAAGGCTCCTACTCCCAGGCCCAACGCCCCTGACAAATCCATGCACGCTTTGCTGCACATGAGCTATTTATACACTGCACCCAAGACAGGGCTGGTCAAAAATACCGCTCCAGTCAATTATTCATTGAGAAACATTCCAAAACAGAGCAGGGGGTTCGGCTGCACAGGAATAGACCAAGGGGCTAACAATAAATAATGTCCATTAGCAACACAGCAGCCCATTTGTCCTGAAGGAGATGGGCGGGAAATGTGTAGCCAGTCGCAAATTTGCCCTCTCATGTGTTGTGCTTGTATTTATAGGAGTCTGTGCATACACTTCAGCTCCTCTGCAACCATCTTGTTCCTTTACAGGATTCTAAAAATAGCAGGCTGCACTGTGCTTGTGCCATTTTTAGCTGTTGCAATTTACAGGGGAAAAAAGTGCTGCTTCACAAGGATACTATGTGGATGCACTTTTTTTTACGGACGTCTTCCATCTTTGTTCTAAGATGCTCAACGCTGCATCGGCCGCATCACATCAAATAAACAGATCTGATCTGCCTGGGTTTAATTCATGTCTCCCATATTTACTGCTTTATACGTTGTCTGGAAGTAAAGCATTTTGTTTAGTGAGGTGCTCAAAAAACAGGGTTATGGTTGCTAAAGCTTCTTAGATTTCAAAATATCAGCAAAATAGCTGGTTAATTAAAACTGAATGTTAAAAGAGCAGATACAAATCTTATCGCTGCACCACAGATCAGATTTATGTGGTTGTGTCGTGACTACGACTGTCAATCAATTAAAATATTTAATCCCAACTGTCCATAGTTAATTACGGATTTTGTTCAAAATGTACCTTAAAGGGAGATTTGTCAAGTATAGTCTTATCAACATGGGAGTGGACAAATATGCAAATATATGTATATATGTATTATTGTAAATCAGTCAACAACACAAATCAATGCCAGATATTGTCCAGAAACCCTCCCAGGTTCTGACTTTAGCATCAACAATCTGCTCCAATCAGAACATGGTAAACTGCAGCCCAACAGGCAACAACAGCTGTCAGTGTGTCAGAGTGCTGACTTGACTAGGACTTGATCCAGACTGACTGGGACTATCATAAAGTGGGCATGTCTGTAAAGGGGAGACTGGTGGGGACCCAGAGAACCCATTTACATCCACACACCTGGAGGTCAGAGGTCAGCGGACCCCTTTGAAAATGAACATGCCAGTTTATCCTCACCAGAATTTAGCACAAGTTTGGAACGTTACGTAATGTCCTTTCCAATAAGCTACTATGAGCTGGTTGGTACCTTAGATTCTCTAGTTTCATATGATACCAGTATCTTCACTCGCTTTAAAATTGAGCCTGACATTAGTGATGTGAAAACAAATGTATGCTAACCTGTTATTATCACATTAACTTTGACAGCCCTAGTCGTGACATAATTCAACATGTTTTCCCTCCAACTGCTTGGCCTTTATTGAACATAACATCTACTTTGAGCAGTAAAGCGTTACTTTAAACACATGATCTACTTGAAAGTACATCTGTTTGTTCCAAAATGAGATGAAGATGAGATGAATGAGAAAATTTCACACCTTCACACCAAACTCCTCAGGTTTCCCAGATATAGTGTAGATCAGGCTAGGGAGTAGATCTTTATTGAAAATGTGACCCTAAATGTGCATTAAACATTAGTTTATCAGTATTTCACTCTTGCTTTCCGTTTGTTTTTTTTTACAGTGCTCTGGAATGTGTAGTCCATCTGGAAACTGATTTTACGACACTCAGGAATGTGAATGTGTTTAAGATGACCAGTAACATGAGCTGAGGGCACGAACACTACATGCAAAGGTCAGTTGTTCACCTGGAAGTTTAGGACTGGGTGAAGGTGTTTTTCCTTTTGGAGAAGAGAATAGTATTTTTGATTCATTGTCCTCTGATGCACCACATAACGTGCTGTGTAAAAAGAATCCATGAGATGGTCCACCTGACCTCTTAAGGTTTGTGTATTTCTATTGTAATTACAATCGTTAGATTTTAACCCTGACAGTGTGTGTGTGTATGTTTACCATATTTCTAGCTTGTCTTTGACTGTATGTGTGTGTATATGTGACCAGCTATGTAATGATTTATGGACCTTACATGTTCTCATTTTTGTTCTTAACCACAAAACCAATAAAAGATTTGCTCATCAATCTCTGAATTAATCTGCAGAACAGAGACCAGAGAGTCAAATGTGACAGATGGAAATAATTAAATCTGATTCTTTTAAGATTTCAATGCATTAATCTGATGATTATATTAAAAATAAACTCAATGCACAACCCAGAATGTGACCTAATGTTCCTGTACTTTACAGTAAAATGATTATACCATTAAATTGTGAATTTCCCCACTGTGGGACCAATAAAGGAATATCTTATCTTAAACTTAAATTTAGGGCTGTCAAGTGTCAAAATATTTACCGTAATTGTGATAAATAGCATGATTGTCCATAGTTAATTGCAATTAATCACAAATTAATCACATTTGTTTTTTGTTATCTGTTCATTACGTACCTTAAAGGAGTGGACAAATATGGTTATAAATTACAAATATTGTCCAGAAACCCTCCCAGGTTCTGACTTTAGCATCAACAATCTGCTCCAATCAGAACATGGCAAACTGCAGCCCAACAGGCAACAACAGCTGTCAGTGTGTCAGAGTGCTGACTTGAATATGACTTGATCCAGACTGACTGGGACTATCATAAAGTGGGCATGTCTGTAAAGGGGAGACTGGTGGGGACCCAGAGAACCCATTTACATCCACACATCTGGAGGTCAGAGGTCAACGGACCTCTTTGTAAACAGCCATGACAGTTTTTCATCGCCAAAATTTAGCGGTTACCAAACTACAACCTAAAAATCGCACGTTGCATTACTGTGTTAAAGAAATTAGTGTCATTAAAACAAATTTGCATTAAAGTGTTATCGGGTTAACTTTGACAGCTGTGTTATAAATACAAGTCTGTTTCAGGTCATCATGAAAACTGTTACAAAGTGTAAACCTTATACTCTCTCTTTGACTTAAAAAAAAAAAAAAAAGTATTAAGTTTCCCTTTGGGTGTGATAACTGAGCAACAGTTTTGGACATTGGACATTAATTAAGGCTCATTAATGACATGTGGCTGTTTGCAGTCTGTCCTTAAAATATGCAATAATACAACCTGGCTTGCTTTTGGATCACAAAATTGATCTTTAACCTGATGATGCATTTTGGGCTATAATTCAGAGAGGGGGAGATAGTAGGGGTTGAGAGGAGAGTGCCAAAAAAAGGTCTGGCAGTGCCTCAATTAGGCTGGTTTTAATATGTTAACTAGAAAAAGGTCGACATGTTTATGAGAGCAGTTTTCAATCATGGATTCATGCTATAAATTCTACTTTTATTTCAAAAGAGACAAAGAACTGACGCAGAGACACAAACCAACGAAATCCACATACTGCCTTTAATACTGTACATTAAATACAGATTCCACTTTTTTTTTTTAATATAGATGGTCAATGGCAAATCCTTTTTCTGCCTTATGATTTCCATAAGTTAAAAAGCAAATGTAATAGCATATTTCAGTTTCTCTCTTTTGTATTTAAATTACCTTGGAGCAAAAATCAAAGTTTGTAGGTCCCATATAAATAGGAATGATATAGAAAAAAGTGCAAAAACGGAGAATTCCCATCCATTTTATGAAGCAGAAACAGTGAGGGCATATATTGTTCAATTCAAACTCCTTTAACCTCTGAGTTGAGAGGCACATTCCTTACCATCTCAGCTAAAGACTGCAAACGCAAATACTGTATAGCATCCTTTTCATTTGAAATGTCCAATTACGTTACATTAAAACATGGCGCCATCTGCAGGCTGTATTACGTTATTGTCCTTGAGAACCACCTCGATGCCACCTCACACCCAAGTGTCTTCAACAATGAGAGCTTTTCTTCCAGTTAGTGCAGATTGGAATCCAAATATTGCAGGTTTAACTGGGATTTGCAAACCTTATTCGATTTTATCCCGCTTCCATTTTTCAAGCAAACCAAGAAAGAACTGATTCTGACAATCATAACGTTTTGATTGTTAGATAACAAGAAGTCCTGCATCTGACAGATACTGTAAGTTGTGGGGCAAAATTATCTACAGTTGTACTCTGACATTTCAAATCTAATTCTTTGGGGCATTAGAACCCAGATTCTACTGGATATGAATCCTGATCACTCACCTTTAACCACATTTAAAAGTTTCCTACACTTTTATTTTGTGCTACTTATCTGTGATCTTCAGATGAGTGCGTGTCTGTACGAGTGTGCATGAAGGTGGGGTACTCTTATGATCAGACTGGTTCAGCAGTTCAGGGCTGACGGCGCTCCCTCTTGGTGAGCAGGTAACACTGAATGGTTCTTAGTCGATCTTTGGCGGGGGCGAACTCTGGCTGCAGCTTCAAAGTCGACTCGTACCAGCGCATGGCTTTCTCAAACTCCTCCTGTCGACAAGAAACACAACAACCACGTCAGCATGAGGACACGACTGGCATCGCCGCTTGATAAATGCCTTTGACTTGACCACAGTAACAGAAAATGTGACTGTAGCCATTACCATTGCTATATAGACGTTGGCAAGGGTGAAGTGGTTGACGACAAAGTGCGGGGCGATTTCGACTGCCATGCGGGCGACTGTAAGAGCGTCCTCCCATAGCCGAGCGTTCTGGAAGATGTTGGCCAGGCTGATGAGGGGCACGTCCTGGTTCACAATTCAGGAACAAAAAAAGAACAGCTTATTTTCATCTTTGCAGGATTCATACACATTTTTACCATTGAATTTTCAAAACTTTTGCAGAATATTTTCCCACATTTCCATGACTTCACTTTAAGGACTAAGTAATATATTTACTGTAATACATTATACAATGGCCATGATACGTTGTATATTCTCCTTTGAAATTTCCATTCCAGTTCGACAGGATCACGTCCATGGCTCATGTCAACACCCCCTTGCCACATATGACACAAACTGGAACACGAACATAGCCTTCTGCAGCCATGGACGCAAGCTAATGAACTGGATCAACAGAGATAATGTTAATGTTAGATTCTACCTGACCTGAAAAGACTCGGCACTTTTCTCTGTGGTCCATGTGGAACTGGGTTATTTGAGTTATTTGAATATTTGACTCACACAGAAAGTGAAGTGCTTCTGACCAGTGCTGCTGGGCAGAGGCTAGCATGGTCATGCCTCGAAGGTAACCGTCAAATTGCAAAAATTTGCGCTAACTGCTCTGTCACACCAGAGGAGCAGATGTTTTGAATTTAGGCTGCTGTTAGCATTTTAAAAGCTAGCTGTAATTGCTATGTATTGCTCCTTTAAGCAATTTAAAATAGGTAGACCTATATAGTGATTATAGGGTGCAATAATGAGGATCTTGGCTTTCCAGTGTGCTTCCTCAGCCGTCACTCACTGAATTACATTCCGTATTCCATGCTGCATTTTTGCTAAACCACCTATCCTAGGGAATACTGGAGCCTCATCCTTACTGCATCCATACACATTTATTTTTCACTAATCTTGCATTGGTGTATGTGAATGTCAACATTTTTGTGTTTATTAATTTAAAAGTATCAATGCATAAGGGGAAAAAAGGAAGTCTTTTTTATATCAGCTTTAAAATGTGGATTTATAGTAAATTTTAGCACAAATATTTGAAAAAACCCACCTTAGAATTAATATAATTGTACCGCTACAAATGTAATGTAAGGGGGATTTCAGTTCAGGACACAAAGTAAAACAATAATCTCCCACTGTAAATGCTCTCCAGCATCATGCTCGTCACCCCTCAGAACAGCCTGCGTCCGGTCAGACACAGACAGACACTGAGAGGCCAAAGTGACGATGAACGCAACGCTCGAGGACACCGTGATGGGGAAGCAAGGCGAAGGCCTGGGCGGTCTGAAGCACCAGACCCTTGTGTAGTATTAGATATGGTTTGGGATTTTTATGACCACAACAGCCAAAACAATGTACTGTATATTCAAAACTTTTCCAAAACATTCTGTTAATTTTTCTAATTTTCCATTGAATTTGATGACTCTGGGAACCCTGTTTAAAACAACTCTGTGGTTAACTGTTGGGAGCAGTTGGTGTCTAACTTGCCTTCATGTGATGGGGGGCGTAGTTGAGGGCCTGTCGCAGGCAGTCGATGGCTCTCTTGCCTTGACCTTTCACCCTCCAGTACAGTGCAGCCATGCTGGATAACACCCATGAAGTCTGATTCTGCAGTCAGGCATGAGGGAGAGGGATAAATGTACAAACTGATAGTAACTGGTTGTGTGCAGTAGTAGGGTGTTAAAATGGCTCTGGGGTTACTACTTAATTAGCAGCAATGACACTCACTTCAAATCCTTGCTAATATTTTTCCCTGCAGTTGCACCTGAACATGTTTTATTCACATTACTACAACTTACAGCAACATATCACAAATAATAAGCTCATTGAGCTAACACAACCATATGGCTTTCAGTACAACGGAGTGCTTCTCTTTGGTAGACTCAGTTTTGAGGGAAGATAAAGCAGATAAAGCAGAGCTTTTAAGAGTTTGCTAATGAGCATGTGTTTATACAACTGAAAGCGTCTTTACATTGCACCAATTTACAGTGTCATCTGACGCTTCCCAAGTCACATAAATAATAGTACTGTTGCAGAGTATGGAGTACTGCAGGAAGGAATGAAAAATGCAGAAACAAAAGATCCACAATCTGTCTTTGCTGTTGTATGATGTCAAAACATCCATTTTTTGAAGGCAACCATTTCTCTTTAACAAAGACATGAGAGCCCTTACCTTCTCCAGTACTTTAGCAATACGTGTTCCCACCTGCTCAAAGGACTGAGGGGAGAACTTATCTTTGCCGAGGTTCTGCAGGACCTGGGGGTTTGGACAAGAAGAGACACGTGAGTCACTATTGACTAAGAAGTTTGGCTACAGTCTGTCAATTATGCCATTTTTTTTTTTTTTTTTTTTTTTTTTTTTTAAATCTTTGAACCCGTCAGCTATCGGCCTGATGACAGATAAGCCTGTGGTTGTAAGGGGCTGTATATCTGGGGTTCTGGTGTAGCCTACGGATACATCAGACCAGCAATAGGTCATCCAGAGTATAGCTCTGCTGACCACACCCCCTTTTAGGGGAATCCAATCCTGTGTCCCTCATAGACGGTAAGAGAGTAAAGAGAGGAAGGTGAAACACGTCTCCAAAATTGTACTTCAAACAAACCACTAATAGGAATAACACCATGCTGAAGAGCTGCTGTGAAGTTGGTTGCACCAACAGTAAATCCAAAAACACTGATCTCTGCATTGCTCCCCTGCTCTGTCCTAATACAGATATAATAGAGGGGCTTTATGGCTCCAGGCTATAGACCAGACCAGCATGGTGTCATCGCAGAGGCTGCACTCTTGTTTGGGGGAAAGAAACTCGCTGTCACAGAGGAGAAAATGGAAAATTACAAAAAATGTGTAGTGGTTTAACAGAGGCTTTCACATGTAGATCCGAGGCACATACTACACATGAATATTCACTGTCGGTGTGGTATGTGGTTAAATGATGCTGTTGACAGTAACTAGCATGGCTAGCTAACTTTAGCTTGAGAGGGAGGCTGCTGCAGTGATACAGTCATACGTTAACACATCAGACTGGAGTCTCCAACTAAATCTTAGCCCACAGATCAGACAGTTGGCTATTAAGAGGTTGGTTATGTAGCCTAACGTGATTCATTCAAACGGGCCACTGTGATGATGGTGATCACCTGGTATCACAAACACTCAAGTTCAGGCATGGTCGCAAAATAATTATTAGACATGTGTATAATACAAAAATTTGGTTAACAAGAGAAGAATGTGTACGATCTTGTCATAATTACAATCCAAACATATGTCAAATTGCATTGACAGGGAACTAGACTTTGGAGTTGAGAGATGATCAATAATAGTCGGACACTCATTTTTTTTTCCTATCAAGTATAACAACGATTTTCCACTTGACAGTTTCAATACACTAGGACTGACCGTGACCATGCATTAGCAATACCTGTTTAAAGTTCTTTAATTCAACCTATATTGGCTGTTGAACCTATTTTTAGGTTCAGATGTTAACGATCCTGCTGGAACTGTCTGATGAAGTTCTTTGAATTATTTTAATTAGTTTGCATAAACCTTCATATAATACATGCTTCATGTAAGTACACCTGTGGAAATGAAGCTCCTGAATGAGAATGTTCGATAATTAGTTTTGGATCGATGACCAACTGGTCTGTCATTCTGTTTGTTTAGTTACCTATTCAATTATTGCTGACATCTGTCAATAGAGTAACACTGTTAGTGGAGCTCCATACTGTTTAGGTATAGAAAAGGAAGAGCATTCATGCTAATTCTCATGAACTATGGCTTTAGCGTCGGCCTACCTCACGCAGTTGGCTCTCTCCAGTGTAGTGGATGGAGGCACGATTGGCCACGCCTGCCAGGTGGTCGAGGGTGTGCATACTGGCAGCTAGATTGGCGTTGCATAAAGGTTCAGCAGCTGGCTCCTGGAGTGGAGTGGCAAAGTCTATATGTTCTGTGATGCTGAAAAAAAGAGACAGAAAAGGGAAATCAAACATAAGACTAAAAATGTGATGCAAGAACCTCAATGAGGCAGCACTGTTTTCTTTTTTTTTCCACTAAACAGGTATATGTTAAAACACTCCACACATTTCTAGGTATCTTAAAAGCTTTGTGGACATTATTTTTCCAGTGGTTCTGTGAACAAAAAGAGAACACACTGGAGCTTTCTCTGCCAAACCTAACAGTGTGTACTACATGGTAGCGGTTTCACAATACCAGATATTTAGCCATCGATAACAGTAAAATTCACAATTCTTGATACCAATTCAATACCATGGTAAAAACAAAAGTAAATTAATGAATCCCATGTATTTCACTGCATTGCACTCCATCACCGTTTGCATGGAAGTGAGTTTTCTGCATCCCTAAAACCTTATCTATTGTCAGCAAGATAACGGGACGCTGTTAGTCTTGAACCCTGCTGGTATTTACAATACTGTAGCAAAACTAGTATTGTCACATTTTCAGAATTTTAGCTTGGTACTGCAGTAATAAATTATGAAGTAAGTTATATGTACAGTCCTGTTAAAATGAAAATGTGACCATGATCGGGACAGTGAGAGTCTTACTCAATGTTCTTGGCAGAAACAGCCAACCAGGTGCTTGCTACAGTGGTAAGGTCTACCCTCCGTGTTCGCTGGCACTCCTCTGGCCCTGGCCAGCCAAGACTTGTATAGTCCCTCCAGCGGCCTGGCCGAAAACACAAAAAAGACATCTCTCTCAGTTAAGTGAAGTCCTGCACCTTGATGCCTTTTCTCTGTTCATGCTGATGTTAAAAAAAAAAAAAAAAGAAAAAAAGAAATGCAGGTGTATGTTGTACCTGAAGGGCCTGGCGAAGGGATAGTTGGCCCACTTATCTCCAAGACAGAGTGTCCTCCAGGCACTGACTCTCCGTTCTGGCCTTCATCAGAGCCGGCAACACTCTCTGTCCCATCCACCTTAGCCTTCCTGACCCGCTTTACCTGGAAGGTGATCTGATGAACAAAAGGCACTCGTGTTCAGTTCGGCTATGCACACTTAAGTCACATCAGTCCCCCAGATCTCACATACTTTGGAGACTATAACTCCAAACTAATTCTATGTTGTGAAAAGTAGGGGCATGCACACTTACCCACTCAGCTCCCTCGTCATCCTCACAGTTTCCAAAGCAGGGCCCGCCACCGGCACGGGCACCCATGACACGGTCATTCTTTAGCACCCGGATACCTCGTAGATCCCCTCGTTTGCCTCCAACGTCCAGCGCTCCCTCAAAAGCTCCCATCAGGTCCTCCTTCAGCTGCCACTCCTCCTCCCCTTCCACTCCTCCGCCACCAAACGGGGTGGTCATTTTAGCTGTTCCTGAAGCAGAGGGGGAAGCCCGCTGCTGTCCAGCAGCTTCACCTGACCCATTGCTGTCCAAGATAACCTCTGAATTCAGTGAGGGGGTGGGGAATAAAAGAGTAAATGAGAGTGGTATTGAGCTACAGGAGCAATTAGCAAACTGTTAAAGACAGAAACACAATTTAGAATCTGATAAATATATTTTTACAGGGCAGTAAATGAAGCCAACTGACATGTGGTCTCATTCTCAATGACATTTTGTCAGTCAGTCACTCCTCACTCAAGAAAATTACACCATTAGAGCACATCATTGACTGAATAAAGTGCATTCTTGACTTGATTTCTTGCCACTGGAGGTGTCACTAAATCATATTCTTACTCTCGAAGAGCAAGGATTCCTCCATGGCGGAGATGGCTGGTGCATCCGGCTTCTCTTCGCTGCCCTCCCATTCCTCCAGCTGTATCCCAAGGTCCTTCTCAGCCATGCAGGCAGCACCCTCTGGATCAAGACAAGTTAAGTTTAGGCCCATTTGTTATCCAAACCTTATCATGACAGTAGAACTGCAGCAGAAACATCTTAGCTGAATGAAACAAATGTATTTGTAATTGATTAGCCTGACAGGTGACAGGTGTTAAATGTATTCTCAAACACTGTTTCTCTATATTGGTAGATGGCAGAAGCTCTCCTCCAGTGTATTTTGACATTTCTATGATATTTCATATTCATTTGAGTCATTTCCTGACAATACTGATCAGCCTCACTTTCACCAAAATTTGTTTTATACTCAAAGTTAAAAAAGACGGCTGCTGCTAAAATGGGAATGGTGTATGACTGTAGCAGATCCATCTCCATCTGCATCCGCCATCTCTTTCTTTACATCTGAGCGACAAACCCATAAATGTTTTTATCTGTCAGTCTGTACATCTGACTGTCAGGTTGTCTTTCTACTTAGATAGCTAACTTAGTTAAGTGTAGTTAGCGAGTCCAATTTATTTCATTAGCTAACTGACAGACTTCATTTAATTTCTTATTCCTTCCACCTTAGTTTAGTGTGCTGTTTGTTTTCACAATGGCATTCTTCTGTGTGGTGGAGATGAATTCACAGAAAGCAGCTTGTGTTGTATCCGGCCACTAGGCGCCACATGACAGATCATTAACATGTCGCCTGTCATTTGAAATGCAGTTTCGGCATGTTTTGGAGGTTTGTAATGCCCACCAGCAAAAGCCACTAACGGGTCCGGATGCCAAGGAACGCACAACTTTCAGCCCAAGAGAAAACAAGAGAAAAGTCCTGTTAGAGAAATAAAGAATTCACAGTGCAGCCTGGTGCAGTGTCAGGGCAAGAGAGGTTGGTGATGGTGCACTCCCAAAACATCCCGCAACTGCATTCCAAACGGCAGACCTTGCAACCTGTCTATCCGTCCTGCACTGCGAATCCTCGGTGCAGCAGCAGCCAGACGGCCACCTTTCCAAGAGCAGATGGTAAAGAAGACAGCAAGTGAGAGAGAGAGTCGGTGTGTTGTGAAAATTCTTGTCCAATTCATGGTGTGATAAACAGTCAGTTCATCTAATTCAGTGCCATAGGCTATAGCTAGCTGTTTTCCAAGCTACTGTAGCTGGTTCTAAACTGTGTTGAAAAACGATGCAATCTGGTTGCCATGGTAATGAATTACGGTTGACTATTAACCACAACTCCATTCTGTGTTTAAGAAAGAACGTTCACCAAAAAACAGGAAGTAACACTGGCTAACCGGGCGCTTGTATCAGTAAATTTGGAACAGAAATGAATATTCTGAAACTTCAACAACTAACCTGCTCTTACGTGGGAAATGATGTAATCATAATGTTATTACAGACAGGTTACTAAGGAAGTTTGGACCTTCACCTTTTTCTTATTACTACTCTGTCACTGACCGATACAGTGGTTCAGACCAAAGCCAAACCATGAAAGCTTTTGCACTAGCTCTTTCTTGGGACCAATCCTCTCCAGGACAGGAAGTGATGCATTTTATATTTCGAGACACAGCAACAGTTTGTTTTTGAGGAATAAACAAATCAATTCCTTCTTTCTCTCTCTTTTTTCTCTCTCTCCCTTTCTCTCTTTTTTTCTCTCTCTGTGCAAGGTGCAAGAGGACACCATGGATGGCTTGTTCGCCAAGCAGCCAAGTAGTCTTTTCACTTTCTTATGCAGCAACATTTAACCCCAGTAGGACTGTTTGGGGCGGGGGTCCATGGCAGCACACGCTGCTCATTGAGAAGAGTAAAAACGATACCTGCTTTTATGTCAGTTTCCAAACACCAGAAAAAGTCTCTAGATTTGTTGCTAGTCGTTTTTTTTTTTTAAAAAGAGTCGCTAGAGGGGTCTGAAAACTCACTACGTATAGCGACAAAGTTGCTATGTTGGCAACACTGCTGATGTCTGCTGGTACAATGGCAGTTTGATTGACACAAGTCACGTGTTCTACAGCAACAACACTGGGCTGCCCGCCGATGCACCTGTCCGATAATCGGCTTAATATGCTCAGACATCGGCCGATACCTCTAGTTGAAAATCTCCACTATCATCCGTGGGCATAGCCCACTCGAGAGCCGGCAGCAGTGTGGCAAGAGAAGAGAGGGAAACACCTGATACCTGCTGAGACAACACAACCCTTTTTAACATTACTCTAATATTTGTGGGTATATCAGTCCACTGTTTTGTTGCTGTAACTGAAAAAACAGTTTGAGTAAATCTTTTCAAACTATGTTTTACAGTCTCCCCTCACTGATGATCCTGTTGGTCTTACTTCTCCATGAGCTGTTGAGTAAATTGTTGTAAGGGGGGTGGAGCTAAACCTACACTACCTTATAATGTAATCACACACTGTCAGGATCAAAAAACAAAAAAAAAAAAAAAAAATCAAAGCAACATTTTTTTTGCTAAAATTGCAACAGTGGTACAAGTTTGCTTTTCTTGTCTAGTGCTTTATGAGCGTATTTAAAGGCTAAAGTCTGGTCTAGCATACTGCAAAATACATCACTTTAACTGTGCATACTACTGCTGAGGAATACATCATGCAGTATGAAATATGCAGTGTGTACTGTATACTGCATTCATCAGTAGTATGTGGTAGGCGGTTTTGAATACAGCGAGAGAGTCCAAATTATCACCATTTGTTTGACAGTAGAAAAATCCCTAACGGGATCAAACATGTGGGAGGAACTGCAGCAACCATAAACTTAACATGAGAAAGGCTTGTGTATTTTTTTTTGGATATTTAAACCTTTGCCCTAACTTGAGGTGGGTGTGTGTTTTATAAGTGCTTATGTGACCTCATGTACTCAGCGTGCTTTAAGGGAGCAATATTTAGCTTTGGAGAGTAAAATATAGACCCTTCTAAAATTGGCATCAGCTATTTTCTGCTGTGTAAATTATTGAGTGGCAAAATTTCTCCACTTCAAAGCACTTTCTCTTCACTCCCACTGATATGAATAAAGAAGAAGGTGCAGTCTCTCTTCACATCAGAAACGCAACATGCTACTTGTTTCTCACAGCTACTCTTACTGCTTCAAGGGAAAACACTGTCCTGTCCAGGCCCACAGCGCATGAGTGCATTTTAAGCCCATGGCTAATTTCCAGCTGGCACAGTTAGACAGAAAAATATTATAGTTGCTTATCATAAAGAAATGGTTTTACAAAAGTTTTTGTTTTCTTCATTGAACAGTATTAATCATTTTTAGTAATGTCTTAGACTAAATGAACTAAATACAAATTTAGAGATGAAATAATAGGTTGACAAGTGACGACATGTCAAATCAATCAGAACATGGGTTACATTATATGTAAACTGCAATGTATTATTTTGTTATTTTCCATTATGAAATTAAGACAAGGATAAGTGTCCCTGGTCAGGCCATCTGTCTATTACACAGCTATCTTTTAAGTGTGTAATGATACATCAATTCAATGATCAACAATCAAATATTGTCTGTGTAAAATGAAAACACTGATACAAGATATGCCCTAATTTTGAAATTCCCATGGTACGTCTGCATTACCAATTTCAGTCCAAGCTCACCTCCTTCCTATAGAGCCCAGGAATAAAACAATAAAAATTGCTTTTTGGGAGTTTAAATTCAAGCTGACCCAAATGCTTTGAAGCATGACATTCAACCTCCAAATCACTATTTGAATGTATTTATTTATTTTTATTCATAAGTATGTAATAATAATGTATAAATTCCAAAATATCCAGCGACATAAAAAAGAACCCCACATCATTCATATTTAACATTAACTATTATGCATTATTCTCAGACAGCTATGGTTGTTTGTTGTGTGTAGAGGTGCAAGTGTGCACGGTTGTGGGTCAGCAGCACTGTCCTGGGCACTGAAACGACAGAGATGAAGTCAGACAGACAGAAGAAGATGTCTGCTGTGCTGTGCTGCTCCGTGAAGCTTTAAATATTTCTCAGCGAAGCTTCGAAGCCCGCACAATGGTAATTGGGACAGCCCTAGTTTATATAAATGTAACTGATTCTGTTCAGTGGTCTTATGATATTGTCTCATATCGATCCCAGGCCACTGAATGAATTGAATAACAATGAAATCGTGGTAAGATTTGTGGTATCAGCAAATAATGTATTGTCCAAAGAATCGATAAAGTATTGTATCATGATGAAACTTGTGATTTAAACCCCTACTATCTTTATGCTACAGCTCAGATTTTGAAAAAGAAACTTCAGGAAATGATGATTATCACTGTTGTGTCCTTGCTCTGGCCAAATACGTCTGCTTCTTGCTCACCTTAGACAGTCTAATGATACAATTGTTAGACCTTAAAAAAAAAATAAATAAATAAATAAAAATCACAAAACATGTTTAAAATCTACCCTTCACTTTGGTATAGCTCCCTAACAGTGTCTCTAAATCCCCAAATCTTATTCCAGATTAACACTGATGTTTTGAAATTTTGTCTTGGTTGACAGTTTAGTTGCCCGCTCTAACTAAATTAGGGAGTGTACCATTATAAGTAGTAAAATTCCCAGGAAAATCCATTATACTAAGAGAGGGAGTGAAATAAGTCTGTGTGCATTTGATTCACTTACGTGAGCAGGGCTGTCGGTGTGACAGATTGTAAAGGAAGGGATAGAACTGCAGACAACGCAGCAGAGGTAGACTGGTGCGACACTGTTCACAGCCAGCAAAGGATGAGAAGGAAGAGGAGGAGGAAAGGGCCTTCACCAGGATGTGACGGAACAAGGCCAGAGCACCGGTCACATTGCCCTGGGCCAACTGCACGGTCACCAGGCTGAGCAGGGTGTGGGGCTGAGGGAGGAGAGCCAAACATTGATATTGTATATGTACTCAATATATAGTTCTTACATAAATCCTACCTGTGTTTCCTGGATTGTTATATCATCAACATACATTGTATAGACATCCGTTTTAGCTATACAAATCCCTGTTTGTTTGTTTTTTTGATGGCTTGATTTAACAAGATGTTGGAAATGTCCAACAAATTTTAGTCCATGTTGATTCAATATCATTTGCATATTAGGGATGTCACAATACCAGAACTTTAATAGTACCAATTCAACACCACAGTGTAAAAAAAAAATAAAAAAAAAAACAACTATATATATATATATATATATATATATATATATATATATATATATATATATATATATATATATATATATATATATATATATATATACACCTCATAATTCAACATGTACGCCTTTATTAAAACATTGATGTGAAAACATCTTCAAACAAACACATTTATTCAAGCCAAAAACTTAATTTTATGGGATTACATCTGAACACATCATGAGAACATTGGAATTTTCCATGAGATGCCAAGAAAGCAGACAACTATGGTCATCTATTCCTGTCACATACCTTTGGTACTGTAGAAAGGAGTACTGTCACATTTTTAGAGTTTTGGCATCGACCTGGTACCAAAGTATCAGTTCTCGTGACATCCCTGTTGCAGATCCAGCACATTTTTCTGCTTTAAATCTTCCCATGGTACTCTTTTGGGTTGAAATTTGGAAAATCATCAGGCTAAAGGAGAGGACTAAATTCATATTCATATTCCTGGAACCACCTTGAGATAATGAGGGCTTTGCAACATGGTTTAATATAGGGCTGGGTGCCTAAAACTGACAAAGAATTCAGTGAGTGGCCAATAAAATATGTGCTTAGTCAGCAAAGTTTGGACATAATGTGGCATTCAAATGTTGCTCAACTGGTATTCACGGCAGGGCTTCTTTTGTGACAACTTGTATTGCTAGTAATGTTTTTGGACAAAGTACACCTTGTTCCAGACACGTCAAATAAAATAAACTAACATAACTTTGTATATATTAGCCAACAATTCTGTTTTATTAATGTTCAAGCCAATACTTCCCTCCTCACTCCTCATGCAATATTATTTTCAGCCTCAAATACATGTTGGATATGTCCTTTCAGCAATGAGTATAAAAAGCATTGCTGATATTATATATAATCAATTCTATACTATGTGGTGTACCAGCAGAATTGGGATAGGTTTTTTGACTAACCTGTTCAATAACAATCTGTTTACAGTGCAATGGTATTACTAAGGTTTTATCACTACCCTCTCTGTGTGTGTGTATACAGTATATATTCTGTATATTCAGTATAAGTATGTAATAATAAAGTATAAATCCCAAAATAGCACATGAAATAAGGAATAATCTCCCAGCCTACCTCTGATGCATTGAAATTCAATGCTAGCTCCAGCAGTGTTTGTGCATGGGTGGTCAAGCCGTGGTGTAGCAGCAGGTTAGCAGCGTTGGTGAGGGACAAGTGGCGGTGGGAAGGTGGGGCTGAATTCAACACATGGCGCAGGCACATCAGGGCGCGGCTACCGTTGCCTTTGGCCCGCCAGAATAGAGCTGCCTCGTTCTGGACCTGCCAGCGGGGTATAGTGGCCTATATATACAAAAAAAAAAAAAAAAATCAATGTCTTAAGATGGTTTCACACTATTGCCACTGGGAGCAAGTTAGAGCAAATAGATTGTGATTCATAATCAAATTCTCAAATTGAGTTTTTCTCAACAACCAGACAACTCTAGTTTAAGTGTGTCAGCATTGACTCACTAAAGGGTCCTGACCCCATCCTACATATCAGTATCAGGGTCGAGCCTTGCATATTTTACTGGACCTATATATCTGCTAAAATAAAACTGATCAAACCTGCCAAAATAAATACTGGTTGTTGTTAGGTTTGTGTGCTCTCTCCAAGTGGGTGTCTGTACTCTCTATGTCACACCACTGTACAACATGTGTGAATGTTTTTGTAGTCCAAACTTCAACAGAGTGACACATCTTCTCTCTAGTGGATCGCATCATATCAACTTAAGGAGTCACATTTTCTCAGTTAAGCGTTCCTGATTATCATACCTATAATAAAAACTTATCAGCTTAATAGTTTTGAACCTGCGATGGACTGGCGACCTGTCCAGGGTGAACCCCGCCTTTGCCAAATGCCATCTGGGATCAGGATGGAAGGATGGATAGTTTTGAACCACGACCTTCAGTATTTGGATCAAGTAGCTTGTGAATTGTGTCATATTTAGTAACTTCAGCTGTTTAAACAGCATTTAGGGAAATATAAGCATAGAATCAGAATCGGTATTGGAGATTACCGTTATATTAAAGAACTCAGTACTGGGGTCAAAAAAATGTAATTGAGACATCCCTACTTAAAAGGTAAGTTTGCATTCAATCATTAGAAGAAAATGTGTTACCACATGCCACTCTCACTACAGGTTTACACTTTCAAGCATTTCACACTCGGTAGTGAGATACATTATTGTGCTACGAGAGCAGAGGACTGAGGGGCCCTCTTACTTGTTTCATAGCTTGAGCTATTCTGGAGCCAATCTGATCCAGCATCCATCCTCCACTACGAAACTGCAGTATCTGTAATCACACATGGTAATATCAATGATTAAGATCAATGATTCTTTTGCACTGTTCCACATACCATAGACAACACTCGTACACACACACACAGACATACAGAGTAAGGGTATAGTAATTCTGTAAATATATTGTACATGGTACACATCCATCTCCAGTATATTCCTATTCAAATCACACACATATACTGGATATAAATAATCAGGCAGACAGATACCTGGGAGGCAAAGGGATCTGGCAGCATCTTTTCCTCCAGAGGCCAGTCTAGTGAGGCAGGCAGGAGGTCTGGATATGGTTGGGGGACGGGACCGCAGTTTGGCAATTCTGCTGTCAGAGGACTGCTGCTCCCGTAGAGGAGAGTTGCCACTGGGCTGAATATACAAGATTAAAGACATTACACTCACATCATTTTTATGTGATAAGTTTTGATATATAACTTTGGAGGCAAAATCTGACTTAATGAATTCAAATCAGTATTCTTTGCCTTGGTGTGTGCTGCAGTTTGGACGATCATTCTGAGGAACCTCAAACTCAAGTGGAACGCACTGTATCCACTAGGGCTGGGACAATATCCCTACTGTATCTCTGGATATGATACTTGAGTGCCAATTCTACACGTATAGCGATTCGATATTATGTATTAATATGATTTTTGTGAACTATTTTAACACTTCTTGTTGACTCATACACTTCTAGGTACTTTTACTTTGGAAAATTAATATGGTAAGATTTTCAGTGTGTGTAGTCAGAAATGTCCTGAAATCAATGTCAGGAATTATTTCTTATACTTTTGCAACTCAAAAATCAAAGAATAAAGATTAAAGACAATAAAAATTTAAATGACTGTCTTTTCCAAACTGTAAGGTGCACTTAAAATGCTTTAATTTTCTCAAAAATCGACAGCGCGTTTTATAATACAGTGCGGCTTATTTATGAATTCTGGTTGCGCTTACTGACCTCCTTGAACCAATTTTATGTGGTACAGGGCGCTCAAAAATCTGTCAGTGTTTATTATGAGTTTGGTAAGCTTTGAAGCTGCACCATTGGATGGATTGTCAGAGCTTAACGGTACCAGTAGTCAGGCGCCTCGCGGAGTAATACTACTGACAGTAGTCAGGCGCCTCGTGGAGTAATACCTACTGACAGTAGTCAGGCGCCTCGCGGAATAATACCTACTGACAGTAGTCAGGCGCCTCGCGTAATAATACCTACTGACAGTAGTCAGGCGCCTCGCAGAGTAATACTACTGTTATTGTGCTTCGACATATAGGCACCGTAACATTATCATGTGTGTATAAGGAGCCAAAATGGCAGCAGTGAAGAGACATGCTGACGGGGTGGATTTCAAGCTTAAGGCTATCAGTCACGCAGCAGAACATGGGAATAAAGCAGCAGGTAGAGAATTTAATATTAATGAATCAATGGTATGGAAGTGGAGGAAGCAAGAAGATGACCAGCGCCAAATAAAGAAGACCAAACAGAGTTTCAGAGGGAACAAAGCAAGATGGCCACAGTTATTCAACAGAGAGCAGCAGGTATAAGTGTCTCTACAGACTTTCGAGGAGGTCCTTCTTCGTGCTTTCGTTTTATGAAAAGGCATAATCTCTCCATATGCACAAAATCTAGCATCTTGCAGCAACTGCCAAAGGATTACGAAGAAAACTAGCCATTTTCCGCACCTACTGTAAGGACAAGATCACTGAGTGAGTGGCTGAGAGAAATCAAGAGACCTAACGGCTTTTTCCACAACTCTCCGCCCCTACTGAGCTGTGACTCCATGCATACCCATCTCACCGACACTTCAAAACGAAAGTGAAGAAGACTAATTCGGAGCTTGCCGTCATTCCAGGTGGATTAACTAAAGAACTCCAACCGCTAGATATCAGTGTCAACAGGTCGTTCAAAGTTAAACTGCGAGCTGCGTGGGAGCGTTGGATGACAGAAGGCCAACACATATTCACCAAGACAGGGAGGCAACGCCGGGCCAGTTCCTCCACTATCTGCCAATGGATCACGAAGGCAGGAATCATCACTGAACAGCTAAGTAACAGCAACCAGACTGACTCAGATAATGACCAGATGAATTCGGGCTGCTTGATGCCGAAGTCGCCCAACTGTTTAACTCAGACACTGATGATGAAGGATTTGTTGGATTTGTGGATGAGGAATGAACTGAAAAAAACTGAAAGTGAGTGTATTGTTTTGTATTTCGTGTGTTCCAACTGAAAAATGTTGAGAGTTATTGAAGTTATTGAGTTGTTAAATTAATAGAATCAAGTTTGACTTATCTGACCGTTTTGTTTCGCTTATAATCCGGTGCGCCTTATATATGAAAAAAGACAGTGATATTGATATTTATTGATAGTGCACCTTATGGTCCAGAAAATATGGTAGTGTTGTTTTCTTTTTAATTTATGAGGGACATGTAATGTTTCATACTTCTGGTGAATATAATCTAATCAATCTTATTTACAAATATGTATTTTGTATATACAATACCCTTTATTAGCTCCTTATTTTGAAAACCAGACATACTCACACATGGCCAAAGTATACTTCCGCCAACTTCACCAATTCCATCGCTAGTTTTCCCATCAGGTCCATTCTCTTTATACATTCATGGTCAGCTCCACTGGGAACGTTTGAATGCATTTAAGATAAATGTCAGTATATGGGCGCTCTACAGTTGTAGCGTTGGCTGTTTTGACCAAGGATATGAGAACAACGGCTGGCTTAACTGCATGCTACCGCAATACGATAACGTTTCCTGTTCATGACAGAGTTAGCATGCAGCTTTAGCTGTGATGTCCAGCTCTGCTTTTCCCGATGATGTGTGAAGCCCAGTGTTTCCTTCCTTTACTGGATGTGTAGTGCTGGATTTAACATGTGAGGGTGCAGGGCATATCCATGTGGGCCCTCCCGTTATATACTTCCTTGTTTCGGCTCGCTACGGTTTGTTTTGCTCGATAGATATGGAACAGATATGACATCACGTTATTCAGACTACAACAAAAAAAGACTAACTTCCTTTTACCTCCACATAGACTCAAATGAAGCAAATTATGGCATTTAAAAAAATCCATTTAAACAAATAAAAATTTTTTAAAAATTAGGATACATAGGTGATTCAGTTTTTTCCCCCCACAACTCAAACCCACAAATCAAACCCATCCAGGAACGTGTGCTGACCTGAGTCCCTGTGTTTCAGGTGGAAGGTAGTAAGTTGGCAGCAGGTGAGCAGGGGGAACACTTGGGTACTCGAGGGCACAGTCAGTCCTCTGAGGCCACAACATCCTCTGTATGTCCTAAAATGAAAAAAAAAAAAATTACAAAACAACTGCATAGAAATTGATTGAAAGTTAAATTTATTTCAGTCTGTAAATAATTACGCAAACAACTATTGGGGATGAAAATTGCTCCCAACAAAAAAGTACATAAAAATGGCAGTAGTTCCATCCAGGGGAACATGACTCGAGAACTGGAGGGTTCGCCGGTTCAAGTCCCTGCACAGACCAAGAGCAGTGTGTGGACTGGTAGCTGGAGAGGTTTGCCTCCTGGGCACTGCCGAGATAACCTTGAGCACTAAAAAAAAAAAAAAAAAAAAATGCTCCCTGGGCGCTATATAGTAGCTGCCAACTGCTCCTAAGGATGTGTTAATGCCGTAACTAAATTTCGCTGTGTGCTGTGCTATGTACAATGCGTGACAATACAATTGCATTCACGAATGGGGCTGACTTTTTCTACAGACCGAAAATGTGTAGACTTAACCTACAGCTTACTGTGCCTACATTTTTACAACACACTACCTCTTTGGTGCCAAAAATGACAAATTTTAAACTACCGCTACATACCATTCTGATCAGACATTTTCATATTTGTCTATTACATTACCAAGAGTTTGAGTCAGTCACTCGGTTTTCAAGTAAACTGCAACTTTTTCTTAAATATTTTTTGACTGTCCTCACATTCATCATACGCAAGACGAAATGCAATCCAGCTATTTTACAGTAGCATAACTTTGTTTGGCAGATCCAGTGTGGTCTCTGAATTTTGTTGAGTGTGCTATAGCAATGGGGAGGTATCATTTTTCCTTTCGATTTTAATTTGACAGTGTAGCTGATCTGCAAAAAAATAATTAAAATGTAAAAAAAAAAAAAAAAAAAAAAACACTAATCAAATGTAGCCGTCTGTCTTGCCTGTGTGTAATCCTGATGGCCGCCCCAGAGGGCAGCAGCAGGGTCCTGGTCTCCGGACACAGAGGGATGGAGCTGGGGGCTGGCTGCCGTCTGGTTTGGGTTGCGTTCTGACACAAGTGCCACGCTGGAAGCCACTGACACCTCCTCCCCAAACTATGAACGGAGAGAGAAACAGAAAGAACAGAGAAACAGAAAGAGAAGGAGTATTTTTCATTGGTAAGATTCCCTCGCTGGTTTACTTTTGTTGATACGGATCCACTGAAACTGACTGGTTCTTTTCATAACAAAACAGAATTTCAGGAGACAACTTGAGCTAATAATCACCAAGTACATTGTATTATTTCAAAGACTCACTTGGACGTAGTGGACATGCTCAAAGAGATCACCACGGTGATAGCGCACAGGCAGGTCAAAGGGGCAGTAGAGGCTGCGCTGCTGCTGACCCAGCCGACACATCTGATGGTTCCCTGGAGCACATAACACACAACACTCAGGTGCTGCTTTACACTGCCCAATCAAGGTATGTGTATGTAGCAATATGTATGAATATCAAAGCTAGATTTATGTGCCAACACATATTTCTCACACAGTAAGTTGTTTACTCTTGCCTCTCATGAGTTCCATACAATCACATTTATCTCGACTCTACAGCATTGCTACTTTTGTTATGTGAAGCCAACGCTAAATTGATATATATCACTTTACAGCAGAGCACATGCCTGATCATCTCACTTATTTTACACAATTATCAAGATGTGCCTTTAGCATACAACATGCTAAATCACAGCCAGCACAAGTCGACACATTTGTTTCTGACTAACCACCACATTTAGCTTCTCTTTTAGTCGAGAATATAATATAAGAGAAAAATCAACAGCGAAAACCGCATTTTTTTAATCCAGAATGGACAGACTCTTACATTTTCATTCTTCCCACAAGCAGTTCTCTCAGAGACTGTGGCAATTATTAAAAGTGGTAATCTCTGTTTTGAAGTGGAGGCTGGCATCTTCCAAGACCTTTTCCGACCTGTATAAATGCTATTTGGTGCTTTGCTTCCTCAGCTCTCTCCGGGCTTTTTCCTAGTTCACAGCTTCCATCAAGATACAAAACACACATACGCAGATCCATGCTCATACGCCAAAAACACACTCGCCCAGGAGAGTGTGTCTCTCAGAGGGAGAGAGCCTCAAGAGGATCGAAATGCCAAAGTGAGTGTCATGCTAGCCGATTTAAAAAAGGACAATTAATATTTATACTCCATGCTGATGATATAGTCATTTACTACATCCCATGTAGAACAAGCTGCAGTACAACCAGTTAGTGTTGTGACGATACCAACATTTTGGATGTTGGATGTTTGATACTGGTACCAACATGTTATTTTGATACTTTTCCAAAAAACACATTAAACATCATTAAATTAAATAAAATACCATAAAGACAGGCTTTTCTTTTACAGAATTTTAACATAAATAAAATAAATCAAGCATAAAATACGATTCAAAACACTGCATCTTTTTTGTTATTTTGACCAGTTGTAATTTTTGTGAGAAACTGTTATCAGTAGTTTATAGAATGAAACAAAAACATTCATTTTACTCAAACACACATCTATAAATAGGCTAGTAAAACCAGAGAAAACGATAATTGCAATGCAGCTTTAATTTTGTTCCACAGCTATTTTTGTGGAGACTGATGGGGGCTGGCGTTTTGCTATGAATGAGGCTTTTATTCATGGGTATATCAGTTATTACCTGTCGTTCTCTGAACTCCTTGTGCAGGTCTGGCTGCTTATCCCTTAAATGTTTTGCCAAGTTGGAAGTGTTTCCACTCTTGGCCAAACATGTTTTATAACACCGTTTACACTGTGGTGCTTCGGTGTTAGTGGCTTCACCATGCTCATTTATTCTGAAGCCGAAGTCATTCCAGATAGCACTTCGTGCTCCTGGTTTCTCTACGAGTTGCGGCGCGTTGAGGGTTGCGGTAGCTGCCATCCTCTCCCTGCTCCTGTCTTTCTCTCTTTCTCTCCCTCTGTCACCAAGCTTTCCTCCTTCTCTGTTTGCTTCTAAACACTGCTCACCTCAGATCAAATTATAATGCGGTTGGTCTCATCCAAACGCAGTATAGTACCGTTTTAAATGCATCATTCGGCCACACCTATTCTACACACAAAATCCAGAAAAGTAATACACCCCTTGCACATCTCATGACTGTTAGAAGTCTTTTCAGTTCTATGTTCATGGCATCTTACCAAGTTGGGCTTCCTTGGCCATCTGGGTCTCATGGATAATGTTGCGCAGGATCTGTTCTTCCTGCAGCAGCTTGTGTTTGTCCAGTGCCTCCTGTTGGCGGAGGTAGTGGTCATGTTGCTTCTGGTACTCCTTCAGTTCATTCAGTGTCCGCTGCAGGGATCTAAAAATATAGTAAAATGAGGAAGGCATATACAGGACAGGAAGAGAATAGCAGGGAAACGAAGCATATCACATGACATATTATAACCACAAGACCTGTGTCAAAGCCTCGGTATCTGCACAATATCCACTCTGCATTCTTGAGTAACACAGACTCTCTGCCAGATCCAGGGACTTTTCTTTTACTAATATACTCTGACTGCCCCATTGAGGGGTCTAAGAGCAAGGACAATTTTCCCAGAGGGAAAAGTGTTTTAGTTTTTCTCCCCGACATGTTCATGAAACTTTAGACCAACCAATCTTTGCTGTAACATAAATACTGAGGGCAATCCCAGGTACACTTAACTGCTTATCAGTTTAAAATAAATATGACTTCAGTTCTACCATTGTCATTTTTCAAGGATTGTTTTGCACTAAACAGTGAAAAGAAAGGAACAAAATGCCTTCTGAGATAACCTAACCCAGGGTAAATTATTGTTGGTGCCTCGCAGTTGTTTACAACGGGACATGTTTGGAAATGTCTTGATATCATAATGAATATCTTGACCAATAAAAGTGTGTATGTATGCATGAGTGCTTGCCTACCTGTGCTGGGCTTCCAGACGCTGCTCCAGCTTTTGCTGACAGAGCACAGCATGCTTCCTCCTCAGGGCCTGCTCGAAGCCTGGCTGGGCCTGCAGTGCCTGCTCGTAACACAGCACTGAGTGGTTGTATTCCCCAAGCATCTGGTCAGACAGCAACAGAGAAGGACACAAACAGTATAGCAGAGGTCAAACTGATTTGTTTCAGGCAGAAATCCCGCTGTTATATAATTACTAAGGAACTACAAAGACTAAACATATACAGAGTACCACACACTTCTGGAACAAAGCATTTGGGACTCAAAAAGAATTGTCACATAAATTTAAATGAACTACAGTGCAGCTGATTTGAGTAAGTCCCTATAGTAACAAAAATCGTGTTCTTTATACACTGTACCTTTACATTCAGGAAATAGCACCTATGCAGTATTTGCACTGACTGAAAGAAGAAAGAAGAAAGAAGTTGCTGACAGCTGAATTCTGTCTCATTTGTCTTATGGGAACCCTGAGAGTCAACTACAGACGGTTCTGGCAAAAACTGAATCAAAGGCAACTGGACTTGGATTTGTCTCTGAAGACATTTCGCCCCTTATCCAAGTGGCTTCATCAGTTCGAACGCTACAGTCTGACTAGTCCCCACTAGTCTGATCCGGATCAGGCTAGTGGATACTGTCTTCAGAGACAAATTCAAGTCCAGTTGTCTTCGATTGAATTTTTGCCAGAATGAATATGCCCCGGATGATAGAGAACCTCCACAGAACTACAGACGGTGAGGTCATTATCAATACATTTGCCACCACTTCAACACCACTTTCCTGTGAGCTACTGTAGCAATACTGTAGCAGGAGTTTAGATAGCCAAGTCCCAGTTCTCTTTCAAATAGTTCTGCATGGCACACTTAAACTATCTGGCTTTGTATGTGTTTACTTTAACATATGCACACACAGTGTCAAGCTTATCTTCTGATCCTGTTGAACAAACAGTTAATGGCACATTTAATGGTTAACCAGATGGTAAGTCTGTGGTTTAATTGCACAAGTGTCTGACTTACAGCATAAATGTTGCCAAGGGTGTAGTGGCTGGTGAAGAGGTCTGATGTAAGGTCCAGGGCAGCGTGGGCAAGGATAGCAGCATCAGCAGAGAAATGGGCACGGTGCAGGATGTTGGCCATGTTGACCAGGGCTACATCCTTGTGCTGCCTACAAGTATAACACACACGCACGCACACATGAGTATGTGAACACCTGTGAGCAGTCTCACACAATAAACAGTACATACTTTTGCAGTGGCCTTCCGACTAGCCCGACATTACCTTGGGGAGAAATGCAGAGCACGCACAACACAGTCCACTGCCCTCTGAGGCTCGTTCTTCATACGCCAGTAAAATGACGCCATGTTGTACAGAACCCAGGATGATGAGTTCTGGAATACACAATCATAAAGATCTGCAGACTTTAAACAGCTTCAAAGGAAGCTAACTGTTAGGCATCTATGGAATCTTTGTTTTTCCCAATATAGTTTTGCTGCATTTAATCTTGGTCACATGTCTAATTACACTGACTTGCTTGTGCTCTGTGTGTCTGGGCTTGTCCTGACAATAGCTATTGCTTCAATATACTGGTGTCAACATTAACCCATCTTCAAAACCACACAGATTTTCTGATGCTGACTGAGAGGATGGCAAATAAATACACATGTATACAGGAAGGGTGTAAGATAATATCCATACACAAGTTTTGCAATATTAGGTTTTGCAAAACTGTATATGTGTTATGTAATGATGTCATACTTAGATGTTGTGAAGGAAGCTAAGTAAGTTTACGAAGTTACGCTTGATTTTGGCGAGGAAAAACTGGAATGGCCATATTTAAAGGGGTCCCTTGACCTCTCACCTCAATATATGGAAATGGGTTCTATGGATACCTATAAGTCTCACCTTTACATACTGTACATGCCTACTAATTCTATGCAGTTTCGGGCTAAAAAACATGTCATTTTTGAGTGCAGTACAAACATGTTATTTTTACCTTTACTAAAATGGTGTATTTGAAAATGTCTGCATACTGGGGTCCCTAAACAGTCTTTGAATTACATAAATTGTGTATGACTGAAAAGCTGAGACTCTTGTGGATCCAATGAGTCCAACTGTAGTCATGTGTAATGAGGTTAGTCCCCACAGTAGCCATTTCACAGTGATTTTTTAAAAAATTGTATACATATGGTGGTGTGTTCTTTAGACATATGCATATACAAAGAAATCCTAAAAAGTACTGCTCTCCATTTGCAGATATTCTATATTCTCCATGCTTTACCAGGCTTCTTCTGAATCTTTGCACATTCCATGCTTTTGTCCAATATCTACAAAGGGGATAACTTTAATATTTGTATAGTTCAGTGAGGCAAAGTTGTACAGGCAGACCTTACCCTCAGTAACCCTTGATGGATGCGATGGCCCACCTCATCAACACTGCGGCCAAGCTTATGTGACAATGAACTAAAAATTGGATCCTCCTTGGAAAGCAGCGGGGAGGTCAAGTTTGCCCTCTCCTGCACACCCTGAAACAGACAGACAGGAAGTCACAATTCAGTAAAGTCAGTACAGTTCAGTTACTTGGAATTTTACCATGTGATCAGTCACACAAAGACTACATGTCTGCTGTGTGCATAATAAGAGCTCACCTCTCACCTGACAGCAGGACCAACTGAAATTCTCAAGTACCTTACAACTAGTTAAACAACATACTGACTTCCAAAGTACACACTTTAGACGTCTCTGCAACATGTACAGGTGACCGCTCACTGGATTCTTAACCTGATAAGGGATAAATGGGTGACTGAATGAAATGTGGCAAAGTGATCTGGGTTTTCCACTCTGTTGGCAACTAAACATCAACTTTATTTATTATTACTTGCCCACAAAATCGCCACTGCCCTTTCATCTAAGGGCCTAATTTATAAAGATGTTGTTAGACTTGAACGCAACCTTAAGATACAATCAGGTTGATCTTAAGCTCCAAAGACAAAGATTACAGTGATTTGCATATCTCTACAGTGGCATTTTTATTGTTAAAAGGGTCACAGAATATAAGTGTCCAGATGAAAGATTTACATTTAAATATCATACAAACATCCTTGTAGATAAACTGCGACAGAAGCTTAGCTTTTTGCACAGAAACAAAACCAGCTTCCCTCTGAGCTCCTCTTTGTTTTAGTTCTGCATTATTGGGATGTAATTTATGGACATGTAGCTGCCTCCACTCTAGCCTTTAGATTACATTTCCCATTAGGCTCTTAGGGTCATTACTGGCGATAATTACAAGACTCTCTACTGCATTTCATTTGATAAGGTCGGCTGGGCTTCTCATTCTGTGAAACTTAATAAACTTCAGTCTTCATAAATCTGCAAAGTCTTTGTCAGAAAAGGGCCAGCTTTATATCTTATCTTTGGTGCTCTTGAATTCTGTCCATGCTGAACTTGCTCAAGTGACCAACTGATGCTTCAGTAACCCTGGAGCAGAACTGATCTAAATAAGACTGCTTTTCCTGTTAACACACTGAATAATAGGACAAAACTGCAAATCCAAACACTGTAATCCCCACTTCAAGACCATCCATCCATCGTCAACCGCTTATCCCGTTGGGGGTCGCGGGGGGCTGGAGCCGATCCCAGCTGGCATTGGGCGAAGGCAGGGTACACCCTGGACAGGTCGCCAGTCCATCGCAGGGCACATAGAGACAGACAACATATAGACAGACAACCATTCACGCGCACATCCACACCTACGGGCAATTTAGAGTAATCAATTAACCTAAACAGGATGTCTTTGGATGGTGGGAGGAAGCCGGAGTACCCGGAGAAAACATGCAAACTCCACACAGAAGAGCCGCAAGCTGGAATCGAACCTGCGACAGCGCTAACCACTACACCACCGTGCAGCCCCACTTCAAGACCATCTTTGATAATCATCCCATATCTGCCTATGACTGAGTTAATTGTTAGCCCATTTTCTGGTTGTATAGTATTCTCTCCTGTATGTCTCTGTTCTTTCATTATTTAAATCATTTCCCACTGAAACTGTAAACAGTTGTTGCAGTGTTGCTGCAAAATGTCAGCTCGGCCAAATTAAAGGTTACATACAGAACATTCCCAACAGGATGCTTACATTTGATGAATAAAAAATGTTAAATATTAAATAATAACTGTTAGGTTAAGCAGCTATGAGTTTCAGTTTGAACCAAGTTTAAGTTGGTGTACTAATTCTAACAAAATATTCATTGGGTGATGAAAGCAACTGAGATGGTACTCAATATCGTGAGTCATTCCCATCTTGTTCCATTCTGAACAGACTATTGACAAGTCTGGCCTCTACTCACCCTGAGATGCTGGAAGGCATGGATACTATAAGGTAGTTCAAATACTTTCGCACAGTCAGGTTTTTCTAGATCTGGGGGAAGAGCTGACCGGGAATCAACATAGTCTTCAAGGCTATAGGAGGAGAGCAGAAAATCTCTTTAAGATGACAATTTCATCATAATCATAAACACAATGTAAATGATGCTTTACTTTAAATTAACACTGTATAGAGAAATAATGTTGCATTAAGGTTTTTTTTTTTGAGGAGAGCTTACCTCATGTCTTTGCTTTCCAGGGAAATATAAGTGCCATCATACAGGTCCAGGTCTCCCAGGGGTACCTTAGCCATGACACAGTCTGCATCTTCTTTGTAGTGTCTCTGCTCCAGCCCTGTGTCTCTGTCCTCGTTCTCCTCAATGTGAATCTTCTGCGCCACTAGCTGCTTCTGCTCAACAATAACCAGGGACAATCAGTCAGTGAGGACTACTTAACTCACAGCTGACAAAATAAGTCACGCTTAACAACAAATAAAGCAAGAGAATGTTCCCACAGAACTGAGATATTGTTTCCTCTTTTCTGCACAAATTAATATGAAGGCAATAAACTGTCAAGCACAACAGGAACCCAAAGAGAAAGACACATTTTTACACGAGGCTGACAAAGTGAAACGCACACACCTCCAGCTTCTTGAGGTAGTTAACACGAGTCTCTTGCCTCATAAAGATCACAACGTCATGTGGGTGCTTCAGATTCAAAGGTGAGTCAACCTGAAATAAAAAGAGCGCGTTATGGACTTGCATAGAGTTAGAACATTCATGTCAGTCCCAGTGAGTGCAAAACACATTAAACCAGTGAATTAATCTAAGAATAAGACAGTAGATTCAAGCTCTATTGAGACATGTTGGAAATAGCCTATCCAACACTAATTTCAGATGTATACATTGCAAACTCAGCCTTTTAGAGCCCCAAAGCCTGTCACATACACATTAACTCGGTCTTTATCTTTAGCTAAATGAAGGTAGCAGTTTGCTGGCAGTTATCCCCAACCATCGTTATCTCTAACATAATAACTAAGCGGTTTCCAACGCGGTCGTTCATATGGGCCTGTAATATACTGGTCATCTTGACCTCACCTAACAACCCAACGATAACGTCAAATTTGAAGTAGCTCGTGTAAGCTAACTGACTTAGCCAAAGTAAATCGTGTTAATGCTACTTTCTTGTTGTATGTAACGTTATCGACGCTGTCAAACGAGTCTTGTTGAGATCATATTATCTGCTAAAAGTACGTTGTCAAACCACATAACAAAACGTTACCGTTAATGCTAACGAATATAGCTTTTAGAAGCTAGCCACCTAACGTTAGCAGGTCAATGAGCTAGCGTTATCTGTCATACTTGTTGTTGAATTTTCCCATCCTCTGTGACAACCCAGTGGGTCGTAGCTCCTCCGGAGTCCACTATAAGTACGCAGAGAAGGATGAAAAGCTTCCCCTGAAATGACGTTTTTCGCGAACAGTTGACACGACAGGGCAAAGACTCAGGACAGATTTTCCTGAGGTCCGCCATTTTTCTGTCTCATTTTGCTCTGTGGCAACTGCAGGCGCGGCCTCCGGCCGCGCGGCGGTGCTCGCGCCCGCACCCGACAAAAACTCAACAGGTCGTCACGATGACGTCTGGAAAAGAAAACAGGAAATTTTGTAGAAACGAAAAGTCCGAGGTGTTTTCAAGACAACGGTGGGTATTATATAAGAACAACATCTGCTTTCACACACACATATATATTAAATCGTTGAATGCCGCTGTCGCAGAAGAGGACGACTGTTTGGTGTCCGCGCTGTTTTTTTGGTCAGTATGTTTTAATCGCTCTTCAGCACAGGTTCAAAGTTGCAGTTCCGCATCCAGGGGCATGACTACCACATTAAGTGACAACACTGTTTATTGTGTGAATTATCCGTTATGAAACAATTTACGAAAGCTTCTCACTTTTAGCTAGGTACCACTTTAGTTAGGGCCTTGTTGAGTCATGCCAATTATAAAAACTAATGACTTAATCGTTACTTCCTATTATAGGTGTAACATTAGCTTTACGTTACCTCATCTAGCAGGAGTTAACAGAGCCAATGTCAGTAAGTAGCTAGTAAAATATATAGTGGATGTGTCGACATAAACGCAACACTTTCGACACCTCCACTTTATAGTTAACAGTATTTGTCCCTGGATGAATAGTATGAGTAGTATATGGGGTTTCTGTGACAGCTATACCGGTCTTCTTGAATATAGCTGCATTGTAACTGTGTTTTTAGTATTGCGTGTGCTACGCTACTAATCCTCACTATGTCCCCATATAAGGAGGTGCCCTGACCAGAAAACAAATATTCAGCTCACGTTCAGTATTCAGGATTCAAGATTCATTACTGTATTGCCATTTGCTTGATATGAATTAGCACCGGTGAGCTCTTGTAAAGTAGAAACCTCAAGATGTCACATAACCTCACTTCACTTCGACATAAATGTGTTTTTGACAGGTTTTCATGGTGTTATGTGTTTTATGACAATTTAAAGCCTAAGTGATGAATCAGTTATTTGAAAAAGTCTGTGTTGTCATTTTTGATACAGCTCATATCACTTTGTCCAGCAGTTTCCTTGGGTTTATGCCTTGCCATACCACACAGTTATTGCAAAGTGAGGATGCTCTTGATACTAGCATGATAGTCACATCATACCATACCACGATATTAGTGTTTCCTCAGTACTTTTGAAGTAATGACCTCCCACTCTAAGAGAGAGAGAACTATTTGCTGGAGCCAACTTAGAAAAATCATCAATATTTACGTACAATATAATGCTTCATTTCTTTTGCCACTTCCACCTTTTCATTGCCTATTTTTGTCTCACTCTCCACAGATGGCTTGCTTCGACAGCAATAAGGGGAGTTTGGAGGAGGACAGCTATGAAGGAGCTGTTGGCGGAGAGCTGTCCGGCTGTGCGTTGGTGATGTTGGAAAAGGAACGGGAATCCCTTCTCAGCCCTTCAGAGAGCCCTGGCACCTACATGAGCAGCTCCTCCACCTCCACTAGTCTTCAGGCCGCTGCCCCCCTCCAGGGCTATGACGTGGAGTTTGACCCACCCCTAGAGAGTAAATATGAGTGCCCTATCTGCCTCATGGCTTTGAGGAATGCCATTCAAACACCCTGTGGTCACCGTTTCTGCAAGAACTGCATTGAGAAGTCTATTCGGTATGCTATTGTGCAGCTCTCTGATAAATAAATGTGCCCTTTGCACAGTAAATGATGCAACATTTTGACAATAACTTTCCTGCTCAGATACAAAGCATCATGCAGAACCTGATATTTCTAATGCGCTTCATAAACTACTACTTACTTCTTCCTCTTGCAAAACAGTGATACAGGGCAGAGATGCCCTGTGGACAACGAAAGGCTGTTTGAAGACCAGCTGTTTCCAGATAACTTTGCCAAAAGGGAGATTCTGTCATTAACTGTTCGTTGTCCAAACTCTGACTGTGCTGAGAAAATGGAGCTCCGACATTTAGAGGTAAGCATTAGGCATCACTGATTTTGAATGCAACTCCACAACCAAGAACATGGAAACAGAAAAGTCAGCTTCACCATAGTCAGTACAAACTGACTGTTCCAACATTTCCTAACATTGTGCAACCATATAATATATATGTTAAGTGCCAAGTTAAGAACAACATCTTTCTCTGGTTAGACGATGAAATTGTCAAATGTGAACCACTGCTGTCTTACAGTTTCACTGCCTTATTTTCCTCCCAGAATCATCTGGCACAGTGTCAGTTTGCCACTGTGCCATGCCCACAGTGCCAACAGTCTGTGAGAAAGAGCCATCTAGAGGAGCACACAACTGTTGAGTGCCAGCGCAGACCTGTGTCATGTCCAGATTGTGTGGCATGCTTTGTTTATGAGGAGAGAGAGGTAATGTGGGTTCACTTATCCAATATCTTTTTTTCCAAAATATTTTTTTTCTCATAGGAAAATCTATACAGCTGCATTTTGTATCAGTGAGGATTAATCTCCTTATACTCTGTTCTGGGTGCTCCTTCAGCTTCATGAGCAGCAGTGTCCCTTTGCCAATGTGAAGTGCCAGTACTGTGAGATGGATCTCATCAGAGACCAGGTGAGTTATACAGTGTCTGCCTTGAAAAAGGCCTGTGATAAATTAAAATGTTTTACACAGTAATTGAGAATTGTTAATAAATTAAGGTAATTTCTATCATCCACTATTTCTGCAGCCAGTGTAATTTATGATGTTTAAATGGTTTTCTGTGTGATACAGGACATCTTCCAAGAGTTTCCTTATTACTTCTGTCCACAATTATATGGAATAACTGACTTGTTGAAATCCTGATTTGAAGTAGAGCTGTCAATCAATTAAAATATTTAATTGCAATTAATCATATGATTGTCCATAGTTAATTGCAATTAATCACATTTTTTATCTGTCATCTGTCACAATGTCATGTATTTAATACTCTTATACTCTTATCAACAAAAATACTTGCTTTATGAAAATGTATGTATGTATTTATTATTGGAAATCAATTAACAACACAAAACAATGACAAATATTGTCCAGAAACCCTCACAGGTTATATATGTAGCATAAAAAATAAAGTCAAATCATACATAACATGGCAAACTGCAGCCCAACAGGCAACAACAGCTGTCAGTGTGTCAGAGTGCTGACTTGACTAGGACTTGATCCAGACTGCATGTGATTATCACAATCATCATCATCATTGTGAATTTCTCCACTGTGGGACTAATAAAGGAATATCTTATCATAAAGTGGGCATGTCTGTAAAGGGGAGACTGGTGGGTACCCAGAGAACCCATTTACATTCACATATCTGGAGGTCAGAGGTAAAAAAAAAAAATTGACCATGCCAGTTTTTCCCAGCCAAAATTTAGCACGAGTTTGGAGCGCTATTAAACCTCCTTTGCAACAAGCTATTATGACAAGGTTGGTACCAGTGGATTCTTTAGGTTTTCTAGTTTCATATGAATCCAAATCTTCACTCTAGCTTTAAAACTGAGCCTGCTGCAACCTTAAAAATCATAAGTTGTGTTAATGTGTTAAAGATATTGGTGGTGTTAAAAACAGCTTATTGTGTTAACTTTGATGGCCCGAAAATGAAACTAAGTTGATGATATTTTTGTTTCAGATGGAATCTCATTGTGATACAGATTGCCCAAAAGCACCCATTGCCTGTAACTTCAGCACCTTTGGATGTAAAGAAAGGGTATGTGATCACATTCAAATCTTCTACACACTGTTAAAAATAACAATCCTTGAGAACTTGGTTTGTTACATGAATATTAGCCCTATCAGCAATGCAGACTAGATTTCACAAGGAAGAACTCGTTTCCTCCACAGATGCAACGTCACAACCTGGCTCAGCACATGCAGGAGTTCACACAGATGCATATGCGCTACATGGCCGAGTTCCTGCGTGGCCTCAGCCTCAATGGCACCACACCCAAATCCCTATGGGCGCTAGGACCCTCTGTTTCCTCGGATGATCAAGGAGCTTCAGCATCAGTGTCAGCCTGTAGCGGGCCCAGAGGAGCTGCAAGCTGTAGCAACAACTGTGCACCAGGTCAGCCTAGTGAGGAGATGCAGAGGATCAGGGAGATGGACAGACGGCTGGTAAGGCAGGATCACCAGCTGCGTGAGCTCATCATCTTAAAAGACACACAGGTAAAGAGTGCATGCGTGTGCGACTTGTATGGGTAATCATGGGATTTATGATCATACAGAATGATTTCACGTGAGCTAGTTGGTGTCTTTTAAAAGACAAAGACCAGCCAAAGAATCAAGCCTCATACTGGTACTCAATGGCTCAATGGTTTTACATAAAGTGATACTCCTATATTTCATATTTCATCACACCCTGTTTTTTTGGGTGAAAGTGTGAATTAGGAGAAGAAAGGAGATGTAAAACTTGCTCTATTGAAAAATATAGCTCTAGTAAAAATTAGGGCTGTCAATCGATTGAAATATTTAATCTTGATTAATCGTCCATAGTTAATTGTGATTAATTGCTCATTTTTGTCTGTTTGAAATGTACCTTTAAGAGAGATTTGTCATGTATTTAATTCTCTTATCAACATGAGAGTGGGCAAATATGCTGCTTTATTCAAATGTATGTATATATTTATTATTGGTAATCAATTAACAGCATGAAACTTATTGAAATTTATTGAATCACCAGTACTGCACTTAGCATAAAAAATATGCACAGATCATAACATGGCAAACTGCAGCCCAACAGGCAACAACAGCTGTCAGTGTGTCAGAGTGCTGACTTTACTATGACTTGATCCAGACTGACTGGGACTATCAGAAAGTGGGCATGTCTGTAAAGGGGAGACTGGTGGGGACCCAGAGAACCCATTTACATTCACGCATCTGGAGGCTCGAGGTCAAGGGACCCTTTTTAAAATGACCATGGCAGTTCTTCCTCACTAAAATTTACCACAAGTTTGGAGCGTTATTTAGCCTCCTTCATGACAAGCCAGTATGACATGGCTGGTACCAGGATCTTTGGGATCTAGCTTTAACACTGACTCCGCTACAGCCAAAAAAGTTTTGTTAATGCATTAAAGAAATTAGTGGCGTTAAAATGAATTTAGCCTTATTATCGTGTTAACTTTGACAGCCCTAGTAAAAATACATGATGTTTTAGCCATGCTGTCCTCAGATCATAGAGCAATATTGAGTTGGAGTTGTGTTTCCATTTATTTTCCAGATGGTTCATTTGTTCTGGCAGCACATAGTCTCAACCTGTTTGAGCACAGACAGTTTAACTGTGTGTTTGCACAGGACTGAGTTGAGCTTTTCAGTTGGCCGTCTTGTATTTTAATCAATACAGCTGTCTACACAGGCATTCACATTTCACTCGCGCTGTACCCTCATAAAGATGACCCCTTTTTTTTTTCCGTTTGTTTTTTATGTCTGTTTTCTTTCATTTTACATTCATAATTACAGTGATTGTGTTTTTGGCTGTGAATGCCTCCAAAACACAGGGGAGCTACACTCAGTACTGTGCCTGAACACATCCTGTGTAAAAACAGTTTTTTTTTGCTATGTTAATTTGCTACTTGCGCTACATACGCGCATTTGAACTTATTGTTCTGTGTCTTCCACAGGCTGGCCAGCTCGCAGAGATCCGGCGTAAAATGTCGATGCTGGAGGAGACCGTGAAGGAGCTGGAGTCCCAGCAGTGTCACGGTATCTTCATCTGGCGCCTCAGAGGTTTCTCTGCCCACCTGCGGAACCAAGAAGCTGGCCTGCCAGTGGTTGAGCACAGCCCCGGATTCTACACGGGCCGTCCGGGCTACAAACTGTGCCTCCGCCTACACCTGCAGACCCCCAACGCCCCGCGCTGCTCCAACTTCATCTCCCTCTTCGTCCACACCATGCAAGGAGCTTTTGACGGGCAGCTGACCTGGCCGTTCCAGGGTACCATCCGCCTCGCTATCTTGGACCAGGGACCCGAGGGTCAGCACCACATGGAGGTGATGGAAACTAAACCAGACCTGCAGGCCTTCCAGAAGCCGACCATCCAGCGCAACCCCAAAGGTTTCGGCTACGTCACCTTTCTGCACCTGCATCAGCTGAGTCAGAGAACCTTTGTTAAGGATGACACTCTACTCATCCGCTGTGAGGTGACGGCACGTTTTGACAATATGTTTCACCGTGAGGGACCAGCAGTGCAGCCACGAGGACCTGAGGCTTCAGTTTCAAGGGACTAAAGTCTTGCATCTTGTACCATGCGGAGATGTCATTTTAATGAACTGACATCAGGAGGAGTAACATTGATGTTCGCACCCAATTTAAAATTTGGACACTGCAAGTATGCTTATATTTATTTGTTTACCAACTTTTAAATGTCAGTGTGATTTTTGTTTTAATAAATATATACAGTACAATCCTTTTTAATATATTTGAGATGTGTGTACTCACCCATAAGGTACCAACGTCAGCATGCCTTATAAGTAGAATTTTTATATATAGTCAGTAGTCTTTATTCAGCCCATCATCACCAGTTTAAGATCTACACTTGATGTTTGCAGACTGACTCTTACTGCAAGAGTTTGTGCTCTTGTTCAGGTTGTTAGAAAAAGCACTGAATGTGAAAATTATGTTGAAGATACCCTGCGGAGTTTTTGACCACTGGTGACGCTATGGAGTAGAGCAGATCTCCATTTTATTTTTTATATCATCCTCTGAATATAAGACTTACACATTTATGCAGAGGGGCATACTTTCGCAATGACTGCAGGGTTGGTGGCAACAAAATGAAGAAAAAGGCAAACAGGTAAAACAAATCCCCCAGGAGCAGCGCTGGACTGTGTAGCAATTTTGATGCGGTGGCCGTTATGGAAATTGAAATTTTGAGTCCTGCAATGTGCTTTGATTAAAAAAAAGATATTTTCAGATACCAAATCATACACAAGGAGTGGCTGTAAAACAGTGAAGTGCCATAAACACGGATTACTTTAATTCCAACGAAAATAAAACATCTGTAAGGAGCTCTAACAGCATCTCATTTTCATAGTCAGTGCAACAGATCCAAGAACATGGTAACCTGTTTTTTTTTTTTTTTTTCTTGTATGCACCAGTTATGCAGCTTTCATTGGAATGAACAGGGTGCCATCTTGGATTAGCCCTTTCTTTCTGTGCTGAGTAGTATCATGTCAACTGGAGAACATGAAGCAGCAGTCAAAGCAAAGAAACAAATGTGAACATGTCCATCAAACAAAATGAGGGGTATGTGACATCCCTTGGTTTCATGGTATTAACACTGGATAGTTGGTGGCAGTAACACGGCAAGCAACTTAGAAATGTTCCAGCAAAAGATGAAGAAAACAACTACTAGATGTATGAATGGATATTTGGAAACTATGCAAAATATCCAAAAGTCTGCTTCGCAAATGTTTTATGAGGCAGGAAATACATTCAACACATTTGTTGGACCTCAAGGATAACTGGAGTGTATTTAATTAGAAACACTGACTGTAAAAACCCACAGGGCACCTTTTTAAGTAAGGTAAATTTAAGGAAGAGGAATAGCAAAGCATTCATTTGCATGCTAAATTCAGCATTCCATGCCTCACTACATTTGACTGTACTGTTCTTGGGGCGTCACTGTGGCACAATCAGCCTTTGCAGTTTCTGTTTACCCTGTTCCATCACCACTGCAGATTTTTATATACATGTAATACATCTATGCAGTACATACAGCTGTGCAGATTTGTCACTTAGCTGCCCATTTTGTCAGAATTTAGTGTGCCTTTCATACAAGTTCCTACCTATTTCATGAGTAGATAAGTCTAATATCATGAGTCAATGTCTTTACTTTACACCAATATGCTGCCTGTTAAGCCTTTACATTATCTTATTAATGTTTTGTATTTTTTTTTTGTTTTTTAGTTTTGTGTAATACCTGTAACATTGCATTGTTATGATGATTACTGTTCATGTTAATAATTGAATGATATTGTTTGCCATGAATAAGTATATGATCCAAATACTGATGAAAAAGCCTTAAATTAAAGCTAAGCCACTGTAGTGTCTAACATTTAATGTCTCGAACTGATTTGGACCGTACATTAAGACATGATGAGGAACTATACATGTACATATGTACAGTATGTACATGTATATATGTGTGTGTGTGTGTGTGTATATATATATATATATATATATCAGTATTATTAATTTTTCCTAAAATGCTAAATACAATTTTTTTGTCATTATGATTCAGTAAATCTTTTTAAACTCAAAGCTTGATGTGCAAGAAGAATGAAATGAATTAAGTTAATTTGTTTCTTAAGGTATATAACAAACTTCACTGCAACAACTCAAAAACCAGGGAGATGTCTGAATACATCCAACATCATTTTATTAATTCAAAATCCAACCAAATCAATGTCCCCTCTCCCCCAATTGCAACATCATCATACCTCAAAATATTCTAAAAACCATACACATAGTATCATAAATAGCTGTCTGCTTTCTAGCAGTTATTTTTTATTCATCAATGTAAGGGAATTTTTTATTGGCTCCATATCCTGAGTGACCTGATCTGGTTTCACCCCCTTCTTGTTTGACTTCTTCAGGTTGACTTTGAGGTGTGTCCGCAGTGCTGCTTGCCTTGCAGCTTGTTAGAGACACTGTAAATTGATGTCACAGTGATATTAAATTAGATTAAAATGCATACAGTAGTGCAACAGTATAATCACAGTATTCTACTGTGTTAGAATACAATAGTATTTTTGTTTGCTGTCACATGATTCTGAGCAGTGCTCGAAGTGGGCCAGTATGCAGCAGTATGCAGTACTGGCTCTTCATTTTACTCCTTGGTGTACTATGACTTTTTCGCTCTCTGTTTAGGCACAATTCACAAATATGTGGAATAGGTACATAATTAAAAGCTATGATCACAAACAGCAGTGACATTAGGTTGTTTCTAATAGATAGAGTGGATGGATTTTGAAATGTGATTGGAAGGAGGGAATTGAGGGGATTAAAACTGGGAGAACGAAAGGGTGAGAGGAGGGGAAGTCAAAGGCGTTCGTGGTATACATGTTTCATCATTTCAATAGAATCAGATCATTTTTTTCTATCACATAATATATAATTTATAGTAGATTATCAGTGTGTTTTCTTGCCAGATTCACTATGCTGTATGAACATAATGACTGTGGGGAGTACTTGGATGAACCGATGCACGGTTTATTTGTGAACAAATATATTTATCCACCCATCTTCAACTGCTTATACCGTTAGGAGTTGCGGGGGCTGGAGCTGATCCCAGCTGGCATTGGGCGAAGGCAGTGTTCACCCTGGACAGGTCGCCAGTCCATCGCAGGGCACATAGAGACAGACAACTATTCACGCTCACATTCATACCTACGGCCAATTTAGAGTCATCAATGAACCTAAACTGCATGTGTTTGGACTGCAGGAGGAAGCCGGAGAACCTAGAGAAAGCCCACGCTTACACGGGCAGAACATGCAAACTCCACACACAAGAGCCCCAAGCCGGATTAGAACCTGTGAGCCTCTTGCAGTGACGAGATGGTGCTAATCACTACACCACCCTGCAGCCCCAAATCTATTTAATTAAATATTATTTAAACATTTTCTGAATCATACACATCAGCTCTGCATGCATAAAACATAGTCCGCACCTATTTTTTTCCACTTCAAGCACTGATTATTAGTTAATCTGTTGTGTTTTAGTTTTGACTCACTTGGAGCTCTTGGAGCTTCTTTCCCACACTTAAGTGTGCTTTGGGCAAAGCATTCTGCCATCCAGGACAACACCTCGCCACAGTATCTGACCTAGGCAGAGCCAGACATGACTGAGGGTTAACCAAACTCTCTGGCAGATTAGTTAGTGTTATTTGAAATAGGCTTAGGAAAATGCAACTTGATAATGGATCACATGGTGCTGTTGAGGTCACTTTTCCAGGTTTACCTGAGCCTCCATGGATGTCAGTCGTTTCTCTTGGTCCTTGAACCCGCCAACAATCCTCAGCAAGCTCTGAACTCTTGGTAACAAACAACAATCAGTTAAAGGTGTTGATAGCATTTTCATGTGGATGAATAATTTAAAAAAAATCCACAGAGATTTTAAAAAGGTGCAGAATAAAAGTGTGGCTTTTCCTAAAAACTGTCGTGTGAATTAATCATTTAAAAAAAACTGATGGGTCCATAATGAATGTTTTGTTTATTTCAGATATCTGATGTTCAGTTCCCACTAGTGGAGGGAATGCACTGGAACGGGGAGCGAGAATGCAACATCTAGTGGCTGAAAGCGATCAGTGTTATCAATTGCACCTTTAAAATCATATTCACTTATGTAATCTGTCGGCCCGGTTCCAAACAACCCCCCTACACCTTCTCCCTACCCACTTCCACACTGTATGCACATTTGCGTGGAGTGTCCACCATATTAAGACCAAACCAAGAGGGAAGTTTGATACTGATATTGATACCACAATGGGGGAGGGTGTAGGAGCCGGACTGGAATTGGTTCGTAGTGTCCAGTAGAGATATCAGAGCTTGTTTGCTAAAAAGAGTAAAGGAAATCTTTTCATACTATATCACAGGTTTACTGATTTTTACAAAATTGCAAAATAACAGTTACTTCGAGGAGGTACTCTTGAGTCTCTCCTCACTGCTCTCCCCATGCTCGCGCTCCAGTTTGGCCAGGTAGTTCTCCTTCTGCACCGTCTCCCATGTTATCAGCCTCTGGTCCAGGCCCACTGGCAGCTCCCTCTCTGGCAAAACACACACAGCCACACAAGGTCAAGCAGGTGGAGGACAGAGAAAAGCACACAGTTTGTTTTCCACTATTTCAATGAATTTATTTTAGCCAGATAAGCCAAAATGGACTATTTCAACATATGCTTGAAATTGGTCCCTAAACAGTCCTGGAGTTACATAAATTGGGTATCACTGTAAAGTGAGACTTGTGTGGACCTGAGAAGCCCATTGTATTCATGTGTCATGATGTTAGACACCATAGTAGCCATTTCATTGTAGTGAGACCATTTTATGAAACTTGACCTCACTGTATAAAATGACCTTTAGGTTAATCACAGCCTTTATAACCACAAACTAACAAACATTCATAGGCAGACTGACAATAAGGAGGTTTCTGAGCAGCTTACACAACAGCTATAACCTTCATACCAAGATGCTCCTGCTTGGATGCCGGCTGCTTGACGAGGCTGAGGAGGAGCTGAGAGAGGTGGCTGATGATGATGAAGGGCGGGGCCAATGCTGGACGGCTGTGATATTCCACAATCAGGTTGTATCTCTGGAACTTCCAGAAGATGTCAGTGTTGCCCTGCACTACCTGGAATGTGTAGCTGCAAATGGTAAAAAAAAATGAAGCCACTCGCTATGTCAACACATGTCATCAGACAGACAAACACATGGAGGGTTTTCTGGATTCCCAGCTTCTTACCTGAACATGGCAATAAGCAGGTTTAGCAGCAGGACATTGGTGACAAGAAGGAAGATAACCAGCAGCAGAATGACCAGCCAGTTGGCGTAGATGTTAGGACATGGCGGCCGTAGGCCCATGATAATCTCCTCTGAGTCATTGGTGCAGTTAATATCAGGCATGCGAGCAGCTTTGCGCCATCAAATGAAGAAAATTAGATTAGAAGACATTTAGGCCAATGGAAAGCATCCTTGATTGCATACATTATTAACATGTAACATTCACACAGCAGTCACATTACACATTTTTCATGGATAATCACATATTTAAAAGTTCTGCTATACACCGAATGAATACAGAAATTTGCATCTACTGTGATTTACCATCTATTTCCTCCAGGGGGATCTGGCCAAAAATGTGCAGGTAGGGGCGGTACAAGGCTCTGCGAAACACCCAGTCAATCCTTGGGTCATTGGGGTGGAGAAGAGCCTGGGTGGCGACGCCGTACGCAATCATCCACACACTCAGGAAAAAAAAGGAAAAAGAAAACGTCCTTCATCTGTATGGGAGAAACAGACAGATTGTTGTCTTTTTAATGGGCTTCACAAGGTCTACAGTGTCTTCATCTACAACCATGAACCATGGACATTGTAGAAAGTAAGATTTCCATGTCTTTTCTGAGTATGAATCAGGTCTAAGTGCTCCTGTATATCGTGAAAGTATCAAAACAATCTATGGAGAAAGGCACAGTCCGTATTCAGAAACCCTGCCTTTAAATGATCCATCAGGGCTTCCAAGAGGTTGTGAGAACTGTGTTAACTATACAGCATAGACTGTATATAAGAAGTGAACTTTTAAAGCTTCAAAGTCAACATTTTAACCATCGCCTTCTTGTTTTTTTGCAGCCAGAAGCGACACAAGAGGGTGGAGCCAAAATGTTAAAAGGAGAGCCAAAATGTTACAGTTAACCTTCATGAGCTGAAAACACAGTGTGAAAGGGTTAAAGTTCTAAGAGTTCACCCACACCAACAACACCATGGTAGTGACCTGTCAATCACAAGGTAGCCACACCCTAAAGCATCCCCTGCTTTATGGTCTATGTGATTCTAAATGGGACCATAATTTACTAAATGAACATCATGCTGTATTGAAAAAGACTTGAAACTAGTGATTGAGACCATAATCTCATATTTACAATGTTTACTGAGGTAATAAATCAAGTGAGACGTTGGCTCATCTTCTCATAGACTTCTATACATTCAGACTAGTGCCCTGCGATGGACTGGCGACCTGTCCAGGGTGAACCCCGCCTTTGCCCAACGCCAGCTGGGATTGGCTCCAGCCCCCCTGCGACCCCTAACGGGATAAGCAGTTGAAGATGGATGGATGGATGGACATTCAGACTTCCCCTGCTGGCTGTTAGAGAGAATGCAAGTTTAAGGTGAATTAGCTTCACTTTTCGGACCTGGAGTTACCCACTGCTATACAGTCATCAGCAACAGTACAGATGTGTAAGACCAAAAAATGCTGACCAATCAGAGCAGACTGGGTTTTCCCACCCTAAAATGGAGCGTTTCAGACAGAGCATGATTACAAGTATAATCAAACAGTAGGGAAAAAATAAAGTTTTTGTAAACATGTTCTAGTAGAAACCCCAAATAGTATGAAAGTATGAACCTGAAAATGGGCATGATATGTCCACTTTAAAATTTTCATAATTAGAGTATTTAGATAGTAATGTTTGTTTTTTGTCACCATTCTTTCCACAATGATGATCTTGGGGCCCAGCTGCTTGTGAATCGCAAAGATGTGGATCAGACGCAGAGTGAATACCATGAAGTCTATGGCCAGAACTGTCCGTCCTGCCTCATACGTGTTGCTCGCCATCCTGCGAAATCAAAGAAAACGGACATTACTTACTGTGTGTTGAGTTCTTCCTCTAATCTAGAGCCTAATGTGTTATGTTATATTTCCTCAATGTCATCAATGTCATTTAATGCAAATTACCTGCATGAAACCCCAACAACAAAGAGTGAGATGGCAACCATGTCGCACTTGTTCCAGTTGTCCTCTACGTAGAGCTTGAACTTCTTCAAGATGTTCATCTCTTCATCTGTGAAGAAGCTCTGTGCCATACAAGACAATTTATTCATTACTAAAAGACATAATTATTTGTATTTTTTTAAATCATTCAACATTGACATTTCCAGAAACTTTATAGTTGGTATAAAAAGTATGATGTTGCATTAATTCCTGTTGCAAGACTGAGCCTTGCTTTCATTTTCATTTTTTTAAAATTGTGAGATCAATTAAAACATACAGTGAACAGTATCTTTTAATGTGTATCCTTGATATATATATATATATATATATATATATATATATATATATATATATATATATATATATATATATATATTTTAAAATATTGGGATGCTAATGAAATATTTGTTCTATAGGACATAAATATAAATAACATTACTTCAACAAATATTTCTATATAATAAACAAATGTTTCTAATTTTAGATTGTGTGCTGCTGTAAAGTTTACATTTCATATGCAAATGTTTTCATGTCCTAATAGTTCTCATTGTTTGCAGGTAAATGAGGCTTTAATAAACCTTTTCAACCTTTTTGAATCAGTAATATTTCTGTCATGTTAACATGTCCTCTGCCAGGTCATCACACTGCAGACCTGCAGAGAGTTAGCAGCTACACAGTCCTGCTGCTTTAGATGCACCAGCAGTGTCCCAAACTCTCAGTCCTGTAAAATGTCTCTTGCACTTAGAGTGTAAGGCTGAGTTGTTTCCTGTGGTTTGGACAGGGCACCTGTAAGTGCACCAACAAGCAAAGCTTGGTCCCTCGATGACACACTTGGTTTGAGAACAAGCTGATCCCTGATCCCAATGTCCCCCAAAACAGCCTTAAGACCTGAACCCTCAGAGACTCAACAGACATCACCTGGTAAATGGTGTGAGACGCTGTAAGTGCTTGAAATAATATAAATATGAATGGGACAGTGCTTTGCAGCAATATATCACGTTACTTTGATGATGCCAACTGTGGGTTTTTATTTTACGTTTATTAATGGCTATTGGAACATCCTCCAGGGTCTTGGGTGAGTTAACTGTTCAAAAAATCTTCAAAAATGTTTTTTTATCAAGCTTCATAAAACAAAATCAATAAAAAACTGTTGATGAATTAACCAGGTGTGTAATATAGTCTAATGCTTGCATTACTCTGATTTCATGTGTTTTTTATGGACCATCTTAAATCCGTAAAGCTTCAGTAGGGAGACATTTTCTGGCATCATTGGACAAAAATGCTATAATATCCTTTCAATATATTGTAACTCAAGTGTTCTGAGAGAAAACTAGACTTCTGCACCTCCTCATGGCTGTTTCCAGGCTTTAAAAAATCCAGCCTGTAATGGGAGACTTTGGCCAATCACAGGTCATTTCAGAGGGACAGCGTTCCTATTGGCAAACTGCAAATTTTCTCATTTTACAGCTAAACAGAAACTACAAGATGATTCTGAAACATCTGAGGAGAGAAATAATCATCACAGTAACACAATACTGATTCATATTTGATCAGCGCTGCCTAGTTTGACTGTTTCATCTGAGTTTGTGAGTGATTGACTGGCAGCCGCTCAGAGATGGCAGCTGGATGACAGACTCCAAATCAGCTCTGACTTTGTTTTCCTCTGTGGAGTCTTGCAGATGGACACCAGAGGACTTTGGAGGGACATGTTTTTCCTTTTCAGATTACCTGTCTCATGTTCTACTGTCAGGATACAGTGACCGTTTTTTAAACTCAGATTTGCTCCAATCTCACCTACTGCTGCTTTAATGTTAATGTTCTGTGCAAATTTAATATGCCTGGCTGAACACCCATATGCCATCCTCCTTATTTACCTTTGTTTTTTACGCCTCAGGGCTTCCCCTGGTAACCGTGGTAACCCTGTATTTAACATTACTGTGCTATGAATTGTGGGTAATTCCCTTAGGCAAAGTCTGCAGAAATGTGGACTTATAGAAAGTGTTTGTGAAGGGCTCAAAATGTTTGCAAGAGAGGCTCTTGGACTTGACGATTTGACAGTTGTACAGCCCTAAACCCTCACAGAATGTGGGAACACAGAGTGTGGACATAGGGATTGGACCATAGACCGGTGTGTAAGCTCTGACTGTCCTACCACAAAGTAGCAGTAAATGGTATGCAGTCTATATTACTATGCAAGACACAAAATGCATTCTCCCCCTTCCCATTTTGTTGTATTTGGTGACCTACACATAATAGTCAACATTGGCAAAGCGAAATGGTGGTGCCCCTTGCTTAGAGGTTTTGCGGACTCTGGGGCCTTTCAGAACAGGTGTATATATATATATATATATATATATATATATATATATATATATATATATATATATATATATATATATATATATATATATATATACTTTTTTCACATCACATCACACATTTCACATCATTTCTGTTTTGACTATGTTGTGTACATCAATTTCATAAAATCCAAATAATTGTTTTTATTATTTAGAAGTTATATTGATGATATTTTATGTGGACAAATCATTTTTAAAAATAATACATTTTAGAAAGGTGTTGAATGAAAGAATGGCTTTTCCTCAAACAAATTATTATGACTGCGTTTAATCATTTTAAACATTTTACCGGGTCCCACAAAATGAATGTTTTGTTCATGTTTATGTAAGACGTCTGACGTTGCATTCCCACTTCTAACAAGGCTTGCGAGCCAATAGTATAACAACGCTGGTGTCGCCTGGTATCGCTGAACTGTCAGTGATCAAGTTGCCAGTTTGTGGAGCGCTGTTTGGCTCACTTGGAGGAGCAGGTGCCCCATGTGCCCCATGTGCCAGGGCTAAGGTCTTTGCTGCAGTGGCCCTGGGTTCGAATCCTGCCTGGAGCCGTTTGCTGCATGTCATCCCCTCTGTCTCCCGCTTTGAACACTATCAATAAAATGAAAAAAAAAAAAAAAAAAAAAAAACTCTCCAAAAAAATAACACTGAGTTTGACACTGGAGTTTCCATCTGGCTGTCCAAAGAAATTGTACCTTTACTTTTGCAGGATGCAATGCAACATATTAGGGAAATTACTAACTCGGGGCGAATACTTTTGCAAGGCACTGTAAATCTGTTTCTACCAGATCAGTGCTCAGTGTGTCTGGGTCTTCCTTGGCTATTTATTTGCAGCACTGCTGATGGTGTCTGAACTTTTCGGGGAATAAATTATTTGCATATAAAGCTAGAAGTTTCTGTAAACTAGACAAAAGTTGTAGAGTTAGAGACTGAGAGTAAACTGATCAAATGTCATCACAGATGAATTGGTGTTAACTTCGTATAAGGTAGTGATATTATTAGTGATATAATACTGTAATAATAACAACAAGTGATTAGACTATTGTCAGGCTATTAAATAGACATTATCAGTCGCTATAAACCCCATAGATGTGGGTCATTAGGGGCCTTCTACACCCACTGGTAGGTTTATCATCTATTCACATGGTCGATCACCAAAAGAAGGTAGAAAAGACCTGACAGAGACCTCCAGCAACTGTAGTAATTATGACAGGAGCAGAAGCAGAAGTCAGGTGCTAACTCCATAAGGGGTGGAGACTGGAGAAGATAGATGGGACACAAAACACAGGAACATAGGGCTTTCACCCAGGAGACCGAAATTCACCCCCCATGTGAAACCAACGATGCATAGCTGTCTTTGTGTTCATAGATATTTTAACCCAAAACACAATGTTATATTTGCCTGAACTTAAAGATGTAGTTTTGTTGCCTAAACCTAAAGAAGCTGTTTTATTTGTGTTCAGAATGCAATGTTTCATTCATTATTACAACATACAGAAACACATGTTGCAGAATGTGTTGCTTTTAAGATTCACTTTCACTTTTCCAATCTAGTTGGCATAGTAGGCCCCTGCTGACCCACATCTGTGGGGCTTATAGTGACTGATAATGCCTATTTAATGGCCTGATAACAGCTTGTCTAAAACCTCTCCTAGATTGATATAAGCTGCCTGGAGTAAGTAGCACTATGATGTACCGGACAGAAAATCCCGGCATGTGAAACCCAGCGATTGTTGATGTAATTAGACACTATACAGCATATATTGCATGCAACGACATACAGTCATGGTTTTGCCAACCTTATAAAAGTGAGCTGTGTTAAACCAGCTCATCTGGTTGAGAGTTGAGGCGGCTATGTTATTGTCTTCCTATAGGGAGAGGCATGAACCCCTGGCCTTGGTAGCATGCCAGGGTCGCCTGTAGCAGTGTGCATCTTAATTTGGAAACCTGTGCCATAGTTCTGTTCAGCTCAGGGACTTTCTGAGAGGCATGTTGAAAAAGCGAGCAGAGGGAATGAAGCTTGTCTCATCTGGGGCCTTCGTGCCCAAGGGAGGAGGGCTCAGTGGGAGGGAGCCAGGCAGAAAGGTGAAAAGCCTATGAATCCTTAAAACCCCAGAGAGAATGAGCTTATAGGGATTCGCATCAGCTCCTACTCAGATATAGCTGACTTTTCAGGGCTGAACATGTCATGCAAACACATCTAATAACTGTGTTTCAAAAATGCTGTTGCACTGCAAATACAGATGTGGATCCTTCACAAATAAAATCACAAAATAATGATCTTAAAATGTGTTAAAAATTGGAAATATAAAGGCGCTAGTGAGAGTGGATGCTTTGGCTGTCACCTGTCGAAGTTCCTCCAGCACCAAGGTGAAGACCCAGAAGTAGAGCATTATCTCTGGGGGCCCGGGGCCAAGGGGCGGCGGTGGGCGGAAGTCTAGCAGGAGCACATAGGTGAAGAGGAAGAGAAAGGCAAAGTACATGATGACATTACCGAGGAACACGGTGACGGGAGCGCTCCAGAAGCGACGCCAGCGGCGGAGCAAGAAACGCCACCAGACAGAGGCACAGCTCTGAGCTGCTGGACCTCCAGGCGAAGAGTCCCTGGAAAACAAAGAGAGGGAAAGACACTCGAGAGCTTCTCAAAACACAAAACGTAACTAACAAACATATGTGATCTAAAGAGTGGAACATGGGGAGATTATATGATTATTGTTTAACCACTGATGATTGGGTTTGTTGATGTAGTCCAGGTTTTATGTTATACCATCACTGATGAACATTGTCTTCTTCTGTGAGCGTGTATGGTGGGCTTTAGCATGTGTTTTACTCATTTTTATTATTTGTTGTATGCATTCATTAGGACTTAACACAATAATAACACATCAATAGGGTGTAACAGGCTCAGTTTTAAAGCTAGAGTGAAGACACTGGTATCGTCACTCTTTAAATAACGCTCCAAATTTGTGCTATAAATTCAGTACCTGTGAGGGTTTCTGGACAATATTGTCATTGTTTTGTTTTGTTAATTGATTTCCAATAATGAATATATACATAAAGCAGCATATTTGCCCTCTCCCATGTTGATAAGCGATTATTAGATATTTGACAAATTCATTTGATTATCAAAATAGCTGGTGATTAATTCAATAGTTGACCACAAATAATTTGTAGTTAACTACAAATAATTTTTAGTTAGTAATTTGTAATTGTTGCGGCTCTTGTTGCAGCTCTATATATTATCATGTTTTCCATCCAGTCTGTGTGTGTCCTGTGTTTCACTGGGCTGCAAGACAATAAAGTATATTATTTAAAAAGAATTTAAATTGTGCGCCTGACTTTTATGCTGTAGTTGATTTTAAGCAGAGGTCAGTATACAATGCAGTCAATCATCTAACATGTCTAATGATTAACAAAGATGATTTTCAAATTACTTTTCCACATTTTTTTAAATATTACTTCATTGCAAACTCACAAGGGGTCATCGTCGTCAGTTAACAGTAAAGCCTTTTCTGTATCCAGACTGTCCAGCTCCACAAACTGCTCACGGTTATTACGATTATCAAGTTCCTCATCACTGAGAAACACACAAGAGAGTGTCAGTGCACACGACACAAAGACATCCACAAGACTAAGATAAATGGTGGGGATTGATCACCTGAACTTGATGAGGTTGGTCCAGATGAGTGGTGGACAGAAAAAAGACACCACGAGTTTGGAGATGGCCGTGTCTGTCGTCATCGCCCCCCACCAAATCTTTGTGAGGAGAGCCTGCAGTAAAATTTCAGTCTTGTATCATGTAGGTTAAAATCAGACAGGGTTGCACAGCAAGAACATATTAATGTCTGAATGAATATCACCACAAGAGGGAGTCATAGCACAGAGTATTTCTGGCCTTACAGTCTTGTCACTAAATCCAGGGAAGCATCATACAGGGAGTTATCCAGCTGGTTATAGAAGAAAAATGCAAATATCCCTCATCAAACCATTTCATATGGCGTGTGAGCCGTTTCCATCTCCACAGCTGTCTAGTTGCAGCTTGATGAGTTGCTTCTATGAATGGACACCTGATGCTTATTCATGGGTTTATACCAGACCAGTGAAATTCATATTCTCTTGAAACACTGCACAGCTTTCTTTTTAAAAAGCATAATTTTTTTTCCAATTGTGTGCTTTAAATGAAATGTGGCTTTGCTGTCAGAGTTTTCTGCATACTAACTTTCCCCGCTGACACTGAATCCCAATTAACTCTCAATGATGACTTTGTAATGACAAGGACGTCTATTTAAGTAAGATGGTATAGTGAATGGAGTCCATTGTCCTTATGACTTTGACATAAGTATCTGATGGCATGCCATCCCTTGGAAAGGTTCTTCACTAACTGCAAGTTAATATAGTATTTCAATCAGGTTCTCTTATACACAATAAACTGTTGAGGGGATATATATCATGAAAAACTCACTTTTTCAGTCTTTGTGCACATACATAGGCATCTGGAGTGCCTACCAAGCCACAAACTAAATAAGACAACCCAGTCAGTTTATAATGGGATGCCTAGATCAGAGAACGTATGATTCAACAAGCCATTCAGATTTGGCTTCCCTTCCTGTGTCACATGCAGACTCATTATATATAATGTACTGCCCCATCTTAGTAGCTCTGCTATAGACTGTGTACATAGGTGGACAACACATCTCATCTTCCTTCCACTGCACCAAAGTGAAGCCAAAATATCCTGGATATGTGAAATGCCATCTTGAGATTGTTATGTCTTTTGGAGCCAGAGTCTGTGCCGTAGTGATCGGGGGCTGGAGCTGTGGTATCGACGTCCCGCTCACACATCCGCCTGATCCAATCACAAGCCAAGCACGAGCCAAGCATGGCCGCAGCTTGTTAGCGTGAGCCACCTAACTGCTATGTTAGCATCACTGTTGCTGTTTGGCTAGAAAGACACAACTAACATCAACATCATCTCTATATAGATCTACATATATGATCAAATAGACACAATTACCCAGACTTGTGACGGTTATGGAAAGTTAAAGTTACATCTCATCTCTCATACAATTCCTGAGCCTCAAGCTGTGACTGCTTCATTGTCAAGCACAGCTGTCAATCATGGTGGAACACCCCTTTTCTTATAGCATCAAATAACTAATTAAAACTAAACTTATCAGAAAAATAAACACTTGAACATACATCAGCATGATACGATCTACCTAAACTGACAGAAGCCATCTTTGGGAAAAATTAATTTGACTTGTACTTTGACTTTTTTATTTTGGCCCATGTCCCAATATTTAGGGGGCGGGATTAACAACCTACATTGCAGCCAACCACCAGGGGGCGATCGAGTTGTCATCCATGTTTATATACAGGCTAAAATCTCCACCTTTGCAAAGTGCACCATATTTTTCACTCAAGCCAATCAGATTTATTTCAGGAGGGGGGGCTAAAGAGACAGGTGCTAAAATGGAGTTTCAGACAGAGCATGAATACAGCTATATTCAGACAGACAGAATGAGGAAAAATACATTTTTTTGAACATTAAAGCACGTAAACATGTTCCAGTAGCAACCCAAAATACAAGTATGAACCTGAAAATGATATGTCCCCTTTAAATGTTTTACAAAGACAGAGAAATTGGAGACAAATGAGCACATGGATGTGTATCCTTGTTACCTGAACACCGTCGTGGGCAAAGAAGGACTTGGCATCTGCCTCAGTGGCCAAGTTAAGAACCGTGGATTTGCTCCAGCAGTGTGTTCTTCTCACTAACAAAGCATAAGCCCTGTCTTCACTGTTAGAGTAACACTCTCCAAAGACATCTGCCACAATAAGAACAGTGGGCACACAGTGTCAGACACTCAGCTGCATCTGAAGAATTTACACATTCAGATTTATATTTCATTCCCTTCCTGTGGGATCTGATTGTGTTTGCATTGTTGGAGGTCTGTGAGTGTACCTCTGCTATGTTTATCCTTGTTCTGATCACACTGTCATCGAACAGTTAATATACTCACCAAGGGCAAACTGCTCATACTTCGCCTCCTTCATGCTACGTGCAGATTCAGCCTCAGATTCCAGTCGTGCCATCTCTTTCAGAATTTTGCAGCCCGCCAGCGCTGCCGCAACCGCCTCAGGGCCCTGAAGGATTAAAAGAAAGTTGGATCCAAGAAAAGGGTCTGAGTGAAGGATCTGAGAAATCTAGTTGGAATTTTAGAGAGCTGCATGTACTGAGTGCATCAGGCTGCAATAGATGTATTTCTACATGCACATACTGTTTCTAATGAATGTCAGTCTGATTGTTTTGACCATGTAACATGTATACATGCACATGGTGCATAAAATGTAAACACTCAAGTGAAGTTATAGACCTCTTTACCCTGTATTTACCACTAATGTGAACAAAGACATCTTAGATGTAATTGCTGTTATATCTGTCCGTCTCACCTTGGACATGACTAAAGTGGTGTTTTTACAGACCTGAGATACAGAAAACTTCACTCCTGTGCAAGTGTTTTCATGTTTGTTTTTTTCTTTTGACTCCTTGCTGGCTTTAGTTTAAGCTCATTTCAGTGCACTATGAAAATCAAGAGGTGATTCATCATAGCGAATAGCATGTCCTCATTTACTTACTTCACTTACTTTATACTCTTTTCACACAAGGTCTCAACCAGGGTTGAACCAGGGTTGGTTGTGTGTATGAAAGGGTTAAACCACAGTGATAATCTCACCTTTGCGAGATAGACATCCGCCGTTACATTACAAAGAAACACACCACATTAATAATAATTAATAACACCACATTAATAATAATTAATAACACCTCACGGTACCGCCAGCTGTACATGCATCTGATTTTAAAACATATTTGCACATGTTCTATTTATAACGTTACCTTTTTAACTTTTTAACCTTTCCAAATAAACAATGCCAGGCTAGCTGTTTCCTGATTTTTTTTCCAGTCTTTATGCTAAGCTAAGCTAATAACTTCATATTAAATGGCAAAATATGAGAGTATTATCTCTTCTCAGACTCCTTTAACAAGTGTTTTAACATCAGGTTAATGTATTTATTTATTTAATTAATTTATATTTGTGCTTTTTCGGGAAGGTGGCATAAAGAGACAGGTGCTAAAATGGAGTGTTTCAGACAGAGGGTGACTACAGGTATATTCAGACAGACAATATGAGAAAAATAATGCTTTTTTTTAACATTAAAGCACGTAAACATGTACTAGTGGAAACCCCAAATACACATATGAACCTGAAAATGAGCATATGTCCCCTTACTGGCCCTATTCTGTAGAAGAAACCCTCAAAAGACTAACCTGACACAGTGTAAATGGTGATCAACACACTAAAACAGAGGGCTCTCTATTTTACACTATACAGCTGTATGGACCTCAACCCTCTTTATTCAAATGATCAATATGTGTATGCTTCACACTCTATAATACAGCTCCTGGGTTCATTTATATAAGGGGTACTTTGCTAGCATAAGCCAGCCGGCAAGGATAATTGTGACGAGGCCTTCAGCACGAGAGACACTTCAAACAATGAAATTATAAATGTAGATATCCCAGCCGGAGTGTGAGCGGTAAAAAGATTTGCAGTGGGGGTTATACACACACTGAATGCAATTACCATAATTTCAGATAATGTTTGAAATAAGATGCAGGGAAGGAGCACATGAGGGTGACCGCTTGTGAGATTACAATAATTGGTTCCCTTAGTTCGGGGAAGGGCAATAAAGAAATGAAAGGTGCCTTGAAAAGATGTTGAAAACAAAGAGCAATTATCATTGATTGGTGTCTTTTAAAATATTCAGGGCATCAATTCCATGTCAGGATATATTTCTCATTAACTTCATCAGGACTCTAGATACGCCGGCACTACCTCACAGCCCCCTGAATATACTGCCCCAAGAAGCAGCATGACCTTCATTTGAATAATGTTCTTGGAGATAAGATAGCCTTTTAGTTCACCTGAGTTCTTCATAAATATGCCATTTGCTGGGCTCTTTTATCTGGAGTGACATTTTCATATGGCAGGGCTGACCTGCACCTGTGCTATGCTGGCTAACATCACTCTTGTTCACACTGAATCCAGAATACAAACGAGCACAGTACAATTCAACTCACCTCAGTCTGGTTTGAAGGATTTTGCTTGCATACTCTTAGACTGTTATTGACTGAACCACACAGAGCTGAGATAGTATGAGCTGGAGATGGACTAAACGGACTAAAGAAGCTGACAAGACTGACCATAGCCCAGAAGTAGTTAGCCATCTGCTGTCGGTTCTGAAGGACGGCCCAAAGGAAGAGATCCCTCCAAGGATGTTCACAGCGCTCCTCTAACTCGGCCAGGTTCTTCTGGGTGTGGAACAGTCGACCCTTCGCTGGCTTCTCCTGGAGCGGACAGGCAGTTTTAAATATGGAAACAGAGTCATGCAATCTATTGCTATGGTCATTTTTGCAAAACCAATATTAATTCCCTTGCCTGGTCTGTCGTTCTGTCAGCAGGCTATGTACAGTAGGCATTTTAAAAATGTATGAAACACACTGACACAGGCAAGAAGCAGTTTGATTTGAGTTCTAATTTCTTCCCTGAGATCATCACCTTTTTGCTGGAGAGCAGGATACAGTTAAGATACAAACAAATTCAAAACATACAGAGATTGGGGTAGAGTCTGCTAATCCAGAGGGTATATTTAGACAGATTCTTAGGGTGTAACAGGAGGTTTGGTCTGCAATGATCCTTGTCTTCCTTTCCGCAATTATGGTGAAATTGAAGATCCCTTCCCCTGTCAGCAGGGGCAAATTTAATGATTTGGGGACTCCGGACAAACACCATCTTGCTTTATTAAAGTACTCTAAGTGCACATTTTTACTTCAAGTGCAGAGTGACAGAGAGGCATTATCAGCACAATGTACATAAATGCAGCCTTCTACTTAATGTCTGTTCAAGGTGGAGCTTTCAATTCTAATATGATGCTGGATAGTTTACGGATTATTAATGCATCATATTGTAATTGTTATATTTTGTGAGCCAAGTCTGAATCTGTAACATAAGCAGTAACATTTCTCTGTCAGGTAAATGTAGTACTACAATGTTTTAGTCTGAAGTAGTAGTACACAGTAAGTAGTATGCAGATCAGTTAAATATTTCAAAGTGCTTTGGGGGCCTTTTGTAAGTTATTTCAGTGTACAGTTAGAATAGTAACTAGCGCTGTCAGTTGATTGAACTATGTAATCACAATTAATCAGGATTAATCAGACTCATCTTTTTTCATCTGTTCAAAATGTACGTTGAGGGGAAATTTGTGAAGTGTTTAGATAAGATAAGATAAGATAAGATATTCCTTTATTGGTCCCACAGTGGAGAAATTCACACGTTACAGCAGCAAAGTGGATAGTGCAATAAACAAGAAGCATAGATTTTAAAACAGTATCAATACAAATAAAATAAAATAATATATACATAATAGAAAGTAAAGCCAAAATATGTCCAGCATATCAATAAATAATTGTCCAGTTACTATAATTTGTGCAGATGATATAATTGCACATATGTGTTGTTATTGCTCTTGTGTCCGGTCAGTTTGTTGTAAGTGTTTATGTGGTCTACTGGGAGCAGTGCTGGTTGTGCACTGCTTAATACGTTTATCAACATGGGAGTAGGTAAATATGCTTGTTTCTGCAAATGTATGTATATATTTATTATTGTAAATCAATTAACAACATAAAACAATGACAGATATTGTCCAGAAACCCTCACAGGTTCTGACTTTAGCATCAACAATCTGCTCCAATCAGAACATGGCAAACTGCAGCCCAACAGGCAACAACAGCTGTCAGTGTGTCAGAGTGCTGACTTGACTATGACTTGATCCAGACTGACTGGGACTATCAGAAAGTGGGCATGTCTGTAAAGGGGAGACTGGTGGGGAAACAGAGAACCCATTTACATTCACACATCTGGAGTTCAGAGGTCAAGGGCCCCCTTTGAAAACAACCATGACAGTTTTCCTCACTAAAAAGTTTGGAGCCTCCTTTGTGACAAGCATGGTTGGTGCCCACGGATTCCTTAGATTTTCTAGTTTCATATGATATGATATACAGTATATATGAAGTATCTTCACTCTAGCTTTTAAACCCACTACAACCTAAAACATGCAAGTTGCATTAATGTGTTAAAGAAATTAGTGGTGTTAAAACACATTTGCATTAATGTGACATAATAGTAACATAATTCAGTATCTGATGGGTTGCATGTTGACTTACAGGATAGAAATAAAGGTAAACTATATACTTCTGATACATAAATCATATTCAGTTTTCCCCAGGGATACCTAAAATTGCAACAGCTTTATTAGTTAGATTTTTTTTGTTTTACTCCTACGGTCTGTTTTCCAGGAAATGAGTTTACTGAGAAGTCTGTATTGTCTATTTCACTTCATCTTTCATGCCTTTAACAATTTCAAATGAAACGGTCTGACAGGGAAAACTGTGACAAGGGCGCACAAATAGATACTGCTTCTTTTTAAGGTGTCGCAAGCCTAAAAGAATGAAAACCACTGCAAGAAGCAATACAAGGTGGAACTTAGTGCACCATGTGAAAGGATTTCTTATTCAGCGCAGTATGTATGATTAACTGGAACTTTGGAGACAGAGGATATCACTCACTGTGGGAATCTTTTGGTAAAAGCCTTTGCAGGAGTCATGGAGAAAGTCCTTCAGCACTTTGGCGACCTCAAAGAGGGTGAAGCGGGGTTTCCGGTCCCCTTGCTCAGGCGGATGGTGCCCAGGTGGACCAGGTGTCCTGGCAGCTCCGAGCAGAAGCTGCTTCTCCTCGTACTTTTTGAGAAGCAGGTTGTGAAAAAGGCTCTTCTCCGACACAGACCAGTAAAGCTCCTGCAGACGACCGTAGGTGAGGAACTCGCCCAGGTTCACACCGTTGTCCACGAAGAGGCGCACAAAGTCGGGTTTATCATTGATCAGTGCGTCCATCATCACCTCTTCAAGGTCGCATGCCTGTAAAGATCATACAGTGTTTTTTGTATATGTCGGGCAGATGTAAACCTCAGGGCTATCATACACCGAGTATTCACAATATCAGATGACACTGATAAACCCCTAAACCAACACTCTGTATTGAAGCTGTATTGAAGAAGACTTAAAACTAGTGATCAAGACCATAAACTCATGTTTATAATGTTTACTGAGGTAATAAATGGGAGAGAAGGAGGATCATTTTCTCATAGACTTCTATACAATTAGACTTCTTTCTTCAACCAGAGGAGTCGCCCCCTGCTGGTTATTAAAAATAATTCAAGTTTAAGGCACTTCTGCATTGCGTTCAGAACTGGAGGCTGTCCCCTGGTGTAGCCTCACAGAACCACTAGAATGGTGGCAGACTTTTGTTTTCACTTCATTTGTCAAATATGTTAAACTTCAACTTGTTTGCTGACTGAACTTTAAAGTTTTAACCACACTGAATATAAGATTAATCACTACAGTATGTGTGAATTACTATTTGTCTCACCTTCCATTCCACATCTCCATTAAAGATGTCACTCTTGGCAATGTCCACCCTGTTCCAAGCCACAGCCAGCTTCAGTTCATCCAGGAAGTCTTGAGCTTCCTGACTTTGGCTTTTACACGCTGATAGACACACACACCCACACACACCCACACACACACACACACACACACACACAATACGCACACACAAAAACACACACAATACAAGATCTCAACAGGTTCACAACCTATGATGTGCTCAAAATGCCAAGGCTCTCTCCCCGGGCAAGTCACAAAACCTGTGCTTGTACAGCTTGAGAAAATTGCAAGTTTCTTTGACAACATATCTCTCTCAGTGTACTTTACCCTTGACTAGAGCTTTGAGGATGACTGTATCCAGCTCAGAGCTCTCCTGTTCGGGGTCGTGGACAGTAAGGAGATGCCCATGATCAAGTATCTTCTGGATCTGATTGACAGGTTGACAGGCAGTTATGGCAAACATCTCATTTGCGTGAAGCAATGTGCTTTTTTAATGCATTGTTTTCTAAAATTACAATGCCTTCACTATGTATGTCAGCTTGAAAAAATATTCCATTATTAGTATCTTTCCCTCCTCCTTCATATCCTTAATTAGGCCATCACATACACATTTTGAAGATGAGGATGAAAATCCCACATTAGCTTCCCTCACACTCTTCCCCAGTGTGCCCCATTTCTCTGGCAGCGTGAATGTGATGTGCATGTGTGCCTGCCTCCATGCTGTGCACATCGCTCTCACCAGCTTGACCCAGTTACTGATGTCTGTGCTGTGGTGGGCATTTGGAAAGGTGTCCAGCAGCAGCTCATGAACACTGTCCATATCCCAGCAGCCCCTATTCATCAGCGTGACGAGGATGTCAGCCACGCCTCCTGAGCCTGCCAGGATCAGCCATGGTGTCGAATTGCCAATTCCTTTGTACATCCGCTGCAGACGGGGACACAGTGTTCTGACTCGCAGGTAAACTCACAAACATCCTCCTTCTCACTAAATAACTTCTCAGCTAAAGAGAGAGTTATATTGATCAGTGTTAGCTGCATTCCATAATCTTGGTTATGGCTCTATTCATGCAAATCTGGTAGCTTTCTAGCCAAAGAGATTAGTTTTGTGAAAACAGAAAGAATTTGATTTTCCATCTGGCTTTGGCCCAAGACTTCAGGCGGTGGCACAACCTAAGTTTGGTTTGGAGCCTAATTCTCAAGCCTGAGCTACTGTTCAAAGTCAGACTGTGCACATTCACATGACAAAAGACATCTAGCTCTAAAAAGGTCTCTTTGCGGTCACGTTTTTAAAGTTCTTGAATGACTAGCGCAGCAAAATGAAATGAAACTTACCTTTAGGATCCTGGGCTCCCCATGGACCAAGAGACACAGAACAGGGATCTCGAAACTGCCTGCGCCTGCAATCACCAAAGAGTACATTCATAATATAATATATATCATATAATTTTCATTGCAGAGTACCTCAAATTATTTCCACTCTGGCATTACATCCCACTGTTGTGTGAGTAGTGAGATGCTTCTGTCAACTGTAAAACAAGCATTATAAGATAAGATAAGATAAGATAAGATATTCCTTTATTAGTCCCACAGTGGAGAAATTCACAATTATCTGAACAAAGTATGTAGGAGAGAAAAATATATTTTTTCACAGGTTCCCTTTGTCTCTGAATTGTGAGCAGTTAAACCAAAATTTAAAAAAGTTAAATTTGAACAGTTATTGAGGCCTCAAGGGGTAAAACTATCCAGAGTACAACAACTGAAGGTCCAGTGTGTAGAATTTCAGGGGATATTTCCAGGCTAATGATTACATGAATTACAAACAAACTGATTTCACGGGATATAAACAAATTACAGTGCATCATTTTTTACAGGTATAACTATGAACAGTGTATATGCGACCAGCCACAACTTGGCACAATGGTGGTATGAAAGGCAGTGAGAGGTAATTGTAAAGTTTTGACCACTGTGATAGCGGAGCAGTGTTTTTGATAATGAGTCAGTGCTTTGTTTGTATGAGCATGCGAGTGATGCTCCTTTTAGGCTACTCCACTGACTCACAAAGAAGCAACGCAAAGGTTGAGAAGAAGAAGGTTGCAAGCTAGCACATATGGCACAATTTATATTATATTTATGATTTACATGAATTGAAAAAAATGGCTTTGCAAATGTTTTATGAGGAAGGAAATGCACGAAACACATTTCAGACCTCAAGGGAATACACAGTGTATTTTGATGAGTGTAAACACAACTTTTGTTTGCTTACAAGAAAACTACCCCTTTAATTACTCAGACATCTTGTAAAGTAGCACCAGTCATTTCTCTAATTTGTGGTTTAAAGACAATGAATTCTAAAGGGATGATAGTACTAATACTGGTGAGTCTGCTCACCTGCTGTGGTTCGGGAGACAATTTGTATTTCAATCATTAAAACATGTCAAAGTTAACATGGTAATAATGAGTTTTTGCAAATTCGTTGTAATGCCAATAATTTCTTCAACACACTAATGTAACTTGCAGTTTTTAGGTTGCAATGGACTCAGTTTTAAAGCTAGATACTGGCTTCATATGAAAGTAGAAAACCTAAGGAGTCCACTGGTACCAACCATGTCATGCTAGCCAAAATAAAAACTTCAAATTTATGCTAAATTTTGGCAAAGGGGTCCCTTGACCTCTGACCTCAAGATATGTGAATGAAAAGGGGTTCTATGGGTACCCACGAGTCCCCATCATACCCACTTTATGATAACCACATGCAGTTTGGGGAAAGTCATAGTCATAGTCATATTTTTTATGCTAAAGTCAGTACCTGTGAGGGGTTCTGGTTTCTGAATATTTGTCATTGTTTTGTGTTGTTAACTGTTTTCCAATAATGAATATATACATACATTTGCAAAAGCAGCATATTCACCTACTACCATGTTGATAAAAGTGTGATATACTTGGCAAATCTCCCATTAAGGTATATTTTGAATAGATAAAAAAAAAATCTGCAACTCATTTGTGATTAATTACAATTAAACATCTTAATCAATCAACAGCCCTAATTTTTTCACTTCCCTTGGGCAGTGAAGAGTCCAGAATTTCAACCCACACAGAATTTAAATTGCAGACATACTGCAAAATACAGTTCTGAGCAGATGCACATTTAATCGACTTGAAACATGAAGTTGGGCTTTTTTCAAAAGCTATCAGTGTATGATACAGCCACCTGTACTATGAACAGTAGTACAGGTGGTACAGTGAAATAATACATGCACATGCGTCTATAATTTAACATCATGACAGGGAGCATTTGTTGGAATGAGTACTCTTACTTTTAATATAAGTACATTTTGCTGTTTATATATATATATTTTTTTTTTACTTATATACTTATATTCTGGTATTGTCATTGCTGCTTAAGTAAAGGACTGTCATTACCTAAAAGGCTTTTACCTCCATAACCAGTGCGCTGAAGAGAAATGTGTTTGAGTAGCTTCACTCTCATTTCACTGGTGGCTCCTGGTCTGCTGGGATCCTCCTCCACCAGCACAAAATGGGAGTGGTGGCTGTCCAGGGAATACACCGAGCCATGAGGCAAGTCCTGTGGCTTGTATACTGCAGGCTCATCCACCTTGAGAATGTGAACACGGGCATGTATGAAAACTGAGGACAGCATGAACACATTAAAATGAAAGGTCAGCTGATGTTTTTATGTTGTCTGTACACAGAAACCTTGGCGTAGTGGCTGGTGAGCAGTGCCTCTCGGTTGTGGATCATGTTCCAGGGTGCGATGCCAATGGCCACTACACGGACTTTAGAAGAGGTGCTGGCCAGCGAGTGATCTCTCACTGCCTGGCCCAAGTGCTTGGTGATGCCAAAGCGAAGGCCATTAGTCAAAATCCACGCCCCTAGAGAACAGAGAAGGAGTTGTATAATGCGTTTGTGCACTTGGTAGCAGGATCTAGGGGAACTAGAAATGAGTGTATTAAACCAGAAAGTTGTGTCCTGGATTACAGAACAGCTGACCTATTGATTATGCTAATTAGGTTACTGTCTTAAATGGTTATAAAGCATTTGTGTTAGTCCTCAAGCAAGCATACAAGCATACAAGTCATGAACATATTTTACTCATCATGCATCAAAAAAAAAAACACATGAAAAAATATATTTTAGACTAACATCTGAGTAAAAGACAGGCTTTCTTCTTGGTGATGTGTTTCTAGTAATTCTGCTACCAGCCAATAGAGGGCAACAGAGATTCTCCATCATTGGCTGTTGCTTTCAGAAACCAAGGCCAGGTTTAGCCCCTTGATTATAACCTGTACTCTGTGCAGCCTTCACAAGTCCTTTTCTCAGCGTGTCCCTGAGCCAGGGCTTCATCTGAGTCAGCTCATCTCCTCCCACCAGAGCCACCACCAGGTGTGGGGGAGCGAGGCCCCACTCTTCTGTCAGCATCTGGTAGATCAGCACTGGGTCTGTGTCGCTGCGCACCCTCACAAACTGGATACAAAGACACAAGTTGATATGTCATTATTGTGCTCTAGAGATGTATTCTGCAAACTGTTATGTAACCCTCAGTATTTGTTGGTTTCACCTTTCCTCTCATCTTAGTGGGGCCAACAAAGTCAATGTCGCCCACTCTTCCAGCTGCCCAGTGAGTCTTCTCCCTCTTCATTCTGCCGGCCAGGCCTCTGGCTGCATTCTCCAGCGTCTCATCCACTGTAGAGCAGCAGGAACAGCCCAGCAGGACACTGAGAGACACACAGTCAGTGGATAAGTGTATTGTATTATACAGTCCTTTCTACCAGCACACAATAGCTGTAGCACAGTCTCTGATCTACAGCTCTGCTGCAACATCCCTCGGACTGTGTTCCTCATAAACCAAACCAAGACAACTCTCTGTTCCTGTTCTCCTGTAGTTTAGCAAGCATTTGAATAAGTGAGGAATCCTTGGCCATCTTCAAACGTTGTTGGTTTCACATGGGATGCAAACTCTGTTCGAGGTCACTGTCTACTGATCTACCATGTGAATAGATGCTAAAACTTACTAAAGGGTAGGTCCCTACTGGCCCACATCTATGGTGCTTATAGCAAAAGATAACAGTAGCCTGACAACAGTCTAATCAGCTATAAGAGTCATCCCTTACTTTTTTAAAATAAAAAAATGCATAATCTGTACTGTAACCATTATCTTAGTGCTTAATTTAAAGGTCCTCTATTCAACATCCAGAGCTTTAATATAGCACTAAACAACTATATGCTATGTAAAGATACAGAGGAGTAATGTCTACCTGGGCAGAGAATGAAGTTACACGCCCTCTGTGTGTTGTAATCCAAGTTTCTCTGTGCTTTGTAGACATACCCGGGCTGGCCATGTGTGCTTGTGAGCGTAGCCCACTGGCTAGCTTATATGACCGCCGCTCTGCACTGTGATCAGACAGCGGTCACAACTGATCACACCATCCCAACTAAACTGTTCTCACTCCCAACTCAAATACCGCTGTTTGGAAAGTGCCCTTCAGCATCAGATACCAATGTACGAAGGCACAATTTAAGGACTCTAATGGTATGTGTCCGCAGGATCCGTCCTTTCCATACTTCCCATTCATTGTTTATGTATGCAGCCGTGCAATGCATTCTGGTAGCGTGGTGGCGAGATCATGAGATGAGTTTCATGTGTGCTACTGCTGCTAATTTTGTTGAGGTCTAGGCTACTTTATGCAAATCAGGGGTGCCCAGCGCGACTGCTGGTAACTCTCGAGAAACTTTTTTAACTAACCATTGTTGACGTAAAATAAAGATAGGAAGAGGAAGATGTGTCGTTCTCCAGTGTTAAGGGGCACAGACTGAACTATGGTATTGGGAGGTGGTATTGAGCTGGGGGTGAGAATGTGTTGTCCCAACCAACAGCATAGCGCCCACCCTCCAGTGTACTGTTAGTGCTATTAGCACCGTTAGTGCAGCCGCTGGCTCAGCTGTTGCTGCGTTGAGAGCCATGTGGAGTGCACTGAATTTTGAATTTAGCACCTTTAACCTACTGCAAAAGTCAGAGTTTTGTCTGCCAAGGATGTTATTGTGTTGTTCTGTTTGCTTGTTTGGGTTTTATTCAGCAAGGGATTGCAAATGGTTAGTGACATTTTAAAGCCACAGGCCATGGGCAAACAGATTAACGCTACCATGTGGTTTCAGCATATGCCATGCCCATTTCTGTCTCAATGGCTTTCCACCAATATCATTTGAACACGTTTGAATGATCTCAAACACACTATTATTCTTTTGTTTTTTTGATATGCCATATTTGAAACATAATTGGACCTACAGTATCTCACTAATCTTCACTACAGTATCATCTTGAATTGGGCAAAGTGCTGATATTTCCAGACAGAGCTGAAGTTTTCTACAGCATCATGATGCATCATGTTGAAACAGATCCAAATGCAACGGTGGATTAAAATTCAACACTCCTGTTCTCTCATTAAAAACATCTAATTTAGATCATTTTGCCTTATTGGAGGTGTTCTGAGTGCTTCGTAGTTTGGCTGCTCTGTCCATAATCTGCTGTATCAAGAATGTAGCACTCTTAGTATTTAACAGAAAGCATTTTCTGCAGCTAGGAAAGTATGTCCAGCTCTCATGAATAATTTAAATAGAAAACTATGCTTGGAATTAGTTAAGGCTTCTTAGTCCAGAACAAATGTTTGCTTCCAGTAGCACCTCCTCCATTAAATGGCCTGCTAACCACAAGTTTGCTTGCAAATGATGTGATGATTTCTTTATCTGTAGTTTGTTTCCGATAAGAGCTACTGCCAGTTGTCATGAATGTACTGTATATATCACTTCACGTGGGGGGATGGGCCTACACTGTATCTGGTCGTACCTGTGCTCCTCTGACCACTCCAGCACATCCCCACATCGCAGACATCGTGTCTGCGGCTGCAGTGTCCCCTGTAAACAAATGAACACACAGATATTATGTCCATTTTCCTCTAAATCCATTATGACTCATTCAACCACTCTTTCGCAGAGGGGAAGGCTCTTAGAAGTACTTGTGGTCAATGCAAAGTTGGTCGAATTTTCATCCTCGCTTCATATGCAAAGTGCTTCCTGCATGATGTTTGAACTACAAATTCACTAAACACTGTCACTCATATACATGAAACCAAGAAAAATGGGCCACAACATTGCACCTAAGGCTGCCACCAGAATGTCGAAACATATACTCCCTCTGATATTATGTCAATTGACAATAATGTGTTAAGCAGGCCTCTTGACATTATGACTCGGTTTGTATGTAGTTATTGTTTTATAATAAAAAGAGGCTCAGTCAGTTTATCTCTGAATGGTTATTTTCATAGAAATAAGTGACACCGAGTTCAGAAAGGAAACTCATTCATTAGTGATAAGATAAAACATTTGCCTGAGTGAACACAGACTTTTATCAGCATGCCTCATTTGTGTGGGCTGTTTGTGAAAAGTGATTAGAACAAAAAAATGCAGCACAGGCACGTCTTTGACAAAAAGCCTCCCTGGGAGAAGACAGTGTCTTAATAGAATTGCGGTGCAATGGTTAACACAGAGACTGAGAGTCAATTTGTGTTGAGCCATCTGTTCTAATGTAAGTGAGCAGCTTGTTGTGGAGGCCTTTATTTGACTACAGGTCTGGATGGAAAAGACTATTGGGTATGCAAACAGGACGATTTGCATGCAAAGGTACAGACACACACACTCATACATTCCTACAGTACCAACAGGTACCAACACTCTACACCAAGTGCGAACCTCTGTTTCTAGTAATTAAAAAAACAAAACAAAAAAAAAACAAACGAAATTTACTTTGGGTGGTTGTTTACCACAAAGTAGTGCTGTCAAACCTGGTGCAATAATAACATGTTAATGTAAACGCTACTGGTACCATATGAAACTAGAAAACCTAAAGAATCCATTGATACCATGTAATTTTATTATTATCCCATTATTATTAACCCAAAGGAGGATAAACAATGCTCCACATTTATACTAAATTTTGGCGAGGAAAAACTGTCATGGTCATTTTCAAAGGGGTCCGTTGACCTCTGACCTCCAGATGTGTGGATGTAAATGGGTTCTCTGGGTCCCCACCAGTCTCCCCTTTACAGACATGCCCACTTTATGATAGTCCCAGTCAGTCTGGATCAAGTCATATTCAAGTCAGCACTCTGACACACTGACAGCTGTTGTTGCCTGTTGGGCTGCAGTTTGCCATGTTCTGATTGGAGCAGATTTTTGATGCTAAATGCAGAACCTGGGAGGGTTTCTGGACAATATCTGTCATTGTTTTGAGTTATTTGATTTCCAATAATTAACATGTACATACATTTCTATAAAGCAGCCTATTTGCTCACTCCTATGTTGATATGAGTCTTAAATACTTGACAAATCTTCCTTTAAAGCACATTTTTTTAAAAAAGTAATTAAAAATTTGATAAATTTGTCATTAATGAAATTAAACTACAATCATGCAATTAATTGCAATTCAGTATTTTAATTGATAGGCAGCCCTGCTACAAATACTTTCTTTGTTTCTTTCAAAAATGGATAATTTAACTTTAATGTTATCATTATTTAAACATTTCTCTGTGATACTAACTTGGTATCTGTGTACATTATAGTGGACATTATAGAGTGTACATTAAACTGCAACCCCTTTCAGACTCACGTTGAAATCTCCGTTCAGTTTAAAAGATGCATTCATGAGGAAAAAAAAAGTTTTTGAATCTCAACTCCAAAACGCATCATGGGAAGAAAAATCAATCTTTCATTTTACCATAAATCAAGAGGGGTAAGTTAGTGCACTTTAAAAAAGTGTTGCTTACTAACATAATTATGCAACTGGGTAATTTAAGGATTGGTGGATTGGGTTAGGGGAGATATTTATATGGTGGTTTATATATATATATATATATATATATATATATATATATATATATATATATATATATATATATAAACCATCAACTTCTGTTTCATGGTAAGGTCAAACTCTTCAATCTCAAAATGATAAAATGATTTTCCCATTGTGCTTTTTCACCCTTGACATACGATGTGATATGTATTATTAACAGACACACAAAAACACTGTTCATCATAGGACAAATACTGTAATTTCTAGCTTATAATCTTTTCACTCTGCCAAATCTACATGTCCCTACAATGATAAACAGAAAGAGGACAGCTGCTACACTTTCCATATACTCACCAGAGGGGTGCCTGGTTTCTCCTGCATGGCTCACTCGAACGTCCCTCTCCTCTTCTTCCTCCTCCTGCTGAACAACACCTGTAAGGGCCCTCAGGTAGAATTACCTGGGCTATCAGGAAGTAGTGCAAAGGCGGGGTTCTCCGTCCATCCAATCCCAGACATTGCTGTAGGCCATCGCTTTGCATGTGGTCAGCTGCTGCAAATTGCTCTGATCAGAACCACATACTCCTGCTGCCTAATGAAACACTTGTACTTCGGATAAAGCAGACAACTTTATTATTACTTCATATAATCACATTCTATTTTTGGCACAAATATATAAAGTGAGTTTTTCTTCTTGCTTTTCTTGGCAGATTTTGTTTGACACACATCCTGAATCCTTTCCGCACAAGTTCCAGTGAAGCAGTAAATATAGTTTATGGCCTGGATCAAGGCACATCATTTTACTTTGTTTTATTGCCAATTTTAGTATTGTGAACCCAGAGTTGAATTATACCTCTGTATGTTATTTATTATATTGATGGACTTTTATTTGATGTTTTTTTTCATTGGTAATTTAAAAATGAATATTGGTCAACTGCTGCAAATTGTTCTCATCAGGAGCAAATACTCCTTTATAATTTTTATATAGGTTATATTTTTGGGATGTTCATGGACAGCTTAAGAATTACAAGTTTAGAGTTCAAAATAGCACGATGAAAAATAAATTTGTATAAAAAAATGCCATTTTCCAATGAGCTTCAGCATTGATTAGTACTCTCTCTGTGTGACAGCTCTGCAATATCTAATATGAATTGAATGGAGGCTAATCAAAGTAATTGTCTGATCCATACTGTGCTCCATCGTAACATGCTGGTTTACGTCGTTTCATGTAACTGTTCTGCTTGCATTCTTTACTCAGTCATTGTTATAGTAAAGAGAACACATAGAGAAGCTGTAGTTTATATTTCCAACCACATATTCACACTACTGTGCTGACGTTTCTAGCATAAAGGGCCCTATATGTGTTTGACTGCATCAATGAGAACAGGGCCTTCTTCAGATTTCTCAGAATACATAATATAATTAACATATAGTAGCAAAATTGATTTAAGTCCCGAAAGCAGCTGCAAAAATTAGACCCACTCCGATCTGTGGGGAAAAGTCTTCTTTCCAAAAAAGCAATTAAAGCAATGACTATTTAATTACTGCCATCTTGACCTATATGTAGCTTAACTAAATCTCATCTCCTGGTTTGAACTAATTTTCGTTTCATTTAGTTTCTATCTCATTTTGGCAAGAGGACTTTTGTCTCTAGAAATTATGTAATAACTGAGGATAATGTACTAATTTAAATCGAGTACTTAGCACATTATGTAATAACAGTTTTATTCATAATGTAATAAGTTATTACATTCTAAACTTAGCAAAATAAGTTTAATAATGTAATAAATGCAGTGCCTAATGTAATATCTTAAAAAAGAGACTCTACTTGTCTCTTGCAGCCCAGGAACCTTCTTGACACTAGTGAAGTTGTCTATTTAAAGCAACTGGACTTTGTCTGTTTGGTTTTGAGGTTTTGAATGTGAAACCTCAAGATATCCAGTGACCTGACAAATGACAACCTTTACAGAGATGATGCTGAATTTAACATATTGTGATTCTTGGCATGTGAAATAACTGTTCAGTTCATAGTTATTCCAGTTCTTCAGTACTTTTTTGGAGTATGGGGATCCTTCTTACATTACATCAAATACATGACATTAGAGGCTAATATTATACTAATATAATACTATTTATAGCCAATGTTTATTTTGTTCAATACTTTAAGAAGACAAGGAGAGTACTCTTTTTTTTGCTAAGTTTATAATGTAATAATGTTCTCATAATGCAATAACTTTACATTATGAACACAACTGGTATTATGTTATGCATTTCATGTTTTATTACATTATGTGCTGATTATTACATTATGAGCTTTTATTATATTAGTATGGGGAGTTATGACCTTATGAGTTGCTCCAAATGCCTAGTGGCCACTAATCACTGCTCCCAGGAGGCTAAACTGCTGCATGTTTGCGCCCTTTGATTCAGAGAAACATCGTGTAGGCTGACAGAAACAGGGATGTTGTGACAACAACGGGTTTCGTGGTTTGTTTTGTCCTTACAAAACCGTTTGAAATCGTGCAAATGAAAAGTAGGACATACTGTAGATTTTATCACAAAGTATCCCAAATCTTTTACTGGTGGTATCAGTGGTCTTCATCACACAATGAATGAATTCTGCCCCCTCCCTTAATCCGCCAATTCAGAGAGTTGGAACCAATCAGCAGCCTCTGCTCGTTGTGTACAAGCAGAGCATGGTGCGCCCTGCAGCCTTTAAATCCCCCCTGCAGCAATGTGTGAACCACATCAGACCAGAGGAAGACAGCACCAGCAGCTTCACCTTTAAACTTAAAAAGCCTTTTCCCTCCTGAACTCAAGGATGAATCCCATCAGGAGCAGAGAGTCGGTTTGCAGGAGTCTGTTCGGCCCGGTGGACCACGACCAGCTGCGCCGGGATCTGACGCTGAAGCTGAAGGAGATCGCCGAGCAGGACAGCCGCCGCTGGAACTTTAACTTCCACACGGAGACGCCGCTGTCCGGCAGGTTTCAGTGGGAGGAAATCCCCGCAGACTGCGCTGCAGCTGTGTATCAGGAGTCCCCACAGCTAAAGGATGTCCGTTCTTCACAAAGTGAGGAAGAGGACAGGCTGAGAGCCACCGGAGAGAGCGCAGGGACCGACCAGGAGAACTGCTCCAGCATCTCCAACACGCACAAGTGTCCCGCCGAAGCGACGCCTGTCCGGAGGAAGACGCATTCAAAGTCGGCAGCCAAGCACAGGAGCAACGCACGAATTACAGGTGAGGAACAAGTCTTACAGACCCACAACAAGTTTCTGACTTCATGCTGTGTTGCCCACGCGCATTCAACAATGAGTGAGTTTTTCTTTTTGCTTTTCTTGGCAGATTTTTTCGCAAAGAGGAGGAGGACGACAGAAACCAAGAGCATCCTGAATCCTTTCCACACAAGCTCCAATGAAGCAGCTCTGTGCAAAACAATAAGGTGAACATCCCGAGCAATATGGACTATTTATATTTATAGATTATGGGCTGGACCAAGGCGCATTCACTGCACCAAAGGATTTTATTTTATTTTATTTTAGTATTTGTGAACCCAGGGTTAAATTATACACTCACTGTCTGTTATTTATTTTATTTATGGACTTTTATTTAATGTCTTTTTTCCACTGGTAATTTCACAAATATGTTTGTTTGTAGATGTGTTTTCCCTCGTGTTCATCTTGTTCGAACATTTAAACTGAACGACCTTTTGTTTATGTGTGTCTTTGTCAGTCTTGTGGGTGGATTTCTGTAAAAAGAGCTGCTTCTGTTCACTATAGAAAAGCACTGTTCTGTTTTGTCCTTGTAATGTTTGCCTAAAGTAACTGTGATTGTAAATGCCTGCAAATATCACAATTACAATAAACTGCATTATCAATGACTTCAGATTGAGTGGTTAATATATTTGCTGTTCTCTTTCCTTTTGAGATATAGCATTTCATATGCAGATAAAACACAATAATCTGTAATCCAAATTAATTTGTTGATGAATGTTGATATAATGATTTTGCATCCAGCACGTCAAACTGGTTTACTGAGTTGCATAGAACGTTCATAGCATCTTAATTTTGTTCCCTATCTTGTGTTAAATGTGACAAAATATCTCAGAAAACTTCATCAGTTCTCCAAATAATGCCCGTTTACTTCCTATGTTTAAAGCTTTCAAGTGAACCAGACCCTGCAGCATGTACTGATAGTTCAGAATGCAAAAACACTGATGTGTAATACACAAAATAATGTATGTTTGTATGCAAACAGCATGTTTTTTGTCAGCCTTGTATTTAAATATTGATCACTCCAGCTGTTTTTTTTTTTTCTGGCATAATGTTAGTTTTTAGTGCAGTTACAGGTTTTAAGTGACCTCTTCATCAAAAAGCTGCTGTGTAAACTAGCTGGCATAAAACTGACCCTGAAGTTATCTGATTGTAGCAACTGATGAACTTTTATTGTTAGATTTTCAATATGACTGCAGTCTTATGAGAAAGTAAATCCATGGTATTACGCCGACTTTGTGGCAGCCACAGATGAGTAAGCTAGTAATATGTGTGCCTCTAAAGTCTTGGAAAAATCAATTCAATTTGCAAGTTTGCCAATAGAAAGAAGAGAAAAGTCTTCGAGTAACTGCATTTTCTGGGTTGTATTATGAGATGTTTCATAATCACAATCATAAGGACTGTGCTGTCAGGCTTGAAATTATATCCGTTAATATGAGCTGTAACTGCCAAATTAGCCCATTAGAGAGGCCAAATCCCACAGAGGCGTATTCACTCCCGCAGCGTTGGGGTTTCAGCTTTAAAGAATTTCAAGAGGCCATCTGGCCACAGAGCAGGACAATGGCCACAAAGCAGAGTGTGCCGTCTATTTCACCTGCAAATCAGCCTTTGGAGCTCCTCGACCCCCCAGGACTTCCCTTAGCTTTCTTCTCTTTTCACTCCATCCCTTTTCAGAGTCAGCTAACATCTCTGACATGTGCCCAGACCAATCCTACTAATGTTCGTTCTCACTTTGGCTCATGTTTGCTTGTTTGTTACTGCAGCAAAGGGACAAGAAAGAGCAAACACCACATTTACAATATTTTAAACGTCTATATGTAAATACCAAGGACAGCCAATGTTAAGTGTGTTATTTCTGCATTAGGGCCAGATGATCTTACATTCTGCCCCCACTGATGCAGTTCAGAAATCAATAATCAAAGTATCCCATGGGTCTAAATGGTCCCATGGGATCCCAGTTTCTCCACCCAATGTCTTAATTAAATTCCCTTAAAAATGTACTCCACAAGCTGCTCAGTACATCATCAGTAAATGAAGCTTTGAATGAACAAATAAATGAAGCTTAGTGCAGTGATTGTGTCAGTTAATACATGTAATAATGTTGCTGAGTCTATTAGAGATACTGTACACTGTGCATGCAATAAATTTAAACCCATGCTGTAAATGTTAGTACTCAGGAATGGAAATGGTTTTAACCTGCATTTCCTGATCAGGCTTTGATCAAAATCTAATTAGAAGACGCTAAATGAGAAACTGCAGGAGAGGAAAATGTAAGTCTAAAACTGAGCTTAATTAAGTTTCCTTAACTTAATAAATTAGCCACTCCAGAGTGTATAGAGATGCAGAAATACACAGGTTTGAGACTCTGATTGAGTGAAGTAGTACACCAAAAATCATTAGGAATTTATCTACATTTGTAGTTTTGTGTGTTTTATTCATGCTGATTATTCAGTATCTTAGTAAACACAGCATTACATACAAATATTCGTTTTTTATTATAATTATCTAACCAAAGCAGTTATTCACAAACAATTTAGTTCTGCTTTTTTTTTTTTTCAGGATTGATCCTGTTTGTTTATGACTGTTTTTCTCTACAGATTTCCTGGGGGGATCTTTTTGTAAAACGTCCACACCCTCCCTGTGGTGAAACTCTCCTCCCCCACCTCCTGCTCAGCACAAAAGCCAACCACCTTCAGCACACTTTAGGAGGGTGGGGCCCATTGTTGTTGGACACCAGAGGCAGATGGTCACTTGGGCCTTTTCTCCACATGCCCACTTGTGTGAAGGAATGCCTGGACGCCCCATGGATGGCGAGCAGGGAAAGGTCACCATCTGCTGCCCAAAGGTCACCTGTGTAAAGAGACTCTGACTATTTCCACAGATCAGTGAGGAAACGACGTAGGAAATTTTGCTGCCAGCAGCAAAGAGATGAAACATTAAGGAAACAGTAACTTGAATAAATCTCTTTAACTCAAAACTCAGATGTGATTGATGATTGAGGCGAAAAGCAACTGCAAAAAACATTAACTTTTTAATTTAAAACATAACTTTTTGATTCTATCAAACACCTCTGGCAAAAGGAAAAAAAATCTCACTATAAACTGAAATATTTAACTCATTTGTTTTAGTCAGAGTTTCCCCTCAAGGCACAAGACACAACACATATACACTAGGAAATAATTACCGCAATCTTTTATTGCTACAGAAAAACATTTCTAAGCGAAAACAGTGAAAACACCATTTGATTAAACGGAAACCTTTCAAGTGAAGTACTGAAATGTACAGTAAGGCCTCTTCCCTTAAAGATAAATTCAATTACATTTTCTCCCACAGGAATACAGCATATCAAATCACAGTACATGATGTCTTTGGCATTAACCTGAACAGATTTCAAGTAATATTTAAAGAAGGCAACTAACAATCACATAGGGAAATACTTTCTAAAAGTTGATAATGATGTTATTTCTCTTTCACATAAAAAATTGATGGGCTGCACGGTGGTGTAGTGGTTAGCGCTGTCGCCTCACAGCAAGAGGGTCGCAGGTTCGATTCCAGCTTGCGGCTCTTCTGTGTGGAGTTTGCATGTTCTCCCCGTGTAAGCGTGGGTTCTCTCCGGGTACTCCGGCTTCCTCCCACCGTCCAAAGACATGCTGTTTAGGTTAATTGATGACTCTAAATTGCCCGTAGGTGTGGATGTGAGTGTGAATGGTTGTCTGTCTATATGTTGTCTGTCTCTATGTGCCCTGCGATGGACTGGCGACCTGTCCAGGGTGTACCCCGCCTTCGCCCTATGCCAGCTGGGATCGGCTCCAGCCCCCCCGCGACCCCTAATGGGATAAGCGGTTGACGATGGATGGATGGATGGATAAAAAATTGATGCTTCACGTAAATATGCCAACATTCAGCAAAGTAGCAGCAGCAGGATAGCGAGATAAAGGCAGAGGGTAGGACGTAACGGGGGCAGTGAGGTTGAGAAAAAAAAAGGCTAAAATGTTTTCTACTATTTGGCAAACTGTATAACAGATTAAAAAAAATCTATACTGCCTCCATTGGGGGCGGCAGTAGCTCAGTCTGTAGGGAGTTGGCTTGGGAACCGGAGGGTCACCGGTTCAAGTCCCGACATGGACCAAAAACTGAGTGTGAACTGGTAGCTGGAGAGGTGCCAGTTTACCTCTTGGGCACTGCCGAGGTGCCCCTGAGCAAGGCACCAAACCCCCAACTGCTCGGGGCGCTTGTCAGGAGCAGCCCCCTCACTCTGACATCTCTCCATTACTGCATGTATGTGTGTTTCAGGTCTGCATGTACCATGTATGAGTTTAACAGAGTGTAAATTGAATTTCCCCACTGTGGGACTAATAAAGGTTGATCTTCTTCTTCTTCTTCTTCTTCTTCTTCTTTAAGCTCATTAAAAAAATGTGCCGTCTGCCTTTGGATATTCTTTACCCAATGCAAAGGAGCAACATAATCGAATGACATACTGTGCTTTTCTGCTTTCTCGTCCATTTTAACTTGCTTGTTCAAAAACACTTCCTTTAAAATACAGTCCAGAGCTTTTGTGAATTGAATAATCAAAAGTAACTCAGAAGTCAAACTGGGTGCAGCTACTAAGCTAGTCGTGTTAGCTCTAGCAGGAGTTTAGCCTTTTCTCCATTATGAATGGATTTAGCTTCTGCCTTATTTAGTTATGTAGTACAACAAACTGATGTACCAAAATATTAGCTCTACGCAGTTTATAATTTTCATTTACAGGAAACAGGAAAAATCTAATTCGGTACATATAACTAGCTTGGTGCATGTCATGAGCTACTTAGCTTTCACTTATTATAGTTCTGTTGCTTTAGCTTTACAGTTGTCTGTAACTGTGGCAGAGTGCAATAAATTCTCAGAGATTATTATTATTATTATTATTATTATTATAGTTACGCCATTTCAGCTAACTTATAGTTACTGCAAATGTAAAAAGCTGTTCTCACAGAAATTATACTAATTTTCTATATGGCATAATGCATTCTTTGTTAAACAGTCATATATTTAGTAACACAGTTATCAAAAAGTCAGCATTAGGCCTTAAAGGAATGGTGTGCAGCATTTCGGGGGGATCTAGTGGCAGAAATGGAATATAATAATAATAATAATAAGTATGTTTTCTTATCGTATAATCATCTGGGAATAAGAATCTTTACATTTTCATCACCTTAGAATGAGCTGTGTGTATCTAGTGTACAGACGGAGCGGGTCCTGTTCACCGAGCCGGCTGCCATGTTTCTCCAGTAGCCCAGAACGGACAAACCAAATGCTGCGATAAAAAATTAAACCTTTAGCACAGTTAACTTCTGACTGCTAACTTTTGCATATTCCTGCAGGGACATGTCATGACATTTCTTATGTGTTGTTCAGATTGTCACCAAGGCGCTTCACGCTTTATGTGTTTATGTAAGATTTGGTAGCCATCTAGGTGTCTCGTTCACTTTTATCTATCATCCGTATCCGGAGGGTCACGACCGTTGTAAAACTGATCCGTATCCATATGTAGGAAGCAGACAGGGCAGATAACCCACCAACCATCTGTGTACGTAAATACGTGCTTTGTTATGTCTTTAGTTCTTTAGTTCAGTTCTTGAGTTAAAGAACCAGTGACAGATAATTTTATGATTTTCTGCCACGACAATGCTGGCTCTAGAGAGGGCCATTCACATTTTGGCTTTAGCCACCGTAGTTCTCCTCCACGCTTCGCACGTGCAATCTGTAACCCAGCAGCGTAGCATAATTGTGATTGGCCCTGGTGCAATTTTTTTTTCTTGGGCCCAGCACAAGCACACGCTCGTGCATACTCAACCACTCCAGACAATTGCAAAGCAGACCATTGCTATGGAGAGGCTCACCATGCAACTCCCATACTGTAGACCAGCCTTAAATCAGCACCACAGCAGTCAGAGCGCTAAATGTATCTACGCTAAGTTTACAGCCTGTCCTGGACACAGCGGCCTATTGTTATTATAGACACATATTATTATGAGATATAACAGTTACAGTGGTATAGATTGAAAGCCCTGACCGACTCCATAATAACAAAAGAAACCAGTACTCACCCATTCGAATTTTATCCTACCGGTGTCATGCTCCGCAGAGGCATTAACAACACTGCTTAAGAACCACTTCCTTGTTTTAATTGTAACGTCCTGGCCGTTTTGAGCTGACCTTTTGTCAGACACCCAGCTGTTTCTATCTATTCCTGTCGCTCGCCTTGAAATCGCCTCAATGGACGAGGAGCAGCTGATTGGCAAAGTTAAAATAAAATTATTCATACAATACCTCATCATTTCACAACTAAAACCTTAAGGTGGCAGCTGGCTAGAGGGAGATCGCCAGAGTGCTGAAAGTTTCCTACTGCTGTTGGCTATATTGTATGTCATTTCTAGTAAATATCACAATATTTATTTCTTTTGTTTCTGTTTAAGAGGAACAAACGAGTGAAGATAAGTGTTACGTCTTCAGTCTGAACTTGAGTGCACAGCTGATAAGTAACCTAAGTGATTTGTTTTCATGGCATAATAGAATGCATATACCAGATTCAAAGTGGACACAGTATAGGTAGGCGACCTGGTATGCCGTGCCGGTTGTACTGTCAATATTTATGCCACCGCTGCAACCTCACCACTAGATGCCACCAAATCCTACACACTGCACCTTTAATGGATATCCTTTATCTCAGTTTTGACCAGCAAGCGGACAGGTGGTCGGATGGACAGATGGACAGACAGAGTAAAAACTGCATTTGATCTGAATGCGTTTTATGAATTATACCAAAAAGAGACAAATGTTGAGGCTGTTTGGTTCCAGGTTTCAGCAGCTCTCATCCTGACTGGCGGTGCTGCTGAGGGGACGCTTGGGGCCGGCTGCGGTGCTGGCGGCGTTGGAGGAGAAGGATGAAGGTGATGAAGACAGCTGGTCGTAGCTTGGCAGGCTGTCCTGGCTGGGGAGGACGTTACAGGTCCTTCCAAGCCGTGGCCTCGGCCGCCCTCCAGCTTCGCCCTCGCCAGCATCCCTGTGGTCCAGCAGAAAGGTGAGGGACTCTGCGATGCGGTTTAGCGTCTGGTCCATGTGTGTTATCTATGAGAGTTTAATCAAATATTGATAAATGAAAACAAAAGTTGCAGCTCAGATTTATGATGCATTTTACTCATTCAAATACTGTAAGTATTTTAAGAGTCATTTGAGAGTTCAGAGGACAATGGTATAGTTATGTCCTTCATTTTTTAATTACCTTGTGTGTGACAACAAAAAATATAATATTAACCTTCAACCTGTATGAGATTTTTTCACTGCTGTACTGTGCATGGCATATAATGGCTCATCTAACAAAACTACATTTCAAGAATGAATATAACTATGTTAATACCTGGTATTCATAACAAAATAATTCAATGCAACTTGAATTCATTTCTCAACCAAAAAGAAGATGAGTTTTGTTTTGTAATTTTATACGTGGTAGAAAAGGCAGAAATGTGAGGCAAACCTGGGTAGGGATTTGGGGGAGGTTGTGATTCAACATTTTTGTTTTGACATAAAACGAACTGTAAGAAAAAAACAACATCAAGGTTTCTCTTTTTATGCTGCAGAACTAGTACAAGCTTCAAGTATCATATTTGAAATCAACAATAATAAGGCCAAGTCTACGCACACATGCTGTATTTCATATAACAAAGCCAGTTATACTTTTGTTGCATTATCCAAAAACTATTCCCAATATGAGTTTCTTTTGATAAGTGAAACTGCCACTGTATATGTATATAATGGAGAGGCTCATTTGTCAAATTTTCATAAAAGTTCAAACTATGAATAGAATACAAAGGTGGTCATGTAAATGTCTGACTTTCAAAAGAAATGATGTGAAACAGTAAAAGGCAAGGGAATATCGCTCTAGATTCCACTGAAGTTGCACAAATCCCACCTTGTCCTCCATCCTGTTGAGCCTGGATCCGATGGAGTTGGTGCCTTTGTCTTTGGCTCGGTCTTCAGAGGGAAGTAAATAATAAGACAGGAGGATTAAAGACTGTGGTTTGTTCCTTAGTTACTGTAATATATTTCAAGAGACCAGTGGAGTGATTCATTACCGGAGCCCGACTGGAACAAAGTTATCTTCCCTATAGACTGGTCCAGTCTGAGAGAAACAACGGGAGGCTTAAGTCAGAGGAATACATATTTACACACACTCTCCCTTTTGGGAGTATTTTTTGTCTTGCTTGCATAAAAAAACATAATCTATCATTCGTCCATGCATTACTCATGCGATCTGATCCATATGAAGCTCTTCTGAGCCATTTACCTCCTCTGCAGTTCCTTGATTCGCACCATGAGGTTGAGGTGACCCTGGGAGTACTGCTCAATCACGTCACGCACATCGTATGGTTTACGAGCTTGCTGCAAAGGGAGCAAATGTTAAGAACGGTTCCATCAAAAATTATTTTCATAATAGACTACTTGGTAGATAACCTTTAAAACTAAAATTACAGCCACAAGGTCGTATGCCAATCAGTCAAGTTGCAGTTTACATCCATGTCTTCCAAAATATCATCACTTCATCATTTTTTCCTATTACACATTTGTGTGGCATTGTCATAATTAGCATATGAATTCTGGAGTTATGTCCAAAAACATATTTTGTGTGGTCACAGTGACCTTTGACCACCAAAATCTAATCAGGTTATACTTGATTCCAAATGGATGTTTGTACTAATTTGAAGAAATTCCCTCCAGGCGTTCCTGAGATAATGCATCCACCAGAACGGTCTGGACGGACACCCTGAAAACATATTGCCTCCATCCATTGCTGTTGTTGGTGCAGAGGAATAAAAATACATTTTTAAAGGAGTCTCACAGGTAATGTTTCATGTCGATTGTGGGTTTTTCGCTCCCCAATCCCTGCTGCTGAGCTTGTTGCATGTTTGCATGGTTGGTGAGGTTTAGTTACCTTGCACAGCAGCTTGATTCTCACGATACCACAAGATCACGGAAGAATCGCTGAATCACATATCACACAAAAATCCATCTTGTAGGGCTTCAAGTAATGTGTTTGTGTCTGGCCACCCAGTCCAATCAGTTTGTGTGTGACCAATGTATTCTCATACAATGGTTTGTATGATATCTTACAAAACAATATTACTTGTTTTTCGAGTGTTTTTTTCTCTTTTCAAAATAAACTTCCGTGTTCACAGGAAACAATTCCATTCGGGAAGATCGTAGTGATGATGAAGAAGTGGTGATGTGACGACGGAAGTGGCATAACTTAAGTACAGAAATTACATGACAAAAACTACTTACTTCGGTGAAGTGAAAGATTGTGGTTTGAGTTAAAATAATACCAAAAGTGGCATAATTTAAGTATGGAAGTTACTTACACATAAATCAACATTGACTTTTGGTTTCATACAGGACATGAACCGCGGTCTCCTGGGAGAGTCTGATGTTTTTGACCCCGCCCATCCACTCAGATTTACATACTAATTGTTTTGGAAGGCTATGCTGTATGTGAATTATAGTGCATTTACCTTCCGTAGGTATAGCTATGAACGGTGTATGAAAACAGCCTAGTGAGACACAATGACACTCATTGAAAGGAGCAAAACAACAACAAAAAAAAAAACACTGAAGGCTAGGAAAAGATGTTTCTGCTTCACAGAGAGTTTGACTGACAGATGGTTCATCCAATCACCTGTCAAGTACTGCATATTTTGAAAGTATTTTGGTATTTTGAAAGTGCCTGCCTTTTTCTAAACAGTTTCTAATGATGGCTTCCCAGATGGCTCTGTTTAAACAAACCATCTGGCCCGTTAGGTTTGAGGTTTAGAGCCTAGACACCAAATTTTCATTCTGTACAAAACATATTCACTAACTAATGCATCAGTTTTATCTTCGTAGACTGATTGAATAGGAACAAACCCTGTACAGTTAGCAGACCACTTGCAGCAACAAACCGTTGTTGAAGCAGTCCATTTAGGTCGTCAAAGCTCTGCCAACTTCTCTGTGCTGTTACGCTGCTGCTGATCTGCTCATTTGCAAACTCTGCTATAACACTACTCCAAACATTATAGCTGCTGACATTACAGCCCAACCTCTGTCCACATGTAGGTCTGGGATAAAGTTTATTATCATTACTCCACGGTCTCTGCTGCGGTTAGAGTTTTAGTGTTATTCATTTAATAATACACCAAATTTCAGGTTAGTTGGATTACTAATATGTTTAAACAGCCCAAGAGGAAAAAGTTATTTGCTACAACATGGACTTACATACCTGGAACTTTCTCTTGGCCACAAAATAACGCATTCGCTGGATCACCCGGATGGCTCTTCGGTGTGATTCTGTCAATCTGTGTAAAGGAGTTTCATATCAATCAGTTTGTGTTACTTTGAAATTTGTTCTAAGAAAATGCAAGGATGCTGAGATTGTGGTGAATCACTGTTGAAAGTGTTTTTTACACAAGTATCAGAAAAAGAAAACAGATCAACCTGGTAAAAGTTTAACGTCTAAGTTAGATTTCCTTCAGACACCTCCTTTATTTTTCTGTGAAAAGATGGTTGACTTTGCCTTCACACCCAAACTTAGGGGGAAATATTCAGCTGCACAGTTTCCAAACCAAACATCCAAAGTCTTCCTTATGTTGTCTCTGTGTTTCTCTTAAAATCCTTAATAAAAAGCCCAGAACAATTGCATTGCATTTAGCCTCCATTATTATGTTGTAGGAATTATGAGAAGCTATTACTCATCTGTGTTCATTACCATGGAAAATCAGTAAATGAGCGTGTGAGGGGGAGAGCAGGTCTTTGTCGAGTCCTGTTAGGTGAAAGACGAGATGAATAAGGTCTGCGTGTCTCATAATGGACCTTTTCACATGCAACGCAATGGGCTGATTTACAAATGCAGCTTTCATAACATTTTGTCAAAATAGAACTATATCATGAAATATAAAGTGCTCTGAGATCTATTATAGAAATCCATTTCCATCACAAATGGTGGTAATGAAAGAGACAGTGAGCCGAACAGGTGGACCCAATTTCTTTCAACTCTAATGACTCTGATGAATTCTAGTGAAAGTGCAGTTTGAATAGGGAATGTTTCTTTCTTTACCCAGTGAAAAGAGAAATGCACACTGTAGCTCCTTTAAAGGCGCAGTGTGTAGGATTTAGCGGCATCTAGTGGTGCAGTTGCAGATTGCAAACAACTGAGATCCTCTCTGCTCACCCCTACCCTTCCAACACTGTCGTATTGTGAGCCACTGAGTGCAAAACCATGGTAACGGCATTCGCCTTGCGAATGAACTACAGTGGCCTTCCAGTAACCTAGAAACATCAGTTTTGTTTGTTAGTCCTGTGCTACTATAGAAACATGGCAGAGCAAAGTGCTGGAGTCTGTGAAGAGGACCCCATGTAGATATGAAAGCCTCATTCTAAGGTACTGAAAACACAAGAATGTATAGTTTCAGATGATTAGACACTAATGAAAACATTATATCCATCTCTGCTAACAGACCCCCACAAATGCTACACACTGGTCCTTTAAGTGCAATTTACTGGAACATCCAAGAGTGATTCTTTCAAGCAATGCTCTTCTTCAGACTTCTTATCTTCCAAGAGTAAACCTTAAAATAGCTTTCAGGTCATAATCCTTAAAAGGAGAGTTTAACATTTTGGGAATCAAGATTATTCACTTTCTTAAAGAGTTAGTCTGCTCAATAAAGCTGAGAGATGATTAGCTAAGCTTACCCAAAGCTAAAATAAACCCACCTTCAAGTACCTGTAAAGCTCAATAATTAACAATTTAGAGGACCTATTATGCTTAATTTCAGGTGCATACTTGTATTCTGGGTTTCTAATAGAACATGTTTACAACAGCTGTTTAAAAAATGCTTCGCTTTCCTCATACCAGCTGTGCTGCAGCACCTCCTTTCACCATCTATCTGAAACTCTCTGTTTGAGTTCCTGACACCCCAACCACCCCCCTCCCGGAGAGCCCGGTCTGCTCTGATTGGTTAGCTGACCCTCTGTTGTAATTGGACAACCAAACTAGACTCTTTAAACTCTGTTCCAGCTCCGCTCTGACTAGTTTTGTTTGAGGGCATGCCAAAGTAGCCACTAGGCAGTATTATGCTGAAGTATTACTTGGTGACATCACCACTTTACAGAAGGTAGGACTTCAAGCGAGGAAGTTCAGGCAGTTCAGAAGCAGTGTTTCTGTGGGGGACAGTAATTCCCTTTGGAGAGGACTTTGGGCTTTTTAACTTTGCAGATGTTTTACATGAACAAAGAAACTATATAACACACTAGAGGAAGGGCAACAAGATAACAATAGGTCCTTTAAAATCTATACAAAAAAGCAAAGTGCAATACAATTTGTGGTTTTACAACTTGTGGTGATGTGCCTGACTACCTCCTCCTGATGTCTTTGCTGATTGACTGGCAACCTCATGATGATGACAAGACTTCAGCAAGTAATAAAGTCCAGTTCATACAAAGCTGAGTTCATCTTAAATGGCCAGATATGAGCGAGATATTTCTCTTTTCATCTAACTTGAGTATGCATATTTGGGAAAATGTTGCCCTATTCCTTTAAGAGTTTCATCATCAAGCCCAAAAGCTGATGCTTCAGTGCGTCAACATTCAGTTATGAGATCTGTATTGCTGTGTAGAACAACATGTTGAAGATCTTCTGTAATTTTTTTTTTTTAAATAACAGAATGTGACATGATGAATCATCTCTGTCACAGAACCAAACATTTGTGACATGTTGCCAAACAACAAGGACTTTAACTCTATACCGTGTCCTAACTGGATGCGATGCGAGCAACTGTAAGTGACAAAGTCAGCTTGATTACATTGTTTCCTATTGGAGTGTCAGAACTGGCCGTGAGTGGCGTGGCATGATGCAGCGCGATGTAGCATGATGTAGCACAATGCAGAACCATGCAGCACGATGCAGCATGATGTAGCACGATGTTGCATAATGTAGCACAATGGAGTATGATGCAGCATGATGTAGCCTAATGTAGCACAATCTAGGACAATGCAGCACGATGTAGCACAATACAGTAAGATGTAGCACGATGCAGCACAATGTAGCATGATGTAACACGATGCAGCAGGAAGTGACATAATGTTGGACGATGCTGCATGATGTAGCATGATGTAACATGATGCAGCGCGATGTAGCATGATGTAGCACAATGCAGAACCATGCAGCACAATGCAGCACAATGAAGCATCATGTAGCATGATGTAACATGAGGTAGCACGATGTAGCACAATGCAGCACAATGTAGCACAATCTAGGACAATGCTGCACAATGCAGCACGATGTAACACGATAGAGCACGATGCAGAATGCAGAACAATGCGACACAATGCAGCACGATGCAGCGCGACGTAGTACAATGTAGCACAATCTAGGACAATGCAGCACAATGAAGCGCGATGTAACACTATGTAACACAATGCAGCACAATGCAGCATGATACAGCATGATGTAGCATGATGCAGCACAATGTAGCAAGATGTAGCACGATACAGTACGATGCAGCACGATGTAGCATGATGGAGCACAATGCAGTACGATGCAGCACAATGAAGCACGATGTAATACGATGCAGCACAATGCAGCATGATACAGCATGATGTAGCATGATGCAGCACAATGTAGCAAGATGTAGCACGATACAGTACGATGCAGCACAATGCAGCACGATGGAGCATGATGTAGCATGATGCAGCACAATGTAGCAAGATGTAGCACGATACAGTACGATGCAGCACGATGCAGCATGATGTAGCACGATGTAGCACGATGCAGCACAATGCAGCACGATGTAGCATGATGTAGCACAATGGAGTATGATGCAGCATGATGTAGCCTAATGTAGCACAATCTAGGACAATGCAGCACGATGTAGCACAATACAGTAAGATGTAGCACGATGCAGCACAATGTAGCATGATGTAACACGATGCAGCAGGAAGTGACATAATGTTGCACGATGCTGCATGATGTAGCATGATGTAACATGATGCTGCACAGTGTAGCATGATGTAGCACAATTTTGGATGATGCAGCACGATGTAACACAATGTAGCACAATGAAACACAATGCAGCAAGATGCAGCACTATGTAGCATGATGTAGCATGATGCAGCCCAACGTAGCATGATGCAACAACTTGCCACTGAGTGCAAACATTGACACTCGCAGTAACGTAGTAGTATATGTAGTGTCCACCAGAGAAAAAAATGTTAGGAGCTACCTGGTGTCAAGAGATGTAACAGCCACCTCAATAATGGTTCAAACAAAACACAAACACAAAGCAAAAAAGTGACAAACTATTGAAAATGTGATCCATCACTATAGTATTTCAGCATGAAGCCTAATTCTGATCCACTACTGTTAAACATTAAATATTTTTTCATCTAGCTCGATAGAAAATAAAGTCACACCTATAAATCAGGTGCATTAAAATACAAAGGCCGATGAGAAAATCATCCTGTGCTCCTCTTACATCTTAGTTCTTCTACCTGTTTGGATTATTTTGTTCAGTATTGTGGAAAACACAAAGGACTAATGTTACAGTATACAGCAGGCTGAGCAGGGATGACAACTGGTGAGCGAAACACCCACAATGAGTCTTTATTCACTGAAATCATGGTTTTGAAGAAATCAGTCAGATTGTTAGATTAGTCTGTTAAATTCCCTGTTCATCATATCTCACCATTTGCCTGTTTTGTTGCATCTTGTCTTGCCTGGTATGGCAGGCTATATTGTATGTCATTTCCAGGAAATATCACAATCTAAAATATGTGTTTTCTGTTTAAAAAGGCTACAAACGGAGATAGGAAGTACTAACCCATCTTTTAAGTGCTTACATTTCCCATCTGATATGGAGCACACAGCTGATATAAAGTATACATGACATAAGAGAAGTGCATATTTAATGTATTCAGCGAGGACAGAGAGCGTTGGATAGTTGGACGCTGGTTTCCAGTTACGACAGGGCGTGAGAGGGACCAGAAGCATTGTGTTTCGAAGTGTTCTGTGATACATGCAGGTGTTGTTTAATACAAACACACTAGGTGTTAAAAGTGAATCTGGATATGGTTCAGTACTTACAGTATGTTTACATTTGTGAGGACATATAGTCCTTGTGACTAACCTTGGGTTTCCCTTTTCAGAGAGCAGATAGAGCTTTTTTCCTTGTCAGTGTTTAATACTAATCTGTTTTTCCCTACAACTCTTGACAGTTCAGAAAAGTTGTTGTATTTCTGATCAGGTCTGGGAGTAACAAAACTCAAGCTTTTGCAGTAATTACTGAATAGTTGTTGGCCTGATGAAAATTACATTATTCATGTTTCTACAAAACTGTGCTTCAATGTATTTAATTAAAACTTCAGTCACAATCAAGGAAAAGTATGCTGTCTTGGCTCAATGCGCCCTCGGTGCCACAGCTTTTGCATCTTTTGTTTTCTCTTACGATTGGTCCAACTGCTCCATGAGACAGAAACAAAGGATGCAACGTGAGAAACATGAAAAAATGTTTCTAGGTGCCTGCGAACCTTTTACCTCCCACTTACCCAACTGTTACAATCCCAATTTTTTAGTCAATGCGTCAATCGGCGGTTTACCAAAACATAGTGCACTGTGTTGTCACTGCCAAGGCAGCTGCAGAAATATGACATCTGTGAACCATTCCACAATAACAATCTATCATCTTAGATTTATAACAACTGAGCTTTCTTCACTGCTGTATATGATAATATGGACGATTTGGAGAATCACAGACATTTGAAAACCTAGTAAAAAGAAGCACATTTTTCATGTTTTTTTTCCAACTGTTCACTCATCATGGATACAACAAGCAGCAGTATCTCGTAATCGCTCAATTTAGCATGGGATTTGATGTGGCATTGCTCTGTGTGAACAGCTGGTTAGGTATTTTGGAGTCAGCAGAGCACAGAGTGATCTTCGCCAACAACACTGCTGTGTGCAATTCCCACTCTGCACCATTACCCCACCGTCTACAAATCAAGTCCCATGGGTCAAAACTGTTGCGCCATTTGTTTCACTTACTGTGCACTTACAGCACAGTTACTTAACACTAATTTCCTCACATCAGTCTCCGTCTCTCAGAAGTGCCTTAGTGAGCGCAAGTGCTTTTCCCCAATAGAGAATCATTGCACAGCAGAGATAGGATTGCCCTGGGGTTCAACATTACAAAGGTTAATTACAAAGTGCAAAAAAATACATGCAGACCTTTTCTAGCATGCTCATTAAAACACAGTCACACATTCACACAGCAGCAATGCAATGGTGGTGAACTCACTGTAACACTGAGGTGACTGGAGCCAGTTCGCTGTATCGCTCTGGCTCCAGCTCCAGGTCGTCAGCAAAGCTGCAGTTTCTCTGGAGGGCGCTGGGGGACTGGACGTCCAAAAGACCAGGACTTCTTTTCACTGCACACACACACACACACACACACACACACACACACACACACACACACACACAGAAACACTTTAGTTATCAATATATCTGTGCATCCAGAACATTCAGAGATGGTGCAGATTACGTTTTGCTGCTTTATAGCGCTGGACTCAGGTCAGGTTGTGGTTTGGTGATTAACAATGCAATTTATCTAACTGATCTCATTTGATTTCTGCTGCACCAGTGGTCTGTGTCTTACAACGGCCAATAGGAAAAGAGAAAAACTGTACAGTATAGTACAGTATACAGTATATGTTACATTGGCTTGCTGAGCTGAAGGTCACAGCCAAAGTAAATAACTGAAATAAAGTAAATACATGCTAAAGAAGTAAACAACTGTGGTAACCAGTGAAAAGACATTCAAAATTACTTTAAAAGTGACCCATGATGGGCATTCACCCTTTCCTGAAGCTAATATATATATATATATATATATATATATATATATATATATATATATATATATATATGAAAAATGAGCCAAACGTTTGAGAAAAACTGTAAAACACAAATTACATTTTTTTTTTTTTTCAGCTGCGACACACTAAAATGACCCATATAGCACAATTACTGAAACTGACTCTCAAGGAGCAAAACCTCAGCTCAAGTCTCCAAAACTCTGAACCCACTTTCTGCTTTGACCATAGTACTGTAAATATAAAGTATGTTTCATATATTCCTGCTGTGCCTATATACGGTACTGATAGTGTTGGTCAGGGAGAACATTGACTGTGGTGTCGATGAGGTGCTGCAGCACACGTTATGTTCGTTGAGCTGTACAGACAGACTAACTCATGCCGCTTCCCGTGGACCTCATGGGACCTTATTTCTGAAAAAATATGGACGTAGTCAGATACGTCATAGACGTTGTCAATTTCAAACATAATTGCGCAAGTCAAGAAAGTCTCAGTTTGTCATAGTTTGTTGTAGTATCATTTAGTTTTGTGTGAAACCGCCCAGTGAACTACATCTCTCGTCTCACACAATATACGTCACCAACACTAGCTAACTTAGCTAGGTTCCACACACAGATGTGATTTTATCTTAACTGATGTGTTTTATCCAGCGACTCCTGGTGTATTTATCAGCTGGGAAGAGAGAGAAGGATCAGACCAGTTGTTGGTGTGAAGTCATCCCAGTATGAAACACACAGGCATCGTAGCTTCGGAGAGAGACGTCACTTACGTGGCTTTTTGTCTTTCTAATTACGTATTTTTTTTCTGTGGACATAACTCCTTCAGTTATTATTGGATTATTACTATCATTTATAAATTGCCACAAATTTCTTGATCTTTCTCTATATAAAATAAATATAAATGACATTTAGTATGAAATGAAATGGCCATTATGAAAGTTAAACTCTGTATAGACAGAAAAGGGCTGACAGCTGCAGCAGGTGTAAACAATGGAAAACTAAATCATGTTTTTGATTATATTAAAGAATACAGCATTTGTGTGTTTTAATTTCTGTATAAGAACATTATGCAAAAATTAAATTATTAAAGTATTTTACACTGAAAATGCAAAAGGCTCCTGATAATGAATTCATACTGGTGTTTTCCAGTCGTTGTAGTATTTGACATTGAACACATCAGTGTTCACCTGGAGTGTGTGTGTGTCATTTGAACAAAAAGAGTTTTGCATGTGTAAAGCTCTGAGAATAAGAGGTCTGCTTTCAGAAAATGTGTGTAAACAATTGAGAAAATACTGTCTACACATTAAAAATCAGCACAACACATCCATGGATTTCCAAAGGCTGCATTTTGCACTGAAAATAAAAACATAATCTATAAACAGGGCAAAAACAGGCCTCTCCCTGCTGCTCTATGTTGGCTTCCATTACCATTGTAAACATGAACTCACCTGTGGTGTTTTATACTGCTTACATCCTGATCAATGAGCCGACAATCGAGCAGTCGGGTGTCAGGTGATGCCTGTATTGGCCAACTGGTCTGTGGGTGTGTCCTTTTGAATGGCAATGTTTTGAAACGACAAACAAGTGACTGTCGGTCAGATTCCTGTGTCTTCTGTAGGTCTTCTGTTAACGGTGCTGCAAAAAGTGTCATTTTGAATTGCAAATTGGGTGCAAAGCAGAAAATGTGTTCAGAGTTTTGGAGACTTGAGCTGAGGTTTTGCTCGCTGAGAGTCGGTTTCAATAATAGTGCTTTATGTGTCATTTTAGTGTGTTAGCAATTGAGCTGAAAAACTGTAAGAGAAAAGGTTTATTGTTTTCTTGTGGGTTTTGTTCTTTCATTTTTTTGTTTCCTGCTGGGCTGCTTTGTCGAAACATAATGTGGCGTTTTCAAAATCATTTTGTTCTTGTGAGAATCTCACTGTGTGTGCAGCACATCAATGAGATGATTTGCAAAAACCTTCAGAAAGATGAAGGTCATTCTTTAAATGTATACACCAACGCCAATTTGACTGATATTACCGGTACCTTAAGTGCACAATAAAAAAAAACAGGATTTATGAAAAATAACAAAAATTGAGATATCCAATCAAAACAACCCAAGATTTTGATTGATAATCCACGGAGAGCAAACAAATAGAATAAACATATGCATGATTTAGGGAAATAAAACAAAAACAAATAAATAAAAATCTCTTTTTGTAAATGAACCTGAATTTTCTTTCTAACTAAAAACTAACAGGTTGGTTCTAACTGGGGTCTAAAATGTGGCAGCGCACGAATCGGGCTCAGTGAGATGTTAAAAACACAAGGAAAAAAAGAAATTAATTAATAAACAAAAATGTGTACAAAAAGGGTTATTTAATTTAAATCCAGGAGAGAGAGAGAGAGCCTCCAGTTTTATCCATAACCTGAAATCCACAACTTTGTGCATGTCGACTCCAACACCAGCAACAAGAGGCCTACAGTAAAGATGGCAGAGTTGTTGTGGAAGACGGTGTTCATTATTTTAATCTGCATATGCAGTGTTTTGAAACTGCACCAACTAGAGAAGTGTGACCCAATGAGTCTGAAAATAATGTGTGAAATATGGCAGCTATAAATGCAGTCTGAATGGAATGGACTTAATTGGTGCCATTAACCATGTCAGACAGATGCGACACGACAAGCCATGACAGGCTGAATGATATCTCTCAACAACTGTACAGAGAAGTGCTTTAACACCTTCTGTGTTTGTGTAATAGTAATCACACATGTGGATATTAAACTCACTCCACATGATTTTCCAGACACATAATACAACTTGTAAATGTGGATCCTTGAGTTATACTTCTATTGAACTCAACACTTCAATCTGTAGATGACTCTATACCTGACTCATGTGATGAAACTATTTAACTCTGGAGAGACAAAGCAACATAAAAACACTCATATGAGCATGTTGTTACCTGGAGGCGGTGAGCTGAACTGAAGGGAAGACAAAGATGTCCAGGACTGCTGGCATTCTGAAGCACACATAACCAGAAACACAAACGAGATCAATGTTTACAATAGGGAGAAAAAAAGGACAACAGTGATGCTAGTCACAAACTATGGTGCTAGGCATGCAATTTTTTATTCATCACACATAATTAAGCAGAGAACTGAGCATACAACAGGATCATGCACTGATAAAAAAAAAAAGATGCTGTTAGAGTAACTGAGAAGACAAAAAGGAGGCTGTAAACATGGACAGTAAGTGGACTAAGGACGTGTTGCAGGACGTGGACACTAACAGAAGCTCACCACATCCTCCCAAAGTGAGGCGTCCTGCTAAACCAGCTATGTGGACAGAACATCAAGAGAGGAAAAAAGACACAAGCAAGAAAATGGACATTAGATTAAAGAAGCAGATTTAGAGATTATACAGTACATACTGTATATACTGTACATACATCATTGTATCCTCACCCAGTAATTTGCATCATTGATTAAAAAATGTATTCCTCATACATACAGACATGAAAAGATCAACTTGGTTAGGTTTAGGCAACATCTACTCAGTTAGGTTTAGGAAAAGATTGTGGTTTGGAATAAAATAACACTGGAAGTGCTTTAACTATATATAGAAGTTATGTCTCCTCCCACAGCTGCATTTGCCCCTCTTTATACTTCCTTGTTCATAATTATATGGATTGCATACAAATTGATTTTGTGGGATATATACAAACTACATTACATTACTTTTCAGGTATAGCTACAGACGTATGTATGGGAACATTCTGACACAGACATACTGTATACTAGCACGGTCAATCGATTAAAATAGTTGATTTTTATCTGTTCAAACTGCAGGTGATCAACATGGGAGTGGGCAAATATGCTGCTTCATGCAAATGCAAGTATATATTTATTATTGGAAATCAATTAACAGCACAAAACAATGACAGATATTGTTCAGAAACCCTCACAGGTTCTGGCTTTAGTATAAAATTATGGCATAACATGTCAAGTGCTAACTTGACTATGACTTCATCCAGACTGACTGGGATTATCATAAAGTGGGCATGTCTGTAAAGGGGAGACTGATGGGGACCCAGAGAACCCATTTACATTCACAAAATGCAAATCCGTTTGCGGGAAGGTGGTAGCGGGTAAAGGGAAGTATCAAAAGTTTAAAGGGACAACACGACAAGCATTACATTTAAAAAAAAAAAATAAATAAATTCAGACAAGCACACAGTACGAGACAAACGTATCAGGCAGTACAACAACAGAACAAGAGTAGCAAGTAGTAAAAACACAACGAGCTTTACATGTAACAGCAAGCACTACATAAAAACATACACAGACTAGTACACAAGCATCGAGCAGTAGCCGACAACCAGCATCAGGAAATTCAGCAGATCCAGAGCAGCATATACAAGCAGTATCTGCTCAGGATACATTGAGAAGAGTTTCTATTGCTTATCCTAACCTTACTGTTATAAATGGGGTGGACAAAAAAAAATAGAAATATCTGACCTGTCAGTATGATAGCACCAAAAACTGAATACAATAAAATGATCATAAAGTTGAAACAACACTTCTCTAATACAAAAAGTCTAAAACATCTTTTAACCTTGATGACAGAAGATTTACTGGGTGTCAGTATTAGTAATACTTTAGTATTCATTTCCTCCACTGCACACAACCAGCATGTTATTATTAGCTGTATCCAGTCTAATAATTCTGTTAATGAATAATAACGTCAACATATCAATATTCTTAACGATATAAAGTATAGGTTAAAGAACAAACAAAAATATGGCGGAAATGAATGAGAAAGACGCAGGTTATGTTTTGTGAAAATCCATTCAGGCCAATAATGTCAGCTGACTGAGCAGCTCAGCACTCAGTCAATATAAGCACACACCAGATGGCAATGTGGCAATTTATTTAAATGATTCATAGTTAAAAGCAGCTCGCTGTACATGTTAGATGTGCAGCGCGACCTGGAGAATCTACTTAGCTTCAAATCAAAGACAGTGATTTTCATTGAACACGAAGCGAACAGACATGCGTTCATCTTCACAATGGGCCAAATTAAATTCTGCTGTTGAACTGAGATCTGAGTGCAAAGCAAAAGCGTTTGCACTCCTACATGTCAGTGGCAGAACCGCAGTTACGAGCCCAGGCAGCTTTTCAGGTTAGCAGCTGGTGTGAAATAAAAAGGATGAACACAGAGTATGATCCAGGTAGATGTTTACATATAGTACAAAAGGCTAAAAGCGTACATAGTTATCTCCTATTGAAGGTAAACATACTCTCCGTCCTATAGTATCTCATTTTGTTTGTCTACACTGAACAGAATGCTCATCATGGAGGGCTATGCAGTAGGACTTGGTATTGATTAAAATGCAATGTATCCTTGTACAATGGTTCATATAGCTTATGAAAAGTTAACCCTCATTTTTTGTGCATTTTCCTTTGAATGTCCAGCATCTATTTCCACTCCAGTCTTTGTAGGTTAGATTAGGTTTAGGTAAGAAAAACACATAGGTATGGTTAGGAAAGGAAATACTTACTTCGGATTAGGAAACAAAACTACTTAGTTTGGTTTAGGAAAGACCATAGTTACATTACGCCTCACCAGAAGTGACGTAATGTAAGTACGGAACAAATAAATCAACCTTGACTTCTGGTTTCACATGGGACACAAACACTGGTTTCCTGGGCCAAAGTGCTGTGTTTTTTGACCCACCCATCCACCCTGACCTCCTCCATATGTGGTGTTCACCTCTCTTTATACTTCCTTATTCACAACTACGTGGAATAAAAAGCAGCCATGGCTCAGAGGGTAGAGCAGGTTGGCAACCAATCGGTGGTTCGATCCCCAGCTGCTCCAATGCAGCCTCAAGGGGCGTACAAGCTAGTGTCTCCCTTGTGCCCGTACAAATTACAGTGCATCACTTTCCATATGTTTAGGTACTAAAGGTGTTTGAAACGACCTGATAACTGATAATACCAGAACTCTTAATACAACAAAAATGCATTCTGAATTATGTTTCAAGGGAAATGTATTTTGTCAAAAATTAAGTTACATCCTGGATTCTGAAATGCAATTCACAGTGCAGTTTAAGTTGCAGGGAAACGTAATTATTAGGAGACAGAGCTGCAACACTCGCGATAGTGCAGATCTCCACCAAGGCCGATCTGCTCCAAAATTAAATGGGTTCATCCTCGATCCGTTCTACACCCTTCCACCCAGTTTCATCAGGCCGGTAGTTTTTCTGTAATCCTGCTCACAAACAGACCAACAAAGTGAACTGAAAACGTCACCTCCTAGGAGGAGATAATGATGGTAATGATTTGTTTAAATCTTTCCAAAAAGTAGGGTTTACAAATACATGCAAAATACTAAATGAGGAGAAAGCAATAAGGGACGCAATGATGGATAAAGTGGATAATTATGGAAAATGAAATGAATAAAAACAAAAAGGTAATTTCAAATTAGAGTGTTTTCATCCATCCATCCATCCATCGTCAACCGCTTATCCCGTTAGGGGTCGCGGGGGGGCTGGAGCCGATCCCAGCTGGCATTGGGCGAAGGCGGGGTTCACCCTGGACAGGTCGCCAGTCCATCGCAGGGCACATAGAGACAGACAACATGGAGACAGACAACCACTCACACTCACATCCACACCTACGGGACATTTAGAGTCATCAGTTCACCTAAACAGCATGTCTTTGGACTGTGGGAGGAAGCCGGAGTACCCGGAGAGAACCCACGCTAACACGGAGAGAACATGCAAACTCCACACAGAAGAGTCCCAAGCCGGTATCGAACCTGTGACCCTGTTGCTGTGAGGCAACAGCGCTAACCACTGCACCACCATGCAGCCCAACTAGAGTGTTTTATTTATTTAATTTTTTTTTTTTTTGCTCTGGGAAAGTGTGTAGGTTTGATGAAAACACTTCAGTTACTTTTATTCCAAGTCTGTGAGAAGGTCTGTGGCTGAAGGATAACTCACATCTACAATATGCTGTCTGTGTATCACATCTTTATTTGATATTTGTTAACAATCCTTGTTTCTGCACTCTGAACAAATGAGGAATTGAGGGACTCATGGCAGGCAGGAATAGAGGGAGGCGAATTTGTGAGATGAAATAAAGCATGTTGATGTTACACAATGACTAGAATGAGATCTGAGAGCCAAATAACGTAGTTTCCAATTCTCTGTCATTAGGTAAAGGGTTGGTTTGCACAGAAAAAAATAGTTTTTTCTATACTAGCAGCTCTGTGAAGCAGGCACAGCTGTGCTTCTGCTAAATGCTCACATTCTCAAAAAGGTTCAGGTTAAAGGTTAAGTGGTATTTTTCATCCTCTTGTTCCATGTTTTGTGTGTAACTGACAAATAGAGACAGTTATTTAAACTGGTCCAATATTGAGGGGAATGTTGCAGACGGCATCCGCTAAACAGGCTGCAATGTGATCGCTAGGGCCAATTCCACACCGTCAATGTACAGTATGTCTACTGAAAGTGAAAAGTTATTAGTGAAAGTTAGTGAAAGTTATTATACAGTAAGTGTGACCCTTCAGAGAAAAAAAAAAATCTTCACCTTTTCCTTGATCTGGTCTGTTTGTTATTTTGCCATGTGACTTTGTGCTGAGTACAGAAAGTGTATCTTAGTGTCATCCAAAAATTTTCTATTTCATGGCTGAATATTTAGCTGATTTTGACAATGTGGATGCGATACAAGAGACTCCTGAGTGAACAGACAGAGAAAAATGTTTTATTTCTAGTCCTTTCCATAATGTTGTCAGACACTTGAGCCCAATATCATGCCAAAGCATGTAACAGACCCACCTATCCAACAGGTGGACGTGTCAGTGTCACATTTTGCCTTGCAGAGACATGAATATTACATTCCTGTACTAATGTGTAGTACCAGCAGGAGGCAACAAAGCCACTGATTTAGGATTAGGCAACAAATCCACTTATTTAGGTTAAGGGAAATTGTCATGGCTGGGTTTGAAATAAACTAAGTAAAACATGTAAAGAAACAACGTAACGTTAAGGTGGAAACCGGTTGTCATGTGACTGCAAAACACATGAAAAACATCGTAAAAACACATAAAAATTTATGACTCAGTCATCTTATCTTACACAGTGACTGTCGTAACTGTCAAAAATACTGTGTAGTCTGATCCTGGCATTAGTTAATTCCACATAAAATATTGAGAAATTGGGTCCAGGTTGAAAACCAAATTAATTATCCTTTACGCAGGTATAATGTGTACTTTGTCCACCATCCTGGTTTAGTGCGTTAGCATGCTAACATTTGCTAATGAGCGTTTAACACAACAGCTGAAGCTGATGGGAATGCCATTAGCTTTGCAGGTATTTGGTCATAAACCAAAGTATCGACAAATTAAAATTCATAGGGGATTACTAAAGTCATTCCACTCACCAGCACACCTGTTCCCCATTTCCTCATCATCTCCCCGGCATGTACTCGAGCCCACTCTCTCCAGTCATTTGCCAGATAGTCTAATGTTGGCCCACTACACAGCTGCTTCTTGCAAGCCTGTTCCCGGTTCCGCCTGCCTGCCTCTTGCCTGCTGAGCTTGCCCTTGCTGACTGATTGCTTGGTGCCGAACTCTCCCTTGAACTTCTAACCAACTAAACGATTGATTTCTTTGGACCGCTCTGCCTGTGAGGTCTACTTTTTAGTCCACGTTTCTGTGTGCACAACCGTTACTGCAGCGAGGGCAAAGACATCTGTAAAATGAAAGCCAACTGAGATTCTGTTAAATTTGTTCTTTCCTTCAACCAATACTTCATCACTAATTGCAACTGCAACAAATTTAAAATGTATTGATAGAGACAGGCACATGACTTTGGAAGGCTACAGCATATGATTTGAATTTAAGAAGAAGAAGAAGAAGAAGATAGTCCTTTATTAGTCCCACGAGGGGAAATTCAATTTTTTCACTCTGTTGTTCACTTATACACGGTACATGCAGACCCGAACACACACATGCACAAACATGCAACAATGGAGAGATGTCAGAGTGATGGGGCTGCTCCTGACAAGTGCCCCGAGCAGTTGGGGGTTTGGTGCCTTGCTCAGGGGCACCTCGGCAGTGCCCAAGAGGTAAACTGGCACCTCTCCAGCTACCAGTTCACACTCAGTTCTTGGTCCATGGCGGGACTTGAATCGGTGACCCTCCGATTCCTAAACCAACTCCCTACAGACTGAGCTACTGCCGCCCCCATTTATGGAATTATGGTAACACTTAATTTTGACATTTCATAGTAATAAGGTGATAATTAGCAAGTAAACTATTTATTATTTCTTTGGAATCACTGCCAAAATACCCCAATATTTATCTCAATATTTATTGAAAAGTACTTGATGATGATGGAGTTTATAAAAACATTTCAAAGAAGTTATTTGCTAATTATCATCTATTTACCAGCAGTGTATTCTTTTCCTAGATATGTATTAAATGTATTACCAGCAATGTATTACTGCTTATTGGGAAAAAGTGAAATGCAATTAATTATTATTTTTTTTCATTATAATTAAATAATGTCTAAAAGAGATAGAAAATAATAATAATAAAAGTCCAGAGTCAAGAGAGCCAAACAAAGTCATTTTTGATAAATTCTCAGGTAAATGTTGGGGTAATTTGGCAGTAACTCCAAAGAAATTGCTATTATATTACTTGCCAATTATCACCTAATTACCATGAAATTTGTGGACCTGTTAAATGAAGCGTTACCTGAATAGCTTTTTGATATCACTCTCAGTTCTCCAGTATGGGACCAGCAGTATACAGTATGTTGTGTGGTTCTGCAGTGCGAGTTCATACTCATCAATGCAACCTCACATTTTATTGCTGCAATGTGCTCATTCACCTTTAATGTCTGGGAAATGTCCTCTCCCCTTTCCTGTGGCTACAACCCTACAACTCAGGCCCAAATCAAACATTATTTATTATATTTTTACTGTACCATCACTGAATGTGTGGGTTGCAGCCAGTGCAGCATTGGTCATCATTTCTTATCATGTTTATGTGCATCTACATTGACATTGTGAGAGTTTATTCATATTTTAAATGAAACATGTAAATTAAGTGGTTTAACATTTATCACACAGGGATAGACTCTTTAGATTTTGGCAAAACGTGAGCCTATTTTCAGTGACATTTAACGTAACTGTATTCCTAAATATGTTACGCTATGCACAAAGTTTTAGCATGATTAAGGTGAACTGGAACACAATCACATAAGGATATTGGACTGTTTGTCCTGTCTTTAGTACCCAGCCTGGTTGCACTAAATGACATATGAATGACAGTAATTTGCAAATCCTTTTGCGTGCAACAAGAACACTGTTCTTGCTTTTGCCATGTCATGTGTGCACCATGTGCATTGGAATGTAAACGCATCCCTGTGAATGTGCTACGCTCAGAGCTACGACATACAACAAAAAGTGAGAAAGAAAACTGGTGGGAAGGGAGGTTGACGGGTCGACTTTTAACTAGGAGACCCAACAGGTTCTGATCCCAACGCGTCCCATACTGACGCTTTGTCAGACCCCTCGGTGTCACTTTGTCTGTTGCACTAAACCCATACGGTCATAGTAAACACATGCTTAATGTTGTGACTTAAACAAAAACTTAGCTTAGGTTTAGGCAACAAAACAATTATTGGTTGGGCTTAAAATTACTACATTTTACAGTGCAAATGTCGCTTGATGTTGTGAACACAAATTATCAGATGATTGTATAGTGAAACTGAGACATAACACATGGGACACAAACAACATTTTTCTGGATGAAAGCCTGGTGTTGTTGGACCCATCCACCTCCCCTCCCACTCGCCTTGTGCATCTCTTCCCCTCTTTAAACTACGTCACCACAGCGCTTTCCCTCCGTGTTTACTGTTGCCGCAGATAGGTTTACATTATAGTTAATGGAAAGACATGTGCGTTTCATATCGAACGTTGATGGCTGTGACAAAGCATCTGTATTTACGCTCTGGGAATGACATTGGGCTGGGAGACCCGTGTTTGTGTTGTTGAGTTATTTTGAAGTGATGTTGGTGAGTTGGTGATGTGTTTTTTGTGGCTTCTGTTATGTTGTTTCCCTACATATTTTACTTAGTTTACTTATTTCAAACCCAACCATGATGTTTTCCATAAACCTAAGAGGTTTTGTCACCTAAACAAACAGTAACGACAGCAGTTACCATAGTTTTGTTGCATGGCGTAAAAAGGACACACAAAAAGAGGCGTACAAATGAAGACACGCAAAAATCTAAAATGTGTCCTCATGACACACAAAATGTTTGTGTAATGTTGTGCTATTTATACGCCTTCTCATGAGAACGGGTTGTTAGTACCTGTGCCCACGGTGCTGTACACATCTGAACTCAGCTCCCTCCCACTGTCAAACACAGAGTCGTAGGTGATGCTGGGAATTGTGGGAGAAGTTGGACCGTTGTCCTTGTCAGTGCTCTTCAACTTCCTCCTTATCTTCACCTGCCCAAGAAATGCAAACATCTCAGTTCAACAAAGCGGATAGCAAAACCATGTTCACCCAATGTGGAAAGATTTGAAAAAGCAAACATACAGTACATAAACGAGTCAACTTTTCATTGACATGGCCAAAGTATTTCTGCTTTGCAGTGATGTTAAGAACCTGACTATGTACTGAAAGATCCAAGAACAGAAAAAGACTCATCAATATGTAGTTTTCTCTTTTTGTTGCCAGTTGAACATTGATTAATGAACTGACTGAGGGTCTAAGAGCAGCAACACAGGAATTACTGTTGCATTATCAGGTCAGTAAAATTATGACTTTATAATATATTTCATATTGATGCTATTATGATATTTCCCAACATTAGGTCAGACCCTGCTAAGTCTAGAGGGAACACTTTTTGACACATTTTAAAATGTATGAATTAGCATGGGCATGGTCTCATACCCAAAGAGCAGTAACACTGAATAATCAATATTGATATTAAACTGCTGCTGGCTTTCTTGTCTATCTTTTTCATTCTGCCATAATTTCTTGTCTTTTTTTCGCAGAGATTTCACACCAACATAGACACCCATCACAGTGATGATGATGTTAATTCTGTAAAACTTAAATTTCAAGTCTTAGCAACCTCTTTAAGGACCAGTATGTAACATTTAAGATAAGATAAGATGAGATATTCCTTTATTGGTCCCACAGTGGAGAAATTCACAAGCTAATAGTGTTTCCGCTCGGTTAAGGGGATCTATTAGCAGAAACTGAATATGCTATTAATAAGTAGGGTTTTTTTTTGTATAACCACCAAAAATATGAATATTTTTGTTTTTGTTACCTTAGAATGAGACGTTTATATCCACATAGGGAGGAGGTCCTCTTCACATCTGTCATGTTGCACCAACATGTTGCAACATGACTCTTGCTTCACCACTCACTTCCCTCGTATACACAAACATCATTTGGAAACTTGGATCTCTTATGTTACTAAAATAGTTCACCAAAATGTGTTTCTGAAAACAAATTATGAAAGAAATAAGCCATGCAGTTGCTGAATCTGTCTTTATTTTTTATCTTTATTTATTTTTTTGAGGAGCAGCCGACGTGATGCCCTGTCTCTTGAATTGCACCGCCATGCTACCAGAATGGATTGTACGGCTGCTTATTACAAATGCTTAGCACACAGGAGAAGTTTCAGTTGGTTGCAATCTGCAACTTCACCTCTAGATACCACCAGATCCTACACACTGCTCCTTTAATCCTTCAAATCCCCACAACAATATATTGTGATACGTGACAATTCATAAATAAATTACAGCTAGACTAAGCAGCACAGATGTCCAGCTGTGGCACTACTTTCAATCCACCATAAACTACAGCCTTCAAAATCACCATACAGTTGAATCAACACCTCTCAGAAACAGTTACCAAAAACTGACCATTAAAACCTTCTTGAAAGTAGGATTCACAGTATTGCAGGGCTGTTGCTTCATATTGCATTAGTTTTGCCTTGATGTACCTACTAAACTGGAAACTGAATATGAGAAGCAGTTAAAGTGAAATCCATAAAATGGTTACTAACCGATTTCTTGGGCTTGGGGGTGGACAGAGAAGAGGCGGGGATGTTGGATTTCTTTCTCAAAAACATCTTGAATGTGGCAGAATCAAAGTTCTCCACTGCAAAACATCTCCATGATGTCTGAGGGGGCATGAAAAAGCAATATATTGGTTGGACAGGACTAATTTCATGCCATGCGAAAAAGAAAGAAAGTAAGGGTTACAGTACATGAAAGGATGGGCTCAATAATAAGACTGAGGCTCAGAGACACTTCACTCTGCCAGCTATACTGTGGTTGTGTTTCAGTATTTGTTGGTCAAATACCTGAATGAGACAGGCAGCTGCAGGGATCTGTCTGTTGAAGTGTTTTTGTCTTTGCTTCTGCTGCACCTTCAGGGCAAAGCCTGAGCCCAAGATTCCCTGTGAACAACAGCACAGCAGATACACCTCATTAATTCACTTTTAACGACACACTTACAGGCAGCAGCAGCAGGATTCAAAAGACAGAAATAAACACAAAGTTAAACAAAAATCAAGGAATAATGGGCTGTTTAATGCTGAAACATGTAAGTCTATTACTCGCTTTGTTCCTTCGCAGAATTTAATAGATCCAAATGGATTCAGATGATAATTTCTTAAGTCTTTTCTCAACTAAAGATGCACTATATGATTTATTGGTTACAGTTTCTGAAATGAGAGGGGTTGCTTTTTTTTTCACAGTTTTCAAATTTCACATCACTGCAAATGGAAAATCGCGTTAACCTTAAGCCTAATCCAAACTTTTTTACAAACCTGTTCACACAAAGAGGTGTTTAAATGCAACAATAATGCATGAGGCATTTAGTGTGCCTTTCTTGATGCAATGGTGGGTGAGGGGGGGAGGTGGATGGGTACAACAGACTACATGTTTTCTGTAGTTGGATTACATTGTTTAAGTACACATTGTATTTAGTTTACGTACTTATTTTAAGCCCAACATGACATTTTCCCTTAACTGTTTTTCTTGCCTGGACCTGTCTTGCCTGAAGTAAGTTTGTAGTTTTCTTGCCTAGACTTAACTGCAGATGTTTGTGTGGTGTACAAATGACATGCAAAAAAACTAAAATGCATATTTATGACATGCGAAATATCCCTGTAATGTCGTGATATTCATATGACCTCCCATGACACCGTGTTGAATTTATGCACAAAACGTATTAAATACCAAAATCAGCATTATTGTTGATCTTAACTGCATGTCTCAGTTTTGAGGTTCTGGGACTTGAGATGGTGCGAGCCTCAGGTGGCAACTTCCACTTCTGAAAAGTGAAGCCAATTCAGAAGTGCCTTAAACTTCCCAAAAAGAAGTCTGATTGTATAGAAGTCTATGAAAAAATGAGTCTACTTCTCTGATTTATTAGGATTTATTACCTCAGAAAACATTGTAAACATCAGTATACAGTCTCAATCACTAGTTTCAACTCTTCTTCAGTACAACATGATGTTCATTTAGTAAATTATGGTCCATTTAGAGTCAAATAGACCATAAAGCAGGGGATGCTTTAGGGCGGGGCTACCTTGTGATTGACAGGTCGCTACCACAGCATTGTCCACTCTGAGATTTGTCCATGTTTTCCTCTTAGAATTTTAACCCCTTCAAGTGTGTTTTCAGCTCATTTTACCATTTTGGCCACCTGAAAATATATTTTTCAGCATTAAGTTGTACTTAGCTCCACCCTCTTGTGTCACTTGCGGTTCCAAAAAACGAAGATGGCATCCAAACTGCCAATTTCAAGGCTTCAAAATCGTAGTCCACACACCAATGGGTGACATCATAGTGGCAATGTCTACTTCTTATATACAGTCTATGCTCAGCCTCCACAGTACACAAAAAAAATATTCAAAATCAATTTGAAACTAGCCATTCAGTACCGAAAAAAATAAAAATCTAATGTATTCCTGTGAGCAGCAGCAGGAGTATTATAGTACAATGTAAAGCCATTGTACAGCCTGTCAAGGTCCTTACAGCACTTACTGTACATCTCAATACTATGACAGTAAATTTCTCAACACTCCTTAACTGTAATCCTTTCAAATCTTTGCAGCGACTGGTAAAACATGAGCGAGCAAGCCTTGTAATATGGATTTGCGATTTACACGTTAATCATAGCTACACAAAAACCCAAATTAGGCACTTTGTATTTTTTTAATACATACCAGACAAGACCAAACTAATTACAAAAGTAGCTCAGTAGGAATTCATCTGAAGGAAACAGATTAATTTGGAAGACGCCCTCATTCAGCAATTCCTCTTTCCACTTACTGCAGGCAGAGCGAAAAAGGAAATGGCAAAGACTGAGAAACAGGATGCAATGGTCTTTCCAATCCAGGTTTGTGGCACTTTGTCTCCATATCCAATGGTAGTCACTGTCACCTTGGAAAATAAAACATGGGAATTAATACAAGAAGCTTCATTCTGGCAGTTTCCTGCTGTAAAAACTAACACTGCTGCAAGGCATGTTTCAACACTTGTCAACCTTTGATTAATAGCTGTTGCAAGAGCAGTGCTTGAAGTGGTAAAAATAAGTGCCAGTACCCCCATAGTCACATGTTTCCATGTGTATCAGCTTGTATCCGCAATGTTGTGCGACTTAGTCGTGTTCATTATTTCTTTAAGCTTGATATATGTGTCAGTTATAATCAGTTGTGATCTAACTGCTATATTATTGTACTTGGACTTTGTATCTTCTGTAGTAGGCAGCGTATTAGTATTCCAACTGGAACATTATAGGGTTAAAGTGGTGTGTTCAATGTTAATAGTTAAAGTGTTTTCCTGAGTTATTTGTAGCCTATAGTAGCCTATACGTCCTGTCATCATCACCTATGTGAGCTGCGTCTCTATACGTGACATTAATTGGTTTGTAAGGCTCTCCCATCCTCTAACATCCTCTCTGCCTCATCCTCTCCGAAAATAACTGAAAGGTGTTTTTTTCCAACTGAATTTATAAAGTCATCGGACCAAATCTCCTCTCCCCATGTGCTACCACGGCTCACTTTGTTTTGTTGCGAGGTTTTTCCTTTTCTGGTTCTGATGACAGCCTGCCAGAACTTCCTGTAATTGGTCAGAAAGTCTGAACCATACCAAAAAAAAGAAAAAAAAAATTCACACTAGAAACGAACCAAACCACAATTCAATTTGACGCCTCTTTTCAGCTGCCTGGCCCAGATTGTGGTGAAGTTTCACACCTGTAATTTGGCTTCAGATCAAACTGAAAAGTCTTAAAGTCCAAACACGTTAGGTGTGAAACGGCCCTAAGAGGCAGCTCAGTTGTGCTTTCAGACAACATACTTACAGTGACGAAGCTAACATGCTGATGTTTAGGAAGTATAATGTTTAACATGTTCCCCACCTTGGTGTAGCTTGTTAGCATGCTAATATTTGCTAATTAAATAGATAGACTTTATCGTCCACCTCTGTGGAAATTTGTCTTTGGCTTTTCCAAATGCAGCAAAGTTACATACAACAAACATAACACAACGCACCAATAATAAACTGTAAATATCGAGAATACAGTGGAATAATGCAATGTGCGAGTAGCAGCACATTATATCTTAGAAAATAGCAAATGTTTCCAGATGCAGTCATTCTGAGTCCATGCCTGGACAGCACAGGGAATAAAATACTTCTTCTATGTGTTGCCGCTGACCCTTGGGACCCTAAATCAATGGCCTGACAGACGCAGCTCAGACTGTGAGTGTAGTAGAAGAGAGGTATCTGCAGATACGTGTTTAGGCTTGCTGTGTACAGCACTGTCAGATATATTGCAGGGTTGTTTCTGTGACTTGCTGTTCATCCCTCCCTGCAATACTAACAGTCTTGGAGAGCTTGTTTTTGCTCTTTGCACTCAAGTTATTACACCATGCTATAATGTCAAATGATAAAATGCTTTCAACCAGGCTCCTATATGCCACTTTAAGTATGTGTTGGCTAATAGCAAAGCTCCTCAGCTCCCTGATTAAAAACAATCACTGACTAGATCTTTAATTAGTAGTAAGTACAGCTGAGGCTTAGGGGAATATCATTCATTTTGTAGGTAGACAGTTTAGTCTATACTAATTAAATAAAATAAATTACCTGATGATGGCACTAAAGGAAAAGTTAAGTCATCGCTAAAGTTATTTAAATAAACACATAAACATTATCTTTTATAATCACATATATACTGGTGTATGTATGGAATTTGACCTCTGTATTTAACCCATCCTCAGGAGACGACAAACCCATCGAATCCATTGGTACCATCCATGTCACACCAGCTTGTCAAGAGGAAAGTTAAGATAAGATAAGATAAGATGAACCTTTATTAATCCCCGGAGGGAAATTCGGGTTAAGGATAAACTGGCATGTCCATTTTTAAAGGGGTCTCTTGACCTCCAACCTCCAGATGTGTGAATGTAAATGGGTTCTCTGGGTCCCCATCAGTCTCCTCTTTACAGACATGCCCACTTTATGATAATCACATGCAGTTTGAGTTTGCCATGTTATGATTTGAACATATTTTTTGTGCAAAATGCAGTCCCTGTGAGGGTTTCTGGACAATATCACAATATGTCATTTTTTGTGTTGTAATTGATAATAACAAATATATACATCCATTCACATAAAGCTGCATATTCACCCACTCCCATGTTGATAAGAGTATTAAATACCTCCCTTTAGATACATTTTACAGATAAAAATGTGTGATTAATTTGCAATGAATCGCGATTAATTATGTACAATCATGCCATTAATCATGATTACATAATTTAATTGACTGACAGCCCTAATCTAGACCAAAATGGACCGACTGACTGACATTGTTACAGTTGTGTTCAAAATTATTCAACCCCCACAGTAGATAAGTGTTTTTGCAAGTTTGACATTTATTTTTCATCTTGTTTATAATCACATTAAATAATGACATGTCAAATAGACAAATACAACTGAAATTACAACAAAAATGTTTGTAATATACCAATTAATGGCCTTTCTGTGATTACTTCGTTGACAAAATTATTCAACCCCTTAGGTATGTACAACTTTAGTACTTAGTACAACATCCTTTTGCAACAATAACATCCTTTAGACGTGAAACATAGTTTGACACAAGTTTCTTGCAGCGATCCACAGGTATCTTTGTCCCTCATGGGCAAAGGCCTCCAGTTCATTCACATTTTTTGGCTTGCATGCTGCAACTGCCTTCTTCAAGTCCCACCAGAGATTTTCAGTGGGATTTAAGTCTGGTGGTTGCGATGGCCACTCCAGAATCTTCCAGCCCTTCTTTTGCAACCAAGCTGTGGTAGATTTGGAGGTATGCTTCGGATCATTGTTCTGTTGGAAGGTCCAACGTCTCCCAAGCCTCAGCTTTGTCACTGACTGCATGACATTTGCATCCAAGATCTCCTGGTAGTGAACTGAATTCATAATACCTGCACACGCTGAAGATTCCCTGAACCTGAAGAAGCAAAACAACCCCAGAGCATGACTGACCCCCCACCGTGCTTCACAGTAGGCAGGGTGTTGTTTTCTTTATAGGCATCATTCTTTCTCCTCCACACGTACCGTTGATCCATTGGCCCAAAAAGCTCCAGTTTGGTCTCATCACTCCAGAGAACAGTATCCCAAAACCTTTGTGGTTTGTCCACATGGTTTCTGGCCTACTGGAGTCCACTCTTCTTGTGCGCCTGGGAGTTCTTGCATGGAAGCCATCATTTGGCAGTGTGCGTCTTATTGTCTGGGCAGAAACCTGAATACCTCCCTTTGACATGTCCTGTCGTAGTTCCTCAGCTGTCACCCGGGGATTTTTCTCCACCTTTCGCCTCAGGTATCGCACAGCAGTTGCAGACAGTAACCTCTTTCTACCACGCCCAGGTAGCGTTTCCACTGTGCCTTTAGCTTTAAACTTGCGGACTATGCTCCCAATTGTGTCTCTTGAAATGTTTAGCCTCTTTGCCATCTTTTTCTATCCATATCCTTGCTTATGAAGTGAAATGACCTCCGCTCTGAACTTTTTTGACGATTCCTTGGACTTCGCCATGTTGCAAAGATGTCATTAACTGCCAAGAAGAGCCATGTGTCACAGTCCTTTTAAATCTGCTTAATTGCTGCTCATTAGGGTTCGTTCACATCTACAGGTGTTTTCATCAGGTGTTTGACAACACCTCATGGAAACCTCTGTTCTTAAGAGTGGTGGACTAGGGGGGTTGAATAATTTTGTCAATGAGGTAATCACAGAAAGACCGTTAATTGGAATATTCCAAAAAATATTTTTGTTATTTCAGTTGTATTTGTCTATTTGACATGTCATTATTTAATGTGATTATAAACAAGATGAAAAATAAATGTCAAACTTGCAAAAACACTTATCTACTGTGGGGGTTGAATAATTTTGAACACAACTGTATGTGGCTAATAAAAAGCAGTGAAAGGTCTCTTTAACTGTTAAAACACTTCTAGCACAGCTTCATACAGAAATTTTACTGGTCAACATGCTTGGCATGTCAGTGATTTGGGGCTTGACCAAAAAACAGCTCTAGTTGGTTGTGATCAATCTACTTTGAGTGTTTGCTGTAATGCATGAGGTCTATGTTTTCCCTCACCCATCAACCACAACACTGCCCTTTTCACCCCTCTGACTCCCACTTACATCTTCATGCACTGAGATACCCAATACTGAGTGTGAGCGTGTGACAGGTGGACCCAAACCTGATAAAATGTGTGGTATATAATGTGCAAATATAGAAAATAAACCTTCATTTATATGAGAGAAGTGGTTCTGACTCTACTGTTTGTGTACGTTTTTTAATATCAGAGTCCCTGATGTTTCCAGAAAGCAGAGTGGGTGGTGACGTATTGTCTGAAAATAAATTTCCATCCTGTATTCTCTGCACTACTTGTTTTGCTGCTTGTATTATCGGCCCACTGGATGTGCCCAGGGGTTCTCACACAAATCTTATGGTAGCAACAGTAGTAGAGATAAAACAGTTCACGTTTGACCTTTCACTGGCCAAATCTGTTTAAAACAAGACATTGTTTTCTGTAAAATCTTACTTTTGGCAAGACGAGAAAATGACTATAACAGTGGGTGGAGGATGAGTCAATTAAACTTTGTTTAAACATTATACTATTAATGTTAATGTTAAAGTTAGTAAGATATTATATTCTGGGTTTGATCAAAATGCAATGATGTGTTTAAATAATTGAAATGAGTAAAATGTATTTAATCACTAGGGATGATTAATTAACTGATAATCAAAGGGACAGTATGACATTTTGGGTAATATGCTTATCCACCATCTTGCTGAGAGTTAAGTTATATGACTGAATTGATTGCCAGTAGGTGGTTAGCTTAGCTTAGCTTAGCATAAAGACTGGAAGCAGGGGTAAACAGCTAGCATCAGTTTACCTCCTACTGCTGGCCAAGAAATAGTCAGGAACAATAAACTCCCATGAATGTTGTTTTACTATGATGGTTTTTGTACAGATTAAACAAACGTGATAATTATTGAGCTTTAGAGGTTCTGGAAAGCAGAAACTTTTTTTTTTGGATAGACCCAGGACCTTAATTACCCCTACTTCTAGATTTTATGCTAAGCTAAGCTAACAGTCCCCTCGCTACAGCTTGGTATTTATTGTACAGAATGGAATCAATCTTTGTGACTTAGGTATTTTCAACTTGGACCCTATTTTCCCATGTTTTTTGTGTCTAATTAATAGCAACAAATTCTGAAATTGGTCCAGTACTGAGGGAGAGCACTGTAGATGGCAGCTGCTCACAGGCTATGATATGTTGCTATGGGGGCAAGCTGACGCCGTTATTTACATCCACTAAAAGTGCTTGTTTTTGCCATGACAGTCTCTTGTCTTGCTACTGTCGCATAAGAAAGCATGCTCATGGGTCATCTCTTGTTGGGTCTGAAAATTATAGAGTATGGTCTAGACCTGTCCTGTTCAAAAAAATGTCCTGAGACAGCTTCTGTTATGATTTGACGCTGTATAAAAATAAACTGAATTGAATGGTGGAAACTTGCATGCTGGCCGAGCAGTTTGTTGTGTTGGGGTACAGAAAGTGTATCTTATTGTTATCTACAAGACTTTCAATGTCATGGCTGTATATTTAGATGATTTCCACAATGGACGAAATCTTACAAAATCAAACAGACTGGATCAAATGAAAGGGAAGAAAAGGGTTTTAATTCTCTGTAAGGTTCTTTACATAGTGTTATCAGAGACTTATAACAATATGAGGTCTGATGATCTGACGTTACTGGGTTCTCCCTCAATTTCAGAAACTGTTGCTCCCTTTAGTCACTTAGACACAAAAACATAGGGAAATACAGTCCAGGTTGAAAAACACCGAAGTCACCCTTTAATTCAAAACTCTGCATTAAAAACATGGTCAATCAAACCTAATCATATCCTTCATATAGTGACTGGACTAGGTCTGATGTAAATGTAAATATACACTTTTCACATTTGAGTAAGCCCCTCACAACCATCACACACACACACACACACACACACACACACACACACACACACACAAACAACACAGATTCTTACCACTCCCCACCACAAGGCATCAGCATAGTTTCCAAACTCGGTGGAGCCGCTGCCGTCGACTGCATCTTTCTCTGCCAGGTAGACAAAGTACGAGGAGAAGATCAGGCTCAGAAAGCCAATGTATAAGGTAGTGATCAGCTCCTGGAATACACATGCACAAATGCACAACATATTTCAAACCCAGTAAACAACAAAGGGATCATTTCAAAGAACACAATAAGATTAAATGATATATCTGTGAATCTTCCCTCCTGATTGCCAAAATGCATCAGTTATACCAGTTAAGTCTTCAGTTGCCTGAAGACTCGTGTGGCTGTTTGCTATTAATATGACATAAGGATGTGAATATTCATGTGAATGTGCTGTGAATATGATGATTAAAATCTTTATTTTTTTTTAACTGAATACTCTGCTGACTCTGCTGGCACACTAGCAGTGGATACAGACTTTAAGCTGCTACTACTCAGTTTGGTGGAATGATGTTGTAGTTAAAGGATAATGCTGGCATTATACTATGTTAAACCCAAAGTCAACAAATCCCATGAAAAGACCAAAACCGACAATGTGTGAGTCCACTTCTCAGTACTGTGGCTCTCAGCCCCAAGCCCATTTCCTCCTACCAAAGACATACATCTTTAAAAATGGCTCATTTCACTTTTTTAGATGGCTCAGAAATTCCCTAAAACAGCTGAGCGTTGGAGTTTTTAGCAAATCGTACTCAGACATGAATAAAGTGTATCAATTATCTTTTATTAAAGGTGCCACATTAGAAATTCAGAGCATATCTCGTGCCTAATGGACTCTCTCGCCACATGAGCACAGTGTGGCCATGAGCTCACCACTGGGCCACAAACATGCACTACAAGGCACGCACGGCCGGCCCAGCTAATTCATGTAAACAAAGCACAAAAGAAGCTGTGATTACAACACACACAGAGCAAGAGCGAATTCATTCTCTGCTGTGGTGGACGTAGCCCTATATCTGTTAGGGCTGTTCACATGCTGCATTTTCTGCACCCTCAAATCCATTGCTGTTGATAGACACGGTCAAACGGTGGGACCAATGCCATTGTGGTGCATTTCCAAGCACCTCTTTTTCAAGGCGTGATGGCTGCACCCAGAGATAAAAATAGCACCGCATGTCATGTGATAAGGAACAACCAATCAATCGACCATGTATAGGTCTAGCCTATGGTAAATATATGGAGCAGAAGTTAATCATTTTAGTGCAGGGCTACCCAGAGCTAACAAGACCTTTATCATCTGTCCCACAAACTATTTTTCATTTCAAGATGGCGCCGCTCTAGTGGCAGCTTGTTACAGCAGCTCTCGCTCACTTATTGTTAATACTGTATATTATTGTAATTCTGTATGTATTGTTCCTATTTTTTATATTTCCTTCTATTTATATTGTTCCTATTTTGTATATTTCCCTCTATTTATATTTTCTTCTGTTTAAATAATTATCTACTTACGTTTCTTGTTTTTGCATTGTTCCCTTTGCTCCTGTGCACTGCAAATTTCCCCACTGTGACTGATAAAGGAAGATATCTTATCTTACTGGCGTTGCTCTTTCCAACCAAGTACATCATAACATCACAAAGGTCAGCCAAGCAGTCACAGACAAATCAAGCAGTAATGCTACTGTGAGGGATTAACAGTGTTTGAAATGTATTTATATTCGTTTGACTGTTCAGTTTAGTCGGTGAGGCTCTCTGCTAAATTTCTTCATCATCGTCATAACAGCATGCAGGTTTTGGTTGCTTCCTTCCCAAGCACCTTGGATTAAAGGATGAAAGTAGCACAGCTGGGGCTTTCCTCGTGTTTTAGACGCAGCATGTGAACAGGCCCTTACATAGCAAATAGTTGTTTGCAGCTCTGTTAATGCTCAGAATATCATATAGAGAACCTTTAACTATTTTCAGCCACAGATTAATACACATGTATTGTGCTAGTGAGTATCTATGTCAGCAGGACGGTGCATGTGGGATTGGCTCAAAGTAAACTACTGTGGCTGTGTTCATTGTAATGAAGAAACATGTCACCCAGTGCACCAGTGTGGCTCAGTGATATGCAGGTATAAAGGAATATGTTATATCAGGCTTTGGATCCCCAGATAACACGTGTTAGTACAATAGGATCAATTCGTTCATGTCAATTCAGCATTTTGGTCGTGGGATTTGTTGACATGCTAACCTTACTAAAGCCTACATAAAATAATTGCTACACACATTTAATGGTCAGGTCGATTTTGAATGCCCACTGAATGTTGTCTGTTTGGTATATATGGTAGTGCACAAAATATTGTAAACACTAAGGACTATAACACATAACATAGTGTAGTGACACATGGTGGTGTGGCTAAGGCATAAATTAGAGAACTAAATCAGAACCTCTGACATAGTCAGATAGGTGGCTGCTGCTGCTGCTGCTGCTGCTGTTGTTGTTGACTGCCTTTATAAATGGTGTCTATTGTAAAGACCATATGTTCCATTCACCCAGGGGCCTCATTTGTTGAATTGTGTTTGTTCGAAATTAATATGCAAATCAGGACATGTTTCATGCCTGGACGTATTGCTCAATTCAACAACATCAGACCAGACACCCTCTCTCCAAAGCTGCATTCTTAATCACACAACCTGTCTTTTTGTGCCTGATGTTCACTGCCAGTTCTTTTTTAGCCTAAAATCAATGGGATGCAATTTCATTTGAAAGCAGTTTTGTGATGATTAAAATGCTCATTCTTGATCTTGACTGAAACATTTTTGTCAATACTAATTTTTTGATGACTAAAAATGTTAAGTGTTTACAACAACTAAAACTAGATTAAATTGCTGTCAGTTGACAAAATCGCACATTTTTTATACTCTTATCAACACTGGAGTGGACAAATATGCTGTTTTATGCAAATGTATGTGTATCTTTATTATTGAAATCAATTAACAACACAATGCAATGAGAGATATTGTCCAGAAACCCTCACAGGTTCTGCATTTTGCATAAAAAATATGCTCAGACCATAACATGGCAAACTGCAACCCGAACGGCAATCAGCTGTCAGTGTGTCAGAGTGCTGACTTGACTATGACTTGATCCAGACTGACTGGGATTATCATAAAGTGGGCATGTCTGTAAAGGGGAGACTGGTGGGGACCCAGAGAACCCATTTACATTCACACATCTGGAGGTCAGAGGTCAAGCGACCCCTTTGAAAATCACCAAAGTTATTAAACCTCCTTCCCTACTGCATTCTTTATGTTTTCTGTTTTCATATGATGCCAGTATCATCGCTCTAGCTTTAAAATTCAGCCCAGTACAACCTAAAAATCGCATGTGTTACAGAAATTAGTGGCATTGAAAACAAGTTTGCGTTAACACATTATTAACTTTAACAGCCTTAGTCCCCACTAAAATGTCCAGCGTTTCAAACTAACACATGCTTTTAATCTTAGGACCAAGACTATAAATTGACAAAATTAACACATCATTAGTTATACATTTAATCCTTATCTTACAACTGATGTGAAAGTGCAATGCAATGCAAGTAACACAAAATGTCTGTACCATTATGCTTTATGCAGGAACCACAAATTAAACTTAAACCGAAAATATGCTGGGTAATAGTCACTGGAGTGGTGCTGATTGAATTCAGATGGGCTTTAAATGATTATTAATGAGTCTGAATTCCGGACAGCTTATCTGTCTGTGTATTTAAAATAACTCTGAAGCATCTCATTGCAGATTCAATAAGAGGCTGTCTGTGATTTGCTCTGGAGCTCTAATTGGGCCGGGTCTCTTATCCTGTCTGACTGTAATTGGACTACTGCTTTGTGAAAGAGCTCTTTAAGTGAACATTCTCTCTGCACTCACCTACTACGTAATTTAAACTGTGTTTAACCACTTGGAGTGCCGGTGCACTCACCGTACAAAATCGGACTGAATTCCTGATGAGTGAAACTCTTATTTGAGTCTCGGCCCAGTCAGTCCCAGATTTTTCAGAGCTCCATGGTGGTGGAGCAGCAGATGATTGCAAAAAAACGCCCAGGTAATGGCTGCCCTTGCCTCCCTTGAAATAACATAAACATACCCTTACATTACTCTACACAAATAGTACTTGTTGGTACTCAGCATCTGAGTCTGCATTTCTTCATATGACTACACATTTTTGTTGAGACACATTCTGAATGTTTGGCATTGAATATGAGAGGCTCTAACACCTTCAGCTAACATCACATCAGAAGTGCATGACACTAAGAAATAGCAGCTTCTAATGCATACAGGTACATCTTCCTTGAGTCACTACCAGAGGTTCAGTAGGTATGTCACTGCTGCTGTGACCTGGCAAACACATTCAGGAAACATGTGCTTCCAATCTGCCAGCGAGCAAATGAGGAGCAACTGTGCAAACTGTGTTTGTAAGCCACAAGCACTAATGCTACTCAGCGTGTATTTAAATGCTGTAATGACATAAAGACTGGATACTGATTGAAGTAACTGAAACGCCATTGACTTTAAAAACTCCAGCTGTTAACACAGACGGGCTGCAGTTTCATGTTTTTAAGGGAAGGGAATGGCTAAACTAAATATTCAGCGTCTGGTGTTGACAGAGAATCTCCTCCAGCACAACACATCTGATGCATTTAAAGCCCAATCAGCACTAATTAGAAGTCAGCCTCTCCCAAGGTCAGACTAATTGTGGCCCATATACACTTACCATCTTCCATTTGCTGCCATTTGTGCATGTGTGTGAAGGGTGCACCAGCTAGTGTGGAGTGGTCACCAGCCACTTGAACCCTTATATAATCTACACTAGTGCTGACTTGCTATCCTCCACTACCCTGAATGCATGGGAAATGCAGGTGTAGGATTGTGGAGGAAACATCATGTGAATTTAAAAATCTTGCTAATATATAAAATATCATTTTGGTCATGTACGAAGCCTTAACCGCAGGTTCTCAACCTGGAGTTCAATAAATCTGATGGCTTCACAAGATATCTCATAGCATAAGACAGAAAACTATATTTCTGGGTAACACTACATTTTACAGGTCCACACATTTCATGGTTATTAGGTGGCAATTAGCAAATAACTTATTTGAAATTTCTTTGGCATTACTACCAAATTACCCCAATATTTACCTCAAAATTGATCAAAAATTACTAACTAACAGAAAACACCTCTGATCAGGCACAAGTGTCACCACTGTGTCACTTATTGTCTACACAAATGTAACCTGGTAGCTAATTTTATGATTCAGGAAGTTTTTAAGAAATTTCAAAGAAGTTATTTGCTAATAAACTAAATGTATTATTATCTTATTAAATGTATTTAATAATGTATCAGCTATTGGTAAATAGCATAATATAACTATAAAATAATAATCATCGCCTCACAGCAAGAGGGTCGCAGGTTCGATTCCAGCTTGCGGCTCTTCTGTGTGGAGTTTGCATGTTCTCCCCGTGTAAGCGTGGGTTTTCTCCGGGTACTCCGGCTTCCTCCCACCGTCCAAAAACATGCAATTTAGGTTAATTGATGACTCTAAATTGCCCGTAGGTGTGGATGTGAGCGTGAATGTTTGTCTGTCTATATGTTGTCTGTCTCTATGTGCCCTGTGATGGACTGGCGACCTGTCCAGGGTGAACCCTGCCTTCGCCCAATGCCAGCTGGGATCGGCTCCAGCCCCCCGCGACCCCTAACGGGATAGGCGGTTGACGATGAATGAATGAATGAAAGTTATTTAAAGTAATTAAAGTAATTTCGATAAATTTGGGGGTAAATATTGAGGTAATTTCGCAGTGATTCCAAAGAAATTTCAAATCCCACGAAATCTGCGGACCTGTAAAATGAGGTGTTACCTGTTTCTGCTACATCAATTTTGCTCATTTTTTTCAGATAGTGTCACCTCACTAAGCTTCTAAAAGGTAACTGAGAATCCAGAAACCTGAGAAGGAAATGCACCCAATGCAGGGGTCAACCTGAAGAGGGCTAAAAGCAGACACTGCTTTGTTTCAGGGACCTGTGGTCGAAACTTTAGCTATACTTCCCATACACTTCCTTTTTCCTGGTGGGTTCAAAATCACAGAATGTGCAGTTACATTACAGTAAAACAAAAGTAACCATGAATTTGTCTTTTTATTCATTTATTTATATTTTATTTATTTATTTACCAATCTAATGAACATGTCTACTGTTTTCTAGCCTGGACAAGGGTATATTTAATCCTAAGTACAGTCTGTTTACTTTATGTTGTTGACAATTGTATGACAATAAAAATAAATGATAAATGTCATCATAAATGAAATATCAGTTTCAGCAGGTTATGAGTAAATGTTTGGCCCGGTAGAGTCGCACGGACCTGACATTAGATCTTTCATCTTTTGAAGTCAAACCCAAATGTTTTCAGTGTACAGCAAAAATAAAGCAATTGGCCTCGCTGTTCCAGTAGTTTGAGAGAGGACTTTAAACACAACATATGTTCATTATGTTTTATCCCTATCAGCAGCTATAACCCATTATCATGTCTCCAACTGGGCAATACTGACTTACCAGTGCAATCATTTTAGTACAATAATTCAGCTGTTCAGCAATCTGGTTTATTCCACTGCATTTATTAATACAGAACATTTAAACTAATATTGTTTGCACTGTTGTTATATACAGTATATTCCTTATTTATATTTGCTTATGATTACTCTATTTTTTATATATATTTATATTATATTAACGGGAGCAACTACATTTGCCCCCAGGTATCAAGAGAGTATTTCTGATCCGGATATTTATTCCCTTGCCAGAGAGAGGACAGTTTGTCCCGAAGTGGCTGCCGTATTGACACCGTCCACCTTAAAGAAGGGAGCTTCACTGAGCTGTGAGTGTGACTGCAAACAGACTTCAGCTGAGGTCAATGACTGTTGATGATTGCTAGGAGCAATATGGTCATCAACCGAGGCCAATACAAGAAAGCACAGCAGGCGGTACTGGATGAGCAGCATCCCTTACACTCTGCTCACCTTCATCACTCTGTTTTTACACACACATGGAGGACAACTACAATGGCCACTGGGGATAATCATAGCCACCTATGACTCTCAGCTGAATGACACCCTGGAGTGGCTGCTGTCAGAACAGCTCATGGTGCTAACCTACTGCACAGTGGCTCTTTTCCTCTGGCTCTGCTGTATATCCATTTGGATGTAACATACATTCCCATGTGAAGAATCTTCACCATGTAGTAGTGAAAAATAATATAATATGAGGAGAAGCTATAAGTCCTATGCCAGAACAGTCAGAACTCCTGATGGCTCTGGACCTGAATATTTGATTGTGATTTAAAACTACGATTGTGTACCTGCCGATGGATGAAGACAACGGAGCCGAGGAGACGCCAGGTTCCTCCCTGCCGGTCTACATGGAGCATTCGCAGGATCTGCAGGAAGCGAATCCCTCTGGAAAACAACAAAAGTATTGACATGCCGACATTGTATTCAGAACAAATGCATGTAGGTAGGTATGAACACGCACATTATGAGGCCAAAAGTTTGCATCCAAATGTGATTGTTTAACATTTCAATCCAAATTCACGAGCATTAAAAACCCAAACTCGACACGATGTATAAATGGCACATTACAACGACATTATGTGTTTTTAAATTTTTTGTGTGTCATTTTTACACCATGCTTCAAAACTACGGCAACATCTGAAACAAAACAAACCCTCACTTTTTAGGCAAAAAACCCCCACTATGTTTGGTTTAGGAAAAATGTCACGGTTGAGCTTAAAATAACAATTTAAACTACATAAACCATGTACAGAAACACAAGTAAGGAAAATGCGTCACAAACATCACCATCATTAGTAACATTACTTACGAAACAAAACACCTGTCTTCTGGTTGAAAGTCATGTGTTTGTTGGACCCATCCACCTCCCCACTCACCCATCATAAGTGGTCTTTCTCACTTCTTATTCTATATCACTTGTAGCATTTATGTATATTGGTTCATATTTCAGTCAGTACAGACTACAGTGTACAAATGAGCTGCCAAAAGCAAGAACAGTGTGCTTATTGCACGCTAAATGCCTTACTAATTGTTGTGTCACTCAAACACTTCTGTGTGCAACCAGGCTGGCATTAATCTGTTGCTGTTATCTTCAGTCTTCTGGAAAAAAAAATAAAGCCTTACTCCAGGATTTGTTCTATTAGTGAGGCCACAGCTGGCCAATTCATCCCAAAGGTGTTGGATGATGTTGAGGTCAGGGCCCTGTTCAAGTAAGGCAGGCCCTTCCACACCAAACTGGGAAGACATTTCTTTATGGGACCTGGCATTGTCTAGTTGGGCATTATCATGTTGAAACAGGAAAGGTCCCTTCCCAGACTGTTGCCACAAAGTTAGAAGAACACTACTGTCTAAAATAATGGTTTCCAATCTGCTCCAAAGGTTACAAGGGGGTGCGCCATGATTTGTCTATTCTGAGGTTGTCAAGTCTTTTTTGCTACTTAGTAGGCCACATTATGTGTAAATCCATTATGTCTGCAAAGTTGCAGATGAATCAACAATCGACAATCTGCATCCACTGCACAGCACCATCTCCAGGCAGCGGAGCAGCTTCAGTGACAGGCTGCCGTCACTGTCCTGATCCAGGGACAGACGGAGGAGGTCCTTCCTCCTCTTCAGCTCCACCCAGGGCGGGCTGAGGGTGAACGTTAATGTAATGGGAGGGGGGATGTGAATGTAACGTCCTTCTGTCCTGTGATGCGCGCTGCACATGCACCTTAATCTAGCTCTGCTTTTGCACCGAACCTAAACCCTTTTTACTATTTATTGCATGCCCTTAATCTTGTGTGTCTGTACACTGCTGGAATGTGTGAATTTCCCCCAGGGGATGAATAAAGTATCTATCTATCTATCTATCTAAAGATCAGGCTTCACTCATGTAGTGAAGTAGTATTAAATTATTAGTAGATTCCAGTGGTGGCTGCGAAGGACTGAGCCAAATATTTCTAATAACTCCAGAATGTTATTTATTGAAAACACGATAGATGTTATCATTTCCAAAATTCACAACATGTTTTTATCAGCCGAAATGTTCTGCTTCAATCCATCTTTGTTGGCGTTTAGCCTTTCAAAAACATAATTTTTACTGCGGTCAATAACGGTTTGCTCGCAGAGGTAGGCACTGACAATACTACTACTTAATCACTTAACTCAAATTGAGGATTTTGTTAGAGGATTTGTAATTTCCTTTAGGGTGATTATGTCAGAAAATACGGGGGAGGGTGATAGAAACTGGGGGGATCACTGGTCTCGAACAACACAACATGCTCTCTTGTTAAGGTTTTTCTTAGTTAGAACGATGGGGCCTATAACCCAAACTGACCCAGAATTACACAAGGTGGCCACATACTTTTGGCCTCATAGTTTCCACCTGCACATACAGAACAGTGTCTCTTACCTTACAGCAGAGGTGGCAAAGACCTGTCCTTTGGAGCCCACTGACAGCACAACTATTGATGCAACAACTACAATCAAATCTGTATTGACAGAGAATGCAGGGCTGTAAGTAGACATATTCAGAGGTTGAGCATAACAAGAGCAACTGTCCTCCACATGAAGTTTGGAAAAGTCAAAGAAGAAAGTGGATGGAAAGTGCTCTATTCATTACAAAATGATTCTTTAAATCAGTTGAGGTGAGGAGGGGTTACAAATAATATTAATGCTAATATTCATTGCTGCAGATTTAAAAAAAAAAAATCACCTGGAGGATCCAATTTTAAGAATAAAAAGCTGAAGGTAGCACAAGATATTGCAGTGACAGTTTTAATTTCATGCTGAATTTGTCAGAGGTGTCTCCTTTTGGGATGGCGCTCAGGATATATTACAGATATTGTTTAAATACTGTGTGTGGGTGAGGAGCGACATGTCTGTTTGTGTGCATGTGCATAGATAAATGTGTGTGTATGGGGGTTGTGTTCCCACCTATAATAGATATTGGCTTCCTGGCAAAGCGCAGTCGGCCACAGATGCCAACATATTTACTGCGGCAGCCGGCTGACCAGAGGCGAACAAAATATTCCACACCGAAGAACACCACAAGGACGATCTCCTGTCAGAGAAATGAGGGAAACACAGCAGACAAATGAGGGAGAAAGACAGGTGGGAGGAAAAAAAAATAAAAACATCAGATGTTGGTGCAGGTTATTCAGTGCAACAACACCTGAACAGCTGCTCAGACTTCAAAAAAACTGTGCTTTAAAACAGATACTGTTGAATTATAGATGCAACGGTTGCACAACTGTTCTCTCAACTTCCTCTTCTTTAAGTGCCTTTTCTCACACAAACCTGTCACAGTAATTCATTAAGGTTTATTGATTCTCAATCAGCAGCTGCACCATTTGTCACTGTTTAATTTGTGGCTCACCATTGATTCATTCTTCATTTCTGCTGCTACGTGTACCCAGTCCTGATAGATGAAAAAGTGATTTTGTAACCTTGACAAATAGTTGGTAACACTTCATTTTACAGGTCTGCAGATTTCATTAGGTGATAATTAGCAAGTAACCTATTTAAAATTTCTTTGGAATTACTGCCAAATTACTCCAATTTTTACCTCAAAATTCATTGAAATTGACTTTATTATAAACATTTAAAAATTATATTCTGCAGTTTCCCAATAGCTGGTAATTTATTTAATACATTTTAAGGAAAATAATACAAAGTTAAATGATATGCTTTATTTCCATGTCTGCTGAAAAATGGATGATAATTTCTTTGAAATCTCCATGAATCATGACATCAGCTACCAGGTTACATTTGTGTAGACAATAAGTCACAAAGGTGAGATTTGTGTCTGATCAGAAGTGTCTTCTATTAGTTTTGGTTTCCTGCCTCAGATGAAGAGCAGCCTAAAGGCCATATTTTAACCATTATATCCTATTTCAGCATAAAATTATTAAATAATATCTATAATCACGTAATTCGTGATAAATTTTGCAGTAAATACTGGGTTAATTTGGCAGAAATTTGAAAAAGAAAAAGAAAATTGCTTACTTGCTAGTATCACCTAATTACCATGAAACTTGTGGACCTGTAAAATGAAGTTCAGCAAAGAGTTTTGTAATATAAGAAGCTGAAGCTACTGCCTGCAGCCAGTCAGTTTAGCTTAGCAGTAAGACTGGAGACAGGTAGCCTGGCTCTGTCCAATAGTAGCAGAATCTGCCTACTAGTAGCTCTGACGCTCAGTAATTTAGTCATATGCATGTCTTGTGGTGGACTATATTTTGACCGGGTGCAGTTACTACTTCCTGCTGATGGCCTGGCAACCTCGCAGTGACAGCAGCACTCCAGGAAACAGGGCAGGCTCTAGCCCTTTTGGTGCCCTGGGTGAAACTTGGATTTGGAGCACCTCCAAGAACAACCTGACACACAGTAATGAGCTGAAGCTGAAATTAATCTTCGGGTTCCCAGCTTTCAGATGATGTACCCTCTTCTATGTGGCAGAAATTGTTTACTTTTTATCTACCACTGAACATCTCCTAGTCCTCTAAGCGTGTGTGTGTGTGTTGTGAAGCTATGTTGTTATGTCTTCTTATGAAACTGTGTGCTGCAATGAAGCTATGTGTTTTAATGTTTTTTTTATTTAAGTTATGTGTTGCTTTTATCACAAAATGCACAATTGTTCTGAAAATTTCAGCTTAGCTGCATATTAGTATGGCCAGGCATACAAAAAAGTGTAAGAAAGAGTTACAGGGGTGAAAAACATAATTCCTTCATTCTGTATTTGTTAATTTGTTACCTTAATGCAGTAGTTAAGATAAAATAAGATAAGATTAGATATTTCTTTATTAGTCCCACAGTGGAGCTATTCACATGTTACAGCAGCAAAGTGGATAGTGCAATAAACAAGCAGCAGATTTTAAAAAAAAGTATCAATAAAATAATATATGCACACAGTAAAAAAGTAAAGCTAAATATGTCTAAATATAAAGCTAATGTAAAGAAAACTGCTACATATATAGCATTGGGTGCTCACCTGCATTTTTTATTTTTATTTTATTTATATTTTTTTTAGGGTTATCACCAGCATCCGCCATAGATTGACCACCTATATGGCCTATGCCTTAAGGTGGTCCTGCCAGGAAATAATCACACATACACACCACCCATAAAACCACAGAATGTCATTTTTTTTTCTTTACACCTCTGTTTTTGGAGGCCTACAGACTGTTAATTAGTAATTTTTAAAGATTTTGTCATTTGCCATGCTAAGTCTATAAACAGATTCTGCTTTCACATGTAGAATCGGTCAGCAAATGAATAAGTTTTTGGCATCAGAAGCGTTCTGGTTTCCGTTTGTAGTCTGAATGGTATTGATCTATCACATCTGAGCAGGCTTTAGTTGACTAGAGGTAAACAGCAGGAGAGTAATAGAGGCGGAAGGCGTTGGCCGAATTGTAGTCTGAACCAGCTATAGTCTGACAATGATTTAGCTTTTAATTGGTTTAAAATTAAAACTGGCGACTTGTGAAACAATCTGGTTGTACATGTCATTTCTCAACTACAGCTCCAGTCTCGCATCTCAAGGTGCTAACTGAACTGTAAACAATGAGCTGAAAAGGAAGTCTTAGCCCTGATATTCACTGGTTATAATGAAAACCCAGAAATAAACCCTGCTGGCCTCAGAGGCTTATCTGTCTGCAAACCGATTCTGTGATTCAGCCATGCTAACTCTTCCCTCATGTTTGCAGTATTTGTGCTAAGCTAAGCTAGCTGCTGGCTGTATTCACATTTACTGTACGACATCTGGATTACTTCCTCCTTTTCTTCTCTTTGTTATTCTCATTATTTTGTTATTTGTATGACAATAACTGGAATAAGCCAAGACATTTGTCCAATGCTAAAGATGAAGTTAAAGCTTCTCAATTAAAGCCGCTCCATTTCAATTTCTCCAGTGCTCCTTGAGGACAAATGGATTAAAAAAAAATCAATTACAGCACACAATTACACCAACACGTGGAAATTAATGAACTGTGTGTGAACGAGAATGCAATTACCTCCACACATCTCTTAATCATTGACAAGCATTTGGGAATGAAGCTGTCAGACAGAGACTCGGTGCCCTTTCAGAGATTTCAGTGGTGACATGATCATTCTGCAGGGAGGAACAAACTGGGGGATTCAGGCAGAAGATGTGTTTCACGTTGTACAGCAGGAAACATTTCCAGCTTGGAATTATCGGAGGTGTTTTTCTTCATCAGAGCCAAAGATTAAAACGTCACTAAATAAAAAATAGCATGTCTTGTAAAACAAAAATTGGATTAATAAAATGCTAAATTGTGTTCTTGGAAGTGAATGTGTAAAATGTATTTTGTAATTTATTCACAGAGGATTTTTACTTCAAGGTTGAAAAACAAATTGTCTATCCAAAAAAGTAATACATTAACAAACAGGGCGGGAGCAGAAACAGCCAAAGAGGAAAATCAAAACGGGTGTTTTCTGTTGAGCTGGACACAGTCTGACCTTGGAAGGTTGACTCTAAAGTCCACTTATTCGCTTGTTCCAGTCTCAGTTGTCATCAAATCGTAGATGTTGGCTTAAAATTTGAGCTTGCCCTTGGGAAGAGAGGACCGTGTGATATGGTCAAAACCTGGAGTTTAGACTGTTGTAGACTATTCTGATCACAATCAAGAATGATCTGTCTAGTTAAGCGTTTAAGTCAACGTGGAACAGAAAACTTTAAAAGTGCTCAGAGTAATGAAAAGTTTAAACACCTACAGAATGACAAGTGAGCAAATACCATCTGCCTGCTGATGGAGATTGTGTCCTTACAGGTCCACTTGGGTCTGACAAAATGAGACCCGACCCAGCACCCAAGTGGAACCAGGTCCAAACTATACTCTGCTGATGGCGCCATGACATCGTTCTGACAAACCATGATTCCTAAATCCCGACAGACCTTTTCAAACTTGACACCATAAGCAGTCAATGGGATCAGACCTTCACAGTCGTGATATTTTTTTTCCGACAACGATGAAGGTGTGACCCGCCCTACTCTGCTTCTTATTGGGTTACCCTGATATTCTTACCCCTGACCTCTAACCTAACCAATCCTACAAACGCAGGTCATGCCTTCCTCTGTAGGAAAAATAATCAGGAAGGCCCGACAACGTCATTCTGCATAATAATTAGACACATGCCTCTGGTTGGTGTAGGAGTGTGTATTTTTAGAGCAACGAACACTTGTTTTTGGGATGATAGGCTGTCGGACATTTGGGCTTTCTGTCTCATGGGACATTTTTCAAACTGCTTTATTGATGTTTCAGAATGATGGGATGTCGGAACAATGTGCAGTCCCCCCTGCTAACTGGGTCAGGTCGGGTCCAGCTCTTGTGACTAATATCAAACATGAGAGCTCTGATCACATGGTACATCATAATTACTGCACTTTTAGTCATCTAGTCTTTTATGAAATGACAATGCTTTTTGGAATTTGAGTCACAGATATTAAATAGCTTACAGGAGTTTTATCCTCTATCAATTTAGGTTGGCTACAGAATGCTTTAATAATGGTGCAGGAGGTGGAAATAGGACGTTTTCAATAAATCAGTCTTTGAAACAGAGAATTATTTTTGGAGTTTGTACTTTATATTTGTTTTTGGAGATTGTTATTAGTATGCTCCTCTTCAACCACTTTTCAAAAACTTATGGTGAACAGTCAATCATTTCACAAAAAGGACGTGAATATTGTATTGATAGATTACAGCACCCTTGTTCTCATTCATTTGCATTCATAAATGACTTGTCTTTGTTAGTGAAATTGTAATTAAAACATGATATGTTGTCAGGATTTCTTTGGTAGAATGAAAATGTAAAAGTTTCTGTACAATCTTTAAAAAGTTTACATTCACTTTTTGGATTCAAAAAACCAAACAAGACTTTTTGGGAGTGTGGATTCTTTGGGCAAACTGCCAAGCATCTGTCCAAGCACATGACTGCAAACACTGTCAGCCGGCATCTCCAAGTAAAGAACACAGTGGTCTCTGTTAACCTTGAGTGTGCGGGAAGAAAGCAACAAGACAAAGAAGATGCTTCTGGTGGGGGAGGAGAGAATGAAAGAGAGGCAGGGTCACAGCAAATCTCTTAACTAGAAAGCCCAAAGTACAAAGCAGTCCCTGTGGGACGGAGGACTGAAAAGATGAATGTTGGAGATTTTGGTGTGGAGTAGCATGGTAAATATTAATTATTCATTATCTGTGTTGAAGAGAGGAATAAGAAGATTAAATATCTCCAGGGCGACCTTAAGTGGAAAAACATTTTGCCATAAACTGTGTATGTCACGATACTGTAAACAGATTTCACACTTCATAATTACAGGTCTGAGTACACAGGAGCCTGATTCTCCCCAACAACGAACCGGTGGGATTTCAGATGTGATGTGTCGGTTCATGAAACGCCATGACCGCTTCATCCCATTATCCGCAGGCCAAGGTGATCTTGTCACATGTGGCGCGCTTTGGGCCTCCTCAGAGAAAATCCTCAAGTCTTTTTTATCCCTTCTTGGGGTTTTCTTTTTTCTGAGCTTCAGTGACTCACCCATCACCCAAACAGTTCCTGTGCTCAGCGGCCGCTGTCTCGGGGTTAAGTTTATCCCATTTACTACTGACTTTAGAGGAGGAGCCTTTGCCCTCAGGGGCCAGCGGGACGCCCTGAAATTGTTTGCTAAAAAAAGCCAATGTAGTCCAACCTAAATTGCTTGTAAATTGTTTTCTGTGAGGCAGCGGTGAGGTCAGCCAACCCATGAAATTGCTTTCAAACAAACTGAGATTTGATATTTGATGTTTTATCAACATCTTCACAATCATGGTGCTGATTGTTGCAGCAACACCTACAGTAGAAATCACTTACAGTGATCACGAGTCTGGGTCAAACTGATCTCTGTAAGTGGATGATTATTACTGTATGACCAGATTTTTGCTGTTGTGCTTAATTTCACATGCAAAGTACCATCTAATTGACATATATGCACTCATCACTCACTAACTCTGAGTGAGTGACATTTTCATATTTAATTTCAATTTCAACTGCAGTGTCTATATTTAATATACATTATATATACTGTATATCAATATGCATTCATTATGTTGTTATCTATCTATCTGTCTATCTATCTATCTATCTATCTATCTATCTATCTATCTATCTATCTATCTATCGATCTATCGATCTATATAAAAGATCATCACTCACTTGTTGATTATGCCATATTCTGACCCTGCCATCTGAGCTGAAATTGAGACTCGTCAGACCTTCTTTTATCCAGTCTTGGTGATCCTGTGTGAACTGTAGTCTCAGTTTCCTGTTCTTAGCTGACAGCAGTGGTACCGTGTGGTCTCCTGCTGCTGTAGTCCATCTTCTTCAAGGTTCCACATGCTGTGCGTTCAGAGATGGTGTTCTGCGTTTCTTGGTTGTAACGAGTGGTTATTCGAGTTTCTGTTGCCTTTCTATCTCCGGCCTTTTTCTTTAAACCCTAGAGATGGTTGTGCAAATCCCAATAGATCAGCAGTTTCTGAAAACATTCCACATTCAAAGTCACTTAAATCCCCTTTCTTACTATTCTGTTTCTCAGTTTGAACTTCAGCAAGTTGTCTTGACCACGTCTAAGGCACCAAACCCCCAACTGCTCCGGGCGCTTGTCAGGAGCAGCCCACTCTGACATCTCTCCATTGACGCATGTATATGTACTGTGTGAAATTAACAACAGAGTGTAAAACTGAATTTCCCTACGGGGATTAATAAAGGTTCATCTTATCTTATATTATCTTACATGCCTAAATGCATTGAGTTGCGCCCATGCGATTGGCTGATTAGCTATTTTTGTGAAAAAGCACAGGACAGCTGTCAGTGTACGTAATTATGTGGCCGGTGAGTGTATATATGCAGCAAGGACTCCAGCTGAGTTACAACTGCGCCCCTGACTTCTGTATTTGAGTAGCATCACTTTTGGAGTTATTTTAACACAATACACAATCTTTTCCTAAACCTGACCAAATTGTTTCTTGTGAAGATGGACATTTATTTTTAAAAGACTGTATGCATGTCACGAGCAAAAATTGATATGTTGCTGGACTTTGGTAGAAAAACACAAAAAATGAGGAATAACTTTGTAAGATATTATAATAGCTTGTGTATGAGGACACGATATGTGCCATTTCATTGAGGACTCAATGTAACTGCACTGTTTTATGAGATCCTTAATGGTTATGTCCTTAACATGGTAATGGGGACAAATCTATCAGAAGATTAGAAGAAGCCAGCCAACGAAAACAGACAAAACAGAAGCGCTGAGCAGATGGCGAAAGTCAAAGGGAAGATGAGCTCAGCAGGCCGCGGAGGGAGGAAAGACTACGGGCTGTATCGACAATGTAAATGCACTGTGAGAAGAAAGCATGTAGATTAGACAGAGATTCAGATTCTCCGTCCCAGTATCTGTCAGACACATGTGGTTCATGGACCACTGAACAGGGTCATTAAACATACACTGGAGTTTTCCTGTAGACAAACATAGTGTTTGTTTACATTACATTTTTCTCATCCAAGCCCATCCGGGATGCATGCTACCTCATAAAATATCTATAAGGCTGATTGTCTGATTTCTTTAATGTTTTGAAAGCTGCATTATTTACAGGCTGACTGTCTTCTTTTTCTCTTCTTAGACTGGTGCAGTGCTACCTTCTATGGAGCATCGCTACCATCAGCTGTAGAGACAGATACTGTGTGGAATCCAGGAATAAACCTGTTATCAGGTAGATATGAGCAGATTTGTCTAGTTATGCACCAAAATGTGAGGCCGTTTATCATGCAGGAACACAAGTTGTTGTGCTCATTTAAGCGCTACACTAATCCATATAATCTTTATGGGAGTATACGAGGAGTCTTGGAGCCGGTGTTAAAGCAATTTTAGTCTCTTTTTTCAGACTCTCCATAGCTGTTATAGCTGGGATTACTTTCAGTTTTCAGGCTTTCAGTCTGTGATTGCATTGCACTACATGACTTATGAATTCACACCTCAGACCTACTGAAAAAAAATGATCTTTTAGGGAAAAGAGAGCCAGAGAGTCCAAAAAGGAGAAAGCTATCATATCAGCTGTAACTCCATCCACTTTATATAACCCTGGTGTGCTGGAGTATAAACTGCTCCACAACATATATGCAGCATGGATCTGCAGACTGCAGTTGTGAGAGGGCAGCACACAAATACGTCTTTTAAATGAAGTTAACTTATTGTCCTGTGTGTGACCATAAATAATCATTACATCATCAAGCTTCCAGCACCAACTGCTCAATTAGTTTCACAAAGACACTTTCTGGTTAAAGGCCTTTACACACCGGTACACACAATATATTTTTACAAGGATAATATATGAGGATGAGTTTTCTGGGCTTTTGTACTTCGAATGAAGGCATCAACCAATCACGTTGTACGGAATGGGATGAGTTTTGCATATATTTATGGATGTATGTAAGTGATCCTGGTATTTTTTTTGGCATACAGCAGTTGACAGACTATGTTTTGGGACATACTAAATCTTTTACACTAATAGTATGGTAGTATGGTATTGAAACACACAGAGGGTCACTCCTTTCAGCCTTGACAAAAGCAGTGCATAGCTAATCCACTCCTTCTGTTCCTGTACCTTTCACAATAAAAGCCCTAAACATGTAATATTCACAAGCGAGTATTTCACATTTTTCATGTCTTTAATTTGTCACACCCCCAGTGTGAAAAAGCCTTTAGGATGGTCCACTTGGGATTTAAACCATCTTTAGCTTTTAATCTAGAACCTCTATTAGAGGTAGATCCAATCTGACAATGAGATAAATTAGAGACTAAACAATGGTGTTTATGGTTAATCACAGGTGTCACTTTTAAATTTAATCAGGTTCAACACTTACCACCCAGAAGAGTGTTGTGTGGGCCAAGGCCTGGTACTGGTCGATGGTAGACAGAACGCTGAGGATCAGACAGGACAGAACTATGAGAAACCTGTAGGAAATAAAGCAGATCATACATTAATTTGGATTAAAGTGTCATAATTATAAATTTTGTAATTATTCTTATAATCCAGTTTGATCATGATATCAAAACAGCTCTTTTTACTTAAAAACCCTGTTTTCCCGAAATCAAAGCTTTACATAACTCGTCATCATCAGTCGAGTCATGCAAACACAAATCCCCTTGGTTCACTTTCCACCTCATATCCATGTCAACATCACACACTTGAATTTGGTTCGAGTCTGAGCTTCTACACAGCTTTCAACAACAACAAAAAAAAGAAGTTTCAAGACAGCATAACATTACTTTACATTTTTGTCATGAAAAGTTATCTGACTGAATTTCAGAAAACATTCAAGGACGGATCTCTGGGGGAAACACTGTGAACCTTTTGAACTCCACCATATGAATGCAAAGTGCATGATAAACTTGTCAAATAATGAGCACACAGATTCGCACACACACACCCACACACACACACACACACACACACACACACACACAGTATCAACAAATACCAAATTGTTCCTTAACATTCTCCTTATTCTCCCTCAAGGTCACAAGCGTTTCAACTGCAACAACAATAAGACGTCTGTTAGTCCTCAACCTACTGAATAGAAAGATACTGTATTTCTTTTCTTTGAGATCAGGCTTCAAGCTGCTGTGACACTACACCAAAAACGTAACTAACACTTTCTCATGTGGCCTTGACTTCTTGACTCAGCTCTTCAACATTTCAGAAATCTTTTTCTATTATTTCTAAAAAAATTAAATAAAAATAGCAGATTATATAGCAAAGGCCCACACCAAATATATTATTGTGGTCATTTTTCACAGCTGTTCATAAAAACCAGAAAGAAGGTTAAATTTGAAGGTAGTGGAGGGAGATAGGAGCGCAGGGCTGATTGCTATGATGAGACAACACATAACCTTGTCCAGAGGTTTCAGCCTGCAGAGCCACAAACTACCTTAGTTCCTTTTTTTACTTTTGTTACTGCAGTACTGTCCCACTATCAGAGCTGAAGGGGTTACATTTCAGCCCTTTTCATTATGTTTGTCTATTAGCAGGCTATCCTAGAAAATGAATAATGAATGTGCATTAGACTTAGTGAAACAGTTGGCAGTGTGGCAAGGACAAACTGATTAACTTTCCATTTCCGTTGGCAGGACATGCGGCGATTAAACTTCTGAATGGACTCACATGGCACCATCTAAATGCATTTGCCAATCAGCTGACAGAACAAGCTTCCATGATTGACCCAATCAAAAAACGTGGAGGCACTGGAAAGTTGGCCTTCTCTTTAGATAGGACTGCGCTGCCAGTATTTATTTCAAAACGTAGTGCAGTGACAGAAGCCTACTGAACAAAAATCAAGCTGACTGAATAATATGTGATTACTATAATATGACGCTGCATACATCTGCCATACATACTGTATAGGCTACTGTATACTAGGGATGACAGCCGTTTAACCAATAACTGACATAGAGCATTTTAACTGATTAAAAATATCAGTTAAACGGTTAAAAGAAATAATATACTTAATTAAAAAACTGAGAAAATCTCAGAGGAGCGGCTCATCACTGTACAAAGAAAAGCTGGTCCATCTAAAGAGAAGGGAACGAAACCACCGGCAACGCGAGCAGCTGCTAACGTAGCACAAACACACTGTTAGTCTGACCATCGCTAATCCAGGCAGACACACAGCTGACAACCTGCTACACTAAACTAAATGTGCAGTGGAGACTTTTACTGGGAAAGTGGCTGCATGTCTGCGACACTACACACAGCGCCGGACGGGATCTGGAGACAGTGAACGCAGCACTGTGGCTGCTATAGCAACTCAGTGAAATAGAGACAGTGAACGCAGCACTGTGGCTGCTATAGCAACTCTACTGACAGTGAAATAGAGACAGTGAACGCAGCACCGTGGCTGCGACATTAACTCTCCTGACAGTGAAATAGAGACAGTGAACGCAGCATGGTGGCTGCTGCAGCAACTCTCCTGACAGTGAAATAGAGACACTGAACGCAGCATGGTGGCTGCTGCAGCAACTCTCCTGACAGTTAAATAGAGACACTGAACGCAGCATGGTGGCTGCTGCAGCAACTCTCCTGACAGTGAAATAGAGACAGTGAACGCAGCATGGTGGCTGCTGCAGCAACTCTCCTGACAGAGAACTGTGGACAGTAAACGCAGCACCGTCTGCAACATTAACTCTCCTGATGGTGAACTGGGGACAGTGAACGCAGCATGGTGGCTGCTGCAGTAAATCTCCTGACAGTGAAATAGAGACACTGAACGCAGCACCGTGGCCGCAACATTAACTCTCCTGATGGTGAACTGTTGTCTGTTGTGCTCATATACTGCAGCTGGCGCAAATCTTGTCAATTAACAGTTAATAATCGGTTAATGAGGGTCAGTTATCGATTAAGCATTTTTTTTTTTTTTTTACATTAACAGCCCTGGTATATACCTGGGAAGGGTTGATGGAAATAAAAGAACTCATAAAACATTGCAAAATAAACAGCTCAAAGAGCTCAAAAAGCATATGTTGACAGACAATGCATGGTCTTCATAGAAGGCAATGAGAATGCTTGAAATTGGTTATGATTTTTTTTTTTTTCACTTTTTTGGTTAATTTTTTACTTTTTATTAAAAAATAGACTGTATAGAGGTGACAGGAAATGAGGAAAAAGAGGCCAAGGACAATACAGTTACAATGACAAATGTTACTGTTTAAGTGGTACTGGCTCTTTCATACTTCCTGGTTCACACAGATAAGATAAGATATTCCTTTATTTGTCCCACAGTGGAGAAATTTACAGATTACACACAAATTAATTTTGTGGGATATATTCAAATTTCAGTGTATGAGAACAGCCTGTTCCGGGGCGTTATGGGGCAGTATGGAACTGGCATATCTTGACAATACTGCACAGTGTTGGTGGAAGTATTTTCTCTACTGTCATAGTTGATATTTCTTTAAACTATTGTTCAGAAAACATCCATAAAAAATCACTGTCTAGTTCCTATACAGCACACTTGATGGAAACTATGTGTAGAGGGAGTTTCCAGTCAGTGTTTGCACCATGGAGGCTCTTATCACCACATGCTACAGCCTGAGTTTATTGAAGACTGGCCAGGAATCCAAATACCCCCTTTACACTAACACATACACACACACTCAGGCTTGAACATGCACGCCACACGTCAACACAGATAAAAGACAGAGGAGCGACCTGCGCAGGGAAGATGGACTGGTGCAGTTAACAAAGCAGCTGCTTCTGCCTGAGAGAACAGAAAAAGTAATATGACAACAACAACTTGTGTAAATAGGAGCAAATTTGTCTATTAGGGCACACTGGGCATAAACAAAAATTGCTTACAACAAGAGAGGACGCAGTGTAATTTATACAATTTCATGTTCAATATGTGACACAGACAGTCGAAAAGAGGATCAAAAGAAACACAAATGAACATCAAACTTTCCGAGCCAAACACTCCGGTATGCTAATGGATGTAATTTGTCAGCGACGCTCTGCTTAAATTATTTCAGAGCATCTGAAATGCCAGTAAACATACACACTCGGTACGCTGAGCATACACTTCTGCTTCACTCTGAATCCATCTGAGACGATCTGACTCGTCAGTCCTCCTCTACTAACTGCACCATGACATTTCACTTCCTCTACCTCCAGTGGGCTCGGTGTAGCAGCAGACAAAATAACACATTGGCTCAACTACACAGGCACCACTGAACTCTAAACAAAAGCTCAAAGTATTGCCCCTATCTATTATTGATGGACAGATTCACTTGCTGTCTGCTGTGTAGTGAGTGTAGAGACAAACCAGGGGACAGTATGGGAGTCAGTAGTGAGGCTGCTGACCATGTCACTGGCTGTTACCATCAAACATATCACAAATATCACTGTGCTTTGGACACATTAAAAGACGGCACATAAATCAACCCGATGCACTGCAACACAAAACAGAGGTACCTCACTTTTATACATTTTATTTCATAAATGTATAAAAGTGAGGTTTTAGGGCCTTGACTGTAATTTGGACAGCCAGTAAAAGCTTCTGTCGAGGCCTCAACCAGTGCTTGAAGTGGAAAAAAATTACATGCCAGTACTCCTCTTATTCACACCTTGTTGTGTGTGTTGACCGTTATCAGCAATCTCTTACGACTTCTTTGTCATGAAGGAAATAATAAAAAATAGGATTTACTTATTCATTATTTCTTTAAGCATAGTATACAGTGTCATTCATAATCAGCTGTGGTTTTATTGCTATTATTATAGTTGGGGTACGCATGTTCTATAGTAGGTAGTAATACTCCAGTAATTCCAACTGGAATATCGATCCATCGTCGACACATTCACTCCTACGGGCAATTTGGATACATCAGTTAACCTAAATTGCACGTCTTTGGACCGTGGCAGGAAGCCGGAGAACCTGGAGAAAACCCATGCTAACGCGGGGAGAACATGCAAACAGAAGAACCCCAAGCCAGATTCGAACCTGCGACCCTCTTGCTGTGAGGCAACCACTCACTACCGTGCAGCCCCCCAACTGGAACATTATAGGGTTAATGTGGTGTGTTTAGTGCTAATGGTTAAGGTGCTTTCCTGTGTTATTTGTAGCCTGTAGTAGAGTATCATTCAGGTCCCAGTCAGGATGCTCCTACATATCATGCAGCAGGATAAAGAGACACAGTCTGAAAGCTAACAGAAGATATCGGGTTTAGGGCTCCTCCCCCAAGAAAATTGAAAGGTTTTTGACTTAAAACTGCAATTTTACATCATTTTGGCCTGTTATTACTAGTTAAATGATTATTTACACAGCCTTTGTTTGAACATTTCATTCTTTTAGAAAGATTTTGCCCTAAAGGAGCAGATTCACACTTTTAAATAATGTTTCAGTAACTATATTGGCTCTCTAAATTTATGATGAACAGTTTGCTAGTTTTTACAAAAAGGATGTGAACATTGTATTGGTAAATTACGGCACCCTCATCCAGATGCTGCCCACATAGTTTTACTGTTCATACGGCTTATGAGGCGTGACACAAATACATTGGTACTGTACCGTTATGAATTGCAATTATGAATCTATCTGAGAACTTGATATGGAGATGGCAGGAAACAGTACGGACAGCTTATGAGAAGTGGCAGTACGCAAGAAAAAGTCACAGTGCGCCAAGGAGTAAAATGAAGAAGTGGCGGTACTGCTTATTGGTGAGTACCGGCCCACTCTGACCTCTGGCCTCAACCACAACATTGGACAGTACGGGGTTAATAGCAGAGCGATATAGAGTAGCCACCAACAAGCGACCTTGTCTATGTTCTCCATTAAGAATGTGAGCTCTTGTGTTTTGTGAAAGAGACGAAGAGATAACGGAAGCCTTTTCTCCAGTTTCATACTAAATATATATATATGAAATACCAACAGCTCAAGTGAAAAACACTCCTCAAATTGAAAAGAACAACAACACATCTTACCTTGTTTGTTAAATCATTAAAAATATGTGTCAGAACTGTCTTCCTCCAGCCTGATACTGTTAGAAGCAGAATATCTGGTTCAGTTTAACGTGAAGTCTGAAAATCTGGATCTTCTCTTAACTTTCCTGATCGACTCATCTATAACTAGCATGTGGGATGGATCCATGCTGCTCCAAACCAAAGTACTGAATTCACAGACCCACTGGGAGCATAGGATGTACTAAATTAGTTGCATAAAGCTAAAAATATACCAAGTTCATTTCCAGTGATATGCATTCTTTCATTCTGTGTACTATAGAAAACAGACCCGAGTCCCTGCAAGCATACTGTATCACCACACACACATAAACTGACACACATATACATGTGCAAACACACAAGGGTACCTCTGATAAGGACTTGGGTCACTCTGACGTTGGAGTTCTGGGTCAGTGATAAGGCCATGCTTGTTCTTAACTGCTATTCTACCAGTCAAACATTTGCAAAACAAAAGTACTGAGCTGACCCCCAAAACCTCCTGGATGGTTCGTGAGACATCCCAACAGCATGTTCATACAACAAACAGCTGCTTGTTGTATAGAACTGAAAGAGTTTTGTCTAAATTGCAACCATGATATACTAAGAAACTGAACTAACTAAATGTAACAACACTACAAATCTGAGTACTGCTAACACTTCACAAAAAAAGTTCTTTTAAGTTACTACAAGGAACTTTTATTTTGTGTTAATTTTGGCAGTTCGTCCCTTTGGACAAAAGCGGTAATGTTTCCGAGCACCAGATTCTCTTTAGAAAACCTCTCATTTTACTGCAGCAGGGTCTGAAAGTCTGCTTCATGCAGTCCTGGTTCTGGTTCTCCAGTGCCTCCCTTCCCTCCATCGGGCTCAGCTATACAGCCTGAGCCCTGTGTGGTGTCAGAGGAGCTCTGCTTGCCAACCTTTAGACCTCAAAAATGGGGTGGTTTCAGGGTTTTGTTTCCTGCATTCTGGTGACTTTTGAAGAATGAAGTAAGAATAGCAATACCAAGTACACTGCAGCAGCATTTTTAACCTTAAATACTTAAAATTATACTTTTAATTCACAGGAGAGACTACAGGATAAGTCTTCCCTCTGGTGTGAACTTGTGTGAATCTCTGGGATAAACCATTTATCATCAGTTTTCATTCATTCATTCAGTCATTTTTACTTGAGTATTTTTTCTCTTAGTACTCTCCATTTCTCTCTCCGTCTCCCACTCTCTCAAGGTCCTTTCAGACACAAAGGCACAACGGCACCACTGCGCTGAAACCCGTTACTTCCATGACTAGCACCATGCCACGATGGCTTTTCGCTGCATCGAGCAAAGCCGGAGCTGTTGTCCGGGTGGAAACAGTACAGCTTATACACACTGTCCAGAGCCAGAAACAGGTTGAGATAATGTAAACGGGAAAAAAAAGGTATGAAAATCTGCCATATATCAGGAAAAATGCAGGAGAACTGTGACCCTGGGAGGACACCTAGGGAGGGCAATGAAAACAGGAGTCTCCTGTTGGCAAGTATGGCAGAGCTCTCCACATACCACCGTAACTCTGACTGCAGGTTGAAGATGACAGCCAAGCCGGATCTGGGTCTGTCCGTGGTGGGTTGGTCACTGGGCCCCGCTTGAGTCTGAGCTGAAGAGGTTTCTGGTGAAGCTGCATGATTTCATCTGATTTTGTGTGGAATCCAACCCGGTGTCACCGATGATAAGCATTAAGAATAACTACACTGATGGTCTTGTTTACTTATGTAGGTTAAATCGAGGCTTCAGTATTACAGTGAGACAGTTTCATAAGCAGTTCCTCACCCTATCTTTAAATGTGCTGTCGGTTTCTAAAGGTAAGGCTGGAATTGGGTGTGCAGTTTCTTGCTATCTTTGTCAGTAAAGGTATGGTACACTTCTGTTCTGCAAATATTGTCTCCGTTTCACCTCAATTGCAGCCCACACAACAGACAAATACAAGGATGTGCTTCTTTATTTGGTGCAATCTCCTGGCTAGCTCCAGTGGAATTAAACTTTCATGATCACCTTAGTTCAACTTTTACCATGTGCATGTGCAGCCAACAGAAACACTGTTGACTTTAAAAGACTGTTTACAGTTTATGATCGCTCAGTATTCACAAGAAACAGAGGAACAGTCCCATCAAAACCATTTCAGGGACACACTGAGGGGCAGTTTCATCCTACAGTACGCTGATGTGAAACCAGATTCATCATCTGCATGGAGCTGAGTTACAGCAAATAAACACCTGTCAGGGCTGAGAGTGACAGATTGTAAAACTTTGTCAGACTCAAAACATACTTGTTTTACCCTTTGAGCCCGACTTTAATGACTTTCCGAAGATGTACCAGGTTCAGTTTAAGAGCTAGAGAGAAAGTGATATTATCACATGAAACTAGAAAACTTAAGGGATCTATGGGTAACAATAACATTATGCTAAATTTTGGTGAGGAAAAGCTGCCATGGCCATTTTCACAGTCTCTTGACCTCTGACCTCCAGATGTGTGAATGTTAATGGGTTCTCTGGGTCCAAACCAGTCTCCCCTTTACAGACATGCCCACTTTATGATAATCACATGCAGCTTTTTGAATGCAGTATAAATATGTTATTTTTGCCTGTACTAAAATTATAGATTTGAATATTTCTGCATATCGGAGTCCATAAACAGTCTTGAATTACATAAATTGACAATAAGGGGGTTTATGAGTAGTTTCCAGAACAGACATGCTTGCCATCCAATCACCGAAAAATGCAATTCTTGCAGAAATCTCCAAATGTCAAAAGTTTTTGACATCAAATCACAGCATGGATTTTTATGGTGTTCCTCAAGGTCTTAGTGTCTTAATGTGATATTTTGGAGGGATTATTGGTCATTTTTTATCAATTACTGAATAGAAATGGTTCTCGGTAAGAAATGGTTAAATTTAGGACCAAATCTGTGTAAGAAATGTTATCAACCCAAAACTGCTGCAACAACTTATGGAACATAATAACGCATGGGAATGTACTTCGATCATAATGTCCTAAACTCTTATACACTTTTAAAGTGTATTGCAATTATTACATTAATGAATTCATTGAACAGCATCTCAAATTAATCTTTAGGTTCCCAGCTTTCAGATGATGGGCACCACCTCTATGTGACATCTACTGTTGACCTACTATCTCCCCCTAAAGACCCTCGTACCCCCCTCAAAAGAGACAAAAACACGTCTGTTTGGGACTCAGAAAAAAAACAGTTGTCCACATTATCACCAGCATATACACACACAAGAAGTGAAATTTGCTACTGACACTGTGATTTATGAAAAAAACATTGTGATTTTGTATTTTAAGAAGCTCTTTGTAGTATTTCCTGTCATTTTGTGCAGTCCGAGCCTAACCGCCATTACAGGAGGGTTATGTCACCTCATCTTGCTGGTTTGCACCTCATGTACAGTCTAATAAGAATATAACTGAAATGCTTAAACGATTTTCCTGTGATCATAGCAGCCACTAGCTGTCCTATTATTGTGCATTGTGCAGTTATTCTTAGTAATGGTCTAACATGTTTTGAGTTGCACTGAGTTGGCTCACGCTCCCTTTGAGTCACTGAGACTTTAACCTGCTCCGACAGGCAGCAGTCCCCTGCCTCCCCTCCGACACCGCAGGGTCACAGGGTGGCAGTGCCAGACACAGCCGCTACCTCCTCCACCTCCTCCACAGCGTGCACACACTGCCAAGATTAGCTGCCTGCTATCAGTACCAGCAAGTGGGGACAGACAGCACACATAGAGGGTCAGCTGGAAGATCATCCCACATTCCTAACCCTCTGCTTGAACACTCCAGTCTGGATCTACTGGACTGTCCCGGACATGGGTGATACCGAGGAGAAAAATCTGTGAAATGTGTCCTTTGGCATTACATCAAGAGGTGTTTATCATGAGTAACATTTCATTTGTCAAAAAAGGACAGCTTTTCAAGCTGCCTGACAAAACTGTCACATCAGTTTTGGGTGGGGAACCACAACGTGACATCTTCATGATATTGGAGCTTTAGCAGATACAATTCATCCCACACTGGATTACTACAAGATTTATGTTCATTTGCCCATCAGCTGTATTTTTATATTTATTTATATTATTTCTATTTCATTTTCATTAAACCAGGTAGTCTCACATACCTGTCATACTGTCAGGAAGGGAAAAAAATTAAAACATCCCCTGCCAGGTTGAAAAGACCTACTGAATGCAAACCCCACTGTGTTGTACTGTTCTGGTAAATTAAATGTTCAATGGTGCTGAGGAAGATAACTTCCCAAATGAAAGATCTGTATAATATCCCTTTAGTACCCCTATGAGAACTTATTTTGTCTGAGTTGCTCTTGTCTGGGATGAATTATGTGGTATTTTTTAATCTTCTATGGCTAGACTTATATATCCTTATAATATTCCAAGAGGGACCTGGAGTTGTGCTGTGATATCTGTGCAGCATCTTTCTAAAATACACAGGATTAACAGTAGCACTTCGTCGTGAGAGCTTCCAAGGCTCTACATGCGCAATTAACTCCCTGTTTAATTAGGATCTTAGAGTTACAATTATACCCTTGAATGCCCCACGGATCAGGATGATTATGAAAATAAAAACACTCACACTGTGAAGTGATACACGAAGCACTTCCAGCCAGACGGCCTTTCCAGAAAGTTATACACGCGCCCTTGGATGTACGCGCGGGTGAGGACTGGACGGACCCCGGTGCTGTACACCGACATCCGCACAGACATCCGTGGATGAGACAAGTACGGGTGGAGGTGAACAGTTGGTACAGCAGTGGGAGTTTTACCGTCCTCTGGCATTCTGTCTCTTTCAGAAAACGTGTCCTTGTCCACAGGTATCTCTGGATCAGGCGCACTAAACGTGGTTTCCGACAGCTCCAAATCCGGTGGTCTGTTTCCTCGTGCCACTCCAGAAGACCTCCGTGTGTTCCCTTGACAGGATCCGGAATTAGACATTATAGCTTCCCGTAACTCTTCTGTCGCTGGGTTAACTTTTCCACAGGTTTTTTTTTTTTTTTTTTTTGCCTCAAACGGACAAATGTTCGTCCATGTGCGCTTACCTTCTGTTGTGCGCCTGATCTCACCAGGGCGCATAAAGCTGTAACATTAGCGGAGTTATTAATGCTTTAGATCACCGGGACGGCGTTTCTTTAATTTAACTTTACAGCTCTCTTGGCTGCTGAGGTTATGGCGATGCCTCAGCCCTGAATGAATACTCCCTACCTCTTTCACAGCACTTATCAGCCTGAAGAGCTGTGGGCTGAGGCGGTGCGCTGAGTCCCAGCTGCTCATTTCATTTCATTTCATTGTTTTTGCAAAATTGCAAAAAAGCAGTCTGTAGCTGATGAACTCCATCCCCAGATCTGTGTGAAAAATACACATCACCATTAACTTTTTTTCACCCAAATAATTCTTTCACACAAAATACAAAAAAGAAAAAAAAAGTTCCGCAAAACCTGTAAACACAATTGCCATGTGGTTAATGTTCTATATTACTAATTAAATAGATTTGGTGATGTACTGATGTGAAATCACATTACTCTCTTATGCATTTAGTGAATGTTTACATGCACAGTACAAAATGCAGCAAACACTACGCTTATTCCTCAAAAATCCCAGTGAATTGTGTTGCAGTATTGCAAAAATGAGCCCTTGCGTCAAACTTTGGTAATCACGCACTTCAAGTAACTAAAGGCACATGGCTAACCCACATGTAAACAAATAGCAAAAGGGTGACTCCAGCATCAAAATGCAAAACACAAGATTGGAACCTGTTAGCTAAATTGATTGCAGGTCTTTCACATTAATTTAAAAGACAAAAAGTGTCAAAACAGAATATTTCATTTATTTAAGTCAACCTCTATATTATTCATATGAATAGACACCTCCATGGTATAAAGTAACTGAAGATTCATTCAAGGCCTTCAGCAGGTGAAGCAAACTGTATTATTACACATGCATGCACACAGTATATCCCCTTTATACTGAAGTGAATGCGTTTGTAACATGTCTTTCATTTTATTTTGTACACTGTCATACTTGAATTCATGTATTATTAAAGAAAGATGTATCACTGAAGAAATAGTGTTGATTGGCTGAGTGTGTGTATTGTGGCCCCTCATTGTTTGAGATGATAAACTGACAGTAAGTCATTTTCCTCAGTTACTTTGAAGTAAGTTAGAAGTGACCTGTATTGTGAGGAAGTCTCTGGCATGTTTAGATGTAGTTCTCTCCACTCTAGTCCTCCATTCAAACAAACTACTGCAAAAGTACCCTCTTGGATACCCCTATATAGTAGATAAAATATGATGAAGTGCCCTCCAGGGTGCCCGTTCCAGTGGAGAAAACGCAAATGCAGTGCCCTCTAGGACAAAGTCCTGCACCGGGTTGGGTACCTGCAGGTACTGCCCCTGACCCTCAGAAAGACTGAGTCCACTACTGCTTATCACCAACAGTACTCAGATGTGTAAATGCTAATTCTGTAAATACTATTAGAGGAAGCAGTTAGGTCATGAAGTAGCTCTGCGTTGCATGTGTATAGGATTTAACTTTGTATTCAGTTTTTCACCTAGAAACTTTTCCTGTCTCTTACTATTCTCCACAATAAGCTGTTCAAAAGAAGAAGAAAAAGAAACACCAACACATGAATGTCAAAATATAGATCACTATCACATACCTGAGCTGGTGGAATACAACATGTTACTACTTGAAAATCATACATTCAGTGACCTATTTTTGATTAATTACAGTTTGAAAGTAACTTTGCCAACGCTGGTGTTGGTGTCATCCAGGGAACCTCTGGGGACACGTGCAGCTTATTTTGACAAGGTTACCCCGTGGATCTGTTTTTTCAGTGACCTTGGCTATGCTAGTCCAAGGAGGAGAAAACGTTCACTGCAGCGGGTTTTAATAGGAGTCGAGTGGCCTCCATGTGATGACAGAATCTGTTGCCAGGTAGGCATTAAATACTGCTCTGGCTGTTAGATGCCACGCACTACATTTGAGTGTTTGTTAATGCAGACAAGGTAGTTATGTTGAAGGTCACCTATGCTCCTATATTTGATTGTGTGAAGGAAATAAAATATTTAATGTAATGTAGTATTTTATGATAATGGATTAATCACTGAAGTTGTTTTTCAAGCATAAATGCCAACGATTCACCAGTACAACCTTTTTTAATTCAAATATTAGTTGGATTTCTAAGTCTTTTATAGTAGAAAACTGAACACGGTTGGATTTTGGACTGTTGCATAGACAAAACAAGTAATCTGAATGTGTCACTGTCATGTTAAAGCTATGTAACTCCAACACCACTACCAACATTTTAGAAGAAAAACGTCTTGTTTTCAATTTCGTGACAATGCATTTTTCAGCTAATCCAAAATTGTTATTTTCTTTTCTTTAGTTTAAGAAGTAGGAGAGTAAGTTCATCTGAAAAATTCAACATCAGATTTGGAGATACAGTACATGGTTGTCTCTAGACAGCAATGATATGCCAACTTAAGGAGAACACCACTCACATGAATAAGTCCAGTGTGTTATTTTGTCCATGGCCTAGTAACATTCAGTCAATATGTGTTAGCAGAGAAGGAAGTTTCAAACTTGTGATGTACAAAGTCTGAGACTGAATTTGTGGACCCGCAGAATGTTTGTTTTCTTTTTTTCAAATTTGACTTTTCACACTAGTTTTTGGATTTGGGAGAGAGTTGTTCATATTTATTAGTATTTTTTTGGGACTGTGTTAGACCATAGGAATAACATCTATGAATTTTGAAAATGGGTGTAGTTCCCCTTTAATCTCTAGGATCTTGTGATGGGCATTTCCCACTGTTTCCTGACAATTCATTGCCCAATTGATTCATCAAAGAAATCAGATTAATAGAAATAGATAGATTAATGCATATTATTGTTAACTGCAGCATGGTAAAACAGGGATAATTTACTCAAGGGAAAGTGTTTTTGTTTTTTTATATTTGTTTTTTTAAGGAGTGAACTTCCATGTTTGTATATTGATGTTGCTCAAAAGAAGAAAAGTGTTCTGGTACAGTTTCTCAAATATGAATCAAACCAAAGATGTGTTGTATTTTGTCATGACAGGTATTATATGTCTACTTGACAATTCTACACTGTACAACATTTGTGTTGCATCATGCTTTACTCATTCTCCCAGGAGCGAGCGATATTACACATTTTAACCCATGTCCAAGAAGTAATTCGGAGGACTGACTTCACCTAAAAAAAAAGGCTTCCTACTGTCTGCCGTTGACACCAGAGGGAAGTCAGAAAGCTAGAGGAGTCTGGTGTCACTCATTGCAATTTTGCAAGTTTAAAGACATGTAAAAGCTCATCTTCTTTCACGATGGCACATGAAGCAAGCAGATTTTTATTAACTGTTGTATACCCAGGCTGCTCTAGATGAGATTAAAGGATTCTTATTCAAACCCAAGCTGACACAGCTGCAGTGAATCAAGTTTTCAAGGGGAAACAACCAATAACATTCCATAGTAATTAATCAGGCAGGTCTCATACACTGTTCATAAAACTGATGCACTATAATTTGTATATAACCCCTTTCATGTCTTTTGTTTTGGGAAATCTCCTCTTTAAATGTGCATGTGGCACTTCAATGGTAAATTAATGATGAAATGTTTTTATGAGTCAAAATAAGTGATGCACACGGATCAGCTCTGCCCTCTCCATGTCTGGCAGTTGAACTTGCAGTAGGAAGAATGGTTTTGGCATCACTGGACAAACAATCCATGATAACCTTTCAGCATATTGTAATTCAAATGCTATGAGAGAAAACTACACATTTGCACCTCCTCATGGCTGATGTCAGGGTTTAAAAGAATCTAGCCTGTGACGAGAGACTTTGGCCAATAATCGGGTCATTTCAGAGAGAAAGCGTTCCTATTTGCTGTTCATTCAACAGAAGCAATTGTCAATCACTCATGAACTCATATCAGACAGTCAAACTGGGCAGCACTGATTAAATATCAGCAACATTTTGTTTCGCTGTTTAGCTGTAAAATGAGAAAGTTTGCTGCGGTAGGGACAGTAGGGGCATGTCCCCACCAAACAAATCATTGTATGATGATTCGCTGGATTAATTGATGATCTCAAATAAAAGAAAATTGAAGCAACAGAGAAAAAGAAACAGTGAGAAGGAGAGATAATGCAGAGATAGCATCCTAAGAGTTGTAACTGGAATATAAAAACAGTTTCCACAGTTTCCTTGTCATAAATGCTTGGAACTCATAGTTGGTTACATAAGGTTGAAATGTTTCTGCAGGGCAGCACAGACAGCCTTTCCAAACGGGCTCTGTCCAAGCGTTCAGGGCAGTCAGGAGAAATTAGTCATGGGATCTCAGACTGTATTGTCCTCCATATTTATGAGTAATATAAACACATAAAGGGACGGGGAGCTATCCCTCGATGACTGTATAAACAAATTATCGGTGTCGAGCCTATTCATGTAAAGATATGGCTAATCAAGCCACAGCAGATTATGTGTAAAGATGGGTGAGGCTTTTGCATTTTGTGATATAACCCAATTAATAGTGATGAAGCGTCTCCTGCATGTGCATCACTGAGTTGAGGCTGTTGTGCACACACTGACTGTGGCCCAGTTCAAGAGCTGCATTCTTTGAAGTCTCTGTTTCTAGACCAGATATGACAAGGCTGTCCCCTTCCAAAGGCTCCTCTGAACGCAGCCTGAGAAATGGGCCCCGCTCTCGCCAGAATATGAAGGACACAATTGGTGTATCCTTTGTGACCTTCATTCCAAGTGTAGATACTTGAGGCTAAAAGACACTGTAGACTGCAAAACAAAGAGCTGACTGTCATCGACTCCCATTTGAAAACACTCTTGGTGCATAGCTTTGACATGCATTGGCTAAAAAGTAGAACTGTGTCCTCTCTATTTTTTCTTTGTGCTATGTTGCACTTACATGACTAACCAATCACAGACCATCCTGAAACAAGTATCCCAAATCTCTTACATACCAGTCACTTGCACTTTCTGGATGTCCCGAACAATTCCAGTTCATGAGGTTGGGACAAATCATGTGACTGCAGCTTATTGGTGAAGTTGAAGTCATCATTGGTCAAAATTCCCAAATACGCAAATTCAAAAAGAAGAAACACTGAAACATGCAGATATTCACACAATTCACACATAAATGCCACTGTTTATTTGCACCCTGGAAACATATAATGGAGAAGCACACTGGAAACATTTGTTGTGTCCACAGTAGAATGTTATCTCCCAAGGGATCTTATTTTGTTTTCATATGAGATCATCTAAGCAAATTTCTCTAAAATTACTGTAACTGGCATTATCTCCAAACCTCTGAAACCCTAACCTGGTCTGTTTACACAGAAATATCTGAGAAAATACTTGGCAGTTGATTGGATGAACCATCTGTCAATCAAACTCTTGCCAAAGCCAGTCGGGAGAAGAGCAAACATATCTCTTCGGTGCCATTCTTGCTCTTTCTTTCAATGAAGAAACACTCTCCTGTTGTGATATAACTGATGCCGCCACTCTGTGTAGCATCACACACACCTAAGCCACGCTTCGCTGCCAGCACTTCCTCACAGAGAGCTGATAAGTCCTGGCTGGCTAGATTCAAATGCATTACTTGAAGCCTGACTAGATTCTTGCATGATCTTGTGATATTGCAAGAATCCAGCTGCAGAACAAGGCAATGAATCAACACCCACATCTCTGATTTGATTCTTTGATTTCTGATTTGCAGATATGCAGTATGTCTGGCGTTGTGGTCACTTTGTGGTCGCTGCTTCCAATGGCTGGAGAACCAATTGAATAATCAGAGTTTTGTAGGTGGTGTTATGAATGTGGACATCCTCTCCCTCCATGGCTTGCTAGCTAGGTAGCTACAGAAATGAAAAATAGAAAAAAAAAAATTCTAACAAGTGTATATGACATTAAGACTACAGGGGCTGTTTGTCGACTTACAGAAATACATTTTCTAAATTTGACAATTTTCTTGAACTTTGTGAAAAATATTAACTTCCTCTAGCAGCTGCTCTCACAGTTTTGAAACACTGCAACATTGTGGCAGAACAGTTGTCAGCGCATACCTCTCCCTTCCCTGGGAAAATCTGACTATAACCTAGTACACCTTAGGCCTCTCTATGAGCCCTTCATACAACAGCAGCCGGTGACCACCAGGTCAGGGACGAGATGTTTTCAACAGGTCTGAATCAAGTTCTTCTACTCAGCCCTTCCCTGCCACTTCCTCACCTGCTGTCCTACCTCCAGACCACACCACAGCCCCCTCCACCCCTCCTGCCCCCTCTCTGCCCCCCCCCCAGATTTTCAACCCCCATACAGTCACACATCAGCATCACCTTGGACCAGGTGAAGTGGCAGCTGAAGAGGCTCTGGGCGAGCAGGTAAAGCAGCAGGCCTTGATGGCATCAAACCAGGTGTCCTCAGGGCATGTGCAGACCAGCTGTGGGGAGTCCTCCAGCACATCTGTAACTTGAGCCTGAGCCTAGGGAATGTCCCAATGATGTGTAAAACCTCCTGTCTGGTCCCTGTACCTATAAAAGGGAATCCCTGTGAATGACTATAGACATGTGGTGTTGTCTTCCCACATAATGAAGATTCTGGAAAGCTTGCCCACCTCAGACCCCTGGTACAGAGAGGACTAGACCCCTTGCAGTTTGCCTATCAAGCCAACATTGGAGCAGAGGATGCTATAATCTACCTACTCCTTCAGCCTATTCCCATCTAGATAAGACTGACAGCACCGTATGGATTATGTTTTCTAATCTCACAAGTGCTCATATCATCATCCAACCTGTAGTCCTGGGAGACAAACTACGAACAATGCAGGTGGGTGCATGTTAGGCTGCAGGGCTATGTGCCAGATATGGTAGTCAGTAATACAAGGAAAAGGGACTGTCCTGGCTCCATCCTTGTGGGCAGGAGGAAGAGTACAGAAGACTTTGTGGTGTGGTGCAACCAAAACTACAGGCAGCTAATTGTAGCAAAACAGGAGGTGGTGGTGAATCTTAAGAGGACTAAGACACCAATCACCCCTCCTTCCAACAGGTAGGAGGAAACAGCTTCAACAAAGAGCTGTGGATATTTCACAAAAATCTTGGTCCATCCTGACTTGATAGACCATGTTCCCTGCAGAGTCTGTTGTGACTCTCTGAGGCCTTAATGTTTAATGTTTCTTTATGGGGAGGCCATTGCAGTACACGTCACTGTCATGTTGTACTTTCTTCACAGAAGTATTATTTTTGGAAAAGGGTAAACTGTGTCCACAAGGGCTCCTGGTTAACAACAATGTTAACTTATGCTGTTGTATTCAGGACCCTCAGCACTGATAGAGCACCAAGAAAAATGTTACCATCTTCAGTCAAGATTCCTTTGTTTAATATTGTTTCATCTGGCCAAACAAGGTTTGTTCCTGTGATCACTTTATACTATTATTATTATTATTATTATTATACTACTAATATTCCTCCCTTTCTTCATGAAAACAACACTTCTTTGAATAAATTCAGAATTTGAAAACACAGAGGAACCACCATTTGATGTTATTTATGTAACAGGAAGAACCTTCATAATACAATTTAATGACCCTCGTCATGGTTGCACAACCCTTCATCTGTTCTATATCACTATAGTGACAGAAAACACATGTTTATAACAGCAAAATATACTTTTCTTTTTTTAGGGCTACATACAGAGAATTAAGGCATAATGTGAATGAGAATCAGCAGAGGAGAGGAGTAGCAGCTGTGCAGAAAGTCAGGCTCAAGGGAAAACACAGTGAAGGTGGCTGGTGGACAGGTGGGAAATGTCAGCATCTGAAAAAGAGACATAAACACACACAAAGGGAGGCCGCGGTTGAGATGGAGTGCTGTGGGAACTAAAGACATTAATCCAACCTCAGGCATTATGTGTACAGACAATCATGGCCATGTATTGTGGGCAGTTTTCACTTTTGTTTTGTTTATGATTTAGTGCTTCAGATCAACCCCCAAATAGGACAAGAATAGACTACAACAAACAATCAGGGCTGTAGAAAAACTCATTGGTGTCAACCTGCCCTCCATTCAGGTCTTACGCCCTGTTCAGACCTGGTATTAACATGCGTCTTCAGTGATCAGATCACAGCTGGACAACTCTAAGAACAGGTGTGAAAACGCATTGAGATAGGATCTTTCAGACCACATTCAGAGGTGGTCTGGGCCGACTATGACCACATTCTTTCAGCAGTGTGTATGGCAGTGTGTCTTGGGCTACATTAAGGACCACCTACTCAACAGACATCATCAGGTAAATAGACAGGCAGACGAGAGTGCTGGTCTGCTTTCCATGATGGAAGCGGCCTCGTTGTTCTACTATATTCTGTTGGTACGGTATTTTATTAAAATATAAATTATCTATAGGCTACATGTCTACAGAATATCAGACTGGGAACAGGAAGTGTGTTATTATCATACTGTCAGAGATGTGTTGTGGTTTTGTTCCACTGCTTTGTGGAGCTGATATCTTTCCGCCCGGCCGCCTACTAGCCTCCTAGCTCTCTCTCATCCCCGGCTCTGTGAAGCTCTGTACTCCACTGTTGCCTGGCGAAGGCAACGGTGCCGGTAGCATTGAGGTCCCAGGGAGCGGCAGTCCTATAAAATTATATTTTGAATTCACAATATTACTACTGACATTTCTGTAATATTACAACACGTCTGCTGTATTAGTCATGTGTTTACTGTGTGTTCATTTGCATATAATGTGGGGAAGTGAGATCAGATCACAAGTGGTCACTCAAGACACATCTGGAGATGCATCACAATGGCAGATGTGAACAGACATACTGTATTTTTCGCACTATAAGGCGCACTTAAAATCCTTTAATTTTCTCAAAAATCGACAATGCGCCTTATAATCCGGCGCGCAATTCTGGTTGTGCTTACTGACCTCGAACCAATTTTATGTGGTACAGGGCGCTCAAAAATCTGTCAAAATGTTTTGTTATGACTTTAGTAAGCTATGAAGCCGCACTGCTGGATGGACTGTCGGGGCATTACGGTACTCACCGACACTGTCAAAACCCAAGTGAGGAAAACTAATTCAGGGCTTGCCGTCATTCCAGGTGGATTAACTAAAGAATTCCAACCACTAGATATCGGTGTCAACAGACCGTTCAAAGTTAAACTGCGAGCTGCGTGGGAGCGTTGGATGACAGAAGGCGAACACACATCCACCAAGACAGGGAGGCAACGCCGGGCGAGTTACTCCACTATCTGCCAATGGATCATGGATGCCTGGGCCAAGTTATCCGTGTCAAGTGTCGTCTGAGGTTTCAGGAAGGCCGGAATCATCACTGAACAGCTCAGTAACAGCAACGACACTGACTCGGATAATGACAAGAGCGCCTCATGTATGTAAATAGAGCAGCCTCACCACGAGAAAACCACCAAATTTTACGCATTGCACCTTTAAACAGGTTTACAGAGTGAATCTGTGCCAAATCAAATTTCTGTGCAATATTCTTTGAACCTTTAGCGAGCCGCTCAGAAACAGGTTGGAGACCCCTGCTGTAAACTGACATGTATAGATGCATATACTGTTTATACTGCATATCCACCTGCATCATGTTCGGTATATGAGGCAACCTGTTACAACAGTCATTCAGTGTTTATTCCAGCATATTTTCACTCTGCACAATCAGTCTGAGTTATAGACATTGTATGTTGTTCCTTGTTGTATTGATATGTATATAATATCTAAATATTTGTTAATTCTTTATCAGTTTTGTTGTCCTTGTTTTAGCTGTATTTCTATAATATGTATGTATACTCATACCTGGCTAATACAGCTGATTCTGATTCTCATTCTTTTACATTATTTTATCACTTTGAATGTATATATTTTTGTTATATATTTTTTTTTTTCGTTAACTGGTTTCCAATCTAAAGTCATGGATATGTTATACTCTGAATAAGACAAATGCAGTACTTATTTATGTATGGCTTCAGGAAAAAATTGTTATTGCACCACAAACCTATGCCGCACTTTGCATGTTTTGCATATTTAAATTTTAGATGTACAGCCATTTCAACCAGAACCGCCACAGATAAAATTTTAGTTTCTAGAGACTCTCAGACTATCCTAGTGTAGAGTTTCAGATATTATTTCACTTCTCTCACAGAGTTTGTGTACATATTGTTTGGTCATTGATTTGAACCACATACAGTACATCTGCAAAGTGATAAGCCTAAGCATTTGTAACATAGGAGGCACAGCACACACTGTATACCTTTCTATTTTCTGCCTTTCTAGAGCAGCAACTTGCACCACAGGAACAGTAATTACTGATTTAGTGGCCTCCCTGTTCATTATATGAATATTTCCAGCTCCCAAAAAGCCATTTTAGAAACTAATGATACCTTTGTTTCTTTTAAATGTACCTTTAAGGGTCTGGCAATGTATAAGCATTTAACATGTCAATAAAGAACACAATCATCTCGGTAATCCAGGACACGCATAGAGCCCATCGGTGTGCCTGGTTTAGCATTCTGCCCTTGAAATCAAATCTGAAGAACTGCAGGTATCTATTCCCCGGCAGGATACTTGGTAGTGGTAAACCTATTGTCCACGCTGATATGTTGTCTCATCTAGTTAGCATGCTGTGTCTTCAGAAAACAGATTACTGTATTTCTTCAGCCCGCTGAAATGCACAAAGGGGAGTCGTTTCTGTTCAAAATAGTAACTCAACTAGCTTGTTGTTTTGGCCCGGCTCCCTGATAGTCCCCTCAGGCAAAGGTTTTAGCACTTAACACTACTCCATGCTACAGGTTATTTCTGAATCAGTTTCCTTGTCACTCAAATGCCAACAGTTAAGTATAATTGCTGTTGCTGTGTCCTCGGGGTGCTTGTGCTTCCCATGCTGCCCATTGCTGTGTGGCCTGGAGAGAGACAGCGAGGGCAGCCTGCATTTATGACGCTGTCAGCAGAGAGACGGAAGCTGTGGAAGCATATTGTTAAAGCTGATTTAATTTTGTGTAGGACTGCATATACATATTGAACCTGACACATGCTATAAGAATATAGTCAGCAGGCAGTGACAAGTTTAGTCAGCTTAAAGGATGAGGCCGGGGATAATCTATCTTGTACTTATTGTATTATAACAACCCTCTTGAAAACAATAAATCAGTTTTACTAAAAAGTATTTGCTGAAGCCAAAGCCTGTTAGCGTAATTCTCTCTGTCAATAAAAATTAGGAAAACACATAAATGAGCCACACTGTTGCACAGGAAGTCATGTTCCTTCATTATGAACATGAAGACTGTAGTTTATCTTCACTCAGTCCCTCATTCATCATCCTGCTGCTGTAAATACTCACTAGGGCACCAAATGTGTATTAATCCACCACTGAAAATAGTCCCCAACAAATGCCCTATTTACTCCTGTCAGAGTAACATCTGGAAAACACAACAATGCCCAGCTGTTTTAGGGAATTATTCAGCTCTTTCAAAATATCAATTTCAATCTGTATTGAACAAATAAATTTATTACACGATAAAGTTAGTTTTGTGGCGAGTCTTTGGCAATTAGACCCCATCGTGATGCAGTCATATTTAGGGGGTAGTGATGCCATGGTTTGTACATGAACATTCCCCCCGATAGAGTCTAGACATTGGCGTTGGTGAAGATCTGGATGAAGGGTAGTGAAGCAGGACTTCTGATGAGCTCAGTGGAAGGCACTCATGGGCACTGGATGTGATGAAGACTGGAGGTGAATAGGGAGGACGAGGATCACGTCCATTCACACTAAAAGAGAAGAATAGTTTTTATTTAAAATTCAACAGCAACAATATGATTGGTTCAGGGAGATTGTGGCAATGACTTGTTGGCTTAACAAGTGAACGCCCATAGTCAGCTGCTGGAGTAGAAGTCAGAGTCAATACCAACACCATGTCACAGCCCTCAGCGTTCAATTCCACCACACAAGGCACGCTTCAGCAGCAAAATGAGATGCACCAGGCTTTCCATTAACTACAATGTAAATCCATCAGTGGCAACAGTAAATGCACAGAGAGTGGGAGGGAGGTTAGTTGGATTGGTCCAACAAATACAAGGTGTTAAGTTTCATTTCACTTTACAGTTAGCTGATCATTCATGTCTCATGTTCATGTCATGTCACAGTTGCACTGTAAAGTTGCACTGTATGGGGGCGGCAGTAGCTCAGTCTGTAGGGAGTTGGCTTGGGAACCGGAGGGTCACCGGTTCAAGTCCCGCCATGGACCAAGAACTGAGTGTGAACTGGTAGCTGGAGAGGTGCCAGTTTACCTCTTGGGCGCTGCCGAGGTGCCCCTGAGCAAGGCACCAAACCCCCAGCTGCTCGGGGCGCTTGTCAGGAGCAGCCCCATCACTCTGACATCTCTCCATTGTTGCATGTTTGTGCATGTGTGTGTTCGGGTCTGCATGTACCGTGTATAAGTTAACAACAGAGTGAAAAAATTGAATTTCCCCTCGTGGGACTAATAAAGGTAGATCTTCTTCTTCTTCTTCTTCTAAAAGTTAAAATAAAAACTCTGGTGTGAAGAGTCATCAGTATGTGACGAGACAGGATGAAAATGTGTTGGAGAGACAGAGAGATTTGTTGATGAATGAGAACATTCCTGACTGAACGTCTGCCAAGCTTTAAATTCAGAAAAACTATAGATTGGTTGCTTGTTTTTAAGGATGTACTGTACATCCCCAGTACGAACAAAGGGGCTTCCAGGACTGAGTGGCAGAAACACAGTGGGGAAGTCTGAAAGTACTTGGAGTGAATATTTTTTGGTTTTGGTCTTTTCATGGGATTTGATGACTAAGAAAATATATAGCAAAAATATCAGACTTTAATGAACATAATAAAAAAAATGGTCCTTTAGTTTAACTTTTGACTGTCTGTTTGATAGTTGCTGAAATTTCCAGATTTTCCCCTCAGCTATAACAACTGTTTCTTATTACTTCATCCTGTCTGGTACAACACTGCACAACTAGGCTTTCCCTGAAAATATATAGATAAATTGATGGGTGCCCCATCCCTTCAAGCTTAGGTAAGCCAACTAGGCATAGAGCTCGATAATTTCTCCTCTGTTGTCACTGATCGACTGTATCCTAAAACTGGCAACCGGCAGTAATGATGATAGCACACAGCTGCAGAGGAGAATACTGTCAGTCTCTCTATTTTTTCAAACAAATATCTATATTTAGCTCAGGCCTTGTGCTCTGAAATACAGTTTTATGCAATCTGAATCCCATTGAAATGTTGTAAAAGAAAACATGGACGGGGAACACAAAAGGATTAAATAGCAGTACTTAACTATATGTGTTTACACAATAGAAGAACAGTATGTGTACACTGTAGGTATCCAGTCTAAGGGAACTAAACATTTCATCCTTGTCATCCAGATAGGAGCCTGTCCACCTGACTACCCCAATATTTAATATCATGTATTATATTTATGTCTATTGTATTTATATCATGATCATAAACAAAACAAACATGTATGCATTACTCACAATACCACAATGTCTGATCAACAGTGTGCTATTGAACACAGCCAATTAAAGAGCACAGTCTGGGGAACTGAGGTAGTGCACAGGCAGCTCAGAAGTAGAGAGACTGTGTAGGAGCCACATCACTTCAAGTACTAAAAGTGATCAGTCAAACATACAAATCAAATCTAAACCTAACAAGCTGTTATTTTCAGTAATATTACCAGTGTCACATTACCTACTTACTGGGGAGCAGTAAAGATTAATCAGATCAAAATGACATTAAAGCATTATTCTGTGTCTTTAAAAGACGCAACCAATCTAATTATTGCCAGTTTTCCAACCATCTGCATCTGAATTAGCCTTTCAGTGTGTTGCTTAAATGTGAACAAGTGCACATGCTCACTTCACTACCTTTCATCCAGTACTGGGGCTCGGAGGGGAAGCTGGACTGAACATGGACTGTGCTGTTGCTCGACACCATGCACAGGCTGACCACGGCTCTGCAGCATCATTATAGTCCAGAGGAATAAAAAGATGTCACACTTGACAGGGTGTCAAGAGTGTGACATCACCCTAGAGGTGGTGACATTATCAACTCACTGCTCTGCAGAGAGCCATATTGGATTTGCACTCAACACAACTGAGCCTTTTGGCCTAAGTAAAGAAGTGAATTTACACACACATTTGATGGCAAAATCATTGATATACATCCAGTGGGGACCATAAATGTATAATTGTTAAGATTTATCACTCTGGATGACGAGATGGATGAATGGTTTGCTCGAAGGTGCTAAATTTGAAATTCAGAGCGTTGAGGCACTGCAGCATAGTACGATGTGAAACTACTGGAGGTGAGCAAAGTTCGTGAACTGGTGTTGAGTTGCTCTTTAATCAAGACGAGTTAAGAAACACTTGCATCAGCTTGGCAATGATGTAATAATATCAAATTACTGTTTTAATTTGGCCTTAATGTACATCTTTGCCTGGTCAGAGAAGCAGAAGAAAAGACAAAACTGTCCAGGAAAACCCAAGGATGCAACAAATTACTCAGTCAGTTGAATGGAGTTTGGTCTGCTGAGTTCAATGAGAGATGGAAACATCACCAGCAGCAGTTCCCAGCACTTGTCAGTGATTAGAATGATTTAGATACTTTTGGCTTGCAAATATTTGTAATTTCCTGGCAATGACGCACTGTTTTTCTACTCAAATTTGCTTGCGGAGATGACTGAGGTCAACCAGGATATCAAATCAATATTCTTTAGATGTAAAAGATGAAAGATATGCCATAAGAATTAAGATATTTGTCTTAAAACATGTTTGCAGGCATCACTTCCACTCTCAGTGTGACATAGATTTTATTTCACTGGGCTGTTTTGCAGGACTGAAAATGAGGGAAACAATGCCTCAATTGCTTGGCAGAGATATTTGTAAGACTCTGGGCCTCAGCCCTGTGTAAGCCCAGTCTACATGCTCAGCAGTCTGAGATGTGCATTGTGTGGGTTTTTGTCTTGTCTTGTGCTGTGGAGCAGAAGTAGCCCCTTCCTATTCTGACATCACGCAGCATTGTCCTGTCTGGGATGGGAGATGAGCAACCGCGGGAAGGAAAGTGAGAGCCAGAGAGAAGAAGAGCCAGATGACAACAAAGAAATGGGGGAGTGATGTATAATGAATAGTGTAAAATAGAACACGAAAATGAACCGAGACTTCTTTAAAAAGAGAAGACAGGGAGGAGGCAAGAGCAGCGATGCTTTGTATGAGATAGCTACAGGGAGAAATTGCTGCAGCTGTAACAATGTTGAACACAGAGATGTGGACTCACAAGTAGGCGGTTGAAAGCAATCAATCGTTTAGAGTTCAAAGCAGAGAGGCAGCAGGTAATCAGTCAGTGAGGGCAAACTTTGCAGGCAGGTGAAACTGGAAACAGGCTGTGGTCAGGAACATGGCAGGCAGGAAGCAAGAATGAAGGCTGGAAAGCTAAGTCTCTAAGTCTGGGTAATATATTAGACGATCTGGCAAATGACTGTGGAGAGAGGGGTGCAGCAGGGGAGATAATGAGGGGATGGGGAAGAAGTGACGGGAACACAGAGAGGGCAACTTCGGTGCAAATGAATCCGATTTGACTGTTATCGGGCCATTAAATAGGCATTATCAGTCCTTTTAAGCACCATAACCGTAGTGCTGGGTCATTAGGGGCCTACTACGCTGTAAAGGTGGAGGTGAAACTTAAAAGCAACACATTTCAACATTTAACACTGAATGAAACGTCACATTTTGGACACAAACAAGAATGCTTCTTTCAGTTTAGGCAACACAACTACAGTTTATTTAGGTTTAAGCAACAGAACTATAACTTCCTTAGGTTTAGGCAATAAAAAGCCACCTGGTTGTTTTACAAGACAAACCTCAATATCATCTCAGACAAGCTGAGGTGCTGCTGTAACTTTTTTGAAAATGTTCTCTCTGGGAATCCAAATGTTCAATGCCTGTACCATTCATTCCTCATCATAACGGTGTTTGGTTTTGATGATGCCTATAAACCAACAATCTGAAAACAAAAAAATAAATCCAATCTCATGAGGCCTAAAGGCGTCAGTGCTCCAAGAAGATTTTGAGGATGTGATACAACCCGTTCACACTCCCAACTCGTTTGCTAAATGCCCCTTGGCATTCCAACTAACTCCAATGCAAACCCACCCGCTATCTGACGATAGGAGCAACTAGTGTAGAATTAATGGCATGAGAGTCCATTCAGGGTGGGCAGGAGGGGTGCTGGATGGGTCAAACAAACACAAGACCAGGAGACCGGTATTCATGAAACTAAAAGTAACGCTGACTTATTTTGTCACATCACTCTTTAGTCACTTGAATCGCTGGTATTGTCAGTCTCGTGAGTCCCGTGAGTGACTAGTCTCTAGCAAGTAATAGTGTTGTAGTTGCCAATAGTTGTATTGCCTAAATCTAACTTCCTGTGAAAAAGGAAACATATTTTGAAAGGACACTATGTAACAAGTGGATATTGACACGTTGTCCCTAGTCTGTCCAAAAGTAAGGGTGGGGTACCGTGTGCCTCTGGGCACAGTATTTGACAAGTTGGAATGTGTTGATTGAATAAAAAGCTGCTGAGGAGGTGGGGAAGGATGATACAGACTTATGTCTAAAGTAAGAGTAATGGCATGAAGGTGACATGTAATGCTAAACAGAGAGTATAAACTATTAAATTCTGCACACAGTTATTTATTTATTTTTTTTTAATTCTCCATAACACCTTCCTGGCTCTGTAGAACACACTGTATTTAACATGTGATAACATAAACAGTTCAACAAATAAAAGTATGTGCTTAACCGGCTCTTACAAAATCCTCCTCGGTGAATCTATATTTGAACCTTGTCTGCACTGCTGACTATGTCCCCAGTTTGCAAACTTGTAGTGCCCTTAAAAAATATGCCATCATTTCCACATAATGAAGGGTCACAAGTTAACATTTACACAACCCGCTATGCAGGATTTTGTGCGGATTAAAGGCAGTCATTCTTTTGTCAGCTGTCGCTGGCTATTTAAGAAACTATTCACTGTTCCTTTTGGAAGTGGCTTGCCTTGGAGTTGCAAAGGTCAGTCAATGTAAATTCAAATTTGTGTGTAAAAGACTTGTGATTTCAATTCGTTCTGTCCTCTCTGTGACTGCATCATTGGAGAAAAGAAAAACATCCTACCAAGAAGAGAAGGCTTCGTTTGGGGTTAAGTGTACTCATTTTACATTTCAAAAGTATTTTTCAAATAGAGATGTAATCAGGGAAATGGTTTAGCCCTGCCTTTTACCATTAAAGTCATGTCCCACTTCTTTCAAGGCTTTTGGTTTTTACACATTTCCCTGTTTGTTGTCTGGAGGCTTTTATGAAATCCACAGTTTTCCACTGAAGCATTGTTTCAAAGTGACTCATGAATGGTGAAGACAGACGCAGACATTCCATTCGGATGAATTAAGATTTCTCATTTTTTAAATACTGAATGGATGTAGAAAGACAAAAGAAAGGTATTAAAGTATAAAATAAATAAATAAATAAATAATTAAGGTAGATGTGTTACATAACTTGGAAAATGACTTTGTATATAGTAGGAATTATATAAACGCTGTCTTAATTCTTGTATGATGTAAGTGCTTGAAACTTAAAATGATGTTTTTTTAAGTTCAATTATTCCAGTAGATATATTCCTTTTGTAGGAAGAAAATAGCAAATTATATTATTGAAGCATTATTATTTTAAGTGTTGTTGTTGTTGTATAAAGTAGAATACATTCTCTAAACCACATAAAGCTACAGTAGATTTGCGAATGCACTTCCACATGAAGCCCTCTCTGAAACAGACACTTGGTTGCCAGTTTATTAGGTTCTAATGCGACAACCCTGCAATAAACTCTGCATTCACAAAGGTTTGAATGTTTATTTAAAGTAGTTTTGGTTTAATTTATGGTGATTTAGGAGGCTGTCTTTTACAGTGCTATTGAATTGTATTGTGTTATACTGACACGGATGTCTAGCCTGATTCATATAAATGGAATGGGATGGACAAAATATTTGAAACACCTCTCTCTCTCTCTCTCTCTCTGGTATCACAAGCACATACTTGTTCTGTTGCTAGGGTAACATAATATGGTCTCAGCCAGACCTGGTTCTGTCTGGCCCAGGAGGTCTCAGACAAACAAAAAAAAAAATAGTTAAGAAAATAGATTTTGTTTGAAATGCTCGTGTACTGTTAGTGTGCTTCTTCCTGTCACATTTGACATTGATGTAAATTGACGTGAGTGATGTTTGAAGTAGCGTCACCTGCTGAGGCTGCACGTCTATAATAAGTGATGGACTGCTAAGTATTTTTTTTTTTGCAGAGGTTGGTGGTAAAACTGTGTGTTTAGTTTGCAAAAAACAAGTGGCTGTATTCAAAGAATACAGCTACAACCATCACTTTGACAAAAGATGCAGAAATATCCAGAAAGCTGTCTGGAGATGAGGAGAGGACAGCCGAGGGGCTGCTGGCTACGATACCAAAGCAATGAGGACTTTTTACAAAGCTGCATGCAACCAAAGAAGGAAAAGGAACTGTTAATGTTAAGTTAAATGTTAAATGTCAGTGTTGATGTTAAATGTTAAATTCAGTGTTAACATTAAGTTATATGTTAAGTTTTGTTATAATGGAAACATTACTACTACTACTAAACAATCAGTCCTGTATGGTTCAAAGACTCCTGTATATAATGTCATTTTCTTAATAATATGCTGTTTGAATTTTCAGTATAATAAATGCTAAAAAATAATGCAATATCCAATCCAATATGTTTTCTATTGTGATAAAATAAAGGTTACATCTGACAGTAATTGTTTGGCCCCAACAATCAGGGTTTCTCTTGTCATTTTCCCCCCAAGGAAAATAATTACCTACCCCTGGTCTAAGATCAAGTCTGTGTGTGTGTGTGTGCGTGTGTGTGTGTGTGTGTGTGTGTGTGTGTGTGTATGAGGCTGATTGTGTATCTTAACATTAGTCATTATTTTATTGCATTTATTGTCACACTAGAAATCAAGCTCTATGGAAAGAGGCTGGGACACGGCGGACAGGAATATGGGGTAGCGTAGTGCAATTGAAGCTGAGGTTGTGCGTTGTGATTGGCTGAATTTCGGTGAGGGCAGACCAGATTTTACTGTGCATGTCTCTCAACCACTGCCACTGTTATTAAATCACCACTGCGCATTAGCTCACCGGCTAACAGTGAATGGTAAACACGTCAGTATATGACTTTAGTTCCTTCTAGTCAGCAGTGTTCAGTGGTTGTGTTCAGGGAGTTTATTGTCAAGGGAGGAACAGTAGCAGTGAATTGGTGATGCACTGTTATTGATGAGGGTCTGAACTATGGAGCCTCTGTGTTATTAATATATTATCCTCATAATAGGAGCAACGTAACCTTCAGCTACACAAGCTGAAACTAAAGCTGGCAGTAGGCTATGTAGTCTGACTGTTTAGGTTAGTTTGTCACGTATCTCAGTAGTAAACTAAAGCTGGCATTAGACTCTGTAGTCTGACTGTTTAGGTTAGTTTGTCACGTATCTTAGTAGTAAACTAAAGCTGGCAGTAGGCTCTGTAGTCTGACTGTTTAGGTTAGTTTGTCACGTATCTTAGTAGTAAACTAAAGCTGGCAGTAGGCTCTGTAGTCTGACTGTTTAGGTTAGTTTGTCATGTATCTCAGTAGTAAACTAAAGCTGGCAGTAGGCTCTGTAGTCTGACTGTTTAGGTTAGTTTGTCATGTATCTCAGTAGTAAACTAAAGCTGGCAGTAGGCTCTGTAGTCTGACTGTTTAGGTTAGTTTGTCATGTATCTCAGTAGTAAACTAAAGCTGGCAGTAGGCTCTGTAGTCTGACTGTTTAGGTTAGTTTGTCATGTATCTCAGTAGTAAACTAAAGCTGGCAGTAGGCTCTGTAGTCTGACTGTTTAGGTTAGTTTATGTATTTGTTATGAAGGACTGATACTGACTGATGTTTGTGTTCTTCAGTCTTTATCAACTTCAGTTAGGACTATAATTTATTTTATTAATATGTCAGATTGTTGCTGTCCAACCCCTTATATATATATATATATATATATATATATATATATATATATATATATATATATATATATATATATATATAAAATTTTCACATTGTGTGTGCTACGCTGCATTCCTGCTAATTAACAAATCTTTGCATCAAAATAAGACTCATAATAAGGTTTCAAAACAAGTAATATGCAGTATATTACCCTAGTCTGGACTGCAGCCACAGCATTCAGGGAAGTTTTTCACAGGCTGCTGTAGGGTGTTCATACAAGCCAAAACATCTGGATCGCTTCCTGGTGCCTGACAGTTAGTTTAGGAAGAACTTGATTTGATATGGAGCAGAGTTTTCTATGAGCAAGGCATGCATTTTATCAGATGTCAATATTGCAGTAATGTTCATTTAGTCGTGGGAAGACAATCACTATTTATATATTATGATCGCTATTAATATTTGATTAATTGTGCAGCTCTAGCAAATTTAGAATGTTTATGTGATCAAGTTTGAAAAGGTCTACTGAAGTTAAAATGCAAAAGTAGTAGTAGAGTATTTCCTTGTTGCAGAAATCATAAGATCAATAATGCAACTGCATATAATTCAACACTGCAAATTTCAAAATAAGTATAAAAATGAATCAACACCACTCTAAAACAGTTTGAAATAAAAAGGAAACATCCATGAAGGTAGATTATAACAGACCTTTTCAAACTTGAGACCTTAATAGGTCCCTTTAATGTTTGCTAACGCTGTAGCAGACAGGAAGTAACTTGGACTGAAGGTGTTGCCCTAGCAACAGAGTGGCAATGAACATTTGGTCAGGTGTAGCTAATAAACTGGCAACTGACTTTAATGATGCCAATTGTACTTATAGTTCTGGAAGTTCAGACACAAGATGTGAGTTTTTCGTCCATGCTTCACTTGAAGCAGCGGTCAGCAGTGACTGACTGCGCTCACAGAGGTCAGCGAAGGTCGGGTCACAACACCTGCTGCTTATGATGAATTTCCTCAGCCAGCTGCGAGATGGAGCTATGTGTTTACGGTTTGCTTCCTGCTGGGAAACAGTGGACTAATCAACACAACGCCGGACTTGTGTTTTCTTTGTTGGACTTAAAGACACTTTAAAGCCACAAGTGAAGTTTTTGAGTTTTCCCAGAGACTTGTGCTACACCGCTGCACCACACCAAGGGAGGGAAGCTATCTGGTGATTTTTACAAGGATGTACAGTAGATTTTGATTGGCTGTGTGTGTGCATGTTTAATAGTTATGAATGCTACTACTACTATTTAAATGCTGGCTGCTAATTAGCATGCAGCTATTATGCTAGCTCTGCACTGTAGGGAATTCCTGTTTTGCTTTTTCTGAGTGTGTTTTGGCATGGATGCTTTCATTGTGTTTATCCATGTTATGGCAAAATATTGGCCTTGGGGATATACTGTAAACATGAGCATTGTGCTGCACAGATCCTGTTTCTGTAATATTGGCTTTTGTCTCACACACACTACAGTATATTCACATTTTCTCCACACACTTCATATTCAGGTTCACTTAAGAGTTTCAGTTCAAAGCAATGCGTTTATGTGACAGCTTGCTATCCTGTTCTTCCTATCATAATTGCATCTCCACTGCTGAGCTCCTGCTCTTCGCTCAGCTGCACCCTTTGTCAACCTGAAGCTTATATCCATGTACTGATGGTCATCTGCTGCTTATCAACGCACCGTAGCATCTCATATGAAGAGGCTGTCTGCTGTAAGCCATAACTTGTTGTGATCTTGATGTGCTTAAGTGAATAATTATCTGCAGAGCTGGTGTGTTTCATCCTGCTGCTGCTGCTGCATAATATATCAGGTGGATTTCAGGACATAGGTTTATCCATCTCACTTCATCACTAGATGTATGATGTATATTCCCAGCAATTTTTAGTTGTGTTTTGTTTATTATCATCACCTCCCAGTATCTGCTATGCTGCTTTATCTTGATGTCTGCTTGTGGCAAGTGACAACATCAGACTAGATGCCAAAATATCAACTCCACTCATTTTGCATTCGCACAACAAATCCGTTCTGGGTTGGCTGACTGAACTAATGCCAAGTAATGGCCATTCAGAGCTCTCCCCAGAAAAGTTAGTGGGTTAGTGGAGGGAGGCTGTGGATACTGGACGTTGAATGTTGTTAAAACTTTTAAAAATGATTATTATGCACACTTGTCATTACTGTAATCAGTGTTCAGAAAATAAAGTGTTTGGATGATGATGATGTAGGGATGGGTTCCTGGGAGGTGGTTATCAGCCAGTAACAAGTACCGATCCAATAACAGTGTTTAATTAACAAGCTGTATGCCTCACCATGTGGAAGTGACCACACAGATAGATATATCTAGAAATACACTTGTTGAATTGTTTTTTATTATTGAAAAAAAAATAAATTGTTCACCAGCAACTTGATAGAAAATCTTCAAAATTAACAAGAACCTATTAAAACCTGAACAAACTGACTGTAGCAACACATTTTACAAAAGAATAGAACACAATAGAAAAGAAAGCCTTTATTGTCATTATACTAGGTACAATGAGATTAAAAGGGCAGCTCCTTAAAGTGCACAGAAATATTTACACAGTATAAAATACACAGTATACATAAAAACATACAAACATACAGCATGAAAGTAAGAGTGGAGGCCTAGTAATAAATATATGAATATTGCACAGATATGAGGTAGTATTGCACAGATATGTGGTAGCTATATATTGCACAGGTATGAGTTATATATTATAGTTATATATTACACAGGCATGAGGTATAATCCAGTAGTGCATCAGTGCAGGTTTAGTATAGTGTTGCGACAGAGCGGGTTTGACTTTAATAAGGTAAAAAAAAAAAAAAAAACTGTCTCTGAGTCTCCTGGTTCTTGAATGAATGGACCTGTAGCGCCTGCCAGAGGGCAACAGGTCAAAGAGGTGGGAACCGGGGTAAGTGGTGGCCTTCAAAATGTTCTCGGCTCTGCTAAGACAGTGGGAGTTGTGGATGTCAGTCAGGGAGGGCAGCCGATGATTGTCTCCGCGGTGTTTACCAGCCTCTGCATTCTCTTCCTGTCGGCCTCAGCGCAGCTGGAGTACCACACCGAGACAGCGTAGGTCAGCAGGCTCTCAACTGAGGAACGATAGAGTGTCATCAGCAGCTGTGCGTTCGGATGTTCCTTCCTGAGCACCTTCAGGAAGTGCAGCCGCTGCTGGGCCTTCTTGACCAGCGCTGTGGTGTTCTCTGTCCAGGAGAGGTCTGCGGAGATGTGTACGCAGAGGAACTTGAAGGATTGGACCCTCTCTATGCGTTCACTGTTGATGAGGGCGGGGTCGGCCCTGTTCTGTCTGAAGTCCAGGATGATTTCCTTGGTTTTTGTGATGCTAGGTTATTCACTGAACACCACTCACCAAGTTGCAGAACCTCATCTCTGTGGGCCGCCTCGTTTCCCCCTGAAATCACTCCTACCACCGTTTTGTCATCTGCAAATTTGACGATTGTGTTCTCCGGGTAGGCAGGTTTGCAGCCGAAAGTGTAGAGGGAGTGGAGTAGTGGGTTCAACACGTAGCCCTGAGGTGAGCCGGTGCTGAGGGTGCAGGTGGAGGAGAGATGGGGCCGAGTTTCATGCGCTGGGGTCGGATGATCAGGAAGTCCTTTACCCAGGCGCAGGTGGGTGATTTGGAGCCCTAAGTCAGATAACTTGGAGACCAAAATGTCCAGGATTATTGTATTAAACGCTGAGCTGAAGTCAACGAAGAGCATCTTGACATAGCTCCCCTGATGTTTCAGGTGGCTCAGCGCTGAATAGAGAACGATGGCTATGACGTCCTCAGTGGATCTGTTTGCCCGGTAAGCAAACTGGTGGTCCAAGGTGGGAGGGAGACAGGTTTTAATGTGCTGTAGAACCAGTCTCTCAAAGCACTTGATAATGAATGAGGTGAGTGCTACCGGGTGGTAGTTGTTGAGGCTGGCTACACCTGAGTCTCCGGATGTTGTATCACAGCCTCTGTAGATTGTGGGGTTGTTACTGGTGAGATGTTCCTCTATCCTCCTCTTGTAGTCTGTTTTGGCAGTCCTGATGCCTCTCCTCAGGTTTGCACAAGCAGTGCTGTACAGGACTGTGGCTTGTCATTCAAGGTTTCTGGTTTGGGAACACTTGGATACATTAAAGTTAAAACATAATCAGGAATTAAATTTCCGGTCAATAATGTATATAGAATAGAAACATAGAACTGAATTGAACAGATTGACCCAATTGTCACCGATACCCGATCCAAGTGTCTGAGTCAGTATCGCCCGATATTGAACAGCATTAAAACTTGACTTGACATTTTTAACTAAAAATGATTATAATGCACACTTGCAATTACTGCAATCAGTGTTCAGGAAATAAATAGTGTTCAGATGATGATGTTAATGAGGGGTTTACAGTGGTAGTCATGTATTTACCAGCACAAAATGTTCATGATATTTCTAAAGGAAGAGTTAGGAATCAGTAGGAGTGACTCACAGATGGGGCCATTAAGTGCATCATAAAATACTGAGGGCTGCAATTGTGGTTTCTTGGAAATTTGGGTAAAAAACAAACAAAAAAAAAACAAACCAAAAAACAACCAGAAACTCTTTGGAATTGGTCAGCCATGTCTGATCATTGTGACATATTCTGCCTTGAAATGAGGATTTCTGAGAAGAATAAACGAATGAATGAATGAAGAGAGATCAGTTATTTTAGCTGGTTTGAGAGGACTGAAGTAGGTTCCACTGTATCCTTAAAGGAACAGTGTGTAACAATTAGGAGGATCAGAACTGGAATATGATACTAATAAGTATATTTTCATTCGTGTAAAATCACCTGAAGATAAGAATTGTGTTTTTGTGAGCTTAGAATGAGCCGTTTATATCTACACAGGCAGCAGGTCCTCTCCACAGACTCCGCCATGTTGCACCGCCATGTTTCAACAGCAGCCCAGAACCGACAGACCGAATACCGATAACTTTTCCTGCTTGGGCCAGAGATAATGTGACTCATTCCTATCGTCACCACTCTCTCTCTTTTGCTTCACCATTCACTTCCCATGTACACACACACTGTATGCACTGACTCCACTGACTAGCGTTGGCCACCGTAGCTCTCCAACACGCTTGGCACACAAGAGAGGCTTCAGCTGGTTGGAATCACTTCACTGCAAGATACCGCCAGATCATACATACTGGACCTTTAAATCAATTTATCAAAACTCTTAAAAATGCTCAGATGTTAAGTAGGAGTTTATGAATCTTTTCTTTTTGACACTACAATTTATAATCTCAAATTAATTGGTAACATTTATAAAATAATTTACTGAATGCCTCTCACATATATGTCACGCAAATCAGGACAGCAGAACCAACACACTTTTGTCTGCAGCTGGGATATTCAGAGCAGATTTACTGTCATGGGGAAGTGCAGATTCAATGAAAATAGGCTATTCAACCATTGCAGCATGGCTCAAACCGGCATCAGGCTATTTATATGAGGCATGATGTATTTTGTAGAGCTGTGTATTGGCAAGAATTTGGCGATGCGATACACATCACAATACAGGGGTTACGATTCAATATGACAATATATTGGAAGGCAATATATTGAATATAAAGAACTCACCACCATATGGATAAAATCTGAGTAAAACAGTTTTTTATGCAATCGGAGTTAATCTTTGAGTGTAAGCTATTAATTAAAAATCGATCCAGTGGTTTTGAGAATCAATACAGTATCACAAATTGTAATATTATGATACTCAATATTTTTGATATTTTCTCACACCACTAATATTTTGTGCAAATGTTTTGAAACAGTGTAAATCAGCCCTTAGTAAATGACATAGATTTTGTCTTAAATTTGGGGTATTGTAAAGTTGGTCTTGAATTTCTTCCAAGTGGCATTAAAAAAGTCTTAAATCTAACTAACTAATCTAACTGCTGTTTGTCTGGTTGAGTGTCTGCCTTGTACAGCAGCCAGCAGCCACGTATCTAGACATATAGCATGCTGTGTTGATTTGTGTGCTGTCTGTGTCTAAGAGGTTTCAATGAAGCAAATTAGCCAAATGGCAATTAATCACTGCAGTTATTACAGCAATCAAAGTGCATGCAAACAGACATCAGTGAATTGTGCATGCTATATTGATGGATTGATTGAGTTCACTTTGCTCTAGGGTGTAAATACATTATGTCGTCTTACTTGAGCTGCTCCCCTCTTTCTCATGCATACTACCAACAGCCCAAAAATTGAGATAGTTATACATAATAGAAAACTTCTTTTTTGCATCTTTTTTGTAGGAAACAGTGTGTTTACTTGAGGCTAGAACTATTTTTGATGTCCATGTCTTGCCTAATCTCCATATCTAAAATTCTGTTAGAAGAATACTTGAGAAGCATACACATCCAGTATAGCCTAAACATATTTTCAAAAGAGTGAAGAGACTTGTGATTGTGAAGTTACTTATTTGGTTAAACCGCAAAGAAAGATGTCAGTTATTTTTTTTCATTCCCTAACACCATCTGATAACCTTTTTTTTTTCACAACATGCATGAATACAAGTATGAATAAGCTAAATACAATCATGCTTTTGGGAAAAGATCACTATTCATTGTCTCTCATCAAAATGCCCACGGCAATTCATTCTCTACAGACACTAATCTGACTACCGTTAGCTATTGTTGTGCTTTTACGCTGTTAAATCTAATGAGACAACGCACCTACATCTGAGAATTTCTCTGCACACTTGAGGATGGCACTGAATGTGCTCCCGCTCCTCCAAGCTGATTTTGTTTTTCCGAATGCCATGAAATGAGTTGATATATCGTATGACAGGACCGAAGTAACCAAAGACATTCCCCTCTGCCTGACAGTCAAGCAGTGGCATAATGTGGCTTGAAATACAGCACGGCCTACTTTACTTTCAGGAGGCTCGGCTCATGCTGCCAAGTCCCAATATTTTCACCTGAAAATCACGAAACCACAGTAACTCCAGTAATACTGTGATTCTTCCTGAGTGTTGTTACCGAGAGATTGGAAGTTAAATCATATAGGTGGCATCAAAATGATTCATTTATCAGCAATAATTTGAGTGAAATATTTTCATGAAAAGGACTGTAAAACATCCAAGTGTTTAAGTGTCACGTTCAGCCTTGGAGACATTAATTTCATACATAATAGAATAACTAGATAAGATTGAAATAAGTGTGAGTGAAATGAAGCAGTGAAATGGAGCTGAAAGAATTAGATAGTTAATTGATTTGTCAATCAACAAAACAAAAAAAATAAATAAATAAACTGCTGATAACTGATAAATCATTTAAGTAATTTTTCAAGAAAGAAAAAGCCAATTATGTGCTTCTTCCAACCTCTCAGTTGTGAAGATTTGCTGCCTTTGTTTGTCTTATGCAATAGTTAACTGTTTATGTTTGGATTTGTAATTGGACAACAGGACGTGAAGATGATCTTTAGTACATTTCAATATTTCAATCTGACTCGTTACAGAACAATTAGCTGAAAAGCAGCAGATTGATCATAATGAAAAGCCCCGCAGCTCTTCAGTTAAGTACTGTGTACATGAAAGTCATTTTGAAAGCACTCATACAAGGCAAGCGGGACTCTTTTAGATACTGAATATTCACCAAGACTTGTGTGTGAAATGACAGCAGGCAAGAGATATTTCAGCTATATCTACATGCTGTAATACTGTATGCATTACATAAATGAGCAGCTGTTGTGTAAGCTGACTTAAGATCCCACAAGAACCATCAGACGATCTCAGACAGTGAAAGCAATTCTAGTTGAGACTAGGAGCACAATGCACATAGTGATATACACTATATATATATATATATATATATATAGATATATAGATAGATAGATAGATAGATATAGATATATACTATTTTAATCTTAATTCTACATTAAAGATGACAGGATAATAATTCATGAACACAAGGATTGCAACACCAAATGCTGTAGTGTTTGGTAGGACTGTACCCGAATCAGATTTTTTTTTTTTTTATTTGATTCAGATTTACCTGGTCAATACAAAGATTCAACTGTTTTTTTTTTTTTTTTTTAGTTTTTTATAGTGGAAGCTGCAGGTCAAAGGTCATCCTCCAAGGTAGCGGTGGACCTGAGTCTGACTGATAAATCTGTTTGTCTTTCAGTTTGTCTTTCTAGTTAGTTAGCTAGTTAGGTATAGTTATGTAGCCCAACTTGTTGCATCAGCTAATTGAGGGCTTTCACTTTATTTTTAGTTTCCTCCACCTTAGTTCAGTGTGTTTATTTTCACAATGGCAATTATGTTTGTGGTGAACAGATGAAATCAGCGCAGTGCATTACACAAAATCCCACCGACAGAATTAACACAACAAACACACTGTCTCTCTCACTTGCTCTCTTCTTTACTGTACAGAAATGGAAAGCAAAGCTCTGATACTGGAGGTTTGTGGGCATGTACCAGGTCCAAATGACAGGGAGCAGACAACTTCCAGCCTGAAGGAAAACAAGAGAACAGTCCCGTTTGAGAAATCAACGAATCACAGTGCAGCCCCATGGAGTGTCAGTGTTGGGATCTGAGGTGATACTGAGGTAATACTGGTGGACGGTGCACCTCCAAAATGTCTTGAAACTGAATTTCAAACACCGGACCACGGCAACTCGTCTATCCGACCTGCAGTGCGCTGTGGCCGGCATGTGGTGGTGTGGCTACACAGAGCAGCAGCGGTCAGACTGCAGGAGGAGAGAGCAACTGAGGGAGTCGGACTGCTCCGCTAATTATTGTCTTCTTTGTGGTCTGAAAAACAATAAATGCATCTAAATTGGGTTGAGAAACGATGCAATTTGGTTGCCACGGTGACTATGTGACTATTAACCATACCCCCATTCTCTGAGAAAGAACGTTGACCAAATCAGGAAGTAAAACTGGCTGGACAGGGGCTTTAACATAGTCAAATGCAGTGCGCCACAGTTTCATCACCACGGTGCACCACAATGTGCCAAAACTGGCTCTCAGATTGGAAAGACCTGGGGTGAAGGTGGCTTGTCACTCCAGCCATAAGCCTTGCAGCACCCCTGGCCTGGACCAGGCCTCTTCCCAGGGCTGTGGTGCACACTGTGGGCTCAACTGGGGCAGACTGTCTGCAGTCTGAGGGGTCTGCGGCGATGTTGACTAGTCAATTGACTGCACTGAAACACAGAGCCCGTCTCGTTTACCATGCTGACTTTTTTGCTTTGTCATCATTCACATCTATACAGCCAATGTGTTTATGATTAATTCATTGATCTAGCCTCTTAAAAAAAAAAAAAATTGTCTGAACGTCAATAATTTCAAGTTGACTGAGGGGTCACTGACAATGATTCTGCTCATCAACTTTGAAGGGACAGCCCTAGTTCGGTGCTGCAGGGGGAACTCATTGCATGACTTGTAAATCGTACGATATACATTTGTTACCATCAATCTACATCATTGTCTCTCTTCCTGTTTCCTGCATGTGTATATAACTCATCTCCATGTTGTGCAGTCAAGTGTAACATTCTGCAGCTCTGCTCCCATCTGACAGATTATGATCTACTGTTATACTGTGATGAAAAGAGCAATGCTTAGATTTCAAGTTGATGGCATGCTGGAGGGCTCACACAGTGGCTGTTCAGCATTTTCCCTTCAGCGGTTCCTCTTTATCTCAGTTTATCTCAGCAGAAACAGGACAAATTCATTAGGGCTGCAGCCTATTCAGTGGTTTCTACATGACTCCTCCTCACAGCGCAGCTAATGAGTGTGAACAAAAGAAGTGTGATAGGAGTGTAAGGGAGCGGCAGCATGGCCTTAGGGTGCTAGTAGAGGAAAGGTCATTTAATGCTGTCATCCTTTTGCGCAAATATGCCTAGAGAAGTGTGTGTTTTTTAGGTCAATCTTGAAGAGACTTTTAGAGTTGTCTCAGTTTGATGATGGTATTAAAGGAAAGGTTGTGTGTGTGAATGTGCAAAATAAATGTAATGTCAACAGGGATGTCAATAATTAACCGTTTAACTGTTAACCAACATTAAGCATTTTAACTGATTGATGCTATCGGTTAAACGGTGAAAAGAAATATTAATGATTAATTAAAAAGCTGAGCAAAACTCAGAGGAGCGGCTCGTCACTTTAAGGAGAAAAGCTGGTCCACCTTAACAGAGTCTGAGGCAGCGATGCAGATACAGGAAGCTGGCACCGGACAAATAAACTATACACACACTGTCACACCTACATTCACATAACGCCACCGACAACCTCACACTACCTGCTGCCACACACACGGTCTGACAGAAACTTGCTAAAGTTATTCCGGGCAGACACACAGCTGACAACCTGCTAAATTAAACTAAATGTATGGTCAAGAATTTTAACGGGAAAGTGGCTGCATCCACGATGCTACACGCAGCAACGTGGCTGCTAACGTGGTTGCTAACGCTCCCTGAACTGAGTTGTCTGTTTGGCTCATATACTGCAGCTGACGCATCGCTACATGCAAGGCACAAATCTTGTTGGTTAACGGTTAATAATTGGTTACCAAGGGACGGTTATTGGTTACATTTTTTTTTCAATATTAGCATCCCTAAATGTCAATCTAAGCAGTGGTAATGGGGTGGTAGCAAAAATTACACATCCGTTTTTGAAAACTGGCAATTATATTCAATAAATAAAATGTTTTACATCTTTATTGTTCAGTTATTATGTGGTTATTAGTTTAAGGTAATGCAGTGCAAATAAATCCTACCGTCACAAAGGTTATAATGTATAATTCAAACATTTAAGAGAAGTGTTGACTCAACTTTAGGGTAATTTTTGAGCCTGAAGATTGTGGATATAGAATTTTATTGCGTTATACCATAGACGATGTCACCATGAAATCACTCATTGGTTTGGTGACTGCCGTTTAGAAGGCACAAGATGGGTATTTTGGTCGTCGCCATGTTTTTTTGCAACCAGAAGTGACACAAGAAGCTGGATCCAAACACAACCCGAATACTAACAAAAGGCATTTTCAGGGGACCAAACAGGTTATACTTAACTTTTTAATGAACTGAAAACACACTATGAAAGAGTTAAAGTTCTAAGATGGAAACACGGACAACACCGTGGTAGCGACCTGTCAATCACAATGTAGCCCCACCCTAAAGCAACTTCTGCTTTATGGTCTATTTGATGCTAAATGGGACCATAATTTACTAAATGAACATCATGCTGTATTGAAGAAGACTTGAAACTAGCGATTGAGACCATAAACATAAATGTTTACAATGTTTACTGAGGTAATAAATCAAGTGAGAAGTAGGATCATTTTCTTCCTTTTGCAAGGGAGTCGCCCCCTGCTGGCTATTAGAGAGAATGCAGGTTTAAGGCACTTCCTCATTGGCCTCATGTCTCAGAACCGGAGGTTGGCCATTAATTAATGCACCATATTAGCATGTATTTCCAGGGGAAATAAGAGCCTAAAGTAGAGCTCTTCATCTCATTTAAACACAAGTTTTCCCCATGTTTGTAAATTATTCCGTCAAATTGTCGTTCTACTCTCTTTTCATCATTTTGTCTCATGTCTCAATTTACAGTACAGTCTCTAAAAGTAAGTCTCTAAAAGGTCATTGATAAGCAACATCCCAAAAATCTAGCAGCACCCTCGGAGCTATCTGTGACCAACTGCATCTGTAAAGGACATTTTAACTTTTTGTGTCAAGCACTAATTTAAGCAGACACTCTGTTGCCACTTGATTGGGTACACTTAACTTGGACATTGCCTCCATGTCTGCCTGAATTCAAGGACACATTCAACACAGATCATTTTCAATTTGAGTTTTTGAATGAGGTCCTGCAGATGTGTGTGGCTGGTATTCAAGCTGTAAAATACAATATATTACCATCTCATCTGAAAGTTGCTCTGCTGTATTTGGAGACTGACCAGCCTGGGGTCTCATTCATAAAACAAGATCCATACTAAAAATGTACATATACACACAAGCTGAAAATGGTGTGTGCCCAAAAAAAAAAAATCAGACTTCATATTCCATAAATTGTCAATGCAAAGCACCTTGTGAATGTTTCTGTCTATCGAAATGAGCCTGTTGATCAATGGATCTTTACGGTGATCACAGCGACTTCTGAGAGGAAAAACAACCAAAGTCCTTTTTTCCGACACAGAAATCAAGGTACTTGAAGGTGAGGTGGTCCCTGAACACTCCTTCCCTCGTAGTCCACACAGTGCCAGTGCGTCTGCCATGCAGCATGTGTTCATGTGTTTACGGCAATCAGACCGATCGCTTCTCAACTCTACAAAATGATCGTGACAACCAGGATTACTGGTTGTCAATAGAGATAGGTGAACACTATTTATCTCTTGAAGTTTTTATGGTGAACTTGGCCTGCATTATGATTCAGCCTGATAATGATAATGAGGATATGGAGAAATCTATCACGATTGTATGAGAGCTGTAACTGGCTTTATTTCCACTCAGCTTCTTACTGGTGAAGATGTGCCAGGTGGAGGTGACTGGAGGAGCAGAGTGTGAGGCGCACCGCGGTGACACACTGGAGACGTGTTTGCACTGGATAGCGGTTTTCGTGTTGTCAGTATATATGGCTGTTATGGCTCATTAGCAAAAATAACACTGCTGGTTTGAATGTCTATGATAAAGTAGATATGAAGTGAAGTTAAATGTGACAGCTGCCCCAAAACAGAAATATAGGAGTGCTGTAAAGCACCTGGGGGCAACTTGGGATTCACTGTCTCATTCAAGGACACTTCGACATGCAGACAGTCAGAACCGGGGATCAAACCACCATCCCTGCGGTTAAAGGACGACCACTTTACCCACTGAGCTGTGGCTGGAGAATTATCACGTTATGTATAGCATATATACAGTAGTTAAGCCACTTGTTGTATACTAAGTTTGTTGGATGATATACTGTCAATAATTGTGATAAACAATATCATTGTTATTTCAAGACCATTTTAAGCCACTGCTATTATAATAATATAACATCATAATGGGTGCTGTCCCAAATACTATATTTTGGTTTTTGAAGCTTTGGTGAGAAATATTCAAGGGTGTTTGAAGTTTTGTGGAACACACACACACACACATATCTACACACAACAAACATTGATATCCATCTGAGAATAACTACCGGTAATAGTAGTTAATGTTGAATATGAATAACGAATAATGCTATGGCATTATTCCTTATCTCATAGTGTACTTTGGGATTTGTACATTATTACTACATACTTAAATATAAGAACATAAAAAAGGAAGCATAAAAATACTGTTTGGGAGGTTGACTGCCATGGCAACTGTTGAGGCTTCAAAGCATTCAGATTGCCTTATATGATAATGCAAGTACACCCTTTAAAATACCAATGAACTTTGAATTCTTAAAAATATTCATTGGAATTGGAATATGAAAGGATTATTAAATATCCTAAATACATACAACATGCATTAAATAAAACCACACTACCCAAACAATGAATAAAATGGATTGTGCAATGTCTGCACAATGTGCAACTTATATAATCGGAGGGAAAACTAAAATGTTGGTGACATTCTTATGTGAACAAACACGCCTGTAAAGACGAGGGACAAATCAAGGTCAGCAAAAAGGACTGAGGTCAAAGCATATAAGTCAATATAGTAATCATTGTCACAGGCCTACATATTATGGCTGTCCCCTTTTAGTCGAATAGTCGAATAATTGGTCGATTTGGTCGTTTTTTATGTTTCAGTTTTCATTCTGAATGACTTATTTCCACATCTGGTAAACATAAGACTTGGTGTCTTTGTGTGATTCTTTGTGGAGAAACTAATACAGACATGCTGATTATATATATCAGCTAATTAATTAGTCAACAAAATCGTAGCAGTGTTAGTCGACTAAGACTTTCTTTGTTCGAGGACAGCCCTAGTACATATCGTCCAGTTCTTTGCACTCACATGCCCACTGTAGCGCCCATCTTCCTGCTCTTAGCAATCAGCATGGTCCTCTGCAGCCGCTGCCCCTCTGCTTCAAGGTTCAGTGATTATACAAGGATGCCCTTATGCACACAATTGTTGTCCTGTGCTTCTTCTTGTGTACATAGTATTTGTGAGTACAGCTTGAAATATTCTGACCATTCTTCTGTAAAATTAGTCACTGACAAGTTGTCTTTGCTAACTGAAACCAGTAACCTGTATCTCTATGTACGTACTACAAATGACAACAAATTCACTTTAGTGGTGGTTTACTGGTGTCTCACCTCAGCTGAACTGTATTTAAATCTCTTGATAATGTCTGAATTTTATATATTAGATTCAGCGATTTGTTATTTGAAAGAACTACTTGCCGTTGGCATTAATAATTAGTATTGAGTCGGCCTAATCATTGATCTAAAGGAGAAAAGAGAGTGCGACCTGCCTCTACACATTTGATGAAGGCAGTAAGGGTTTCTGAGCTCAGGATAATTGGAGCCCTTGTCCTTAAAGGTGAGCCAGACATGTATGTGACATTTTTTGAGGGACTGCAGCAGCATCGCCCTGAGGGACACATCACAGGAACACTGTTGTCTAAGCAACTGGCTAGTGTTTGAAAAAAGCATCTCAGTAGGCCTGCAGCTAATGCTTGCTTTCATTATTGTTGAGTTTTCCAGTTATTTTCTTGACCTCTTGATCGTTTGTCTATGAATGTTAAAGAATTATATTCTTAATGGCAAATAATTGTGAAAAATACCCATCACAGTATGCTAAAGCCAAAGGTGATGGCTTGAAATTGCTTTGTTTGCTCATTGCTCAGAAATATTCACTTTATTATCATAGACAAAAAATCAAGACAAAAAAAGCAACACAAATAAGTTGGACCTATGAATTTTTGGCACCTTGCTTTAAAAATGACTTGCATGATTAATCAGTTTATTAGTGTAATGAATAATTGATTCATCGACGAATCGTTGCTGCACTCACCATATTCTCATTCAACAGTTTGTATGATATAAAAACTTATGCCTCATTTTTTTGTGCATTTTCCTACATATGACCAGCCTCAATTTCTGCTCCAGTCTTTCCAAAATAAGCTTCCGTCTTCATAGGAAACAACTTTGTTAGGATTTAGGAACAACACCACTTAGGTTTAGGAAAAGATTGACTTGCTTAGGTGTAGGCACCAAAATTCAGGGCTCCAGTTTTTACATTGATTGCACTGGTGCGCCTATTTTTTCATTTAGGTGCACCAGCACATAATATAAGTGTGCCCAAAATTATTCACTGCACCTTTTGGTGCAGAAATCATACATTTTAATTGTTTTCTCAGTTCCCATAGGCCTACACTAGGGATGTCATGATACCAGAAATTTAGAAGTCAGTGCCAACGTTTTTACCATTTGAATGATGATTTTTACTAGAAACTTAAACAGGTCATAATTCCTTCTGTATTATCTATTTTGTATTGCTGTAAAAACATCTCCCTCAAACAACTGGATGTAGTTTCTCAACAAAAACTCCATTTTACAAGATTACATTTGAACATGTCATGAAAACATGCAATGCATGCATCATAATATAAATCTATGGCACCTCCCTTTAACTAGCTCTTCTCCTGACGATTTCAACACAGATTTGTTGTTCACAATGTGGCATTATCAGGGAAACAATGTGGGTCCCCTGGACGTGTTGATAGTGAGTTTAAGATATAAGATAAGATAAGATATTCTTTTATTAGACTCACAGTTGGGAAATTTACAGTGTACAGCAGCGATGGGCATAGTACAAAAACAAGAGGCTAAACAAAAGTAGACAGACATGAAATATGGCAATTTAAATAAAATTAAAGGAGATATAAGATAAGATAAGATAAGATGAACCTTTAATAATCCCATAGGGAAATTCAGTTTTTACACTCTGTTGTTAATTTCACACAGTACACATACATGCATCAATGGAGAGATGTCAGAGTGAGGGGGCTGCTCCTGACAAGCGCCCCGAGCAGTTGGGGGTTGGGTGCCTTGCTCAGGGGCACCTCGGCAGTGCGCAAGAGGTAAACTGGCACCAGTAACCAGTTGGTCTTGGTCCATGTTGGGACTTGAACCGGTGACCCTCCGATTCCTAAACCAAGTCCCTACAATATAAAGATATAAAATAGGAACAATATACCGTTTACAGTACTGACAGCAAACAGATTAACACAACTGCGTAAGTAGAAAAATCAATATTGCACATTAATTGTAATGACATTTTACCTGACAGTATTAAGAAGAAGAAGAAGAAGAAGAAGATAGTCCTTTATTAGTCCCACGAGGGGAAATTCAATTTTTTCACTCTGTTGTTAACTTATACACGGTACATGCAGACCCGAAACACACACATGCACAAACATGCAACAATGGAGAGATGTCAGAGTGATGGGGCTGCTCCTGACAAGCGCCCCGAGCAGTTGGGGGTTTGGTGCCTTGCTCAGGGGCACCTCGGCAGTGCCCAAGAGGTAAACTGGCACCTCTCCAGCTACCAGTTCACACTCAGTTCTTGGTCCATGTCGGGACTTGAACCGGTGACCCTCCGGTTCCCAAGCCAACTCCCTACAGACTGAGCTACTGCCGCCCCCACATTATACGGTATGAGTTGAAATTTACAAAACTAAAGAGAAAAAAAAAACTCAACAGTGAGCGAGAGCTGCTGTAACAAGATGCCACTAGAGCAGCGCCAGCTTGAAAACAGTCTAACAGTACCTACAGTACTGTCAGGTATCTGCAAAAGAGAGAGAGAGAGAGAGAGAGAGAGAGAGAGAGAGAGAGAGAGAGTGCTACGAGCAGATTAGCTGATGGATCATCAGAGCTGAGAAGAAATTAGTGGTAAACAAAAGCTCCCTTTTGCCATCTCCATGTGTGACATGAATAAGGCGCCTCTGAGCAGGATTAGGCATCTCACACCACACACCAGAGGTGGCTATGCCAAGCACGAGGTGGTGTAACTTCAGTATGGAAGTTGCATGATAAATAAATCAACTTTGACTTCTGGTTTCACATGGGACAATGAACACCAGCCTCCCAGGGGAAACTCCACTCATCCACCCTGAAAATGTGCTGCTCTTCATACTTCCTGGTTCGCAAGTACATGGATTACATACTCATTACATACTACATATTACAGTGCATTAACTTTTCATAGGTGTAGCTATGAATGGTGTATGAAAACAGCCTGCAGTGCTACATCGAACCACCAACATACTGTACATGCAATATCATGCCATGTAAGTTAAGACATTCCTGTCTTGAAGAGGTCTTTTATATAACAGCTATTGCACTTTGAATCCCCTTTGAAGAGCGCAGGTACATTCAGTTAACACATTCATTGTAGTATTCGTGTGGCCTTGAGCAAAAGTTCACCCTAATGCATTAAATATAATACTTTAAGAAGGGTGTGAAAGCAGGGAACCTCATTATTCCTCATTGAATATACGCTAAGTGTATTATCATACACTCAGAACATTAGCTGCCTGATAAAATATTTGATTTCCCAATGAGAGAGACCTTCAGTATCAATAATAATGGGCAGTAATGTACATTCAGCCGAGGGATGATCGCCATTGCTTAAGCTTTTTACTAGTACAACACTCTTTTAATGAAAAATTGACACGGCTACTTTAATGTGCATTCTTCAGTGCAGACTGGCCAAGAGCTGTCATTGGTCATTCAGTACGACTCGGTAACTGCATAATGTGCGCTTTATTCAGGAATCATTTTAAATATATTCAGTGACCTAATGCATATCACACCTCACATGCTCTTGAGCTTAAAGATTGATCACAAGATGCACAGATCCTCATATCGGATGCATCGTCTGGGCCGGAGGCCTCCTCCCCCCTGCTGCCCCCATCCAAAGATCCTTTCAGGTAGAAAATTTCACACAAAAGCATAAATATACTGTATATATACTGTATATACACTACCGGTCAAAAGTTTTGGGTCACTTCGAAATTTCCTTATTTTTGAAAGAAAAGCACTGTTTTTTTCAATGAAGATAAGTTTTAACTAATCAGAAATACACTCTATACATTGCTAATGTGGTAAATGACTATTCTAGCTGCAAATGTCTGTTTTTTGGTGCAGTATCTACAGAGGTGTATAGAGGCCCATTTCCAGCTTCTATCACTCCAGTGTTCTAATGGTACAGTGTGTTTGCTCATTGCGTCAGAAGGCTAATGGATGATCAGAAAACCCTTTGCAATCATGTTAGCACAGTTGAAAACAGTTTAGCTGGTTAGAGAAGCTATAAAACTGACCTTCCTTTGAGCAGGTTGAGTATCTGGAGCATCACATTTGTGGGGTCGATTAAACGCTCAAAATGGCCAGAAAAAGAAAACTTTCATGTGAAACTCGGCAGTCTATTCTTGTTCGTAGAAATGAAGGCTATTCCATGAGAGAAACTGCCAAGAAACTGAAGATTTCCTACAACGGTGTGAACTACTCCCTTCAGAGAACAGCACAAACAGGCTCTAACCAGAGTAGAAAGAGAAGTGGGAGGCCCTGCTGCATAACCGAGCAAAAAGATGGGTTCATTAGAGTCTCTAGTTTGAGAAATTAACACCTCACAGGTCCTCAACTGGCAGCTTCATTAAATAGTACCCACACAACGCCAGTGTCCACATCTACAGTGAAGATGCGACTCCGGGATGCTGGCCTTCAGGGCAGAGTGGCAAAGAAAAAGCCATATCTGAGACTGGCCAATCAAAGAAAAGGATTAATATGGGCAAAAGAATACAGACATTGGACAGAGGAAGATTGGAAAAAAGGGTTATGGACGGACGAATCAAAGTTTGAGGTGTTTGGATCACACAGAAGAACATTTGTGAGACGCAGAACAACTGAAAAGATGGCAGCTGGTATTCTGTCTGTAATGGAGTGGCCAGCGCAGTCACCACATCTGAACTCCACTGAGCTGTTGTGGGAGCAGCTGGACCGTATGGTTCACAAGAAGAGCCCATCCAGCCAATCCAACTTGTGGGAGGGGCTTCTAGAAGCGTGGGGTGAAATTTCTCCAGATTACCTCAACAAATGAACAGCTAGACTGCCACAGATCTGCCATGCTGGACCTGCTGCAAATGGAGGATTCTTTGACGAAAGCAAAGTTTGAAGGAAAAAAATATTATTTCAAATACAAATCATTATTTCTAACCTTGTCAATGTCTTGACTATATTTTCTATTCATTTTACAACTCATGGTGGTAAATAAGTGTGACTTTTCATGGAAAACACAAAATTGTCTGGGTGACCCCAAACTTTTGAACGGTAGTGTATATATATATATAAATATGTGTGTGTGTGTGTGTGTGTGTGTGTGTGTGTGGCGTGAACTACAATGTGAATGTGAAAACTGGTTGACTTACCACCTGAATCTGTAGCTCACCTCAGCTTTACTGAACTTTCCAGTGAGTTTGAGCTCATTGTTTAGCTGTTTGGTTGTTTTGGTTCTCTCTCTCATTGTTTCTGGCCTCAGCAGGCAGCTGTTTTTAGTAAAAAGCTCTAAAGCCCACTGTATACTATCTGCTCAACAACGATCAACAGAAAGACACTAGATGGTGAAGAAAGTGGAGATTAATCAATTATCAAAATACTTACCAATTAATTTAATATTGACAACTAATAAAAAACATTAATTAATTAATGTCGTCCTGCAACTGCTGGATGTGTAAATAAACAACCGTTTACTAACAGGTTCACCATGCCAAGTTAAAGTTGGGGGCGGCAGTAGCTCAGTCTGTAGGGAGTTGGCTTGGGAACCGGAGGGTCACCAGTTCAAGTCCCGACATGGACTAAGAACTGAGTGTGAACTGGTAGCTGGAGAGGTGCCAGTTTACCTCTTGGGCACTGCCGAGGTGCCCCTGAGCAAGGCACCAAACCCCCAACTGCTCGGGGCGCTTGTCAGGAGCAGCCCCCTCACTCTGACATCTCTCCATTGTTGCATGTTTGTGCATGTGTGTGTTCAGGTCTGCATGTACCGTGTATAAGTTAACAACAGAGTGAAAAAATTGAATTTCCCCTCGTGGGACTAATAAAGGATTATCTTCTTCTTCTTCTTCTTCTTAAAAGCAATGATATCAACATGTCACTGTTTACAATTTGGCCCAAGTGGCCAAAAATGTGCAGGTTTAAGTTAATTAGTTGTATTTATACACAGTGACAGTACAGTACATAACTGTGACAGTAGATAACTGGGATAAGCAACATTATTGTTATTTTAAGACCATTTTATGCGACTGATGCAAGTACACCCTTTAAATTAGCAATTATTTAATCCTTAAAGATATTCAGACATTGAAATTGGAATGTGAAAAAAAAAAATATATATATATATATATATATATATATATATATATATATATATATATTAGAATATCTTAAATAAATAAAACATAAATAAAATAAAACCACACAACTGAATAATAATAATAATAATAATAATAATAATAATAATAATAATAATAATAATAACTCAAATAAAATGGTCTCTTGGCTCTGTTAATAAAAATGTGCAATGTTCCAAGTCTTATTACGGTCGTATTATACTGGTAAAGAAAACCCTGCTGTTTATCTTGGCATCGTCATGGCTAAAATGTTGGTGATGTTCTTATATAAAACAAATGCATGCACACACAACGGGCAGTATCGAGGCCAGCCAAAATGATTCAGGTCGATAAGTCAGTACAGTTATTATTGCGACAGGCCAACCACCAAAACTATGAAAGCAATTGTATTTTAAGTGCATGGCTGACTGTAAAGAGATCCTATGTGATTGGAAAGATATTCTGAGGCCATGTGAGAGCACCCTGATGCTTCAAGTTTAGCTGCTGGATAAACTCTTCTGAAATTAGAAAGCTGGCTATCACAAGGAGCTTTAGGGACATTATATCTTTGCCAAACAATAGTCAAGTTTGCAGAGCATCTGCATGTTTGTGTGAAGAGATTTTTTTTTTTTTTTGAAGAGGAATATTCTTTCATCCTGTGCCCTAGGTGCTTTATAATACTCACAGGGTCTATTACCATGAAAATGGAAAGTGAAATATGAGCCTGAGTTGTTACTCAGAAAAAAAACTCTGTCAGTCATCATTAATTTCTAAACTGTAGACTTGTCTTGTTGAAGCTATAATGGTAATACTGCTGAATAAATCCTTTGCTTGCATTGTCTGCAAGTAAGAATTTAGAAGCATGAGTGCAGATTTATCATGTTGACTCCTTGCTCTTGGCGGTATTTCTTGCTGGCAGTTACAGCTTTCTAAAGCAGCCAGGCAGCGTCTAGAAATGTGGAGGTTAGGGATAGACCATTAATTCAATGAATTTGCTTAATTAGCCTACTGCCTCGTGCCAAAGCCCGTATAAAATACCTTGGGAATCAGAGGTTGCAAATAACTTTCTAATGCAGCCTTGCCCTGCTTTAAATCTGTTTTTAGAGCAGAGTGGGCTGCTGCCGTGGTTGTCTCATTTAGAGAAGGATCAGCGTTGGGGCACTTTGACAGATGTTCTCACAAAAAAAAAAAAAAAAATACCTGTTATGTCAAGGTGATTCCATGTTAAATGTGTTTGTTCTTGAACTCAGATACATCTGGAGAAAATCTGTGGTTCAGTAGTTGAGGCATCCTATCTTACTGCAGATCCGCGACAAGCATCTGGTTATGCAAACTGACAATAGTGGGTATCTGTTTTCATCACTTCCTGCTTTGTGTGTGTCTGTGTTGGAGAGATGGTTGGAAAATAGAGCACTTAACCTCAACCTTGAACATGCTGACTGAAAACTTGACATAAAGAGTGTTTTAATGGGAAAAAAAAAAAATCTGATAGAATTCAGTCTTAACATGTGATTTTGAACGTCCTTACTAACCGAGCTTCAGTATATTTCTACCTGTTATGTGTTACTCCAGAGTCAAACACTGTGGCTGAAAGGGAACAGATGCGTGTCACAACAGAAGTGCTACTATATGTAGTTTCTTTAAAGACCACCACAGAGGATATGAGAATGATAATATATGAGAATATTTTATATTTTTCTCATAACAAATCCCATGAAAAGACCAAAACCAACAATGAGTAGGGCTGCAACTGATCAAATCTCACGGTTCGGATCGTATCATGGTTTTGACTTGTGGATCGGAATAGCAAGAAAAAAGGGAGCAAATATAACTTTTAGAGATATGCCATATTGCTATATTGGTGGATACAGATCGCTTTTGTTGTTTTGAAATTTATCCCGTTGCCATGTCAGCACCGTGGCTGCTATAGTAACGCTGAACCAGATGGTGATCTGGGGACTGTTGTGCTCATACACTGCAGCTGGCACACCACTACATTAGACGCACTAATCTTGTCGGTTGACAGTTAATAATTGCTTAACAAGGTCGGGGTATCAGTTATTTATTTATTTACTTGTTTTTTCTAAATTAGCATTGCTACTTGTGCTAAAGCTCAGTATTCATGATTAAGGGATGACAATCAGATTAAGTCAGGATATTTGTTTGTGATTAACTGCCAGTGGACAGTGGGATTTTCTTTTCTTTTTTTCCAGCCAGAAATCGCCTCAGATTTCTGGTGAAGCAATTTTTGAGTCACTGGTAGACCTCGTCAAACCCCTGCAGCTCTATTATTATAAGGCAGAAATTGCAATGTTTTTTTAATCTTCTTTTATATATATATATATATATATATATATATATATATATATATATATTTATATATATATTTATATATATATTCCTATAGTGGTCTCAAATACCACCATTATCTTCTACCCAGCCTTTGTCTCTGGGATCCTCTCTTTCATCTTAAATGCTGTTCTGTTACTCTGATCGAAACTCGAGGGACCTTTTGTGAGATTGTCAATTCAAAGGCCGAGGTTCTGTAGCATGGCAACCCGGAGCACACTGTAATGACTTACTGTTTCCTTTACATAGCACACAGCAGAATGTCAAGTGTTATGTGGCCACACTCACAGGATTTGCCCTACAAAACTAATTTGAAATGCATTATTTCTCACTTGAATGTGTAAGTTGTATAATTTCTTATCATTCTCAATTATGAGGGCTGCTCGAGGGCAACTTAGTTCCATTTTAAATCCTCTGCTCCCTCCTGGACCCTGCTCTGCTGCTCTGAAATTGGCCACTCACATTATGAAGTGTGCTACATATTACCATGTGCCGAGGGGAAGTGAAGGATGACCGCTTGAAACAGCACAGGTGGGTCTGAGGGAGACGAGGAATGTGAGAGATGAGTATACCTGAAAACCCAATAACACCTTTTTATTCCTTTTGGCAGATCTATATTTGTACAACCCAATAATCTCAGTATCCACGTGTGAAGGCACTAGCTGACTGGCTCAGTTTAACTGGCTTCGCAGCAGGCAGACTGGGTGTGGGTCACACGCCCGCAGGCTGCTAATGATTAATGAATTCCATCACTGTCATACTGGGACTATGGTCACACAGACAGAAGCTGTCTGTCAGCCTGTTCGTCTCGCTGCAGAATGAGCTTGGAATATGCTCTCAAGGTTTCCTGCAGGAAGGAATTACAAAGCATAGGAAAAACACAGGATGTTGCTGAACTGAGGAACAGCACCCGTCTCTAATTACTGGGATAAAAATAAAGTAAGCTGTGTACATCTCACATTCTCTTGAAATTTTAGCATCTCTGCTTTGATTATACTACTGCTGGCTGTAAATCTAAATGTATCCTGAGGATTTTTTTTCCTTAATTTGCCCCACTGGGGAAAACAAGTTCTGATCTAGTATAGGTCAAGTAAAGGCTCAGAATTTCCCAAGTCAGGTACACTGTAACAAATTTCTGTAAATTTACGGTGAATTTTAAAAGGTATCTCACTGTTTTTTATAATAATTGTAAAATACTGTTAAATATTCATCCACAGCATGTAAATTAACAGTTAAATCAGTCAGTTAACAATAACAGTAGATAACTGTAATTTAACAGCATAAAACTATGGATTACTGTAAATTTCCGATGTCAGAACAGTATGTTACCGTAATTAAAAAAAAAAAAAAAAGTAAAATACTGTTAAATATTCATCCCCACATGCCAATTAACAGTTAATGCTTGGTTAAGAATAACAAACTGTAATTTAACAGTATAAAACAGTATTTTCTGTCAAGCGGTGGAGAAAGGCAGGCGAGCACATGGCAGGCAGTTCATGTGGACTTCAAACAAAGAGGTAAAGTTATTTTTTATCTCCCAATACTGTCAGTGTCCAGTATTGTTTAGTCTGCATGATTATTGAACAGTTGACATTATATTTCATTAGGTCTGTTTCACCTGGTCAGGCTGCTAAAATTGGCAAAGTAAGCTCTGTAATTTAGCAAGCTTGAACTAGCTAACGTTAGCAATCTGGTGTTGTTTCTAACCTTTGTAAGGTGTGTTAGCATCTTATCATTTACTCATTTAATTTAATTTAAAAGTTCTGACAAATATAGGCCAGCCTATTAACAGTAAATCTGAGTTACAGCCTTTCATGAAATAGTTTTGTAAAGAAGAAGAAGAAGAAGAAGAAGATCTACCTTTATTAGTCCCACAATGGGGAAATTCAATTTACACTCTGTTAAACTCATACATGGTACATGCAGACCTGAAACACACACACATGCATTAATGGAGAGATGTCAGAGTGAGGGGGCTGCTCCTGACAAGCGCCCCGAGCAGTTGGGGGTTTGGTGCCTTGCTCAGGGGCACCTCGGCAGTGCCCAAGAGGTGAACTGGCACCTCTCCAGCTACCAGTTCACACTCAGTTTTTGGTCCATGTCGGGACTTGAACCGGTGACCCTCCGGTTCCCAAGCCAACTCCCTACAGACTGAGCTACTGCCGCCCAAATAAGGTAACGTTAGGGTATCCTTAGACTCAATTGAAGCCAGCTGAAAAATAGACAGTAAAGGTAACTATGTTGAAGATCTGCATTTTATTCTCTGTGGTGGCACCTGTGGTGATAAACAGTGGTTCTGGACCTCACTCAACCTGAGGATCCAAACAGTGTTGCCTGTGAGATTTCCTGCTTGCAGAAACAAAATATTAGGCCAGACTGCTTCACATTCACACATCAAACTGAAGTCTGTTGGTAGCTCTGTCTACCTGGTTTTACAGACCAGCTGCTGAGTGAAGTAGAAATATTCCTTATGTAACATACTAGAGAAAAGAAAGGGTTGTTTATATTATATCTGTTAATTAATTTCACCAAAATCCTTCCCATGGTGTTTTTGATCATTTCATTGTTGTTGTTTTGCCCTCAACCTGACACGTTTATTTATCTTGGCTTTATATTTTGTATTTCCTTTAAATTCACAGTCAGCGCTTTTATTTTGAAAGAGAATAACAACAGACCGGAAGATATAGGTTGGACAGGCGGGAAGTTGTTTTAGTGTGTGACGGCGCGGAGCCGAAACCAGAGACTGTGATTTAACTTCCGATGCCGCACGGACCAACGGACTTCTTCCCCAGACCGCCGAAGTCTCCGAAGTCTGTGCGCAACTTCCGGTACCGGCTGCTGGCGCTGCTGATACCGACGGACTGAACTGTTAGCCGTTAGCCAGTGTTACGGAGTGTCATGGCGGCGGGAGACGGCGCGGCCTCTGCTCATGTTGGTGACGTTGAAGAGGACATTTCACAGTTGCTATTTCGTAAGTGTGTTTTTGTTTTTGGCTGCGAGAGGAATAAAAGCCTTGGCAGACAGCACCTTCTGTTCCCATCATCCCTCTGTGTCCAGTCGCCTATTTTGCACCAGAACACGACGCAGGGTAGTCGGAGTGTGCGGCCCGCCACGGCTACACTTATTTTTGGGGATTTATAGGAATTTAATGCAAAATAGCAGATTTAATATCATTTGTAAATAAAATGGTGTATACTGTAAAATTATCACAACACAGTTATCCTACTGTCATGTACTGTAATCCAAAATACAGTAGTATACTGTTAAAATAAATAACTGTAGATATGCTGTAAAATTACCATACCGACCCACTGTTATCCTACGGTAATATACTGTAATTCAAAATACAGTACTATACCGTTGAAATAAATTACAGTAGGTGCATTGTAAAATAACAGTAAATTACTGGCGTCCCTGCTGCCAGTAATTTACTGTTATTTTACAGTGAAATTCTTTAGAGTGTACTCATATAAACACTGAGAGACTTGGTTGCTGTAATCTTCGCTCATACTGACTATTATCCCTTACCAATTCAATTCCAACGTACGAGATGGGGACACAATCCACAGTCCTTGTTCTGTGCAAACATGCATTCCAAATTTATTTGAAGGCGATATGAGGCAAGTCAGAGTTATTCAAATCACGTGGGGATCTTCCAAGTGTAATCTTTTAGTTCAACATAGTGCCGTTACTATACTGGGACTTCTAACTTCAATAAAGTACCTTAAAAAATATTGATATTTGATACCATTTTTGACATTGTGGGGAACAAAATATTAGATTTTTATTAAAAAATGCATGTGTCAGCTATCTGTTGGAGAGAAGAAAGAGCAGAAAGCACAGCTGGTACACGTGTATCGATACTGTGGAACGTAAGCACTGAAACCGCTGAAATGATTTATTGTCATTATGTATCAATACTTTGATATTTTTAACAACTCTAGTAAAACATTCCCTAGTTCTGAAACTGTCCCTCCACTGTACTGTAGCAGTAAAACACCGTCTAAGAAATCAGAGGGAATTTCATATTAAAAAGACTGTAACTTTACCCACTTGATTTTACTCAGATGGCTGAAGCCTCATATTAATTTCAGATAAATTTCAGTTTGCATAGAACTAGATTTCCCGTCTCTTGCACTGGAAGCTTATTGGGAAGGAATTAGGAACTAATGCAAGCAACACTTGTGTCAGAGTTCATAATGTGACCCTGTTGTGTAATTAATCACCACAGAGGATGATGACAATCCATCTTCAGTTGTTAATATGTACCTAAAGTACTGATACATATGGCAAACGTTTGGATATCATCATATTGGCAGAATAAGTAGGCCTATACAGGATCTGAAATTAAGTTTTTTCCTTAGCTGCCACTGTGGCAGGTCACTGAATGGTGAACGGTGGGGTCAGATAACTAGTCAGTATCTGGTGTGACCACCATTAACCTCACACAGTGCAACACATCTCCTTCACATAGAGCTGATCAGGTTGTTGATTGTGACCTGTGAATGTTGGTCCACTCCTCTTCAATGGCTGTGTGAAGTTGCTGATATCGGCAGGAACTGGACCACGCTGTCGTATACACTGATCCAAAGCATCCATCCAGCAGGCCATGAAAGAACTGGGATGTTTTCAGCTTCCAGGAACTGTGTACAGATCCTCCAAACTGGGGCTGGGCATTATCATGCTGCAACATGAGGTGATGGCGATGGATGAATGGACAACAATGGGCCTCAGGATCTCGTCATGGTATCTCTGTGAATTCAAAATGTCATCAATAAAATGCACCTGTGTTCGCCCATAACATCCGCCTGTCCATACCATAATCCCACCGCCACCATGGGCCACTCCATTCACAACACTGACATCAGCAAACTGCTCACCCACATGATGCCATATATGTTGTACACATTTAGACAAATTTGTGAACAATATTTGGGAGAAATCAGCCTTTTGTGTACAGTCTTCGATCTTTGACTTCAGCGCATAAAAAATCGGAGCGAAAACAAAAGTGTTGCATTTATATTTTTGTTCAGTATATAAACACCGAGTCAGTGGTACCAGACGTTAGAAACATGGATTATATCTAGCATCCTAAATATCCTCATCTGATTGTTCTAGCTCATTTAGGGATTGCTTTTTAAAAATGATATTTATTGTTAGGAATCTTTTGCCATGGTGGCAGGTTTACCTGCCACAACATTTACCTTGTATTTGGCAGATGGCAGGTATTAATTTTCAGTCCCAAGTCTGTTGCAATATAATTTCTGTTGCTATTAAGTGTAATTACAAAATGGACCAACACATTAAATTGACAACTCCCAAGAAACACAACCAGAGTCTTGAACTGAGTACAAAATGTCTATGAGCCTCTCCACCATCTGCCACTGCTGGCTGACAAGCTCACCAGGTATTGGACAAAACACAATATATCATTGTGATCAGTTTGAGCCAAACAAAGTACCTCACAATAGACCTACAACTCATATAAATATGAGCTGTATCATGTTAAAAATGTGAAACAGAATGGCAGGTTTGCCATAGTGCTTTGCTGAGTTTCCATTGCTTTAACTATTTTATGATGAAAACATAAATGGTACTGTAAACCCATTTGTTAAGTAGATGACAACACATGAATAGTTTGGTCTCATTGAACAACCCCTGAGTGATTTAAAATCGTTTGGGAATCTGAAACACTGTAAGATATCAGTGACCTACAGAAATGTCAGACACAGTTATAAGGCCACCGTTGGACTGTAGCTGAATGTAAATTAGGTGATGATCTGCATGTGTTTTAGATTTGTCCTTGGATAGCTTGAAAGGCTCACTGTGTATGCTAACATAAAAACCCATCAGTAATCAAATCCCAACGTGTCACATTTGTTTTTCCTAACTTCTATCTTATCTGACATGTTCTCTGATGCCCATTTATTCATTCCGTTACTGTACTATCCTAACTAGCATTGTATTTGTTTTATTCAGCTTCAAACACTCATAAAACTAGGGCTGTCAATCGATTAAAATATTTAGTTTGTAATTAATTGCATGACTGTTAATAGCTTATTGTGATTAATTGCAAATTAAACACACACTTTTTTATCTGTTCAAAGTGAATGTATGTACAAGTGTAGATAGATGTGTAGATTTATATTGGAAATCAAGTAACAACACAAAATAATGATAAATATTGTCCAGAAACCCTCACAGGTTCTGACTTTAAAATATATACTTAAATCATAACATGATAAACTGCAGCCCAACAGGCAACAACAGCTGTCAGTGTGTCAGAGTGCTGACTTGACTAGGACTTGATCCAGACTGACTGGGATTATCAGAAAGTGGGCATGTCTGTAAAGGGGAGACTGGTGGGGACCCAGAGAACCCATTTACATTCACACATCTGGAGGTCAGAGGTCAAGGGACCCCTTTTAATATTGCCATGTCAGTATACATTTGGAGCATTATTTAAGCTTCTTCGCAACAAGCTACTATGACCTGGTTGGTACCTATGGATTCCTTTGGTTTTCTAGCGTCATGTGAAACCAGTATCTTCACTCTCGTTTTAAAACTTCGAACTAAACCTTCAGGATTTGTCAGTGCGGCTCCAGTGCGTATTATATGACAGTGCTGTCAGACCTTGGCAGTCTTAAGGCCTCTGCACACACAAACTTTTGCCCATAATTAAAATTTTTGGAACAGGTTTGATTTTCTGTGTTTTTATAGCATCTGTCATCATCCAAAATGGTCGTTCACTGTTTAGCCTCCTTTGGGAGTAGCTCTCATGGTACCTAAATAATTAATTCAGTTTTTCACAACAAATAGAATATAGATAACACTGAATATGTTTTTTTTTTTAAAAAAAAGCTATGCAGAGGTTTCACCTATTCAGTAAGTTTAATACCTTTAGGGTGAGCCTGAATATTCTTAAAGTGGTGTACAAGAATCTGGTGGAAAGCATCTTGTCCTTTAACACGGTCTCTTGAGACGGACACTTGAATGTCAAATGTAAAGGGAAACTGTCAAGAGTGGTTAACACGGACATTACATTTTAGAGAAACCAGAGATGCAACTAAGCAGCAGACATGTAGTGAATACCAAAAAGAAAGCTCTTGACAGAACAAGTGAACTGTCCTATCCATTGCATCCATTTGAACTGCTTCCCTGAAGAAGGTGCTTTAGATTGCCACGATCCACCAAAAATGTCTAAGAAACCATTTGTCCCAAGGGCATTTATTAAATTATTAATTACATAGTTAATCATAGCCTACAGGGCAACCCACTCACCCCCCCCCCCTGCGCTGATTTTGCACATTTGTCTCATGTTTGCAGAATTTGCACATTGTACATTTGTAATAGGCTTGTATTTAATCACAACTCCAAGCCCCTCCAATGTTTTACTGTTTATTACTATTGTCTTGTTTGTAACTCATGTTGATTGTGGTGAAACCAAAGAAAGGACGCAGAGTTCACCTTTTTCAGTCCCGATACCGATAGCGATACCTGGGCTTTGAGTGTTGACTGATAACGAGTACCAATCTACTACCAGTGTCTGTAATTAATAAGCTGTGCGCCTCACAGTGTGGAAGTGACTGGGATCGTTATTTTATGTGTAAGGAAACATCAGGCTTGACTTAAACATTGTTTACCTGACTCTGGAACACAAAATGTGACAAATAAATAAAAAATGTAATCATGAACTAGCAACTTGATAAAAGCTCTTCAAAGTTAACAAAGATTACCGTTGAAGTGTAAACATTTTTAATGCAGTAACAATTGGTCAAAACTTAAAAAGCAATTAAAATTCCAGCCTATAATGAATATATTATATGAATATAGAATAGTATATATCACCCCCTTGTCACCGATATCCGATCCAGCTATTTGAGTCAGTATCGGCACGATATCCAATCCAGATCGGTGCATCCCTAAGCCAAAAACAATTTTTGAACTAACAAACTAACTAACTAAGAATAAAATGCATTGGAGTCAGTGTACAAGATTTCTGTTGTTTTGTTGCTGTTTTGACTTTCATGACAGATTGACAAAATGCAGGCGAACAATAAGTGTCTTTGTGTGCAAAGACATTTGTCGTTGATTTGTCTTTCTTCTTTCAAATTGTCTGGATTTTACAACAGATTCTTGCAGCACACAGATGTGTTTGAAATTAGTAAATGTGAAAGGATAAAGATGGCCTACATGACTCATATTGCAACCTGTGCTTTTGTTTAATAAAAAATGTTGTTAATATTAAATGATTTGCCAAGTAACAACGAAAACAATTTTCTTCAAGATGAAAAAAAAAAACTGTCAGCAGACAGTCAATTAATGAGGAGAAAGTGCGTCTTTAATAAACTGAGATAAACATAAACAAAGACAGAAGTGGACTCTGCAGTGCCTTAAGTAGTACTGCACTCAAAAACAAGATTACTCCTGTCAAATTAGCTGTCTTGCAAGTAGCAATTAACTCAAACTGTGTAGCCCACATTTATGTCAGTAAATAGATGCCCATCTCAGCAACCAACTGTGAAGCATCAACAAATCTTACTCTCATGCCAAAATACTATGCTTTAAGCGGAGAGAAGTGTGAAAGGGAAATAACCAGATACGGCCATTCCCATGTCATAACGGATTAGTCCACACACAGCCCAACCTCCTCAAACACCCACACACACTGCTTCTCTCAGATCTTGTTTTTATTCCCTGGTTTCTTATATCCAGTGGATTTGTACTCTGGGAGTTCTTAGCTTTTAAGCAAACATGAAGCTGTGCTAGAACCCGAACCTGACAAATATACTTTAAAATGTTCAGTCTTTTTTTTTTGACAATGATTAATTTGACCAGGTTGAAGCTGTTTTGGCATGGATTTTGTTTCCTCCGCCAACAAAGAAGAGTGCTACATTTTCACCTCTGTATTAAAAGGAACCACCATTTGCTGAAATTGGAGGACAGCCAGAGCTATTACACAGCATTCATAAGCTGATGGCAATGTCCCAAATTATATTATCTACACTCCAATGCAAACTCACACAAGGTGCTTAGATGGGGATAAGTAAAAACACATTTCAGTGGAGAATATAATTAAGTGTGCTGATTGATTACAAACAGCTACAATTTCAGGCTTAGTAAATGTTCCAAGGTGAGGACTAATACCTGTCCTCCTTTTGTGATTTTATTCGAGGTAGAACATGTCTGAATTTTCTCCTGAACAGCATCTTTTTTTTTTTCTTCACTATTTTGCTGGTCCAGCCCATATGTAGCATTAAAGGTTACATTGAAGTGGGCCTGTATGACGACTGCAAACAGTGACAAATTCACAACATACAGTTGCATCAGCACCAATTCGGCAGACATAATGGGGTGCACAAATTCAAGACATTTTGAGACGTGCATCCAGAAAGTGTACCACCTCTTCTTGTACACAGAGTATGTACAATGTTATGTTGAATGAAGAAATCCCAGGAGTTACCCTCGGCTTGAAGCTGGGGACATGTGTTCTGAGTGCTGTCCATGGTGCTGAACAGGGTGCATGTTCTGGGGCTCTATAGCAGTCTAACAGTAGCGTTCCATGACCTGGTATTTCCCTGCAAAGTGAACTGTACATAACAGGGTAGTCAGCCATGTTAAGGAAGATTCCAAACCGTAGAGGGAGCATAGCTGCTCAGCTCAAAGGGAACTGTGTGGGGAAGAACAATACTCACTCTGCCGCGAATTGACAGGCAAGATTACCCATCAGTCACTGTGCCTCGCTGAAGTGCTAGCATATGGGTAGCCAAACCAATATCAAAGTTACAGCTCAGTGTAACTTAAATCTTACAACAAAAGGTAAATGATAGCTGTTGTAGTTAGAGACCAACCTAAGCAACTGTTGAGTACAGCCCTCATGCTGCTGCCGTTGGAGATTAACGGTAATGTTATCGATTTCTAACTATTAATTCAGGGTCCCAGGTGGAGAACACCAAATTTCCATTCTCTGAGTGGGGAGCAGGGAGTGTTGTTAATGTACACTGTCTTCGTACTCACTCCCTGTGTCTTCTTATCTCGAGTAAATCAGCCAAGCTAAGTTTGTTTGTCTCAACACAATATACTTTAAATTGGTCAGTAATTTATTTTACAGACTTATTTACTGATTTTATTGTTTGTTTTGCCAAGACCTGCTTCTATAAAATTCATTCAATCATACTAATTCTCCCATCATAGAATATCAACAACAAAGGAGTACTACAGGAATCCAGTCCTGAAACCTGTAAATGATTTAACATTTTAGCCCTTTCTGTATCACACTCATGAATTTTGACATATTTATGTGTTTTAGGTGGTTGCTAACTAAGTGGCTAAAGGAGACTAAACGTCATCAAGTCGACTCATCCGTCTTTACAGCCTCGCTGTTCATACAACTGTAGTGTTTCATTCAGGGATGTCAATAATCCACTCTGTCTGTCTGCCCATGAACATGTTGATAATCTGGAGGGACTGAGGAGCTGTTAGCAGGCGACTCTACACATGCACTTACTCCATCAGCTAAGCGTGGATGGTGAGTGTAATAAAATGCCTCTTCATGCTGCCTTTTAGAAACTGTGACAGGACAAAAAATTGTCAGAAATATCTGAGACTGAGATACTTCTCCTGTCGTAGGTACGTGTTATTGATACTCCATTCTTTATGGTGACGCTTTCCAAAAACCTCTCATGAATGCTTTTGTGTCTCAGAGTAATTTCCAATTACTGCCATTATTTTACTTTGTTGTATGACCTTATTCTGTCACGAGCATTACAACGCAGATAGTTATAGATGGTAATGACAGTAACTTTAAATGTGACTGCTTTTCCTAGAAGATGATGTACAGGCCTACTGTATTTATTTGAGTATGGATGGAAAAAGAGATTTCAGAAATATAAATATATAAAACAATATGAATAAATAAAAAGAGGATATTTAATTAGTTCTTATTTATACTTTATGTGCTTTTGGCAGAGCAGAATTACTATCCAGTGTGGAAAAACCCATTATAGCTGCAAAAAAGAACAATTAGAGATGGATCGGTGTATGGGATGGTTTGGGAGGCTTTCTAGTCTAATGTCTCCCCAGTCCTCACTGCCCACTGTTGAAACTACATCAGCAAGTGATATATGGAAGAAGCCTCTTCCAGGGCCATGCCCTTGTAATAATGGCAAGCGATAATGACACTGCAATTATGTAAGGACTTGAAAATGTTGAGTGGTGTGTGCAGTGGTTTACAGACAGTAAGGTACAGTTGTATGTGGTGTTCATCTCCTACCAGAGCAGTAGTGCGTTAGCTGGTGGCTTGTTGTTAGCCAGCTAGCTAATCTGTTATCTAGAAACACAAGGCATGTAATAACTTCTGCTTCTTTCGTCTTCACTTGTTGGCAAACAGTCTGAGGTGCATTACCTCCAGTCACTGTGTGTTTCAGCCGTTCCAGATTTGCATGTAAATGGTGAATGGACTGCATTTATACAGTGCTTTTCTATCTTATCAGAGTTCCTTATCATTTTCCTCTCATTCATCCATTCACACACACATTCATATATACTATTGGTGGCGGAGCTGCCCTGCGGGGAAAAAAAGTCTGGCAATATGATGTTCATCACGATGCCAGTGTTACATTTCAATATATTGCAGTACTGCAAGCAAGACATTATATTATTGATTTTAAAAAAACCTGGGTGAAACACCTTTTGTTGCGATTAGAAAAGTCCCTGTACCATCCAAGATCGCACTGTTTTGAGAGGGCGCATACACTAAGAGGGTGCATATCTTTACAAATAAAATCTTGACTGAGTTCATCTTTGCAAGAAAATGAAACATCAACGAAGATCAATACACTATTCCTGAGAATTGATACAGTATCACAAACCATAATCACAATACTCCATATTTTCGATATTTTCTTAAACCCCTAACTCGGAGCAACCACCAACCTTGTGATTAAAGGACGACCTGCTCTACCAGAGCCAAAGGTGACCCCTAGAATAGATGAAAACTGGTCAGTTTATCATATTTTGCATACTCTTGTATTATAATATTTTCATAAACTTTAAGATACCTGCATTTCTTGTGATGAAATTGCTGATGATAACCTGAATGTTTCTCTCTGTATCTGGAGAGGCCAGAGTGACATTCTGGTCAAAGAAGGCTTCATACTTGTAGGAGTTGATTGTATTGGCCTGATTCTGTGTCTTATGATCTCTTATTTCTGTGTAGTTAAACCCACGACAGGATGGAGCCTACTTTTTCACACTGGATTGTCCATGTGCTGGCCAGCTATTTAAAATGGTGTTTTTTATGCATCGATGCAGATGCCGAGTGAACATTTTGTTCATCTTGTGCCTGTCCAGTGTTGCAAATAAACCGCTAGCTTGTGGTCTGATTGATTGATTCCTTGATCAACTCTAATTGATGAAAACATGAGATCTGGAATGCCTATTTTAGCAGTTTGTAGGCCCTGTATTATCAAGGCACTCTTTCACATTGATTTCAAATTGCTGACAGCTCATCATAACCCCCAGATGAAGCTCCGATCTAACGTGTCAAAGAGAAAATATTCAGTCCTTGGGTGTGTGTATTTCTCCTGCTTCATTATTTACTAGTGAAGTGCTTTGTACTTTTCTTTCTTTTAGTTGTTTCTTGGTTGTGTTATTAACCTTAATCTCGTCTTTTGCAAGCTATGGTGAAAATATTCAGTTTATTCTTTTACATAACTGTGGCCCTTATTGATGGCCATAATACAGCTGTCGACAAGTTGGTTTCAAAGCCCTAAAACTGTACATGAAGTTGGTCCAAATACATTCAAAATGCTATTACCCACATTTTAAACCATGCATGTGTTAATCAAACTTTGAATATTCAACTGAGAGCTTCCTTTAACAATAATTTGCTGTTTGTCCTCAACAAGCTGTGGCTGAGCTCCAGTTTGTGTGCATTTCCCCTGCCAATAAGTTGCTTATTTATGATAAAAAATAAACACGTTCATTCATCCATATCAGCCTCTTTCTCTCAGCTTCTCTTCACTGGTTTCGTTACAGAATCGGTTTTAAAGTTTCAGTGATTACTTGGCTCAGTATGTCTGGCTGCTTGCTTGTCTCTTTGTGGTCCCAGAGTTCAGCTGTAATTCTATAAAGTGTGGCCTGTAAGTTTCTCTCGCTCAAAATTGAAGTATGAATAAAATTCTGTCCTTTAAACACCAAGCAGCTACTGTACTGGAGAGTCTCCGGTAGCGGCCATGTTTCGAGTTCAGCTGCAATCTAGTGTGCAAGCAGAATCAAATTTCATCAGTCAGTAGATGAAGTTATTGTCTCAGTTGATAGGAAATAAAGAAAATGGTAGTTTTATATTAAACATACTGTTGTAAACCAGGATTCAAGAGGCATACAGGGACAATTACATCATAGAGGACAAAGTGAGGGATTTTTCTGTTGTTCCAAGAAGGCAAAAAGCATCCTGAAAACTGGTTTTGTTGCTGTTTTGCTATTGTCAATAATGCCTTCATGCTTTCTTGCTCTTTAGAAGTTTTATAGTTATTGCTATCTTTATTGCTCAATCCATCTGAGCATATAATCCAAATGCAACTGGACCTGATGAGTTCTCTGCAGCATGCCCAAAAGGCTTATTCTCAGAAATGTGAGGCAAATTGCTTAGCTGATACAAGAAAAACATATTTTGTCACTTTTTCAAATAAACAAAGTAGGAATTTAGAAGAATGCTTCACCGTTATTGCAACCATTTCTCCATGCTAATGAAAATTATAAATACACAGTGCAGTTAGTCAATGCTCTCTATTTCATTCATCCATTCTCTTCTGCTTATCCGGGCCGGGTCGAGGGGCAGCAGGCTTAGCGGGGTATTCCAGACGTCTCTCTTCCAGTCCTTCCTGGGGGACCAAGAGGCATTTCCAAGCCAGACTAGACATATCATTTCTCCCGCATATTCTGGGTCTACCCTGGGGTTTCTTGCCAGTTGGACGTGCCCGGAAAACCTCAGGAGGCATCCTGATCCGATGCCCGAACCACCTCAGTTGAACCCTTTGGATGCGAAAGTGCATCCAACTACTCCGAGCTCCCTCCCCATGTCTGAGCTAATCACCCTATCTCAAAGGCTGAGCTGTGGAAGCTCATTTTGGTTGCTTGTATCTGCGATCTTATTCTTTTGGGCACTACCCAAAGCTCATGACAATAGGCGAGGGTCGGAACGTAGATGGATTGCTATCAATATAACATGCGCAGGCAATCTTTTTAAGATGTTTTGGACTATAGTGATGTCGTCTACATCACAGATGTATAAAGAGAACTGAATACAGTGTGGGTGGTGTGCTCCCATTCATTTCTATGAGAGTTGCTCAGTGGCACATGAAGCCAAAACGGCTCGACTGCTGAGTAATAAAGTACCCAGATCTGCCATCAATCTCCTGCATCCACTGGGCCCATACAGCAGGCGCACTAGCGTTACCCTGCCTCCCAGCCCTCAGTCCAGCCTCGGTCTGAGTCTCATTCACATGAATGGAGGAAGGACAATAACTGGATTCAGCTATTAGTGCATTCTACAACTTTTAGGACCCGATTATTTAAATAAGGGTTATTCAAGTGGTCATACTGGGAAGTTGATTCACCTAAAAAAAAATCGGTTTACAAATGTCTCTCTCCTAATGTCAGTCTATTGGAAAAAGTATTTTTGGGCTCAATGGCATCCCATGACAGACACGGAAGTTGTAATACCACCGTTTAACCGTTTATGAAAATTTGCTTCAAAGCCTGGCACTCTTCCTGAGGGCTTAGGCTACATGCATGCTGCCTCTTGTACAATCCACCTTATAGATTCTGTGTACCACAGAGCTTTCTAACCAGCTCCGGTTCTCATACTCATTGTTCTCTTTATGATTTGGTAGACTGGCCGTCACTAACGTGTCTATGCAGACAACAGTAAGGCCATGCTGGGTAATGTCTCTTCATATAAATGCAATCTCCTGACACAGACCTCCAGCAAGCTTCAGGTTTGTTCCACCAAGTGGCTTCCCCAAGTGTTTACACTGAGCTGGGGAGACAAGTCTTCTCCTACTGTGTTACCTGGACTTGGATTAATCTGCAGACCATAATACATTTTAAAAAGTCTTATCCTTGTGGGTTTGATGATTTACTGTCTGTTTTATTTCCTGTTTATATCATAACTGGTGTGCAGTCTTGGCCAGAGGCCTGTACTACAACGTGAGGGTATCTTCTCATCATCTGGTTTAACCAACCTTAACAAACGCGATCCCCGCTAAGTGATCCTACGACAGTGGTTATCAACTCAGTAAATCAACCCAGGGTTTCTAAATCTGGCTGTGAGCATGTTCACTTAAAATGTGCGGTGCATGCAGCACATGACCAATCACAAACATGGACAAGACTACTGTCGACAGAGCGGCACATTTTCTAGACTAAAATTAACTCAGTTAAAGCTGATAAATGCGGGAAGGATAGCTGGAAAAAGAAAAAAGAGATGATGTGTAAATTAACAGACTTGTAATTGTAACAGAATACTCAAAAGACAAATGTATTCATCTAGATGATATTATGAAAAACTTTCAGAATATAATGGATGAATAAATTACACTTCATTATAACCTGCCTACCTCCTCGTATGAGTATTTCAGCCTTCTTTCAGCTGTGTCCCCAACTCCAGCGGTGTAAAGTGGATTTGAGAGCAAATTAAAAAAATAGATATAAAAACATACAGTAATTCAAAGCGATAAGCACCCACAGCATACAGACAGCAGTCTTTCCTGCATTTGTCACTTTAAACTGTATTGCTTTTAGCCTGGATTATGACACTTACATGTCTTTGTGTAATATAAGTTTACAATCTGTGCTCTGAGTGGTCAGTAGGCAATGCTTTCATCTCTTATCTGGAGCATAACTTGCTCCAGAGCCGGTTAGGTATCCAGCATCAGTTACCATGGCGATCTACCACGGTAAGAAGTGTAGGTTCGTAGGATGGAAAATCCAGGGTTAACCCTGAAGTGACCTCGTTAACCCCAAATCCCGCTTCGTAGTACAGGCCCCTGATCTCTCTCAGAAAAGAGATTTCTATCTAAAGGTACTTCCGGGTTAAATAAAGGTTAGAAAAAAATGACTGTGTTAACCTAATCAGAATTACAGAGACAGTCAATTTCCAATTCGGTATTACACAGTCCTTCAGAAAGTATCTCTTCATGGGTTTCCTTCTCTTTTCAGTAGCCTTTGGCGACCTATGTCTGAATTCTAACGCATTTTACTCCTTGAGTCAATTTCACAACAGTTTATCAACGTTTTCTTTTCCCTTGAGTGAATGAATGAGACATCCAGTCTGCTGCATGTTTAGTACTCAGACAGGAGATGACTACTGCTCACTCTAACATTGTCTGCGTAAGCTGTAAATTTGTCACATATCATGTTTATGTCATGTAATTAAAAAAAAAAAGTACTAACCTGTCCACAGGCGATGTAATTATTCGTTGATTCACTTTGATTTTGATCAGACTGACAGTTACTCCTTTAAAACAAAGCCAGGCATCTATTTATGCCTTCAAGCTTTCAGTGTAATGCTGTGTCCCCAGTGTTGAGCTGACAGTTGAATGATATGTTTGTGTTTTGAGCATCTGTTGTCATTACAACCAACCATTTAGTAGCACTCGTGGCTGCTAACACAACTTAAGACTTGCCACAGCTAGCACACTTACTGAAGAAATGCTGTTTTGTGGTGAGCTCAAAGGTAAAGCTGAGGCTTAGACAACGCAGCTTAGACTGATGAAAACTGAGCCAGGTGTGACAGTAGAAATATAATGAAATGGTCTGACATGATCTCACTTTTGACATGCCTATTTAGTTTACAGTGCATAAATACATGGATCCCTGGGAATCTGGACAAGTATAAGGTGGCACAGAATTTCCACCAGATCTGAATGTACTATATGACATTTTATGACCACATTGGTGAGTACCTGCATTAAAAGACTGCAGTGAGATGAACATTTAATATTTGAGTATTCACTGAAATGTGCCTCACTTTGTGCTCCTTAAGTAAAGCAATGAGCTCTGTGGACATTACTTTACTTGCAGCACAGGAGATCACCTCACTTAGAGATGAAAAAGGTGTCTTCACATTCATTTTTTATAGTAGATTAGCATAAAATAAGCACCCCGTAGTATAAAATGTTATTTATTTTAATAGAATTTCCATCTGCCCATCCCTTTTAAACATGTATTTTAAGAGTTAATGAACACATTATCTTCAGAGCAGACCTTGACTGTGAAATTAATTAGACAACATAAAATCCCTATGAGGCATAAAACTCCATTTTACGCATAAATATTGGGTATTGCTCAGCTGAAATCTGGAAAATGGGTTACTTAAGGCAACAAATTAATAATGTCAGCATTTTTGAGATGCACCGGTGACAATATAACCTCAGGACTTGGACGGAGTGCTCGCACTTATTGGGCTGCCAAATGGGCAAACAAATTGACTTTGTTACACTTGATGATACATTGCTAATCTGATGACTTTCAAGGGTACGCTGAGAAGCTGTAACGCTCTCTTTTGGTTTATTCACATCAAAAACATGAATTCAGTCTGCTCTTTAGATTGGGATGTGTTCAAAACTCACAACCATTAATAGCATTACTATTGTGTTCATAGCATAATGTACAAGGAAAGAATAAAATGCAGAAAAATATGTATAGCTAAACATGTTAATACATTTAATGACAAACTTCCTTTGTTGGCAGAAAGGATCACATACTGTACGACTGGCTTACTTTTCTTTTATTCAGTGTGTTAACATGCACATATTGTTAATTTGACTGTCACCGGATTACTCCAGTTATTAGGACTGATACACACAGTAAAATTGAAGCCCAACTGACAAAAAATGTAAGTAATGGAGATACAAGCTGCTGTTTGATTTTCTTGGACTTGTTTTCTTCCAGACAGCACCGCCGACGTGTGCAGGGAAAACATCAAAACACGATTTAATGATGTTAAAGGACTCTGCTCACTGGCAGCAGGCGTACGGTGGTGAGGTACTCTGACCAATCCACCAACTGATAATTAATACTTAAATTTACATATCAGAGAATTGCAATCCAAAAAGTGTTTTATAACAGGGCATTTTCTTAGAATGTTCCAACCTCTTTATCTAAATATTATGACCTTATTCTCAAAACTATTACTTTAGTCTTGTAATACTGACATTTTCCTTTCTCAAAATTTTAAGCTTGAAAGTTTTCTTTTTAATTAAATGACCTCTTTCTTGAAAGTCCATGTTAAGTGTCTCAAAATATGATTATTCTTCTTCTTCTTTTCATATAATACTACCCCCAGTATTCATGTCATACTTGTCAATTGCTTGCAATGGGGCAATATAAAATGGACTTTCAACTTAGCATATCAAGCAACAGAACTTGGGTACTAATAATGGGTTATTGTGCTTTATACACGACCATAACAACAAGATGTGTCTCTGAATTTGTGCTGATAGAAAGGTTGTTCCTGCATCCTTCCAGACAGTAACTCATCTATCATGTAAACTCCATCTACTGTGATTCACACTGTTGCCTTAATTTGGTTACGCACATTAATTGGGTTGTTGAGTGCATGTTAACATACTGACTGAATGTTGCCAATACAAATTTACAGAAATTTGAATATTTGAAATTCAACATTTGCTTTGAAAGATTCAGTCCCTGAAGTAAAAAAAAAAAAAAAAGTTGAAGTCGAGGGTATAGTGTCTAGATGCGTTTGCTGCTGTGCAATTTCTATCGCTCATAAACTGAGTTGAAGCGTAGATAGTATGCATCCCGACTGCAGTTTGTAAGCTTACACGGCCTCCATTTGAGGTTCACATGATTTTCATGTTGAATTGTATGGGTGCCTCAGTTGGACTGGCCTCCTCTGGTTCCTCTTTACGTGGCACGTATTCAACCTCTATACTTGACTTAATATTGTGTTTCCCTCGACTCCAGAGGAATAATATTACAAGACAGAAGAGGACAACTCCGAGGAAAGAGATAAATCCCATGGTGGTTGCAATGATGAGTGTCTTTACATCAAATGGAAATGGAACTGTGGCCCGCGTCACGTTCGCACCTTCATCGCTGGGCTGGTTGGAAATGAAGGCAAATGTCTTGTTTGGCTGGTGGGGCCAATTGGGGGAATAGCTATGGACAAAAAGGTGAGCGACTTTGGTGTCATTGCCGGCTGCATTGCTTGCAATGCACAAGTAGGTGCCGTTGTCTTGGATTTGGGCATAACGCACCTCCAATGTGCCCTCATTAGACACAGAAAGTCTTGACCCTGCAGTTTTGGTCGTGATGTACTCCTTCTTAGGGGATAGCCACATTATCACAGGGACTGGATCACCTTCAGCTTGGCAAGCAAAATGAACAGTAGTTCCTTCATCTACATGGCTTTCTTGAACCTTATAATCCATGATCTTTGATTTCTGGCAGATGAAATAGTCAGAGGGGAGAATATCTGGGAAGTCTTTGAACTCTTTTCCTTGAACAACCTGCGGTGAAGTACACATGGGCTGCTGTCTGTTAAAGTTCAGCCTCCACCGCCGACGGAAGACCCAGAGTAAGCGACAGTCGCAAGCCAATGGGTTGTCATACAGAGCCAGAGTCTCCAGGTTCCCCACTGAGTGGAAGACAGACTCCTCCAGGGTGTTCAAGCTGTTGCCTGATACATTGAGCACACGGAGGTGGTTGAGTCCTCGGAAAGAGTAGGGCTCAATGGCAACTAATCTCCCACCAGCCAAATGAAAAGCCTGGAGCTTCTGCAGATTGTACAGTTTGTTCCCTTCCACAGTGTGAATGGGATTGAAAGACAGATTCAAAAACCGAAGATATCTTAGTTGGCTGATGGATTGGTAGGGGATGGCAGTAAGATTACAGTTTGTGATGGACAATGATGTGAGGTTGAGTCCAAACAAGCATTTTGCCGTCATGGTGTCCAGGCCAGGCATTTGAGAAATCTCCAGCACTCTGAGTCGATATAGCCTCTTAAAGGAGTAATCCCTCATGACAGTGACGTTGAGATAGCGTAATCGAAGTGACAACAGGTTATGCAGATGGCTAAGGGCATCAGTAGGCACTGAGGCCAGATTGCATCCCTCAATGTTGAGACTTTCAAGGTTGCTGAGGCCATGAAATGATCGGGGTGATATGAACACTAGGTCATTGTCACCAACCTCCAAAGCCCTCAGGTTGTACAGCTCCTGGAACATGTAGTCAAGCAGAATGACAATTTTGTTCTCACTTATATCCAGCTGTGTGAGGTTCGTCAGGCCAGTGAATACCCCCAGCTGAATGAGCTTCAGCTGGTTGTTGCGCAAACCTAGTATTCGAAGGTTCATAAGGTTGCTGAAAGCTCCGGGCTCAATGGATGAAATGGTGTTCTCGTTAAGTTGCAACTCCTCCAGCTGAGGGTAATTAATGAACTCCTCAGTCCCTAGACTTTTCAGACGGTTCTTGCTGAGGTCCAGCAGCTTCGTTTCGGTGGGTATGCCTTCAGGAAGAGCTGCCAGTCTCCGTCGATGGCACACGACTGAACGCTCCTGACCGTTGCAGTCACATCGAGAGGGGCAACCGGTGGTGGACCCAGAAAGGACGGTGCCCAGCATGAGGATCAGGATGGGCTGCCAGCATGCCACCAAGTAGCTGTGCCCTCCTGCCTCCCCGGACACCATCCTACTGCTTACCTGTGGAGACACGGAAAAAGAGGAGTTTGTAGAAAGGAGTGGCAAATGGCTATGGCAATTCTGAACAATGCCTAATCGTATGAAAATGTATGAAAATTATGTCTGTCATCTGCCATCAAGAGAAAAAAAAATGCTCCAAATCAGTATTCCATTCAGGATTTCATTTTGATTTATAGTTAATGCACGGATAACTGTTGTGTGTCCTTAATTCCAGCTGAACACAAAATGAAACAGCATTCATGACGTAAAAGTATACAGTATGTCTAATTACTGATAGGCTTCCGTTCGTAGACATATTCCTCCATAACATGTCTGTCCAAAGCGTAAAAATAACAAGCAGATATTGTATATTCAGTGTTTAATAATTGGTTTCCTGAAATGCTTCCCTAAGAAGATCTAAAATATCACTGAAATGCTTTCCCGCGATGAAAAAAAAACAGTTACCATCACAGTTTGATGAGCTGTTGTTATGCAATTCACAGTTTTCATGATAATAAACCATTATCGGATACTAATGAGTCCTCCCAAGTTACAGGCCCATTTTGGCTATGAGCTGAATACTTTTCTTACATCACAAAACCTTTGAAAAATATATTTTCAGAACTTTTGTTAAGTCAGTGGAAATCACAATTTTGCTTTCATCTGCACACCTTTACAAAGCAATAAGCCTTTCCTTGCATAACATTTCATTATGGCGACTTTTCTCACAAGTAATGAAATCAGCCAATCAATAAAAGGACTTGGTCGCACAATATAACCACCCTGCTGTGCTTCTGACATCTGAGTATGATGAAGACAATTACTGCCAATATCAGTGACACACTGTCTCCGGCGCTCATACAGACAGTTTTTAATTAGCAGCCAAAAATGCCATGCTATATCTTTAAATGGCTCCCTGAAATATTTGCAAACTTAACACATCCCGTGCCACTGCTGAGCTGGTGACCTTGTAGTGACATAAAACAGAGATTGCTGCCAAGCTTTGACAAATGGAGAGACAGAGATTGTCGGAGGGCTTTAAACCCCTATTTGATTTTGACTCAGGGGAACCTTAACTTGCTAAAACCTTCAAGCTCTACTTCTCAAATCAATCATGCGATTTAAGTCACAGCTACATTGGTGGGACACACTCTTAGAGGAACATTTGTTTAGGGCTGTCACAACACCGTCCATATTTTAATACTGCAGGGGATGGCAAGCAAACACCACAGCGGTGTTCATGTTTTTTCTTTGCAATTGGAGATCTGCATCACTGTCACTTTTTACTCAGCCGTCCAGTCACAATGAAGGAGGGGTGGGACAAATACCACAAATACCAACCATCGTATCTTATGACAACAACAATGGAGGAGAAATGAATGGTCAGCCTTCCAATCATCCAGAGGAAGTCCTTGACATTTTTACTTCTGCAGATATTCTGTGTCATTGCAACCAGATGTAACCAAGGGGTCTGCCTTAAACAATAAACAAGTATTTGATTAGTTTCATTACACGGCTTCGTCGAATACTCAATTCTGATTGACCAATCACAGCGTTCTACGATCTAGAAGAAGAAGAAGAAGAAGATAAGAAGATAGTCCTTTATTAGTCCCACGAGGGGAAATTCAATTTTTTCACTCTGTTGTTAACTTATACACGGTACATGCAGACCTGAACACACACATGCACAAACATGCAACAATGGAGAGATGTCAGAGTGATGGGGCTGCTCCTGACAAGCGCCCCGAGCAGTTGGGGGTTTGGTGCCTTGCTCAGGGGCACCTCGGCAGTGCCCAAGAGGTAAACTGGCACCTCTCCAGCTACCAGTTCACACTCAGTTCTTGGTCCATGGTGGGACTTGAACCGGTGACCCTCCGGTTCCCAAGCCAACTCCCTACAGACTGAGCTACTGCCGCCCCCATCTATTATTTCTTTATGGCAGATCGTTTCTATGTATAACAGACCGTTGCTATGGATGCAGTTCTGATCTTGGACTCTGGAGGACCGTTTTGGGGCAAATTATTGATTTCTTCAGTAAGTAGCTGTGTAATAAGTAAGATAATAGACACTGAGTTGGTCATTGTTGTGAAATAAATAAACCTGACAAAAAAATGCAACCAGTCAAGATTTATTTCCCTTATTTAAAATGGTCATCTTTTTTAATTTAAAAACATCAATATTCCTATATAATTATAACAATAAAGCTTATTTATATAGCAGTAAAATCTGGATAAATTAAGAAATTTTGGGAAAAAAGGCAATTAACACCGGAGTTGAGCTAATCATCATCAACACGTCAGATTTGTTTTTATTTTGGCCTTTTTATCTGAACAAAAATAATCTAAAATCCTGAAAAACAAAGTAAAACATTGGTGTGATGTGATAAACAATAAGTATATCTATAATGCTTTAAAATAATAAAATTCCCCATCATCATGACATTATTAAACAATAAACAGTCATGTAAAGAAATGTTTCTTTTACATGTCAAAGAGGAGATTCCATTATGAGAGGACAACAGAGTCTCTGTCCAGACGTGAAGATGAGACTGGTTCTGCTTTTATTGCCCAAACATAAATTAAACATCACTGTCAGTGAATTAAAGTCAAGGCACTGAAGCAGTTTGGATTGTGGTCGGAGTAGTTCCAAAGGAGCAGTAATTGCAGCTTCCATCTTCACTTCCTCCAGAACTTAATTCCTGCTGGCTGCATATGTCAGACACGTCGGGTGTCAATCCAGTGTCTATGGAGCATTGTAAAAAGCAGACTGTCAGAATGAAAGCTTAAGTATCTATTGGTAGCTCCTTTGCGGCCTCCCACTCCTGTCTGTCTCTCTCTAATTATGTGAATTTGCGGATGGATAGCGTGTAGACTTGTCCAATGGGATGGTGAAATATTTTCTAAAACAGACCAGCACACATTTAACATTGATCCACTGTGACAGATGCTAACCCTCGGAATGAAATGAAATATTACTAAGATACTCAGTGCAGAAAATAGGCGTCATGTTTATGTGTTTGACACAGAATGTGATTTTTATCTTGTCAAGTTGAGCATGTGAATGAAGATGAGGCCCGCTGATGTCCTTGCTAATCGAAAAACAAGCAAATGCAAATGCAGTGGTGATTTTCTTACCAGAGTACCATGCATGATTTATGATTCAGAGCGTAGTAAGGGCAGGGGTACTATCTGTGTAATCTGGCCTTATAGCTCAGATCTGCTTGCTGTATTGCTGCTTTGTTTTGACCTTGAGCTCAATTTCTGTAAAAAAAAAAAAAAAAAAAAAAACAGATTGGCAAATAGCTTGACAGTTTCTACTTTATATACACAGTGTTTGGTCTTAACATGTTTAGAGTTGGGGCATTTTTTAATTTAGCCTTTGATTTATTCTTCTTTCCCACCCTCATTCTTTGTATTCCTTTTCATGGCTTTGTGCAGGACGGACAAGCCTTTTCTCTCCTGCCCCTCTATGACTGCTCTCATTTTCTCTGCAGACCTCTCACCCTGTCATAGTCTGCTCACAAAAAGCTTGTCTCGACTCACCATTAGTCTCTTGTTGCCTTGAATCTCTGCATCTCCCCTCTCATGGTGCCTTGTGGTTTGATACAGGGCAAACAGAAGAGAGGTGTGCACTGCTAATGGGTCACTGGACTTCTGCAGACAAATGAGCTAAATGCATCAGCGCATATATGCCCGTTAGTTGTTTTTAGCTATTGTTAAGTAGCTTTGTTATGCAGCATAATGTTGGAAGGACTACTGAGATTTAGGGAAACTAGAAACTCTGCTCTGAATTTGTCTACAATGTCCCTGCTGGACAGTTTCAACTTGTGACCGCTGTCATGAATCATCAATGCAGCTTGACTTTTGAGAGTATTTCCCTTGACATATTAAATAATTTAGCTTTTTGTTTTGCTTGATGTGCCTGCAGATTAGGTACAGGTGATGTTTTTTTTTTTTTTTTTTTTCCTTTTCTTTTTCATAGCTGACAAATGCTGCTTATTGGGATTTAATAATATGAACCAATGTTTGTAGCAGTGTTTCTTACTCAATTACATCAGAGTTAACCCTAGCCTGGCCTGTCAATCCGTTAAAATATTTAATCATGATCAATCGCATAACTGTTCACAGTTAATGATGATTTAATGCAAATTAATTGCACATTTTTTATCTGTTCACAATGCACTTTAAAGGGAGATTTGTCAAGTATTTAATACTCTTATCAACATGAGAGTGGACAAATATGCTGCATTATGCAAATGTGTATGTTTATTAGTGGAAATTAATAAACAATGACAAATATTGTCCAGGAAAGCCTCACAAGTACTGCATTTAGTTAAAAATCTGCTCCAATCAGAACATGGCAAACTGCAGCCCAACAGGCAACAACAGCTGTCAGAGTGCTGACTCGACTATGACTTGATCCAGACTGACTGGGACTATCATAAAGTGGGCATGTCTGTAAAGGGGAGACTGGTGGGGACCCAGAGAACCCATTTACATTCACACATCTGGAGGTCAGAGGTCAAATAGTCCTGCCACAGACTTACATTTCTCAATGTAAGTCTGTGGCTTTAGTAGGTTTTCAATTAAAGAAATTTGTGGTGTTAAAACAAATGTGCATCAACAAATTCGCATCAACTTTGACCTGCTTTGTTGAGGTTTTAGCTTTTAGTTTACAGAATGTATTCATTCCATTATTTCACTTATAAATCTCACACGTTGAAGTCAGTGATGTTGTCCTGAATGTCCCATCTGGGGATAAATAAAGGCTTATCTCATTTTTAATTTCTGTTTATGACGGGTGATCAATGATTGCACTCTCTAGACTACTTCAAGCTTCCGTTTTCTCCATTACAGTCTTGAACACTGCGCTCATTAGCTCCTCACTTACACATAGCTTGTTGTTGGCAAACATTTCCCAAACAGCTTTCATTATTCTGCAACTTGTTCAGGGAATAGAGGATGAAACAAAAAGGAAGCGACGGCTACAAAGTAACAAGCAAACACATATAGGATTTAAGAGATGAAGACTGCTTCCTCTGGTATGTTTGTGTTCAGCTGACAAAATTAAAGCAAACATTTAAAAGTCAGAAAGCAAACAAACATGAGAACTTTGTGGGCGGCATAGATGTGACAATGTTCGTGGGAGATAACAGTGGACTCGTCTCTTCGAGGAGACTGCACTATGTGATATCTAAACAACAAACATTTCTGTGCTTTTTGGTGCATACTTTAATCATCAACACAAAAGGTTCCAACTTATATCAGCTGAGTGTAAAATTAGGTGTTTATACTGTATCTAGCTTGTGTGCGGATCTAGAAATACACACGTACCAAGAGTCGGGATATTATATACTGGACATATATCAGGCTGTTCGCATGAAAAAGTGTATGAATGCCACACAATTTGCAAGACATTTAGCATTCAATATGGATGCATTTCATGCTTTTGGTGTGTCATTTAAACGTCATGTAGCCTGTACTGAGTCCAGTGTGAACGCATCTGTGTAAATATGCTCAGAGCTAGTGAAGTACAATAAAAAAAAAGAAAGAAAAGAAAGCCAGTAAGATAAGATAAGATGAACCTTTATTAATCCCCGTGGGGAAATTCAGTTTTACACTCTGTTGTTAATTTCACACAGTACATATACATGCGTCAATGGAGAGATGTCAGAGTGATGGGGCTGCTCCCGACAAGCGCCCGGAGCAGTTGGGGGTTTGGTGCCTTGCTCAGGGGCACCTCGGCAGTGCCCAAGAGGTAAACTGGCACCTCTCCAGCAACCAGTTGATCTTGGTCCATGGGGGACTTGAACCGGTGACCTCCGCCTCCTAACCCAAGTCCTTACGGACTGAGCTACTGCCGCCCCAGTTAAGTTACAGTAATGACGGTTGTGATGTGTTTTCAGTATTTATGTTATGTTGTTTCTGTATATATATTAGTTAGTTTGAGGCCCGTCCACTTTTTGGGCTTTGAAGCTTTGGTAAGCAATATTCAAATATATTCGAGGCTTTGCCTCACAACGCGGCTTAGTTTCGTACTTATTTCAAGCCCAACCATAACATTTTTGGTAAACCTAAGTGAGTGGTATTGTTGTCTCAACCTAACTGCAGACATTACTGTAGTTTTGTTGCAAAAAATGTTGTAAAAATAACACGCCAAAAAGCGGCGTACATGTGCCGTGCAAAAAGGCTAAAATACAGCCTCACGACACATGTCCGTGTAATGACGCATGTCAATGACACATGTGCTATTTATACGCCTTCTTGTGGGACCAGGATGTACAAATATGCAATGATCTGCAATAATAATTAAATTACACTTGCTGGGTAAACCCAGACACTCGAGAACTGCATTGCCAGCTAATCTACACCCTCCAGAGGAATGAGCAGTCAGATATGAGAAATCCCATGAAAACAAATCCTTCATGGAAGCCTAAGATAAAGGTAACAACCCCTGCAAACCTAAAAGAGACTGCATGGCCTGACGCTCCACCATGCCAGGATCAAATGCTTAAAGAAGGATAAAATGGTTCAGTGCATGCATGGGAACTGCTCCTGTTGAGATGCAGAAACACACCTGCATGGGGTCAGCAAAGTACCACATTTCTGACAGCAGTATCCTCTAGTTAGCTGGGCTCTCAGCCAGAAAGGCACACACCTTTACCTCAGAAGTTAGAGCACAGAACATACCCTCACCTACAGTGTACTTAGTTTTGGAAGAAGATAGTGTCAAGAGTGGTTAGAGAAGTCTGGATAATTATAGTGATCACTGTGTAGGACAGACTGAAGCTTTTTTTGATGGAATGGTTCATGCAAAAATGAAAATTTTAGACAATATTTAATTACCTGTGTCAGTTTGTATACCTCCATAATGCACACAGTCTAAAAGATTTAACACTTTAACACATTTTTTCATTAAAACTAGCTTTCTGCGGTGTTTCTGCCAAATATTTTCTAAGAAGCTGTTCACAGAAGCTTATGAGGTGGGAGGAGTGCACCTGCAAGAACAATAATACTATACATACCATTATTAGGGCTGTCAATTGATTAAAATATTTTACTGCGATTAATCACGATTGTCCATAGTTTATGATGATTAATTGCAAATTTATAATGAATACATTTTTTAATCTGTTCAAAATGTACCTCAAAGGGAAATTTGTTAAGAATTTAATATTCTTATCAGGACAAATATGCTGCTTTATGCAAATATATGCATATATTTATTATTGGAAATCAATTAACAAAACTAAACAATGACATATTGTCCAAAAAACCTCACAGGTTCTGACTTTAGCATAAAAAATATGCAAAATAAGCTCAGCAGCCCAACAGGCAACAGCAGCTGTCAGCGTGTCAGAGTGCTGACTTGACTAGGACTTGATCCAGACTGACTGGGACTATCAGAAAGTGGGCATGTCTGTAAAGGGGAGACTGGTGGGGACCCAGAGAACCCATTTACATTCACACATCTGGAGGTCAGGGGTCAAGGGTCCCCTTTTGTCACCAACATTTAGCATAAATTTGGAGCATTTTTTAGGCTCCTACCAACAAGCTAGAAAGATAACATATCTTTTCTTGTGTCATATGATGATATGATGGTAAATTCACTCTTTAAATCTATCTTTAAAACGGAGTCTGATACATCCTACAAATCACAAGTTACCTTAATACCTTAAAGAAATTAGTGGCATTGAAACAAATTTTATAATGTTATTATCATGTTAACTCTGATTGCCCTAAACATTATATTGGTACAAAAGAAGGTAGGGAGAGAAGCCGGGGATTTAGACTGATGCAACTTGAAATCTATTTCTTTTCAAAAGTCAAAGTGTACCTGAATAACCAGAGTGTTAGTATTAGTCTTGGAGAATCATAAGGTGATGTGGAGCAGAGGTCCATGAGGGGATTAAAAAAAAAAAAACAAACCCTAAGACCTAAAGGGTACTTATACAACAAATACAGGCAGATACTGAAGGTTTGGCATTCATGATGGAAACGTTTTCAGTTTGACAGGTGACACTGAAAATTAATTGTCAGGGGACATGGAGTCCTTGATCATAGAAGCCTATTCTCTGCCTAAACATTACTGAGGTTAATGGAACTGACAACAGCAGTCTCCATTAGGCTGCCCATTTGACTATGTCTGTCTCAAAGTACCTTTATTGCACTTACTGACCAACACTGCATTCATCCAGTTGTCTGGTAGTGATGGAGGCTGGCCAAGCATGTTTTTTTTTTTCTAATATAATACTTATTTAATCCCAAATCTAATAAAAACAAAAAAACTATTAGTACCACCACGTGAGAAGCTCTCTGTCAACTTACATAAATACGTATGAATAAAAAGGAACATTATCTCTGCATGGTCTTTCTTGCACAATAAAGCAATAATTAATATGAGCATTTAACAGTGAGCGGTACTGCAACCCAATTCATTGCTGCATATGTGCTTTAGAAAATAAACTGCTTGTGCTTTACTCCTGTTGGGGCATACCCCCTCATGGTAAGACTGCAGACTGCGTATACACCTCCACAGAACCAGTGCTATGTTCAAAGGCCCCCCCGGGGTGCCGGCCAAGTCAGTCAGGATTGCATCTGTCTCACATGCTCATCCTCTATACTACTGATCTGGAAATAATCAGCTCCGATCAGAGGGACCCTCTCATCTCCTGTATGGTCAGAAGACGAGACTAATCATCTTTGATCCTCCATCTTTGTTGTGCACCTAAAACAATTGAACAGATCCTGTTTTATGTATGTGACACTCACCTTATTGTGACCTGCTAAGAGGTAGTTTATCATACACTTTCACAACATTCCTTAAAGGGGACATATCATGCTTATTTCCAGGTTCAGTCTTGTATTTTGGGCTTCCAATAGAACAGGAGTGCCCAAAACCTTTTTCCCTTAGAGGGCCAAGACTGGAACTTAATGCTGGACAACGGGCCAAAAGCAAACATCCATAGTATTTTATTGTTAAGATGCAAAATGGTAATAGGATCCCAAGTTCCCTTAATTGAATATGCTTTTACCTTTTCCATGCTTTTGCTGCTAAATACAGTTTCAGTTTAAGTAATTTCAAGACTATTTAGACAAGACTTCATTTTTTTAGAATTGGCAACAACATAACATTTATACTGCTTTCAAAAAAACTACATGTGTTTGCACCAAACTGCCCCAACTATGACTGTGACTGTCATAAAGTGGGCATGCCTATTTGTGAAAATGACCATGCCAGATTTCCTTCCCCAAAATTCGGCCTAACTTTGGAGCATTATTTAACGGTTGGTACCGATGGATTCTTACATTTTCTAGTTTCATATGACACCAGTGTCTTTACTTTAGCTCTAAAAGTGTTAGCTGCAGCCCCCAAAAGACCGTGAAGTTGGTCAGGATCATGACAATAATATAAAACAAACAAACAATAAATTGAACCTTATGGCGGGCTGACTTTGGCCCAAAGGCCCGACTTTGGGCAGCCCTGTACTAGAATATTTACATGATTTAATGTTCCAAAAACACATCGGTTTTCTCATATTGTCTCTCTGAATATACCTGTATTCACCCTCTGAAACACTCAACCCCTCCTGAAAAAGTCTGCTCTGATTGGCTTACTATAAAAATATGGTGCACTTTTACAAAGGAGCTTTGAAAGTTGAGCCGGCATGTAACATAGGGAAGGGAGCCAAAGCTGAATGATTTGTTGAATCACATTTTTTCTGATCACAAAAAAACTGACTGGGTTGTCTCATTTCAGTCCGTGGGTTGGTTGGCACTCCAGACACCCAAATGTATGAGCACAAGCACTGAAAATGTGACTTTTTCATGATATGTCCCCTTCAAGACAACTGATGTGCCCAGCTCAGCTGGCCAATATTATATAATGGGGTCGTTTTCACTCAAGACAATTTGACATGTCACAGTTGGAACAGCACAGGGGTAAATGACAATAATGGCCGAATTCCATTTAGCTGCTTCGATTGTAAGATATGTTATGTTATTACAACTTTTCCTCATGCGACAAATCAAAATGTCTGCTGTGAAAAAGGCCCCTTAAGATTCCTTGAAATTACAACACTAGATAAAAGAACTGATGTGGATCACCACAATAACAACCACAAAGAGACACTCGGTACCAAAGTGCTATTCACTAAAATCACTGCAGCAAAACAAAATAAAACAAAACAAAAAACTACAATTCACAGCAGTCTAGCTACAAGAAAGGCAACACAAGACATGCTACACTTTGCTGCACTGCACATTGGTGCAACAAAGACAAGTTTTGCTTCCATATGCTACAACAAAAGTAAGACACATCAACATCACCATCAGTTTTGACGGATGCATTTAAGCTGTGTGTGTGTGTGTGTGTGTGTGTGTGTGTGTGTGTGTGTACCCTGCTTTGTGTGCATTCTCGTTAGCTAGTTTACAAATTGTCAATATGCCAAAAACAAACATAAACAGAGCACATAAGCTGGAACCCTCTGCCATGCATGCAGACAAAGACTCTTAATCCATGAATTTTAAAATGTCTCATCCTTAAGGTGTTTTTCTTCAGGAGCAATCAATAAAGTACGTTAGCATCTCAAAAATGAATAACTGGAGCACTATCCAAACATTTTGTTTTAAAAGAAAAAAATCATTAAAAACATGATACTCAGCAAACAAAGTTGCTTATCGAAATCGAGGGCTGTTGGCATGTAGGAAAACAAAGGGAAAATCCTCAGCACTCAGGAGCTCTGAGCTGACACCTACGTATGAGACCCCGAGGAGAAGACACCTGCTGACACATGTGGGTGTCAGCCATGCTTGAATACAAACTTTTTACTACATTCAGAACTCTGAGTGCATCGGTCTTTACTGTCGTGTTGAATGTACGTCACTGTAATAATAAGCATTATCGTTTTAGCCGAATCGTTCTTGTACATAAGTAATTCCAAAAGTAATCACAATGAACATCACTCTTAATGTCCCAAAATGCTGAGCTTTAAAGGTTCTTTATATGACATTCGGAGCATTACTATAGCAACAAGCAACTATTTGCTTCATAAAGATATAGAATGTAATATCTACCTGAGCAGAGAATGAAGTCCCTCTCCCTCTGTGTGCTGTAATACGAGCTTCTCTGTGCTTTACTGACGTAGCCAGCTGCTCGTCTTTTAGTGTACGTTAGTGAATGTGAGCGCGCCCCACTGGATAGCTCTAATATACTAATCTAATATACTAATATGGTGGTTACAACTGATAACGGCGCCGTCGCCGTTGTTTGCACCATTAACGTTGAGCTGTTGCCTCACCCGTCACCATGTTGAGAGCTGTGTGGAGGCAACAGATTTCAAATTCAGCATCGTGCTGGCAGCGAACTTCTTCAGGCTCGTCCTGATTGTCTTCACACCTGTAGAGCTTCATCAGAAAGCTCCAACTGTGTAGCTGGGTTAGAGTAAATATGAAATGTAGGTTTAGCATAACTAATCAATATTTAAAATCAAGAAGATTAAGATGATTTAGTTTGGATTTGGTGATTATGAGCCGCGACAGTGACGTTGATATTGTTTTGACGTTGTGAGTCTGTGTGGGTCATCATGTGGAGCTGAAGACATCTACTGTATCAGGAACTACCACAGCGGCTGTTTGCAGTACTCTGCCAGCTGTTATCATTGTGTCTCTCTGTGGACACATTTTGTCACTGACAGCATCACAACTGTGCAAGATGCAGTCACGAAACTTTGCAGGTGTGTAGTTGAGACTGATACGAGGTTTAGTTCAATGATGGTGTGTCTACTTTGAAATATGTTTCATCCAACTTAAATTTGTTCATTAAAAAAGTGAGACCAGGACAGGCTTGAGTGAGAATCAGGATTTCCACGCTCCCACTTGAGGGGTGGATTTAGAAGTATAGTGTGTAGGGCCGGGTCAGGGGTCAACGGACACCTTTGAACATTGCCATGTCAGTTTTTCCTGGTCAAGTGTTATTTGCCCTCTGTTTTCTAGTTCCATATCATACCAGTATCTTCTAGTAACACTAGCTTTATAACTGAGCCCATGACAAACTAAAAATCATAAGTTTCATTCATGTGTTAAAGAAATTAGTGGCATTAAAAAAAAAAAAAAAAAATTGTGTCAATGTGAAATTGCATTAACTTTGACAGCCCCAGTCAAATTTTATTTGAGAACGTTTGGAGATTGTATTTTCCAAGGAGCCTTGTATGAATAAATGAAAACATTTTGCAGATTTATTCATTTTGTTTTTAAATTAAAGCTGTACTTAATCATGTTGAGCTACAGTATAAAGATCCAGAAGAAGACTTCAAAACAAAGCCATGCTCTTTCAGTACTATGGTGCTCTTGTGACAAATGAACTTAAATTCTTCAGGGCAGTTTGTTCGGCAATGTGAGAAATGGTCCAGTAATCACTCAGTTTAGCCCTTGTTTGGTCTTACACCTCCTGAAAATGAAAGTCTCTTTGGGTTCCCAGATTTTCGACCATCTTTACCAGGCACTCGAGGATACTGGCTCCAACTCTAGTATTTCTCTCTGGGCAGGTAGTGTACAATCAGTGTGTGGGAGCTTTTGAGCAAGAAGCTTTTGAGCTAGGAGCAGCTGCCCACGGTTTTTATAGGGGGGGGTCAGTGAGAGCCAGAGGGACTCAACCAGTCACATTGGTGAACCAAAACAATTAACTGGAAGAGCCTGAAAGCTGCTCAGAGCTGCAGACTGCATGGGCTTTTCATTCTCTGAGATCAGCAGGACTAATAAACATTTTACATCATTCGTTAAATTTATAGTTGAAATGTAAAACGTTGCTTAATGGAGTTTTAATTTGCCATCCAAAGATGTTTTTATTTTACACTGAGATCTAATTAATGATGCTGAGATATTTTCATCCTGTTGGACTCATCAGCAAGATCAGTCAGATCCATGACAAGGGATGTTAAAACAGCAAAATGATCCTGACCTTCATTAAAAATTTTAAAAACAGGGCCTTGCAGTATAAGATAAGATATTCCTTTATTAGTCTCACAGTGGAGAAATTCACACAGAAGAGATTAGCAAAAAGTATATTACATGGTATAACCTGTCATGCAGTCTCACCATGCAGATCTGTTTCTTGGTTCATTGACTAAGTCTAACAGCAACAGTACAAAAGAGGATCCTTTCTTCATTAACACACATTCCTCTTGAAAGTCAAGTAGGATCAGCTGGAAATTACACAAACCTTTATCCCCTACTCACCATCGGGGAATAGAGGATGTTTTTGGACTTGAATTGAAAAGAAGGGGCTAAATGCCATGCTAAAGGCAATTTCACCTCAGACAAGCCTCTTTCAGCCCTTCGTAGAAAGCACAATAGGAGATTTTGAGAGATTTCCACACTAAATCACTCATCCAATAATCACCGGCTACAGTGCAAACATGAAGTTAGAGTGCCTTGGCTTTTTTTAACAGATACAAGGAAATGTACACCATTCACTTGAGTAGTGTGCTCTAATTGCTTTCTTTGCCTCAGTGTCTTTGTAGGAATTCATCAGCCTTGGTGTTGATTGTTTGAAAAAAAAAAAATGGCATTAAGATTCCAGAGGTTTAATTATGTGCCTCAGTTCTTACAGTTTTGTGAATAAAGAAAGTCAGAGCAATAATTCATCTTGTCCTTTCTTTCAAGTGAAAGGAACCAAGACCACTAGTGTCACTTCTATTATAAATACCCACCAAACAAAAGGACGAGATGAACAGACAGACAGATGAATGGGAAGGAATCAGTGCAATAAATCCACTGTGATCAGTTCCAATGTATATTAGTGCAGCTTATTCGCATGAAAGGCATATAAATGCCATGATAACACACAAGATTTCTGTGTGGTTTGATCACAGTGAATCCTATACTGACTGGAATGTAAACGCATTCTTGTTCAAGACCATTGTTGACCGGTGTTTGGTTTTGTAAGTTACATTAGTGATGTTTGTCACGTGACTGACATTTGTGACATGTTTTCCATCGTAGCGTAACATTGTTTGATTTACTTACTTATTTTAAGCTCAACCATGATGTTTTCCCTTACCCTAACTAAGTGGTTTTCTTTGTTTGCGTGGCGCACAAAGGACACGTGACGTGCAATTTCTGTGTAATGTCGTGGTATTTATACACCTTCATGTGAGACTGTAGGCTCTGCTATACTAGAGCTTGACTCCAGCCAGGAGCACAAACATGGGGCAACCTCATCCCGAATAATGCACCAGGCTCTATCATCTGTACATGTTTTACTTAGTTCACTTACTTATTTTAAGTCCAAACATGATGTTTTCCCTTACCCTAACTAAGAAGTATGTGTTCCTCTTGCCAAAACTGTGGACGCTTGCGTGACATACAAAAATGAGCCGAAGCGGCGTACAAATGACATGCTGAATGTAATGTCGCGGTATTTATATGCCTTCCCGTGAGACCAGATTGATTATTGTAGGCACTGCTATGCTAGAACTTGACTCCAGCCAGGAGCATGAACATGAGACAAACTTGGCCTTCCATCCTACCAGCCCCTGACTGCCTCCTATTTAGCATAAAGCTGTTATTATTAAATTTAAATGAGGAAGGCTGCTTGCTGCAGAGCAGCAACACTGTGACCTTCTGAATACATTTGTAGGCTGCAAGTTTGAGTATCCTGTGACAGATCTGCCTCCATCTGTCACCTCTGCATCCAGCAGGAGACTGTGTTAGCACGTGGTGTGGCAGTCTTCACCACGATCACCCTCTCCGATTCCTCATCGTGGCGGCATCGTGTTTCAGAAAATGCTTTAATAGTAACACCGTAGATGTCTTCTGGCCACTTTATATGTTGCTCCTTTCTGGGGCATCACAAATGAACTGTTATGTGCAGGAGTGCCCTAATTTTAGCTGTAAATAAAATGGGCTATAATTAGAGCCCCAACATAAGAAAATGAAACCATAAGAGACCCTACAGAGGCTTCAGATGGACATTATTCATTCTGTATCATAGTTAACCACATAGAGTTTATACTGTATATAGTGAACTCTGGAACAACACAGTCTGCTTTCATTTGAATATATTTATGCCTCCCTTGAGTTTCCCCACAAATGCTGCTGATTGTAGATTGAGCTTCCACCAACATGAGATTTGTCAGCTTGACTATTATTCGGTTTGAACTGGGAAGAAAACTTAAATCCTTCAGTAACCACATTACCTTGGCTTTGATGATCCCCATTTGATCCTACTGGGAGAAAATTGGCTATTGTTCATTGTTATGTAGACCGCTATGTCACAGAATATTAAGCACATGACAGCGTGAAACAAAGCTGTATGAAAAAAAAATGAAGAGCACTGCTTTAATTGTGTTTTGTTTGGAACGGAATAGACTGGAGTACATATTGGCTCCATATGTATGTCTGCATCATACTAGTATTAATCATTTTATTGCTAGCACTGGTAAAATGATTCGACATATTTGTCAGTTGTCATATTTGAACAGAATTGTGATATATCAGCTCACTAGGAGAAACCTTTGAGCTTTTTTTGCTTCAAGATGTCAGGAGTGAAGTGAACTCATACTCCAGTGAGCTTATTATTTTTTTAAGTATACACTATGAGGAATATATAGGTAGGAACCTCTCTGGGTCTTATAGCTTCCACAAGCTCCCTTTGCTTCAGTATTTGTAGATAATTATATACTATATGTTAGTATGCACACACTCTACTTTATATTATTGTGTTGGCCACTTAGCAGCCTCAGAGAACTGTGGAGGTCATGTGCCTTATACAGGTACCTAAACAATAGGCATTTGAACTAAGAGCATCTCAAAGTCTGTTTGTCATTTACCCATTAGGCAACTCATATATGCAGCTGTCATGTACTGTGAGTTTTTTGCAAAACACAAGCAATTGTGTAGTGTAAACTGAATATAATTGAAAACGCAGCCGCAGCCACAACAAGCTGTTTTAAGTGAAAAACAAAAAAGCTCTGATAAAGCCACTATACCTACCTAGTTACTCCAGATTGGCAACGAGCAAAACAGAAAAGAGTGAATACTGGATTCATATTTATCAGGGGGCCAAAAATATGAAATAGGTATTTTTTTTTACAAACAAATTTGCCACATCTTCATGCAGTGATAATATGTCAGCATATATGTTTACATGCACAAAATATTTTGATTTTCACCCTTATTCCTAAAAAAAGACAATATTCCTACTAAGCTGTTTACATGGAAAATGAAGATGAATATCCCACTAATATTGCTCTGATTAAAGCTGGGTAGGCAGGTAGTGATTTTTATAAAACCGTCACTATATCCTGACAGCAGAATATGAGACAGGTAATATTTAAAAAATCCTCTGCCTCTGTGTCCTCCGGTGCTTCTCATGGCATCTGCAAGATTTCACAGACCAGAGGAAAACAACCAATCAGAGCCAAGCCAGAGCCTGCCGTCTCTTAGTGGCCGTCAATCACCATTTAGAGATCAAGATGAGGAAATGCCAAGCACCACCCAGCAGCCAGACTTTGTCTTTTTACAGCTAAACAGCCATTCCTTCAACAACCTTCTTAAAAATGTTGGTGTTGCGATCTTTATGCATATCCAAACAGGTTTTTCATAATGTTTAAAAGTAAGTGTGTTTCTCTTTCCAACCAGAAATGTGGGAACTGTGAATGTGCAGACTGTCAGCTGTTTGGTTTACGTACAACGAGCAGAGCTGGCCGTAAACGGCCCAAATGAGATGCACATTCCAAATGTGCTGTACTGTATAAAACCTGTATATATAAAACCAGAATAATATCAGCATATTCTACATGTGTTAATTGGAAAATGCTCCATTTGGAGTAAGGCCTTACTCAGAATATCCAGATGGAATATGCTGTTTACATGACCTGTATTAAATATAGAATACTGCCGTATTCAGAATAACAGTGGATTATTAGCATGTATAGAAATATAATTTGCGTTTGTTTATTTAGATCCCCAGTAGCTACTGTAACTGCAGAATTAATTTGAACCAGGTTAAATATTGTGGTGATACAATCATATTTTTAATATAATGTGTTGTAATATGTGTGAATATAATGAACATATACAGTGCGATAAAATGTGAATTGTATATTCTCCACTCTTGATATATAGCTGTAATATGAAACCAGCTGAAACCGACAGCACATTGATTGTTGAATAACAGTTTGCCCAGTAACAGCGAGTTAGTTTTAATCACGCAGTTGTTCACCAGATGTAATCAGAAATTCCAGTCATCAGCATCATCAGCCTTGCTCATTTCAGTCTGTCGAAATTGCGTTGAGTGCTGTGGAGTGTTAGACGTGCGCACACAGTGACACGCATTAATAACTACCACAAAAAAAAGACCCCAATCACCTGTCATAACCTGATTACAGCGCCCCAATTAAGAGTTTTGTCTAGCTCATAAAGCCTTGACGTGAAGAGCAGACCCCTCACTCAGACTGTCAGGGGTCCGTGGCTTGCAGAGGTTGTTACTGCTCAGTTAAAACCCAGAGAGGAAGACTCCACTCATCCCTGTCTGCCTGCTGAAGCATTGCAGCCATGATTATAAAAATGTTAATATAACAAGCAGTAGAAATTAAACTATGAGAGATCATTTATTTAGCCTGCATAAATAATCATTTGGGGCTTCATTCCCCACACCCAACCTCCCCATCCCCATCACCATCCCCATCACCACCACTGCCACCCATCCATCTAACCTGTGGCAAATCAAACACCTGCATAGGATCCCTCATAATTTCCCACTGGAGGTAGCCAACAGCAAAAAGGCTGCTGAGAATGAATAAGTGTGAGTTTACTGGCATTTGAGGGGAACATGAATGTTAATGAGGACGGATTAGGAAGCAACGACAACCACCCTGGCACTCAGGAGGAAACACAAAACAGACTCTCTCCTGCTCAGCCTCACACCTTCAGCTGAGATATAGGACATAGGTGTGTTTGCAAGCATCCATGCACTCACACATACTATATGATATTTATAGTGTACACCTGTACCTAGAAAAAAAAAAAATCTAAGTTAAATACTGCACATTCAGATGTGTCACATGTGATCCACACACAGTACAAACCCAGATTGCATTGCACACAGCAAAATGAAAGCCATCTGGATGACAAAGCACAAATAAGATCTGGTGCCCTCCTCAGCGCATAATGCTCCCTCTTCCCATCACTTCCATTTGCCTACTATACGCAATTTTATTCCTGACATTAATTTGCTCCCTGGTGAAACCCCTGGCCCCACCACTGCACCATAATAAATCTGATCCAATGCCTCGGCGCTCAAAGCCCACCATAGAGACAGAGCACTTACCAGGACTGTCATGCAGAGAATTCTAATTCAGGCAGCTCCATGTTGCCAAGGAAATTCAAAATGCCTCCGAAAGCATGGAGACGGGGACGCAGGATTCAAGACGGGCTGGATTCAAACGGGAAAGAGGGATATGTGCAGCGGCGAGAATCCCTTGTCTGAGGGGCATTTGAGAAATGCCTCCGTCCTCTCCAGATGCGCTAAATCCGGCAGCACTGATAGGCTGACATGTAAACACACGGGCGGCTCTGCTGGCTCACACGCGCTCACATACATGCTGCACCTAGCAGAGACGGAGGGGGGAGAGGGAGGGGCGGCCGGCGGGAGGCGGAGGGAGGAGCTGCAGTGTGCGGGGAGAACGAGAGGCACAGAGCTGATGTCTGGTTGCACTGGCAGCAGCATCCTCTGGTTTGTGTTTACTGTAGTTTTCCTATTTGTGAAGGGATTGGAATAATTTAGGATGCACGCTGTGTGAGAGAGGGGAAACAATCAGGGTGTGCGTGTGCGTGCGCGTGGTGGAAAGGAGGTTAGTGAGGGGGGAGGATAAACATGCAAATAAAGGAAGATGAGCAAGAAAAAGTGCAGGGAGGTTATGAAAGGGAGGAGGGAGTGATGAAACTACAGGGATAGAGAGCAAATTCAATTTCTGCAGTATGCGAACCTTTGCTGGTAATGACAAGCAACTTGACTGTGGCGGATAGGGATGTATAAATACTTTCTGTGCTGCAGCTTTCTTGCCAGAGTTGAGGATTAACACCACCCATAGTGTAACGTGAGGTAATCATCACACAAAACTCACCTTTGCTGTGAGGAGTGGGGGGCTGGGGGTGAGAGGCTTAGCGGTGCTAATGGGTATATAGGGCTGGCACACACATGCTGGCAATGCCAAGGAAGCTCCACAGTCAGGGAGTGTTTATGGGAGATTAGGGGGCTGAGGATTTACTGGAGTGGTGGTGGACATGAAGGGCTCCTGTGAAACAAATGTTGTACGGCTTAGAAAAAGACATTTTATTTTATGCATTTGAATCTTTTATTTTTGTTCAAAGAGATTTACTTTCGGGCTGTCAGTCGATTAAAGTATTTAATTGCAATTTATCACATTAAACACACTTTTTTATCAGTTAAATATGTACTTTAAAGGAAGATTTGTCGAGTGTTGAATATTCTTATCAACATGGGAGTGGACAAATATGCTGCTTTATGCAAACATATGTATACATTTGTTATTTGAAATCAATTAACAACACAAAACATTGACAAATATTATCCATAAACTCTCACAGCTACTGCAGTTAGCATCAACAATCTGCTCCAATCAGAACATGGCAAACTGCAGCCCAACAGGCAACAACAGCTGTCAGTGTGTCAGAGTGCTGACTTGACTAGGACTTGATCCAGACTGACTGGGACTATCATAAAGTGGGCATGTCTGTAAAGGGGAGACTGGTGGGGACCCAGAGAACCCATTTACATCCACACATCTGGAGGTCAGAGGTCAACGGACCCCTTTGAAAATGGACATGCTAGTTTTTCCTTTGTTGAGTTATTTGCCTTCCTTCATGACAAGCTAGCATGACGTGGTTGGTACCGATGGATTTCTTAGGTTTTCTAGCTCAGTGAAGCTAGGAAAACCTGCGCTAGAGCCTAAAAATCACAAATTGCATTAATGTGTTAAAGAAATTAGTGGCATTAAAACAAATTTGCATTAACGTGTTATCGCATTAACTTTGATGGCCCTAAATTTTTTATTTCTTATATTAGAGAGATTTATTCTATTTTAATTACTTTAATTTCATCTTATTTTTTGAGACCAAGTTAAAACATAATATACCTTCTACAAGAAAGTGCTTTTGTGCTAAATCTGTGAGACAAACAGCAGTACACAAAGCTGGAGACGGCCACTGGTGGCACATCTCCGCTGTACAATAAAACATACAGCGGTGAAAGAATTATTCAGGCAGTCAGAAAAGGGGAAGCACTCTACACCAATACAACATAAAATATATTTATGGTTCATTTCACCAACTAGAAGCTAATCTAAAAGTGATGAGTTATACCTCATGTAAGAAATAAAACCAGATGAAATGTGAGTAAGTGAAATTTGAATGGATGACGCCAAGGATAAGAACCGCCCGACATGGAGCAGGATGAATTCATCTCTTCTTTTTTTTTTTTTCATGTTTTGAATGGTACCATGCCCACTGTGGCCACTTAGGAAAGATTGGACAGCTGATTCATGAGATCTTCATTTACATTCAGTGGTGCTATGAATTTTCCTGTTTCTATATTAGCACATGAGGACCAGAGAAACCATGTGACTCATCACCTACAGTATGAACTGTGACTGGATTTGTTCCTGAAACAGCAAAATACTGTTTGAGAATGTACCAAACTATTGCTATTATTGATTTTAGAGGGTTTTAGATATTACAATCTGTACATATGCATAACCTTGTACCGTATTTTTCGCACTATAAGGCACACTTAAAATCACCCAGCTGTTTAACTCAGACACTGATGATGAAGGATTTGATGGATTGGTGGACGAGGAATGAACTGAAAAGTGAGTGTATTGTTTTGTATTTCATGTGTTACAACTGAAAAATGTTGAGTTATTAAATGAACTGAAGAAAGTTTGACTTATCTGACCATTTTGTTTTGCTTGTTTGCGCCTTATAATCCGGTGCGCTTTATAGTGCGAAAAATACGGTACTTAGGTGCAGATTTTAGATTTCAGAGCTTTGAGTTACTTTCTTGAGGTGAGCCTGTCTGCCGTGGATCTAGATCTTGGCAGCCCATTCATTCTACTGAAAGCTTCTCATGCCAAAAATGTGGCTACTGCTTCCTACTAACGTCCATGTGCATTAGTGTCTGTCTGTGGCTTTGCTCGGCAGACTGTTCACCCACATCAATAAATCCAAAATATGACGGTCATGCGGCTGTTGATGGCCTATAAAACATATATTACACATAATGGTTCAAAATGTTGGCTAAGCCCCGCCCTCCTTAGTTACTGCACCTTTCAACCCAACAGATTCACATAACTTGTCACATACTGACACTTTGTCAGATCTCTCTGCGTCACTTTTCCGTCGCAGCAAACACATGCTTAATGTGAATTAACCCAACACACTTTCTTGGGATTAGACCAAAAAAAAAAAAAAAAAAACACTGTCATTAGGTTTAGGAAAACACATGGGCTTAAAATGACATTGTACAGCGACTATGTGACTTGAGCTGATTGATCTGAAGTGAAATGTAATGCTCAGGAGATGAACAGCAGTCTCCTGGATGAAAGCCTTATGTTGCGGGACCAATCTGCATCAGCTCCACCCACCCTGTTCTCTCTTTAAACTACACCACCACCACAGCATGTTCCCTGAGCGTTTACTGTTGCCACAGATGGGTTTACGTTGTAGTTAATGAAAAGCCCGGTGCGTTGCATACTGGCGCTAAGGAGTTCCTTGTGCGAACAGGCTGGTCAACCTGATCATTCATATGCAGTGTACAGTGACAACGAAGGCACAATTACCGGCCGAAATTCTTACTGTTCAAAAGCAGGCTTCTTATTTCCAACCACTGATTTTACTGTAATTTACTGTAATGACTCTCAATGGCTGATTTTATCAGCTGTTTCTAGCTAGCTAGTTAAGCTTTTGCTTTATTCGTGTTTCCATCTGACTTGTTTTAAATCCAAGAATCTTGTAAAAGGGTTTTAAATATGCACTTAATGCCCACATATTATGCCAAAAGACTGAGGCTAAAGCTTTATAAATAGTCAGCATCCACACCAGCTGATGACACAGGAAGAAGACAGAAAATAATGAACTAGCTTTAAACGTTTGACTCTACAACAGAAATGCTACTCCAATGCCTACATTAATATTGCTTATTGTAATTTCATTTCTGGGAGTATCTTCATATGCTTCATATACCTAAAATCTGTACAACATGATTGTGCAAAAGACAGAATCCTGAGCTTTCTGCTGCAAAAAGAATGAATGCTCTAGTTATTATGTTTTTTTTATTTTGTGCACCGCACATTGTACACACAATGTACACCCTGGCCCAGCATTTGACCACATTTGACTATGTTAATGTTGAGAAAAGCATCACTTAAACTCAGACTAATGGATTTTCTGATTTCCAGATAGTCTATATGAAGAAAAAAAAGTCAAATCTGAGTGAAATAAAAAAATAAAATCTAATTCAGGTACAACCCTAGCACTTTCAAACAAACATTACAAGAGAAAAGGCAGGAGATTTGCAGCTAGGGCTACCATATTTCACATTTTCTCTTGTGCTAAATAAAAGACACCACCTCCCAACCTCTTTATAGACAGAGTATTGCTCTTACTGCAGGCTGATCCACACTGCTTAAAGATGTGGAGAAATCCAAAGCAGTCATAGGCCTGGGGTGCCTGCTAAGCTATGATTGAATATTTATGACAAAATGTCTTTCTTGACTCAAGGGTCTCGGATGACCCGCAGTACAGATTTTGGCCACTGTTCCGAAATGGTTGCACTGCTCAGCTCCGTCTCTGAGGGCTTGTTGCCAACTGATGAGCTGCTGCATTTGAGCCCCACATACTTAATTCACAAACTGAACAGGAATACTGTGTAGGAGCACCAAACTGCTGTGAAGGCTTGTAAACATCTGTGCCTGAGCTTTGTAGGTATTCTGGGGTTTGTGCGTGAGCATGTTAAAACATAGTTGACTTAACTGTAAAAACTCCACCTGCAACATGAATGTGATGAATGTGTTTTTTTCTTGTAAATAACAGATTCACTGCTTCATGCTTTTATGCAAATTTCTTTCAGCATGTCATTTCAGCAATAAATAACATACAGTATGTCCAAACTGCTTTTAGTGTTGATATTTTGGTGGTGAAATCTCCGGCACTTGACACTATGAAGCTACATCCTGGGCAGCTCCTTTCACCTCTCAGCCACCTCCTCCAGAGCAGATTAGTAGCTGAAAGATACATTACCCTGATTGATTTATTTTTCCTCATAGATCACTGTTGAGTCCTTTGTGATTATAAAAGCCTTTGCACATCAAATCTGTATTTTTTTTGTCCAAAATTGTTTGACATTTAAAAATACATAACACCTCACACTGAGTCAGTCGCATTTAGACTCCAAGACTTTCCTCCGTCATTAAAGTTTTTGCAACAGGTTTGATTTTCTGCATTTTTGGTGATCCGTCAAAAGCCAAAAGAGGGTTGTTTGACTACTCAGAGCTGCCATAAGTGCAAATGTCATCATCGAAAATGCCATGATAGACATTCACTGAGTATAGAAGCAACGAGTTAAAACGCTGGCCTCTGCCGCCATTTTGGACCGAAAAATGCTTATTATATTTATAATATTTTATAGTTCAACACTGGCCATATTGGTTGAATATGACAATAGAATAGAAATAATTTTGTTTTACTTTTGTAAGTGCAGATGTTTTACTGGCATCCAGTAGTCGCTTTCAGACCAAAATGGCGGAAGCACTGGTTCACTGCTGGTTGCTGATGTTGCAACAAACAATTGACTTTCACTTCTTGGCAATGTATGTTCTCTGCACTTACTTCATCTCCCAGCACAGAGCACTTTATAATACCAAAATAAAAGAAAGAGAGATTAAAAATAGATGGTGGCAGGTGATTGCAGAACAGCTTGGAATCCGAGATGGTTGTAAAACAAAAGACATACGTAAGATTAGATAGTAGTGATTGTGCTCTAGGCAGCTAAATGGCAGCTAAATGATAGCTTCTTGCTAATGTCATTCATTCATTAGCCCCACTGGGACCAGCGCTATCCCTTCCACCCACGTAATTAATTCAGTTTTGTCTTGTAACAAGTAGAATAATAAAACTCACTGGACTCAGTGTGCAAGGTTTCTATGCATAATGTTTTTTACCGGATGACAGATTCAGAAAACGTATACGAAAAATACAGACTTAGTGTGCAAAGACCCAACTAGCCTGACTTATCTTGCTAAGAGATTTCAACATGGAGGAGGGTTTTTCCAACTGCTGGCCTTAATGTTGCTGACATTTACTGCTGACGCAGTTTATAAGTTTATAGCAATCGCTGCAAATAGGTCAATGTGACATCTATCCAGATATCCACAGAGGCAAGACACTACACAGCATAATAGCGAGAAAAAAAAAACAGTCAAGGACATGTCATGCCACTGAGTGCTTGGTTGGTGTTTTAGTGTAGACTTTTCCACTAAGCCTGATCAGTGAGGATTTCGCACCACACTGTGTTGCATATGTGTTTTCAGACCTTTTACAGCTGGTATTAAGTTTCTCTCAGGCAGCAGCTAGCATGTGGCGGGGTTTTCCCAAAATAAACACTGCAGCTTTCCCCTAAGTCTGTCTCTGCAGGAAAACTGCTACATCCCGATGAGGAACAGTCAGAGAGCGCAAGTGGTCATCTGTAAAGAGGCTCCTGCTGCTTGGCTCAGCACTACATGTAGGGCCTAAAGAGTTATTCTGTCTCATTTATGTCATGTTCAATCATGATGATGAGGAGGAGGGGGTAGTACACAAGATAAACTTTAGAAAACAACAAGTTAAATGCAAGGACTTGGAAACTAGAGGAAGTTCTGTGTTCATAGCTCTAAATCTGTTTGATTACAGAGAAATAAAATACTAATTAATATTTGAGATTCATCTGTGAAATGCTATGAACAACAATAAACTTTGGGGGCTGCATGAGTTATATTTACCTCTAATATTGACTGAAGAATCTGAAGCTTCAAAGACTGTTTCTCATGCATAATGAGAAAAAAATCTGAGTTTGTCATATCTGGCCTCCGACTCCATCATTACCACCACTGAAAACCTTGTCAAGCCATTTGCCAAATAATCTGGGGTAATCTTTGACGCAGTCCTAGCGTGCTGATTAGCAAATTAAATACTGGTTAGTTAGTTCTTATTTCTGCGTGGTTCTTATTTCTCCTGTTATTGGTTATTAACTGGACTTTGCTGTCCCATCTGCACCTAAATGCTGCTGTAAAGATAAGATAAGATAAGATAAGATGAACCTTTATTAATCCCCGTAGGGAAATTCAGTTTTTACACTCTGTTGTTTACACAGTACACAAACATGCATCAATGGAGAGATGTCAGAGTGAGGGGGCTGCTCCTGACAAGCGCCCCGAGCAGTTGGGGGTTTGGTGCCTTGCTCAGGGGCACTTCGGCAGTGCCCAAGAGGTAAACTGGCACCTCTCCAGCAACCAGTTGGTCTTGGTCCATGTTGGGACTTGAACCAGTGACCCTCCGATTCCTAAACCAAGTCCCTACGGACTGAGCTACTGCCGCCTCTTCCTGGCACCAAAACAGAAAATACAGACAGTCTCTCTGCTGCGCTGAGCTCTCCTCACTGGCTTCCAATGTGTCAAGTAATTGATTTTAAGATCTTGCTGTTGTTTTTTAAGGCACTCGATGAGGCCCTGCATATCCCAATTCTCCTCACCTGTCAAATCTTCTCCAAGTCTTTTAGGTGTCCCTCTCATTCAGTCACTGTGAGGTTGTTTCCTAGTCTGGCTGTGGCCTTAGGTTGCATTTTGGTTTATGTCTTAAAAGTGAGCAAAACCTTGCTTGAACCCAGTTGAACCCAGTCTCATCTTGAATCTCGGGCTAGTACAGTCAATTTTATTTGTATAGCCCAAAATTACAAACCAGGAATTTACCTCAAGGGACTTTATAATCTGTGCAGGATACGAGAGGATGGACAGACGTGCAATAGATGCCATGTGCACAGAGTAACAACATAATGAAAATACAACAAAGGCAATCCATATGTCAAAAACTAATACATGTAATATGATCATATGTGACAAGGTGGATCCAGGAGGATGCCCCCTACATACTACACTAATAATACAAGATGTGTGTTTCAGCACCATTTAGATATAATCTGCATCCATACTAACACACCTGGAAACACATATCACATGGTTATTTACATACACTGGGCATACGCATGCAGGGAGCAGATTTGCTTAGTTACAGAAAATACAATGGAGTATTATTGTACTTCCTATATTAAAATGTCTTGTTTTATATTTAAGATTTTTCTTTCCCACAAACACAAACAGAGACAAATTTTGTAGGAAAAACAAAACAAAACAAAACAAGAAATACATTTGGTCAACATGTCTCATTCGTTTCCTCTCAGAGTCGTTGCTGTCTGTGCTCATACTTGTAGCTCTGCCAGGTGTCTGGAAGTCGCTGTTGTACTGGAGAGCAGCTTTGTTCATTTACAGTCTTTTGTGCTTATATGCTGCACCTTGCACATCGCTGCATCAGAGGCATCTTGATGGCTAACGGTTAATAATCGGTTAAAGAAGGTCAGTTATCGGTTAAGATTTTTTTTTTTTAAAAATTAGCATCCCTACATGCGAGTGTCAGAGACAAAATCAGGTTGATTGCATTGCATTGTGGCCACGAGCAACAATGCGCTGTGCAGCGTGACATTTTGAAGTAAACTTTTGTCAGACACCCTGTTTCTATTTTTTCCTGTCGCTCACTTTGAAAGCGCCGCAATGGACGAGGAACAACTGATTTGTGAAGTCGAAATGAGTTATCTGTATAATACCTCATGGTTTCACTATAAAAACCTAAATTAGGTGGCAGCAGGCTGGAGGGAGATCACCTCAGTTATATGGCATTTTGAGTAAATATCACAATATAAAGCCTGTGATATCCCCCGGGGTCCTATGAAAACTGCACCTATGCACCATGATTAAACCACTATATGCCCATATTAGTGACTAGCTGGTGAACATAGTGGAACATTTAAGTACCGTATTTCTCATAAGAGTTCTTGGAAACCTGAGCTGAATAGAGCATGACTATTAGTCATATTGGCTGCATTTATATATAAATGGCAGAATTCGTGTAGTGCTTTTATCCAAAGTGCCTTGTTCTCCTTATTATCCAAAGTCTTATTCACCCATTCTCTCTCTCTCACACCCACACACACAACACACGCACACACACACACACACACACACACACACACACACACACACACACACACACACACACACACACACAAAAAAGCAATGGCAGCCAGCTACCACTGGGGATTGAACTGCCATAATACAAGACAAACATGGTCCAAAACAAACATAGCATACACAAACCACACACTGATTGACCATCTCTGTGTACTGACCATGGAGCTCAGGCTACCTTCATTACACACTCTCATCACACTCCCAGCAGAGGCACACTCCCAGCACACTCCATGTCTTTGGAGATATGTAGTTAATTTGTTCTCTAGCTTACAATCAGTGTTGTGGCACTGCACCGTACGCTGAGTAGTTCCAGGTTAAATCTACCAGATGCATCGATGCCAGTTGACATAGCATTGGCATGATACTGGAATTTCTACTTTTCATACAAAACTTGAAAAATATCAGTATTGATACCATTTTCAATACGGCAAAACTGACATAAGATTGGGGGCATACAATTTTAGATTTTTATTAAAGAGCTGCAGCTGGTACCTGTGTATCGATACTGTGGAAAATGAATAATGAAACCCTTTCAGACTTTCAGTATCCATATAGGGATGGCAGTAGCTTCGTCCGTGGGGGCGAGGGAGGTTCACCAGTTCAAGACCCTGCAAGGACCAAGGGCAAGGTGCCCACTGCTCCTAATATATTAGGATGGTTTAAATACAGTCGCTAAATTTCACTGTGTACTGTGTACGATGTGCATCAATAAAAAAACGGATTTACATATGTTGATAGTTTGGTATTTTTGACACTATGCTGACATGAATCTAGGGCAGTCAGTGGATTTAAATATTTAATTGTGATTAATCACATGATTGTTCATGATTAATCTTGCTTACTCACACATTTTCATCTGTTCAAAATGTACCTCAAACAGACATTTGTCAAGTACTTAACTTACTCCTATCAATATGGGAGTGGACAAATATGCTGCTTTATGCAAATGTATGTTATATTGAAATCAATTAACAACACAAAACAATGACAGATATTATCCAGAAACCCTCACAGGTTCTGTATTTAGCATAAAATACATACTCAAATCAAACATGGCAATCTGCAGCCCAACAGGCAACAACAGCTGTCAGTGTGTCAGAGTGCTGACTTGACTAGGACTTGATCCAGACTGACTGGGACTATCAGAAAGTGGGCATGTCTGTAAAGGGGAGACTGGTGGGGACCCAGAGAACCCATTTACATTCATACATCTGGAGGTCAGAGGTCAGGGGACATAACAGTTTTTCCTTGCCAAAATGTAGCGTAGATTTGTAGCGTCATTTAACCTCCTTCCTGCCAAGCTAGTATGATGGGTTGGAACCAATGAGTTTCTTAGGTTTTCTAGTTTGATACCTACCAGTGTGTTCACTCTAGCTTTAAAACTGAGCCCGGAACAAAGAAGGATCATTTGCATTAATGTGTTTAAGAAATTAGTGGCATTAAAATGATTTTACGTTATCATGGCATTAACTTTAACAGCCCTAATCATAAAGTTAGGTTTTCACACAGAGATGAGCAGGCTGTCTAATTAATGCAAATGCAGAAGAAATACAATCACTCACATGCACCAACACATCAGTGCAGAGCTGTAAAGTAGGTGAACAGTGGCAGTGAGAGAGAGAGAGAGAGAGAGAGAGAGAGAGAGAGAGAGAGAGAGAGGGGTGAAGTAATATGTGTAACGTGTATCACAGGGTTCTTACAGTCCAGCCTAAAGGTAGTAAAAAACACAATAACTTAGAAGACCAATGCACTTTGTTTTTGTTGTGGTTGATTATCAGTGTCAAAGCACAGATGAAAAACACAAGGACAACCCTCACAGGACACTGTCAGTATTCGAGTAAAACGATTGTTAAACAGCGGTAGATAACGGTGCTCAATTATTTAGTTTTTGACAGATGGCGACTAAGAATGTGTGAGGAATGACAACGATGCAGCTCGATAAAAAGACAACGGATGATTGGCAGCGTGGAGTAGTGAGGCTAATGTTTTTCAATGTTTAATTAACTGCATCTCAAGACAGTCTCACAAAGCGGTGGTCATTAAAGTGTATTACTGAATTGTAAAGTACAGATGGGCAGGAAGGATAAGAGCAGAATGGTATTTATGATTCAATTAAACGTTCATGCTCCGTCGTCTTTGTAAAAGTAGCAGGACATTTCCAAAGAGCTCTGGCAGTTTATGTGCTTAGATGGATATGTTTGCCCCCAGAGAAACTGTAAAATTTATATTTGATGAGAGTTGTCACAAAGTCCATGGCAGTAAATCTTTCATTAGCTGACACCTTTGTTCAGGGCAAACAGTGATAATGACTGACATGGTATTATTTAGTATCTAGTTTACATCACTTTCACTGAGAAATTACTTCACATCATTCTCACCACTTTTCTTATACAGTATTTGATTCATTATATTATTTCTAATTAATTTATTCATTATATTATGTAGTCGGAGAGCCACAGTTTCATTTGTTCAAATGACACCAGTAATGTTCATAAAAATAGCCCTGGATTTGGATGTGATCGAATAGATAGAATAGAAGATATGATCAGTCATTTAAAACGTCAAATAATGACTTAGTGGGTCTTTAATCCCACATTTTTTGAGCAGAGATAAAATCTGCAGGGCATGTTTGTACAGTAAGCTTCTCTTGCCGCCCAAATGTAATAAAAGAGCACCATCATGTGGATCAGAGCAGTAATGACAATACTATAATTAATTATTTTCTGTATTTCTGTATTCATTTCTTCATTCTGTTTTTTTGGCACAGTCTCTCCAGCATTTTGGTGCTTTTGTTGTTGTGAATAAGTCCATTTATCTGCAGCTGCTTGCCATAAAACACAACCAGAGTTAGAGCCATTATATCCAACAAAGCATATCATTGTCTATAACTCAGTACAGCTTCTTATTATGCTGAAAGTAATTTTACATTTATTTGCATTATGTACTGGATGCTCATGGTAGCAGCAGATTTATCATTAGTTAGCATTTGAAACAATCACACCAGCTGCACAGCCGGACACAGAAACAAGTCCACATTTTTTTTTTTTTTTGTAAGGACATGTGCAGTTTTATTCAGTGAACAACCCTCAGAAGAGGGAAAACAGACAGCTTCCTCTGTCTTGATGCTGACTATGCTGGGTGCATGTCACAGAACAGCCATGTGTGCACTACTTGGGTGTGACATATCTGCTGAAGATGTTTTTTTTGTTCATTTACTGCTGCAGTGAGAGAATATGAAGAGGAAAGAGAGCATCTGTCCCTAAAATTATGGATAGTGCCAGTGAGCACAGAAGTGAGTGTGTGAGCTGTGAACCATGTCCGCCTCTCATGTTGGCACTCATGCACCATTTCCTGTGACCTAGCTTTACATGAGGTAATCTAAACTTCAGAGTGTATTATGTGTTAAAATTATGTGTGTAGATTTATGCCATATTTATTGTGCTGGAGACCATCCTCAGTCCACCAAGGTTGCTAAGTTTAGCAGGTTGTTAGCTGTGTATCTGCCTGGCATAATGATAGCGATTGTATGACAGCTGTTAGCTGTTTTTCTGTAGGTTAACTTCAGTTAGTTTCCGACAGACCGTATGTGTGGCAACGGTGAGTGTGTGTGTGTTGGTGGTGTTATAGCTGTGAACGTAGCTGCAGCAGACAGTGTGTGTACAGTTTGTCAGTACATAAATGCTACGAGGCTACAAGCTACAACTCTTCAGCTGGAAGTCCAGAGCCAACGTCCCGTCTCTGCGCCATCAGACTCTTAAGGTGGACTGGCTTTTCTCTTCAAAGTGACGACCCACTCCTCTGGATTTTTCTCAGCTTTAATTATTTATTATTACTTATTTTAAATGTTTAACCGATAGCACTAATCAGTTAAATACTTAATGTTGGTTATTAGTTAAATGGTTAATTATTAACATAACTAGTGCTGACTTGACTATGACTTGCCCCAAAACTGCATGTGATTATCATATAGTGGTCATGTCTGTAAAGGGGAGAGGTCAGAGGTCAAGGGACCCCTTTGAAAATGGCCTAGATGAGTATAAGTTTAGAGCTTTATTTAGCCTACATTGCCTCCTAGTTTCATATGATGTCAGTATCTTCACTGTAGCTCTAAAACTGAGCCTGCTGCAACCTCCGAAGATTGAAAAGCGACGAGCGAGAGGTTAAAGGCTAAGGACCTTGTCATTGCCGGGTAGGATCTTCACATCACTTCACTTCACCTGCTTCGAGTGTCTCAGTACAGTCCGAGCAGAGAGTGGTGGTCAACAGCCACCAGTCTGTCCGATCTGCCAAAATTCAATGCCAGCAATGATGGGACCACTTCCGCCAATTCGATGTAATGCTTTGCTGTGATGCTTCGCTGTGATGAAAGCGAGTCAGAGTTCGCTTTCTATGCTGTCAAAGTTCTGCCACCTACTGTTTGCTGCTGCCTTCGGTCAGATGATGATGATGACAATACCTCATTGATGTCCGGTGCATCAGAGGCACGTGGAAGTTTGCCACATCATTTCACCAGAATGTCGTGCTTGTGATGCTCCCAGCAGTGGGTGTTCGGCTACAGCTAACATCCTGCCAATAGCAACTGAAGAATAAGTTGACAAGATATGTCAACTGGAAACGCAGCAAAACTCAATAATCTGAGTCTGCAGCTGCGGGTGGTGTGATGCCTCTTTTGTATCAGTCCATGGCAGAGTGTGCATCATGCAAGTTTATAGTCAAACACAATGCAGGTGTACTGGAGGGAGAGTGGACAAAATAACATAAAGAATAAGGGCTGAAAACAAAAGCTTTCCAAAATCCTAAGTTTGCTTTTATACAAGTCTGATATGTGTACTGCAGGAGTTATTAACATTTTACGGCTTATCAGAATATTTAAAGTACTAAAACCATCAAAATAGATGATATACTGTACAGTTGATGGCAAATGCGTTTAAACTTCCCTGTCTTCATATGAAGAAATATCAAGAGCCTCTGGTGCAGTGGGACGTATCGCTGCAGTGAACTCTGCTTTAACCTACTTCTCTTTGCTCCAAAACTTCCCACCAAGTTTTAGATTTTGAGATTAGGGAGCAGCATCCTGGTGTACGTCAAACCACTGCTGAGTTTGCATAGCTGTTTCTATGAGGGCTTTATCATCTCTGAATAAGGGAACAGAGGCTGTACCATACGGTGAACTGAAGTCTTTGGTTATTAGATGACCATTCAGAGTAATCAGTGATTCTCATTAGTCTCCATCACTGTGTAGGACACAATCACATCCTCTTGTGATAGCTGGGGCAGCCCTACAGGGATTATACTGTATGTAAATTCAGATCAAATGTTTGTTACAACTTCAGAACAAAACTAAACCAAGAGGACATGGCAGAAACTGACATAACATAACACAATTAAGAGGGTCATCTTTTTCACACATTGCATGTAATTATATATATATATATATATATATATATATATATATATATATATATATATATATAGTAGGCTATGCAGTAATGTTATTGCACAGTGTTACATTCTATGTACAGTAATTTATATGATGAAGACTAAGACAAGACTACGAATCCACACCTATGCTAGCAGCTCTGTGAGGCTGACCTGAAGCTATTTTATATTTATTTATTTTAATCAGAATCATAAACAGGAATAATTTATTGATCCTCAGGGGGAAATTGGAGCATGCCAAAAATAGAATGAAAAAAATAGAAATAAAGCATTATGTAACATGTAAATGGTGACATAATGACACATTATTGCACATAATGTTACAGTATGAACAACATAGATGTAAAAAATGTCAGTAATAAAAATAAAAATAAGAAATGAGAATATAATAAATATGTACAAATATTTGCATCAAGATGCACAATATACAGTATAACATATTGTATAACCACAGCGCAAAAAACTCAAAATGCTGAGATAGAAGAAGAAGAAGATATTCCTTTATTAGTCCCACAGTGGGGAAATTCAGTTTTACACTCTGTTGTTCACACAGCACATATACATGTGTCAATGGAGAGATGTCAGAGTGAGGGGGCTGCTCCTGACAAGCGCCCAGAGCAGTTGGGGGGTCGGTGCCTTGCTTAGGGGCACCTCGGCAGTGCCCAAGAGGTAAACTGGCACCTCTCCAGCAACCAGTTGGTCTTGGTCCATGGGGGACTTGAACCGGCGTTCTCCGCATCCTAACCCAAGTCCTTACGGACTGAGCTACTGCCGCCCGCGAAAAAGGCACTGCTGAGATTCGAACTCAGGATCTCCTGTTTACTAGACAGGCGCTTTAACCAACTAAGCCACAGCACCCTACCTGATCCACAATATACAGTATAACATATTGTATAACCACAGCGCAAAAAACTCAAAATGCTGAGATAACGGTTCTATTAAGAGCGACGTTGACTCTAGTAACCCATTTAGTATTTAATTCAATGCTAATTGCTTGGCTGCTTATCATATTGATACTCATCTACTGCTGCACACTCGAAAGTGAAATACTTAAATTGCATATCACGTTCAGAACATTTCTGCTTCTCCCTCAACACCAACCGAATCATGTAGTTTAAGAAAAATGCACCTCAGACACATCACAAAGTACTGGCTCGTGATCCATGAGCTGAACAGAGATTTAACAAAGTCGAGTGTTTTGATGAAGGGGGCAGCTGGACTGCTGACTTCTTCTTTTCTGTCTACTTAGTTGAAACAAGGCTTTTGTAATGCCTCATCACTCTTAAAGAGCACGGCTGAAGTAAAGCTCACACACCACCATCAGTATCTGACGCCAGCTGAATTACATGACAGCAGCTTCGGGCGACTTGTTCTAAGTATTTCTCTCGCAAAATCAGCAAATGGGCCTGCGACTGCGCCAGAGAACCATGGTGGGGACCTGCCTCCCTTCAGAATGGCTCAGTTATGTGGGACCCTGGAGGGCCAAGCCCAGATTTACTTGGACCTGTCACAGCCACACAGCGGCAGGTTGTCAGGCTGGCCAGAGCTATGCTGTCCTACGTGTCCTCTACATCTCTTTAATAGGGAATTCAAGCTTCTTCCCTCTGGCACAACACAGAGTGGAACAGAATCAGAAACTACTTTCTTATGCTATGAATATGCTTAGCTCTGTTTAATGTCTTTCATGCAAAATAATCAAGATTCTGTTGTCAGCAATGTTTATTTATAGGTAGCTCAAGCAATGGATGATGATAGGTGTGTCTCGTTTATGTGTCACATGTATGAACCATATAGGTGCAAGGAGAATTTGTCCATTTGAGGCAAGTTGAATTAAATGCAAATGGTGGAATTATTGTATAGATGTTTATGTTTTCCATCTCATTCATTCAGCTCAACATGCACTGTCTAGGCACAATGGTGTAGTCAAGCATTCTGGAAACATGCAGCCACGCTCTCATTCATGTCCTTCCTACGAAAATATCGACTTTTTGCCGTCAGTTGTTCCCTGATTTGTTGTCTTGGAGTCCAGTTGGAGTGACCTACAGAAGACTAGCTTAATCAGGTTCATATTTATCACGTGTAGACTGCATTATAATGAGCTTTTATTACAGATACATGGATGTGTGTCAACGTTAAATGCTTCATAAAAGCAGTGGTAAAATTTACTGTACTAATTTAATGACAGTGATACAAATAGTAATAAAGTTAATTTATACAGTCCCTTTCAAAACTGCTTTATAAAGGGAAAAAATTTAAAAAAATGTAAAAATATTACAATTATATACAATTAGACAGTTAACAGGGCAGAGAATGGATGAATAGGTGGGAACCGTGGACAGTCTGTCACAACACTTACAGACCAACAGTCTCATGTCAGTTTGTGAAATAGTCACCAAATTTGATTTGTGTATATAGACACAAATTTCCCCTTTTTTCTGTGATGCTCAGCACAACTTTCAACAATATGGTTTTTATGTCCAGCAACATGTGACGCACATGTCAATTTCCGTTCCAGTCTTTTCAATATAAAATTACTTAGGTTTAGGAAAAGCTCACGGTTTGGGTTAAAATAACACAGGTAAGCTTTCGAAAATCCTCAAAGTTTGCTTAGATACAAGTTTGAACTGTGTAGTTCAGGAGTTATTAACATTTTATGGCTTATCGGAATATTTAAAGTCCTAAAATCCTGAAAATAGATGATACACTGTACAGTTGATGGCATATGGCAAGTGTTGTACCTGAAGTACAGACGTTACATGCCAAATAACTCAGCATTGACTTCTGGTTTCACATGGGACACAAACACCACATCTCCTGGGTGAAAGTCCTGCGTTTTTTGACCACCCATCCAACTTGACCTCCTCTGTATGTGGAGTTTGCTGCTGCCTAAGTGCTGACCATCACAAAAAAAAAAAAAAAAAAGTTAAATTCTTGTGTACGTTATGTACACAAATCAATACATAAAATTTCGTGAATGTTTCATTAATTGCTGTGTGACTGGACTGTATTGACAGACATAACTCTGTATTCAAAATTTTAACAAATAAAACGTTTTAACAGCAAAACCTGCTTTATATATCAAATTTCTCATTAACATGAATGGGCTCTTTCATAGTAATATTGATGTATTAAATTCCAAGCAGCGTTCCCGTGTTGTCACCGGTCCAGGTGGCTCGTTCATCATATTTTATGGGCTTACTATTAATTTATGCAACACCTTAATCTACAAAGTAACTAGTACCTAGATCATAATGGATGGATTTGATGGATATGAGGGAGTGGGCTTCCCACACAGAGCATACTTTTAATGCTAATTAGCATATTATGATCATTTCATGATGAACAGATTATGAAAATATTGTGCTGAAGCTTATTGTAAAACACTGATGCAGATTGTTGTTTTTATGCACGAAATAACAAATAGCTAAAGGTGACACGCCTCTGATTAGGCTCTAAGGGAGACAGAATTAACCTACTTGAAAATAAAAGTACTGGCCTACGGGAGGGAAGTGAATAATAAAGGCTACAGTTAGAAATAACTATGTGTGCAGCACTTATCTGAGCAGTTGATTTATCTGTAGTGGCACCGTCTCAGGCCGGCACAAACTGACAATGGCTTTCACTCAATCGAATATTTAATTCCCATTTTCAAAATGTGTGCATGTCTGTAAAGGGGAGACTGGTGGGTACCCAGAGAACCCATTTACATTCACACATCTGGAGTTTGGAGCTTAAGCGACTCCTTTTGAATATGGCCATGCACGTGGTTCCTTCCTCAAATATTAGCATGGGTTTGAAGCGTTATTTAACCTCCTTGATGAGCTAGTGTGATCAATGGAGTCCTTAGGCTTTCTAGTTTCATATGATACCAGTAACTTCAGTTTAAAACTGAGCCTGCTACAACTTGCAGAAGATCAATTGTGTTAAAGAAATTAATGGTTTTAAAATTAATTTGCATAAACGTTATTATAACGTTAACTTTGACAGCCGTAGTTTTTACACAAGGAAACTTAATATATTCTTTCATTTGCTGAATTTACAGCAGTAAAAGTTGTACGTAAGTGTAGTTTTTGGCAGCATTTCATCTCGGGACAAATATACATAGAGCATGTTGCATACAACATAAGTGTGTTTGTGGAAGGTTAGCTGATTAACATTCACACATTAGCTCTACTGTTTAGCTACCATTAGCTGCTAGACGTTTAGCACCTATAAACCCAATGACATATTAGGAGGCTTTCACATCAGGCACCTAGGCCTGGATCAGAGTACACACAAGTCCAGTTTGTTTCATTGGTGTGAATAGTGTGTACCGTACCTGGATTCGGTTTGTCAATCCGAGCCACTTGAAAGGTATTGACTGTGACTTGCATCAGGTGTGTAGTAGTCTGAAGTGGACTGCTATTTAATGTGAGTAGCAGCGAGCTAGTAGAGTTGCAAAGGCATTTCTCAACTGCTGTTGCTGTTGCTCAACAATGGGAGCCATCATGCGAAGGATGGGTTTGCGATTGTTGCACTTTTCTACAGTGCAGTAACAACAGAAATGTTCTGTAGTGATGACGCAAGTGTACTCGGAACAACTACCAATGTGAAAGCAGAGCGGCGGGTGTGGAGGGGTGGAGGGAGTGGTAATGTACTCGGGGACGGTATAAATGAATCATACCTAATATGAAGACGCCCTTTGACCACAAGCCATATTCAAACACAGCTGACGTTGTAGAAGCACTTGTTCAGAAGTGAACCGTCTTGGTCCCCGTGGCATTTCTTTGAAGGAAGCTCCCCGTGGACATGCTCACTGCTCCCCCTGCGCTCTCATCAACAACAGAATCTGACAAAAACAATCACAAGTTAAAGTCACTTGGTTCTGCTGTTATAACTGCTGAATCCCATCGCCTGAGTCTTTATCTTCTCGAGCTGTGCAGCTGCAGTTTCTCAGTCTTTATCATTTTGTCGAGCAGTGCACCTGCAGGCTCAGAGATGCACAGATAAACCGGCATGGCTACGTCCTCCCGGCTCAAGCTGTGGATGGCTGACTGGAGGTCTGAGCTCCACCTGCAGCCATTCATGTGAATCACCTTTTAATTGTCTGCTCCTCCTGTAGTCCAGACAGCAGCAGATCACTTATCAGTTTTTAACCCCTCTTACGCCTCTTCACTCTTCTCACACCTCACTAAGCATAAATGCATTTCTAAACCTAGTCCTAGTAAGTTATGTTGTTGGTTTTCTTTACTGGACAGTAAGATTTTTTTTGAGATTTTGCAGCTAATGATACTTTTAAAAATACAGATATGACCAGCTGCCAGATTCCATATGTTAACAATTACCTGTATAACCTTATTTGAGTGTACCTTTCATTTAAAACTTTCATTTCCAAGTTGGATATCCCATAACGTGGCTTTCCACAGCGTGTCCGCATAATGTGGAAACTTGTCGAAATGTGCCATCTTGTTTAATAGTAAAATGTATAATATTGCTCCACAAAGTTCAGTAAATCCACTTACTAGCATAAGATGTCATCCAGTTTTGATTTCCAGTAATAAATATAAACATATATTTGACTCCGCGACCCTACCCTGGATAAGCGGTTCACGATGATTAATGATGATAATGATGATGATGATGATGATATATTTGTCCACTCCCATGTTGACAAGAGTATTAACATTTTGAACAGTTAAAACATGTGGCATTAATTAGGGATTAATCGCAATTAACTATGGACAATCATGTGCTCAATCATGATTAAATATTTCAATTGATTTACAGCCCTAGTTTTTAACAGATGGGAAAGGGGATCTGCTTTAGTGTTATTAGTATTACAAGTATTAACTACTTGATGTTGAGGTCTAGAGAAAAGATCAACCTTTCTAGAAATTTCACTCTTCACTTCAGACATGTTTGCTTTGTGTAACAAAGTGTGTGTCCCAACATAGTGTATCTGACACACCAACAGCAGTATGCTGTTAATACAGTCGTCCCTGCAGCGTTTTGTTTATTCAGGTCATGCAGCAGCTGGGTAACAGAGGCAGTTCTGTGAGAGATGCCTCAGTACCTACAGTATTTCAGAGGGTTCAGCAGTTTGAGAATGAAAACGAACAAGCAACAGCAACAATATCAGTCAAATGCACACCATGATGCATTTTGGGACACATTCTATTTAAAAAAAGGCTTTTGTTTTGTTCACCCTGGTTGTAGCTTTACTGCATCTTGCAGTTTTATTTTACTTCAATGAAATACGGTTCCAAAGTGCAATGTACGGAGCCACCTGAAGATGGAAGCAAAAATCCACCAGTGAGTTTAAGCAGACTGCCTCTGAGTTCTGAGCATTGTTAATCCTCTCACCTCAGACAATTCAGTTTGTATTTGTGGAGTACTTGACTGTTTCCTGCCCTCTAGAGTAGTGTATTAAGGACACCCAACCATGTGATGGCACAACGGTGTGAAGTTTTGGCTCATAGTCCCATCAAGAGGGACACCTCTTTTCAGTGCAAAGTAGTTACTCAAATAAATATTATATGCGTTCACAAATTCAGTCTCTCCCAGTTCTCCGTCTATGGAACGATTCCAATTTGTATTTTGTCGCATGACCGATGAGAATCTTGGCGTCTGTCTGCTTTTTTACATTTTGAAATTGGAACTGCAAGTTAATGTTATAATATGGAAATTGAAAAGCTGGTATCCACAGGAAATACACGGATTAAGCAAAATCAGGTTACATATTTTGATGGCTGCAATACATATTTTAATGAGTTTTTAAGGTAAACAGTCACAAAGAATGCATGATATAGTTTTTGTAAACTCTTTGCCTTAACATTGCTGTTACCTTTATATGCTCTACATACTATTATACAAACTCTTACACATCTGTGTATAGATATATACACACTTACTATTTCTCACTATACATACATTCCTATCTTCACCATATATATTTTCATATATATTGCACTTCTCATTATTACATACTACATTCCTGTTTACATCTCTGTGTACACATATTACTTCTCATCTCATACATATGTACCACATCCTGTTTACATTCAGTTTTTCCTTCTGAAATACTGTCATCATCTAAATTACATATAATATATTAATATATGCTTATCTTCATTTTTATTTTAACTGCACTATTTTGTGCCTTACATTATCATTTTGCTTCTATATTTACTTGTGTGATTTCCCTTTTCATATATACTTATATTGTGAGCCTGGTTAAAGGAAACTGAGACCAAAGATATTCATGGCCAAGCCGACACCAGTGAGAGCAAGAGCGGGTAACAGGGTGGAAATCAGTCTCAGAAATGATCCTTTAATGGTACAAAACCAATCGAAACACGTACCACATGAAAATGTTCGAACATGAAACCTGGGGGTAACCACACGGCAAAGCTGCTGACGTTACAGAAACTAGAAATCTATGTTTATAGATCTGCAAATAAATAGACTGCCTGGAGCTACGGCACATACAGCACAATAACTATCAAGTTACTGTATGTCATAGCAAGGCCATCAAGGCCAGAAGACATGGGATAAGAGGGTATTGGGAAACTGAACAATTTATACCAACCACATGCAACCACATTATACTGTATTTGTTAAACATTCACTGTTTACCATCTTGTTGGCCTTCACATTGTTGAAGTACATCTACTGTATGTTGCTGACCCATGAGAGTTTAATGCAAATGTGTTTGTGCTTGTCTTACATAGGATGCATCTGACCTTCAACATACTGTATGTTAGTTGTAAGTGAATGGAACTCAGTACTCTTGATAAAGTTTGGATCTATATTGTTCATCTCTGTCTCCTATTCCTCCTACGCTTCTGAAGACACTTCCACATGCAGACTGGATATGCTGTCTATAATTATATGTCCTTTACCCTGTCATTTCCAGTAAAAATGATCCTTCTTTAATAACAAAAATATTTGTCACATCTGCATTAAGTTTTGGGCACACCACTTCCACTCCTAAAAAATGAGATGCATGTAATGTTGCTGATGCAGGAGTTTGAGTTTATTCTGCTGAGTTGCTCTTAGTAAGATTATCAACTAAAGCTCTAAAATGTAAAGTATAATCAGCACCGAATTATACTTGATTATACATAATTAACTTAATTAATAATAGTCTTCTTATAACAGTCACATGGGTGAAGAATTTGCATGAACTGTGAGCTGTTTAGCAGTTTTTGCCTTCACTCAGAGGATGCAGGGTAAGTAGCTCACTGGCTAACAACCGCGCAGAATCACAATAAACTGAGGCTCAATCCTGCACAAATGCTCGTCTCCAGCGGCAGCATCGCCATGGTTTAAGGCCAAGGCTCTGCTCCGGGGGTCTTGCTGGAACATTACAATGCATTGGAGTGAACAAAGCTCAGCTACAATGGCTGAGGTTGTCCTCACTGGCTTGTGCAGGGTTTTAAAAGGGCCTGTACTGTGTTATTACAGTCATATAAATCCATATAGCCGCTTTAGCACTACACATCGATGTCCTGCTGATGTCTTGCTAAAAGTGGGTGTCCTCCTGGTGCTTTACTACAGCTCCATGTGGGTGTCCTGCCAGTTTACTGGCTTTGAATGTGGGTGTCCTGGCATTTTTCCTCAGAATGTGGGTGTCCTGCTACTGCCTTTGGTTGTTCTACCATTGTAGCCCACCAGGTCAGATGGCCATGTTGAGCTTATTAGCACTGATGCGGTGGGACTGTTGATCACATTTGCCCTGGTTTCAATTTCAAGCTTGAGTGCAATTGTCACCATTATTTGCATTTTTGGAATAAGCTGTAATTGTGAAATAATTCAACCTCCTGAAGTCATATTTTTCATTTCAGCAACGAGTGAAATGTAATATTAAGTAGTTAAACCACATTATGAATTAAGTGTTATTCCAACACTTAAAATTTAAGTAGGCACATGCAGGTACATTTTTTTGGCATCATTGGGCAAAAAATCCATAATAGCCTTTCAGCATATTGTAATTCGTGTTCTGAGAGAAAACTTTTGCACCTCCTCATGGCTGTTTTCAGGATTTAGAAAACGTAGCCTGGGACAGAAAACTTTGGCCAATCACAGAGAGAGACAGAGAGAGAGAGAGAGAGAGAGAGAGAGAGCCACTCCTTGGCTGCTGGGTCACAAACTTTGTCGTTTTACAGTTAAACAGTAACTACAAGATGATTCTGACAATATTTGTAGAGAGAAATAGACATTACAGCAACATAATATTGATTCATATTTGATCAGCTCTGCTTAGTTTGACCGTTTGGTCAAAGTTTGTGAGTGACAGCCGGCTCTCATAGACGGCAGTGAGACAGCAGACCTCGGGTCAGATCTGACTGGTTGTTTTCCTCCAATCTCATGAAATCTATATTGCCTAGCTCTAGATAAAATAAGTGTGTTTGTTACATGAAATAACTATGCTTGTCACACAACTGGCATTACTAAAGTCGGGAGGCTACGTAACAAACTTCTGGTGACTTGGTTTCACCAGGGACACGAGCAGCAGCCTCCTGGGTGAAGATCCTGTGTTTGTTTGAAATGTCTATCCTCCCCTCCCAAAGCCCCTACGCGTCCTTCTCTCTGTTTAAACCACATCAGTTGCTCTGACCGTCTAATAATGAAGCGAATGGGTTTGCTTTGGAGTTAGTGTCATATAGATGAGAAAGGGTGCCTCGGTGCGTCAGGATCGGACACCAAGGAGCATCGACCGAGCTGTGGGGCCTCATGTGTTGATGCTGTGTTGCCTGTTCATCAGTACTGACTAACAGCTGCTATGTGTTTGCTGACATTGAGGTTGTTTTCCAGTATCTCTGTTCATTTGTTCTGAATGTATGTTGACAAACTAAACATTCCAGACATGATGTTCAGAGTGTATTTCAGCACTGGTTCTGAGAAAGCACATTTCCATTCTCCTGCACCGACAGAATGAACCAACTGACATGGAACTGCCTTAAGCTTTAGCTTTGCTGCCAGACTTCTCTCTTTTTTGTTTTCTCTCTCCTTTTTCTGCACAAAATGTTGAATGGCACAGTAGATGTTGAAATGGAAATTTATGCAAGGGAATGCTGGATTTTTTCCTTCGCTCTCCAAGTGCAAACCCTCTGTAAACATACATAATAGACTATGGAGATTTCAGTACTTGCTAACTTATCTTCTTGAGCTTAATATTTGTGCAGGGGAAAAGCAGAAGAGGAACGAGGAGCATCTTTGCAGAAAGCAAACAGTCGTCAGTAAAAGCAGCAATGTTGCTGACAGGCCATTATTTTAGCTAGCTCGGAATCAGGATATCTTGATTTACTCAGGAAACTGTCAGAGAATATCACTGTCCGTGGATATGTTTTTGCAGACAAGTGGACAAGTTGCCTGTTGGGACAGTTGTAGCCTGAAGGGAAAGACAAGGGTTTGTGACCAGAAGGCAAAAAAATAAGTTTCTGGACAAGGGAAATGTGGACTAAAACACTGATTGAGTCATACTGTGAATTCCCCAACCTAGTGTCCATGAATGGTTCTGTAAAAATCATAGATACACTTCATATCAGCTTTGTTTCATGCTTGCGGAAACACACTTTGGTTGGGAAAGGTTTGGTTAGGCTTAGGCAACAAAACTACATTAGTTAAGGTTAGAAAATCAGATCATGGTTTATGTTCAAATAATAACTTAACGATGTAACATAACAACCGTACCATAGAAACATAACAACAACGTAACAACAATATAACATAAAAATCATAACAATGCTAGAAAATCACTATAGTTAGCTTTAGGATGGAACTACATGGCTGGGTTTAACACTTCAGTGTCTGTACAGTGAAAATGACTCTGAACACAGCTGGTTGTAACGTGTGCTACGAGACATGAACAGCAGTCCGCCGTGTCTCTTTTCACTCTTACTGCGTCACGTGCACCGACCGAATGTAAATAACAGCCATTCAACGTATCCATGGTTTGCTGAAACATCCAACAGTATTTCTGGTGTCTGGGCTGGCGATCCCTCGAGAACCAATGTCTACAGCAGTGGTTCAGTGGTTAAGTTTTCTGTCATTCTCCTCTTTATAATATAATATAATTATAATATATTTTTACTTTGTATGTCCCTCCTTCGGTCTGTTTGAGAGAGAGGAGGGACGAGAAGGTGAACGGTAAGCTAATGTTTCTGTACATTTAATAATAATGCAACTTTATGCAATCCTTTTGATTCCCTTCACATGAGCATGTTGTCTCGTTTGTCTCTGAAACATCATCTGTTTTTCTTTTTGTCCCAGTCTAAAATCTACTACCTGAACACCACTGGATGTATACAGAGACATTTGTTTACTGCTCCACCGTCGAAAGTTACAACATTAACTGCGCATCAGATTTTCCTCTGATCACGTGCACCCACCTCGGGGTGCGCCCCACAGTTTGAGGTCCGCCAGTCTGCAGTAAGTAAACCCAGTTTGCCCGGTGCAGCTACTTCCTGGAAAATAATATTGGTTTTACTTGTCAGCCACATTAGTGAATGTGCTTTAAACGTTTTAAATATGAGGCAGGGTGTTGCTAAATAGGACTATCTTCTGTAAAATATGCTGAAAAACCTTTCATGCTTAAATAAAAGGTTTCAACAAAAACATCTAGACTCGCAGCCCTTTATGCTGGATTTTGCTGAAGAGTATACAGTATGGCTTCAAAGACTCGTTGGCCGTGCCCACTGTATTTTGACAGCTGGTAGGCAAGCTCTGCCTCTTCCTTACTTTTAGAAATTCTCACAAAGCTCTGCAAACACACACATTTATACCTCTATTCTTGTGAGGACCCTTACTGACATAACCCAAACTTAACTTTGCCAGTTAGGATATGTATTTATACAACACATTTCACATGCCGTTGCATTTCAAAATACTTTTTTAAATAGCATGATAAAAGACACAGACTTTATATTAACAAAGAAGCAGCAATTAAGATTTTAACACTGAATAAAATGAATCAGCAAATTACAGGCCTGTTATATCTTTGGGACTTATGCAAACCAGTGCTACAGTATCCACAATCAGATCATCTTCCACCTGAAGACTGATTGTGCTGCTTAAGTATAACTTTAATAAATTCTTCCGCACAGCGGGACTAAACTTTTTCTTCATAGCCAAAATGTTGAAAATTGCCTGCGTGAGATTTTTGTTGCATCACTCGGTGGATGTTTATGACTTTGACTTTGCTTACGGGCATTAACAAATGATTGGAGGAAGTGTAAAAAGAAAAAAATATGCACTTATAGTAATATTTCATGTATGCCTGACAGAGCTCCACAGCAGCCCTTTTTAAATTTTTTAAGGCAACACACTGAGCTAGAATACGGTGATTCAGAGTTGCTCAGCATCTGTAGAGATGTTGGACATATAAAGGAACCAGTAACTGGCACTGAGCAGTGGGATCTTTTCTGTTTGCAGAACTGCTTTAAGGACTGAAAACATACAATGCAAAGTCCCCAAATATTGGAAACAAACTATGGGCTCGCAAAAATGTGTTTGAAATCAACATTAAACAGTTCTTGGCTCCGAATGAATCAAAGCATCTCATTTAGGCGTGATCAAAATTCAAATGAAGCATTCATAAACAAAATATACAAATCAATTGATGTGACATCGAGGCTTAGCTATGGGGATTTATCCAAATGTAATCTTGCATAATATCAACAATTCATGCTGGTTTTATGGTAATTATTCTTCATTATGATAAGATGCTCAACAGGTTGGCTCCGAGCACCGAGACTACAAGTTTCTGGCTGATGTGCTACATGATTGAGACAGATTACAGAGGTCCGCTGAGAACGCTCTCCCAGTAACCAAGGCATGCTGCGGTCTAGCGGACTCATTACAACTGGTCACCATGGATTTTCATGCATGAACTTCTAATTAGACCAAATAAATGGGTGGGAATCTTTCAGTATAGAAAATGGGATGCTGCCGGGGTCCAATACTCTATTAAACCTGTAATAGGAATCATTTATCATGCCTATGGTGTATGACCTCCACCTTTTGTATGGACTGCTTAATATTCTGCCTGTATTACATGGCTTAGTGTCTCGCTTGGAACATCGTCTCAGTCCTCAACATTTTGTTCTTGAGCTGTTCTTACTTTCATGAGGTTAACCTCGAATTTCAAAGCGGTTCATGGGGCAAGTGAGGCCAAGGGTGAGGCCAGGGGATGGCATGATTTCGTTACTACGCATTTCCATTCGTCTATCCTTGTCCAGGTGTGCAAAATGAAAATACGAGAGCTACATGTCTTACTTTACAACGCTAGATTTCACCTTGTGTGAACAATGGGGGGATGCTGTACTTCTGGGACATTTTTTAAGGACTGTGATCTTGCTAGCAACGGTGTTGTTAAATTATTCTGAAATTAAACACTATTTTGTAGGGGTGGGGAGGACTATGAATACCCCAAACCGATATGAATTTCTCTGCCATACTATGTATACCATGGTAGCTATTTGTGGGTGTATAAGAAGAAGAAGAAGAAGAAGATCAACCTTTATTAGTCCCACAGTGGGGAAATTCAATTTACATTGTATAATTGTATTGTATAAGGGCCATTGTGGGCAAAGTTAGAAATAAATTAGCAATGCTTAATGGAAATACTGGCTTATAGTATTATTTCTACATCAGTGTGGTGAAGGTTCTTGATTTGTAGGTATTTAATTCACTTAATTAGATACAAATAGACATTTGTAATCTGGTTCTTTCATATGTAACTAGCTAATTTCCGTAATGCTTAGTATAATACAATATACTATATATATATAAATCTTGTTTTTGCAATATTAGTTAGCATCTTATTACCTCCACCTTAGCTCAACATTAACAAGAATTACAATTCAAGTGTAACTTTTTGATGCAACAACAAATTGCAGACAACTTAGACAGGGATTAAAATTCCAGTATATAATGTATATAGTATAGAAACAAAATTAGATTAGATCAGCCCCATTGTCACTGATATCCGATCCAGGTATTTGAGTCAGCATTGGCCCGATATCCGTATATCGGTGCATCGATGCTGTTTTAAATGCTGATTTCAGCAACTTTTTACTTTTTACTCAAAACTGATTTAAATGTAACTCAGTTCAAAAAAAGCATTAGTTCACTTGTTATTGGACACTCATTTATCTGGGAAGCAAAGGAAAAAACATTTAAGCTTAATAAAGAAAAAAGCAAATAGAAAATAAAATACACTATAATAATTTTCATTGCCATTGGTCACCTAGCCTTGCCTTCTGTTTGAAGTACTGAGCCTCAACACTAATTACACTTTAAACCTATTAGTGTCTTGCTTTGACTGACTTTGCTGCTACTTTATTGTTAACCCCTTGAGTGTTTGCTTGCGGCTGCCCACTCTTTCCGCTGAATGTTTTGCTTTATCTCCACCTATCAGACTGCAGGTAGTAAACAGGCAGAATGAAATGAATGGAGAGGCTTATTGTCGGAGGAACAACCGGCACCAAACAATGGCAAGAATGCCTCACACCAATAGCTGAAGCTGCACGGGCGCTGACATCATATCACTCCCACATCTCCCTCTCTTGATTTCAGCCCCACCCGCTCCTTTCCATTAGCAAGTCGGTCCATGTCCCTGTGTTATTTAAAGCCAGAGATCCTCCCTCTCGCCGAGCCACTGTGTTGCATCTGTCTGCCTCGCCGCTTGTGTGTCTGAGTGTGTGTGTGTGTGAGTGTGTGTGTGTGGAAGAGTGCGCTAAAAAGAGCAGGCAGCCAGTGGGAGAGCTAGAGAGTCGGGGAGAGAGACACGGGGGAAGCATCTGAGAAGGGAGAAGGAACGGGAGTGTGAGACAGCTATGAAATTCATCCAAGCTATTTGCTTACTGCTTCTCTGTCCAGCTTTGAGCCTCAACACCAGGTAAGGGATGAGTAAGAGGAGAGGATGCCTTTGTTTTTGTCAGTTTCACCCAGCTACAGACTCTGGAACAAAGGGGTGCATAGGTCCAAAGCGTGCAATCTTAGATTACCAATCTGAAGGTCTGTTCACTCCTGTCAAATGCTGAAGCCTTAATTCGTCCGGGGCAGAGACTCTCTGTGTGCTAACCATGTTGGAGACTTGAAAGGAGGGAGGAAGAGCTTTTCTGCTGAACTAGGCTATTATCTCTGTCAGTTCTGGGCAGGCTGAGAGACAGTTGTCCTTTTGTGGTGCTAATTCACTGAACGCGATGCCTCCTGAATAGTGGTGACATTGCTTTTTGGGACTTTTGGTGCCTGCTGGTCTGTGAGGGATCAAGTTGAAGTCAGGGGGAACTGAGAGAAAGGACAAGGCTACTTGTGTTGCAGTGTCTTGAAAAAGAGCAGGTGTGTGTGTGCGACGTAAGGCTTCAGAGGGAGCTGAAGGGAGAGTGATGGGCGAAAAGAATGGATAAGAGGGAATGTGGAGAGGGGGAGTTTTGATGATTAATTAAATCATTGATAAAATCATCTTTCTTCTCTGCCAGTGGCTGCCACCACTGCCTTAATGAGAGGCGTTAGAGGAAACCCAAGGCTTTGACTGTATACCATGGAGACATTACACGCAGGAAGGCATGCATTATAAAACTTGCCTTTCTTCCTCCTCAGTGGCCAAAAACAGTTTGACACTGTCGTCATCTTTTCTTGGTGAATTAGTTGAATGCAGTTGCTGAGGAATATGTGCACTTGGCATCAAACTCTATTGTTGATGTTAACAAATTTTTAACGACATTTATACAAGGGTATTTTATTCAAGGGTATTGCCTACATCTTACATCTTCGTCAATACCAGAAAGGTGCACTGATGTTGTATGAGTCATATAACTAGGGGCTGTATTGATGTATTAACCTTTAGCAGTCAGTAGTCAGCAAATTAAGCACTAACACACCCTTTTACTCACCTACAATTTTAATGCTCACAAACGCAAATTCATAAATAACCATCAGGCAGCAGCTTTGGAAACAGCCTGTTTTATAACTGTCTTTTTTATTGTGCATACAGATAGACTTGTTAAGCTATTTTAAAAGGAAAAAAATGCACTTGTATAAGTTTGATTTATTAAAACACAATTTATGTTTCAATGTTTATTTTTACATAGCGTGTACCATCACCAGCCTTCGAGGTGATCTTTTGGGTGCTAATTGGAGAGGGAGGCATTACGGTGGTAATTTGGCAGGTCAGCTGCCTCTTGAGGGGGAATGTCATGAAACATAATTAGCAGAACACATAGAAATAATCAGCGTCATATTAGTTTGCTTCTAAACTCAACTTGGAAGGCTGCGTTTTGTTAAAGGCAGATGGGGTTTTCCAGGCAAAATGTGAAACCTCAAATGTAAACCAAAATAGGAAAATAAAACTAAACATACGTCGAGCCCTGAACAGATCTGCAAAGGCACATCTGTCTGATTGGCCTATACAGGAACCAATGACCAGCTAAAGGAATGCTGTCATTGGGAAAACATTTACAACAATTTTGGGGAATTTAAATAATAACTCTGATTACAAACTAGAGGTACAAGAAATATTACACGCCGGCTCTTTTTACATCACTTCATCTCTTCATTGGACTCTGTTGTCATTTTGATGCTGCAGTTTGGGGTGTTTGGAGTATTAAATAGCAATATGTTGAAAGGTTTGACAAACAAATCTTAACTCAAAGTCTCGTACTAGCTGTCTACGGAGCGTCTTCCCCAGTGAACAGGGTTTTCTCAGTTTACATCGTGTGACCTTGGTAAAGAAAAAATTGAAACTGGGATGTGTTTGTTTTACTGTTTTATAAGATTAACCTTGAACTTCCATGCTCATACTGAAAGGTATTTTCATTTTATATCTGTGCATTGTTTCCTTTTACCATTAGTGAGACAGTGGTCACATGTTGATCTGGCTGTTCTGTTTGCACAAGTCGTGTGTCTATATGAGACGTAAAGCTGCAAAGCGGCTTAATGGGAAAGTTGATTGGCTGGTAGCATTTGTGTTTGTGACAAGGTTTTACTCAAGACTGAGTCTTTAGATGCTCATGTTTTTACAGTTTAATTAGGGATGCACCTACCTATCTGATACTGATAGGTACTGATAGATATCTGGCCGATACTGACTCAGATAGCTATGAGCAGCTCATTCGCACAAACCGACGTCTAAATGTCATTTAGCGTGCAATAAATACGCCTTTCTTGCCTTTCTTGAGATTCCACGTCATTTGTACGCCATGTATCTCGTACTGTAATATAAATGCATCCACATGTACAGTAAATGCTACTGACCAAGAAAAACTGGGTAATTAACCAGGACACTCACATTTGAGACTGTTTTTGATCAGTGTTTTGTATTATAAGTTGTTATATTATATTATATTATATTGTTATGTTGCATTGTTTCTGTATGTTTTACTGTGGACGTTTGGGTTGGTGAATAAATGACACACGAAAAGGTTAAAATGCGTACTCATGACACACATGTTCATGTAACGTCGTGCTATTTATACACCTTCCCATGAGCCTGGGTTGCAGTGACGATGGGATCGATCTATTCAACTCAGTTCTATGGTTATATCTGATTACCCGGTAGACAGCATACAGTAGCTGAGAGAGTTGAGTACAAACATGTCAGCTCTTTGGAGGAATTTCACACTTGCGACGCCAACAAATTGTACGATTTATGTCTAAAATTAAATGTCTACAAGGCTTTTGTTAAGTTTGGAAAGCTTTTAAGTCAAGCCTGATGTTGCCTTACACATGAAATAATGATCCCAGTCACTTCCACACAGTGAGGCATACAGGTTATTAATCAAACACTGATACTGGATCGGTATCAGTCGATACCCAAAGCCTAGGCATCGTTGTCTCTATCGGGACTGAAAAAGTCTGGTGCATTCTTAATTTCAATGAAAAGGAGGACTGCAATAAGGCATCAGCTAAATGTGATTTTACTGTTTCTAATGATTTTTCATCACTATGTGCATCCATGGATGGATTCAATGAAAGGTCAAAGTAGTTGATCCATAACACTTTTCTGCTCCTTCATTGTTCCAGTCCTCCTAGAGTGGTTGATATGCATATTGACTCCCTGTCAAATACACCAAATTAGCTATACTTTCAATAGCATAAAAGCACATTTAATTAATTTAATAAATAAATCTAGTGTATCATCCTGCTGTGTTGTCTTTTGATGGAGCGCTGCCCTACAGTGGTCCTGCTGAACCAGCTGGCAGTGATGCAGTTAACATAACATAAAGCTCTTGAAAATGTTTTTTTTTTTTTTTTTCTCTCTCTTTAGTTGATTGGTTCCTCCAGCTCCTGTCATCTATTTGTTGTTATTCAGCAGGTCAAGGACCCACACAAGGCTTATCATTTGTGACATCCTCATTTTTTTTGTTGCAACATTGAAGAGAGCGACTGCAAGGTGTAGCCACTGCAAGAAAATGAATTGTGACTCGAGCCGTCTAGTCTATTGCTCTGCCTCGCTTAGCTTGATTCGCTATCATCACATCAGCAGTGCGTGAGAGAATCCATTTCATATGTTAACTGCAGCCTCCATTGTGTGACCTGATAGAGTTGCCTTAAGGAATGAGAATTAATGAAATAGGAACCATTTCAATTTTTATGCATGATAGCAACATTTGTTAAGCCTTTGGTCTACGCTTAATTCTGTTTTATAGCCTTCGAAATTCAAAAGTTGCCTCTACTGGCTTACTCAGTGGTATTATGAAGGCTAAAGCATGGAAATATATTACAAAAAAAAACATAGATTTTAAAAGAATTCACAATTTTGAAAATTATAGGATATATACTATATGTTTTATTATCTCTGTAAAATGAACTTTTTTACTCCTGGTCTCTGCTCATGTAAGAGCTTGATTAAGCTTGATTTGATTTGAATGAATTGAGGCCACATTACCGAGGTGCAGGGCAATGTGTCATTGCAGAAATCAATTGGTACTCAGCCGAACACAAGGCTGCATCGACACTCGTCCCATGAGCTACGAGCGTCCAGCTGCGGGTCAGGGTTAGGAGGCTGCTACGCTGAGGCTGCTCTTCTGCATTTGGCTTGTTGTTCTCTTCTCTATGCAGATCAAACATCTCCACCTTTTTACACTTTCAAATATTCCCTTTCAGAGCGTTTCTTCAAACATATACGACACATTTTCTTGACACTAGCTTTGATGTCTCTTACCTTAGCAGACTCTTCTTGGAAACGGTGATATCTGGTGGGATCTTCACAGCATCAAATATTTATGAGTGTTTTGGACGGCAATTAAAGGGACTACAGGGAGCCATGGATTTTACATAGAGTGTAGATGCAGCTGTATTGCTTTATCTTAATATCTGCCTGTGGGTATGTGCATTATTGTAAATTACATGGAGTCTCTCCTTCATGTTTGGGTCAGACATGAAAAGGAAGATAGTTTACAAGATGTAGCAGTTCTTCTCTGGAGACGGGATTATAATAAATACGATGTGATGTTGTTGACCTTGACATTTTCCTTGTATGATAATCATTTGTAATACCAGTCTGCGCCCTTATATCCTTTCCTAAATATCATTAAAACAATCAAATCAATCAGCCAAATGTAGGAAGTGACTTAAGAACAAATTCCTCTTCTATTTGTTCATAACCATGATTTGTTCTTTTATTGTTAGCAACCACTGATTTATGAGACTCAACTACAGGATCTGCAATTAGCACTCGCCACCCGCCAAATGCGACTAAATTGTTGGCAGTGGCGGATAAAATCATCAGTGGAGAGGGAAAATGCCACAGATGGGAAGAGAATCGGTTGTAGTTGTCCAATTTATCCAATTTCTCTGCAAGTCATGTGTGACTATGTGTGACTATCGATTCCTCTTATTGATGCTTTCCCACAGTTACACAGCACAATAACACATCCGCACACTGTACCATGTTTCAGTTTAGTTGGGACTGGAGGCACGGCGGAGAGAAAAAACAGTGTGGCGTTACTACTGCTAAACCTGAGGGGCACGCCGTTATTTTCCCTGATGTTGAAATTAACAGGACCAGGGCTAGTAATGCTACCTGTTAGCCGCCGTTAGCCTCCTGACTGAATACCAGAGATACAAACAATAATGGAGGTGCCACTGAGTTATTATTATGAAGCGCTTAGTGGCGACGGTACATTTCAACATTATCATGATGTGTTCAAATGTAATCTTGTAAAATTACATTTTTGGAGAGAAACTTGAATAAATCCAGCTGTTTGAAGATGTTTTCACAGTAATATAAAATAGATATTAGAGAGAAAATTATGACCTGCTTCACTTCCAAACACTAGCTTGAAGCCGCTTGCCAAGATTGTTTTAATCAAAGCAAATATTTGAATAATCATAATCTTTTGAATTGTGTGTTTGCAAATAATGTAAATAACCAATATAGATGACAATAAAGTACAGTACAGTACTGTGTACAGCACCATCCCACCTCCGAAACTAGGGCTGTCTCAGAAGCCACGGTGTAATTCAAAAACTGTAATTTACCATGCATATGTTTATTATGTATATTGAGCATTTAATGACAACAGATCTAAAATGTTATTCCTTCATTCAGTGCAGAGATTTTAAAAGTGGCAAACAAAAAATGCTTTCCTGCGACAGTGGCAGGAAGTGAAAAAATTAAATTTCAGACCCTGCTCTACAATTTTGTTTGTCTCTTATGTAAGAGAACATTTCCTGAGTGTTTGAGAGCACTTTTACCAAGAAAAGAAAACACAGCTTGTTTTTATAGTCCAGCAATTGTTTGTCCAATGCAAGGATACTGGAGTTTTAAATTTCACAATCGTGATCAAATTTTGATTCTCATATGTTTTAGAGTAATTCTAATGATTTTGTTATTTATAGGGCTTCAAAGTTAACGCGATAATAGTGCGCAAATTCATTTTAACACCACTAATTTATTTAAGGCTAAATAACGCTCCAAATTTACGCAAAATTTTGGCAAAGAAAAAACTGCCAAGGCCATTTTCAAAGGGGTCCGTTGACCTGTAAATGGGTTCTCGTCCACTTTCTGATAGTCCCAGTCAGTCTGGATCAAGTCCTAGTCAAGTCAGCACTCTGACACACTGACAGCTGTTGTTGCCTGTTGGGCTGCAGTTTGCCATGTTCTGATTGGAGCAGATTGTTGATGCTAAAGTCAGAACCTGGGAGGGTTTCTGGACAATATCTGGCATTGATTAGTGTTGTTTATTGATTTCCAATAATAAATATATACATACATTTGCATAAAGCAGCGTATTTGCCCACTCCCATGTTGAGTATTAAGTACTTGACAGACCTACCTTTAAGGTTCATTTGGAACAGATACAAAAATGTGTGATTAATTTTTATGTTTTATTAAATATTTTAATCAATCTGTAATTATTACATTTGTGGAAGAAATACTATTGTTTCACTGATCCCAATTAAGAGTACAAAAACCCTTGGATGATATTGCATGTGTTCAGCTGGTGAATGGCTTACATACTGCTCCAGATGCTTTTTATTTTCCTGTAACACCAGTGCTCACGCTCTGGAAATCATCTTTACTTCTAAGTTTACTTAACAGTACCTCAGTCTCACTACTGCTGGTATTCGTTTTCGTCTTACAGCCTGTTTTTGATGGCATCGCTCCAATTCTTGGGCTTGTGCCAGAATATTTGCCCACGGCACAACACCTGCCCTCATACAGTGTTTAGGAGGCGTTGATCATTCAGTACACCTTGGTGAGAGCAGATTTGGATGGTTAAGTACGTTGGATGCATCTGGAGCTGAGTTCTTATTTTTTTCTCTTAACAGTAAAATTCAGGAAAAAAATACAAGAGAAATGTAAGAATGTTGCTGCATGAGGCCCATTGTGTCATAATTTCACCTTAATTTGCGCAGACGCAGGCCACTATTTTTGCATTTTCTTGTCATGGAAGCTGTTTTCAGGGATAGAGCATCTCGTTCTGCAACTGTGATCGTGTAGCTGAAAGGTGCTCAGCGTCCTGTTCATTCATCACTACAGCGGACGCCTTCTTTGTCTCAATCTGTCACATGTTTGCTGAGTTGGAAACATTCCACAGATCATCATTTGCATCCGATCAATACTTTCATACAAGTGACAGCGAATAAATTCAAACACGACATACGGCAGCGGAGAGAAACTCAACATGATGTCTCATTGAATGAGCACTCGCGGGCTGAATTTTGTTTGCTTTGCACTTTATTATGTGGAGATTAAACGTGCGGAGTGAAGTTGTTCACAAATATTCACACATTGGGGAACTGAGAATTAACTAGAGGTCAAGTGAGGAGCAGATGTGGAATTAGACCTAACAACTGACCTGAGGGAGATGGTAGCGTCAATCTATACACTGATGGACTGCAAATGGTTAGCAGGGATAATGACTAAGTGGAAATAATCTGCCTCTTATCCCTGGGCATTGTTTAGCACTGGGGTGAAAAAACGCTCCCCTATATTTTCTTTCTTTAAGTGGGGCTTGGCTCTGCTGCCATTTGCCTTGATTGTTATTGAGTGAGAGCTCCATCATTATCAAAATGAACTGGTGCTTTATTCCTACCGAAACACATTGCAGGAGCCTGACATGTATGAGCTGATACCCTTATGTAAACATTTATGCATTTTGCAGAGCAGCAGTTTGGTGGAAAGTGGTTAAAGTGTCTGACTTGAGTGATGGTGCACCTTACGAGATGGGCATCTGTTTAATGACCATGCAAGGGCAGCCTCTGAGCGACTTTTAATGCGCCGCAGCGATCTGTGTCACGATTTGGCCCATGCCCCATAAAACACTTGTGTGAAAATTACATGGAGAAAAAAAAATGGCACTATTTCACAAACGCACTCTGTTTTTCACGCCATCAAGTGACATCTACAATATAGCTGGGACATGATTAAAAATGTGACTTTCAAAGGCAGCTGGACTCCTCAAGATGAGAGAAAATGATATTTGTGCAGCCCGGTAATGTCCTCAGCAAAAATCTAACTGTGGATGATAATTGAAATTCAAAGGACACGGCATTATGGTCACACCATGGCAACCACATTGGCCACATGACAGTAATGAAGTGGGCTACAATAAACAGAACCTTGGGTGGCTCCTACAAATGAGAAAGTAATTAAAAGGACCAGGATCAGTGCAGGGTGAAGAGTAGCCAGACGCTTTATATTCAAGGCCACATTTCAGGTACTGTGCTGTTGCTCTCACTGCTCTCAGAAGACATTTGAAATGACAGCAGTGTTTACGCTTGAGACGCTGAAAGTGTGTGTCATAGATTACTTTGTTATCACGTTTCCTGCAACACAAATTTTTATCATTGAATAGCATCATCCAGCGATGTGGCATACGGGAAACTGGGTATTTGGTTGGTGTAAAAGGGAGCATGTTTGGGATGATATGACTGAGTAATCACAGATTAACAGACACTAGCGGGCTGCTATTCTGTCATCATGCAACAAAAACTATTGGTATTATTATAGTCAAAAAAAAATGTCTGAAGGATTGGACAGTGAGTGCATTGTTTGTTTGATGTATCTGTCCCACAGTGTTAAATACTGAGGCTCTGTCACGGCCGCTGGCGTTTGATGCTGCTGCACACAGCTTCCTTTAGCGCCGGTATGAAACACAGTAACTATCATGTAAACCTATCCGCAGTAACGGTGAACGTATGGGGGTGCGATGATGCAGTTTACAGAGCAAGTGAGCCATTTTCACATTTAATGGCTTAGCTTGGCTATCCAGAATTATCATTAGAGATATACACAACTGCATTTTGACTAGTCATAATTACACTGACTAGCTAGAATTCAGATTCAAGATTCAGATTCAATATCTAGAACGTCGACCGAACGACGTTCTAGATATCCATAATTCACTTTTGACTATACAAAATAATAATTACTAAACAGTTGCTAAATTTTGGTTATTTCTTTTATTGAACATTATTATTATTTTTTTATGCTAAATGCAGTACCTGTGAGGGTTTCTGGACAATATTTGTCATTGTTTTGTTAAATAATAAATATATACATACATTTACATAAAGCAGCATATTTGTCCACTCCCATGTTGATAAGATTTTAAATACTTGACAAATCTCCCTTTAGGGAACATTTTAAAACAATGTTCAATTAATTTGCAATTAGTTGTGATGAACTATGACCAATTATGTGATTAATTACAATTAAATATTTTAATCAATCATTTTTTGATCAGCCATACATTCGTGTGCAGAATCTGTCGGCAATGAGATGAAATTTCGGTAGGGGATGCGTGCTGGTGTCCGTTTGTAGACTGAATAGTACTGACCAGTCTCGTTCGAGCAGGCTGGTTGAATGCAGGTTAACTGTGTGCATGAAGAGACGCATTGGCTGAAATCTCAGAACCCACCACCTGTCACCAGACGATGTTTCAGCTTTTTATCGTTTAAAATGTACTTGTAAACTGGCTACTTGTGAAACAATCCTAATGAACACATTGTCTCTCGACTCCAACTCCAGTCATGTGTCTAATCGGACTGTATCTGCTGGCTACTACAGAACCCTGGAAATACAGTCCCGAATCTTAACCCTGTTAACTCTGCTTTGGTCTTCAGCATATTTAGCTCTTTAGCTCGCTAGATATTCACACGAGGTAGTCACCAATTTTATCTGCTGCAGTTTGCTGCTGGGTAGGAAGCGTAGAGTGGGTTGTAAGAGTTTTTTATTTTTTTTTTTTTTAGTTGTTGTTGAAAAAAGCTTCCTGCTGCACCTGGGAACAAGGTTGAGAGCTGAGTTTGCTTGCTGGAAACTCAAAACAGAGCTAACAAATGCTGAAACACTCTGAAGGGCAGCTGCAGAGTCGAGTGATAATTCTCTGTGGGCATATCACCACGAGCAACACCAGTCACATTACACAAAGTCTCTTGATCCATTGTTAATATGAAAATATTGATTAGTGAGGCTTTACTATTGTCCAGTTGTTATCAAAACAAGCATGACTATCTGAAGGGACGTTTCCACTTTGTTACTGCTCAAGCTTGTTTTCCACTCATTGTGCTGCTGTCTTCTCTATGTGTCTCAAACAACACTGTTGTTTTAAGGAAGCTACAGTTTTGATGTGAATCTGTATTGTATTGTAATTCCACTCCTTAGCTCCTGTAAGTATAGATATCAACGTTGGGTTGTCACAGTCACTGTTGCAATTGGCAGCTACTTAATTGCTCAGCCGCTGTAAACATGATGCTCATGTTGTTTCAGTGATGAGTCATTAGCGGAAGGCTTGGCTTTCTGTTTTACAGTGAAGTGTAAGATGTAGAACAGTCATAAACAAAAGCTGAGCACCGTCCTTCGTCACAGCGACACCACACATGAAATGGCTCTGCATCAGTTGTTTCCTCATGTATGCAGACTGACGTTTGGGGCCTTTCATGTGTTCTTTCATGTGGATGTCAGTCATGGTATTTAGATTTAGGTCAACTTGTATTTATCTTCCATGAGTTATGATTTCATGTGGTTTGAATGTGACATCTATACAGTAGCTTTGTTTTGTACATTCTGAAGCTAGTTGCTCTGATTAGATATTAATTTATTGATAGTCTCTAAGTCCCCAAGACAGAAAACATCTGAGTCAGTTCACACAGTCATAACAGTGAGGCTGATTAGAGCTGCAACTATAGTGATTGTTTTCATTATCAATTAATCAGCTGATTATTAATTGATTGATCGCTTGGTTTATAAGGTGACATAAAATAGTGAAAAATGTCCTTCACATTTTCCCAGAGACATCAGTGTTGCCATAAATGTGTTGTTTTGTCCAACCAGCATTCCAAAACCCAATTATACTGAGTTTACAATGGTTATTTTATTCATTTAGTAATTTTTTGATTAAACCAAGAAGTTTTTTTTGCTTAAAAAAATGATGATTAATTGATTATAAATTCAATCCCAAACTTTATCAAAGTAGCTGTTGAACCATTTTTCTGTTGACTGACCAATCAATCATTGCAGCTCTAAGCTTAACAAGTGATCTAAACTGAGGCTGGCAACTTTTAGGTTTCAATTCTGTTTCCAAGTTGCAGCTCTGTTAAAAATTATTTGTGACATGTCTTGATGCATTTCAGTTTCATGCTTTTTATGTCTCCGCGCAGGCGACAGCGGTCCCTTTCTCATGAGCACGATATCTCAGAAACCCCTGGAGGGAATTTCTTGGCACAAAATGTCCACTTGGACTCAAGGATGAACTGATTAGATTTTGACCTCACATCCATCCCAGCCTTGTGAAAGCAATATCTCAGAAACAACTTGAGGGAATCGCATTATGGAACAATCATCCACTTGAAGTTAAGGATGGACTGATTAGAATTTGATGGTCAAAGGTCATAGTCAAGGTCATGAGATTTCTGTATTGTGATTTTTTTATATAAGTATTTTTATTTATTTTGGTATGTATGTGTGTGTGTGTGTGTGTGTGTGTGTGTGTGTGTGTGTGTGTGTGTGTGTGTGTGTGTGTGTGTGTGTGGCTGTGTCTCACCCGAGTATTTAAAACTGGCTTTACGTTTTGATTGTTCACGCGGTTCACGGTTGTTGGCCCTGTAAATAAAAGACGTCACTTTATCTGAGAGTGCCAGAGATTTTGTTTCTCTTGTTCAAAGGTCATAGTCACCATGACCTCACAAAACAGATATTTGGCCACAACTCAAGAATTCATATGCTAATTATTACAGTTTTACACACATTTTACACACGTCTAATAATGTTGAAGTGATGGTATGTTGGACAGACATGGATGTAAACTGTAACTTGACTGGTTGATGGAAGCATACAACAGCGTGGCAGTAATTCTAGTTTTCTCATTGTACAACCACATAATTATTACTCATACAAATAATAATACACAGATGGGAAGTCTACAGATAAGGAGAGGGCTGTGGCACGTTGTGTTATACAAAGATTTACATTGTGGATTGTGTTACTGGGACTTGTTGGGTACTGAATTGTATAGACTGTTAAAAAAATAATCTTAAACGACTAGGAATTGTTAGCAATGGTTAACAATATTTTCTGTATAGGCTCAATAAAACACTACCTTTCATATACAGAAACACTATTAAGATAAGATAAGATAAGATGAACCTTTATTAATCCCCGGAGGGAAATTCGGGTCTCATAGCAGGATCAACACAGTACAAATAAATTACACAGGCAGACTACAGCAGCATTTTTCTGAGGGCAAGTTCAGTGCAAATCTAAATTAAAAGTGGATATTTCACCAGGAAAGCCCTTGTTATTTTAATATTTCTTTGTGATCCTGGACAGTTTGGACATTGCAAACACACTCTCTTGACATCATACATTTAAGTCTTCTTGCACTCCTGATAAACACATTCATTAAGACAGGGAGGGAGATGAAAATGTTACCTGCTATTTGAATGTTTTTCTTTGTCCTTGCTTCCCAGTTGCTATTTTTTTGTCGCCGTTATTTAAAGGAGCTGCTAAGCAGACAGTGTCTTTCCCAGCAACAGCATGTTTCACATTCATAAAGTTACACTCTTTCACACTGGGGAGCTGCCCTTCACACATCACATGGTCTTCTATTGAACAGCTCCACTGAAGCAGGGACTTTAGTGCTTGCTCTACAGCAGTTATCAGGGGGTAGAATGAGGAGGAGGGGTTACATGTTCACCTTCCTCACCTTTGTTTTCTCAGCCGTAAGTTTCTTGGGATTCAGCTCTCAGTCATAGACTACTTCTCTAATCATCAAACTGCCACTAGCAATCTATCCGTTCCCCGGTTTCGCTCTTTTCAGTTTAATTGGCTCACTATGGAATGAACCAAAGTGCTCAGAGGCATTACACACAAAATAGAGGAATCAGAGAATGTGGCGTTATTGGTTTTGGGTTGAACAGAAGATAGACTCATAAATAATATAGGTTTACACAGAATGCTTAGATCATGTAAGGAAAACAGAGAGCACTCGGTGGTTGGTCCTTTTTATCAATATAATCATTGTGTCACAGCATTTGTCTGTGCTCTAGTTCTGTTGTTGCTGTCTATACTGAGACAGCTCTGCTTTGTTAAAGTGGTCATTAGTAGCTGCTCTTTCATTATTTCCCCCATCATTTGTGCTGATTTATGTGCATTTCAAAAGCCATGGCAACATTTCAAACATGTCTACCATTTGTTCATCTCTGAAAAACATCCTTCACCCTTGTTTGATAAATTCTAGCTTTCTTTACCTGGGCAATAACCTCTCAAAGCTATGAAGTAAAGGGTAATACAGGTCAGGTTTAATGCTTGGCTTTAGCTTCGAAATTCTAACCTACTGATGGCTTAAGTGGAACTTAAGCAACAAGACTTGTTATAAAAAAAAAAAAAAAAAAAAAAATGCCTGGAGACATAAACCTCACAAATGATTATAAATGTAGAAAGACCTCACTTAAAATAAGTGGTCAGTAAACAAAGGGAGAGGTGACGTAAAATCTATTTCAGGAGAAGTGCTGGGCACAATACCAGGAACACCTGTGCAAAATAATGCAGTCCAGTCAAACATCTGTGCTATTAATTCAGGATCAATGAATTCATTTTTCCCAGTCCATGCGCTAGGTCTGCTTTCATATTTATGATGCAAAACTATTTCTTTTGTATCAAATGGTATTCTGTTCCGAAAGAGTTACGAACCACACACAGCTGAAGTGCCAAAGGGTAAAACAATGAGGTGTGAGGTATTTTCAAATCAAATCAAATCACATCAACTTTATTGTCAGTAGCTGTACATACAACAGTAGTGCAGGCTAAATGAGACAGCGATTCTCACAGGGATCCAAATAATCAGAATCAAAATAACTTAACATACACACAACAATGCAAGCAGGCAGAGAGGGTGAGGAGCGGGTGTGAGGGGTCCCTGACGGTGGTCCGTGCCCTGTTCTTGCAGCAGCTCTGGTACAGTTCTTGGATAGAGGGGAGGGAAACTCCGATGACCCTCTCAGCTCCTCTGACTATCTTCTGCAGGGCTTTTTTGTCTGACGTACTGCAGCTGGAGCACCATGTAGAGATACAGTATGTCAGATCGCTCTCAACAAACCTCAAACCTGAGGATGCTGGATGGGAGAGAGTCTTGTTTCAGCTTCATTAGGAAGGACAGTCTCTGCTGGGCCTGTTTCATAAACCCTACGGTGCTCTTATTCCAGATCAGGTCCTGCGAGATCTGCACTCTGAGGAACTTGATGTTCTCCACTGTTGGGGGGGGGGGGCTCCGGTTGATGATGATCACCTCCTTCTCCTTTTCATCTCCTTTTCATCTCCTTTTCAGGCTTTAATGCAAGCTTGGCAGGTTCAGAGTCTCAAAACATCAACATTGTTTATCAATTAATAACAACATTAAAAGTATATCGTCAAAATTATATTTTTGACAAAATGCATACTGTATTTTACGTACTATAAGGCGCATTAAGTGAAACAAAACAGTCAGATAAGTCAAACTTTATTCAATTCATTTAATAACTCAATAACTTCAATAACTTCAACATTTTTCAGTTGTAACACATGAAATACAAAATACACTCACTTTTCAGTTCATTCCTCTTCCACAAATCCATCAAATCCTTCATCATCAGTGTCTGAGTTAAACAGCTGGGTGATTTAAAGTGAGCCTTATAGTGCGAAAAATACAGTAAGTAATCTCGATCAATTAATGGGTAAAAACAGGCAGAATCATTTAAATTTCATGTAGGCTATTAATTTCTCATGTTGTACATACATACATACATACATACATAAACATGTATGTTGTGAAACTATCAACCAGTTGTTTGCATATATGAATAATGCATGTGCATGTAAGTGTTTAAAAATGCCAACATGAACATATCTGTGTTCTGTACATCCACAAAAGTGACCATAAGGTTGAATCAACACTTCTCTATTATTGAATAAACAAATATTAATATTATTTATTATTGCCTATTATTTAACAATGTTAAAGTGTTTTACAAAGGAAATAAAACCAAATAAGGCAGATAATGTGAGAATAAGGCAAAAGGACATGAGTAAAGACAATAAATGAATAAGATCAATATAAATAGAAATGAAAATATTATAAATAAAAACATATATCCAAAAGCTTTCACCAAAACAAAAGGTTTTGAGTTATTTAAAAGAAGCTAGAGTGTGTCTGAGTTCGGTGTTCCCAAGTGTGGCAGCTCAAACAGTAAAAGCCTGATCACCTTTTGCCACAAACCCTGACCTGGGACAGCCAGCAGGGCTCCAAGTATGGACCTTAATCCAAGAGGGCACTACCAGGACGGTAAGTCACAGATGAATTTCAGAGCAAGGCCATTTGAGGCCTTAAATGAGAGCAATAACATTTTAAAATCAATTCGAAAATTATCAGGGAGCCAGTGCGGTCAGTGATCATGCCTCTTTTGTCTTGGTAATGTGTCAAGTAGCAGCATTTTGTACCAACTGGAGATGGCAGAGGGAGCTCTGGCTAATAGCCGCATACAGTGCATTACAATAATCAAGCCCAAGATAAATAAATAAATGCTGTGCGACTTTTTATAGACCAGCAATTGATAAACTGATTAGCTTGAGCAGGAAGAAACATGGCATTTCAAAATGTTTAGGTTAGCATCAAATATAACCCCTAGATTCCTCGAAGCCTGCTTAATAGTATTTGACAGATTAGAAGGATTAGCACCAAAACAACTGATGGAATTAAGGGGAAAGAATGATTTCAGGCTAATCAACAATTTAGGGAAATTTTGGATATCCAAGATTTGAGTGTTGTCAGCATAAAAATGGTAAAGCACATTGTGTTTTTTTGAATAATATGGCCAAAAGGCAGCATGTATGTAGAAAACAGAAGGGGGCCAAGAACTGAGCCTTGAGGGATACCATTCTACTGAGCTGAGGAAGCAGCGTTACCCAGCTAGAACAGTTCTGTTGGGGATGAAGGAGTCTATTAAGCTAAAGGCCGAGCCCATGATGCCAACCCAAGTCAAGTCCCAAACAATGATCAGAGGATACTATTATTGACGGGTGTAAAAGGCAGCACTTAAATCTAAAAGAGCTGAAACTGAACAGTTACCTCTGCGGTGAGCACAGCCGTAAACCATTAATGTCCTTAAGAAACGCTGTCTTGGTACTATGAAGTGCTCTAAAACCAGACTGGAAACTGTTAAAAACTATAATTATTCATAGATCTGTAGTTGACTAAGGGCAGGAGCTCCAAATTAAGCTTCTTTAGTGATGGGTGAACAATGACATTTCTAAGACTGTCTGGAAAAGAGCCAGAGGCCAGAAAATGCAAAAATGCAAAATAACAGGGTTAACAGTGGAAAATTCCTCTCTGAGCAGCTTAGTGGGAATAATATCTAAGATGTTCATATGGGAGACTGTCCTCTCTAAAACTGAACTTGTAATGGGTTGAAACTGGGTAAAAGAGGCAGAATTAGCCTGCAGACTGTAAGGGTCAGGGTGGATTTGGGACCTGCTATTCTCCTTTTTTTGTGTTGTTTTTGTTTTGGACGGCTCAACATCAGGTTCAGGAATGGAAGCTGAGGGAGCACAAATAAAAGAATCAATTACCCTAAAGAGCACTTTAGGACTGTGATTATTTCTGGATATTGTGATGACTCCTCCACTAGGTTCCCTTGTGTCCTTTTGCTTGCTGGCTCTTCTCTTCTCGTTTTAAAGGGTGGAGGGTCAATTCAGAGAATTGAGCTGATGTTGCATATTTTACTGCTTTATGATAAATGAACATTTGTGCTGTTTCTCAATTCGGAGACTTGCATTAGTACGCTTCCATGTAGCCCACTCTGCACACTATGTACTTATGTGCATGAATTTTGACACGGAAGTGATATCTCCAATCCACTGGTGAGTCTTGGACATCATGTTGGTAATAATTCACTTCACACATAATTCGCTTCACTCCAACTACAGTATCGTGGTTCTTATTAAATGGCACTGAAATTTGTGTAGTTCGCGGGTTTCAATCGCAACCGCTGCAGCTTCCTCGCCCGCCATTTTCACATGGTTTAAAATAGGTCGTTGGTCCCTCCCCTTCTGCTACGTAGCAAAGATGGCGACTGTTGAAGGTGAGAAGTGTCTGCATTCTACAATCAGCCATTGACCATTTTGAGTACAACATCCGGGTTCACAGAGTGCACTTTTCCATACGTCTCAGCATTAACACACTTTTGCACCCAGTATCAGATTTGTTCTTCTTCAGAGTCATTGACGACTGATATCTTTCTTTTGTTTAACTCTAAACACTGTTGTATCACCCAACAGAGCTGCTTTTGTAAAGGCAATTGAACAAGCCCCAAAAGCTGCTGCATCCAGCTGTTGTGTGAACACAGTATTGAGGGGCGGGGATTTACTTTCTCACAGCATTCAGTGGGATCCATGTCCCCATCCCCCGGTAGGAATTATTACAGAGCAGGCTGTTTCAAGCCCGCATTACTGTATCAGATTAGTCTCCTCCTGCTGTAGTTTGTTTTCTGAGCTGTTGTGGGCCATTTCAAGCTCTTTTGCGACAGTTGTCCCTTGTGGGTTATTGCATCTGAGACTGAAGCAAATTTGAAATTAATTTGGTGCAGTACAGCGGACTAAATGTAAGCCTTCGTGTAGGTACACCGTGTCATTGAGTAATTGAGGTCTGATCAGTGTTGAGCGCACCAGTTGGATGAATGTCTGAGCTGCCAGAATTTACTCCACAGCTGTCAGTGCTCTTGAGCATAATTCAACAAAACATATTTGATGTCAGTTGCCCACTTGATTACGAAGCTCTTTCCTCTAGTATACAAACCAGGTACAGTATCTACAAAGACACTGGTTCTATACTACATGTTGGTATATGGCACAAGTCAGAAAAAAAAAAAAAAAAAAAAAAAAAAAAAAACATGTCTGACAGAGATGTACTGTCAATATTCAAGGGCAAACAAAGCAAACTTGCGTTCAAGGGCTGGAATTGATTTCCAGAGATATCACATAGAGCTGCCAAACTGGTGCTGTGTTTTTCATTTCCTGTCTTTTATTAACCCCTCCATATTTGTTCAGTGCTTTCTGCTGAGCATACTGTACATCACAGCCCAGCTCCAATGTACCATTTTTCAAGAAACATAATATCTCCTTTTGGTGAAGGCTACATAAATCTGAATCCTTTATCAGCCGCCAGCACACCTCCTCGAAGACGCCGGGCGGATTCTGTTATGTTTATCTAATCATTTCCTGAGCATATTCTGGTGTCAGGATCCATCCTGGCTGACAAGTGCTGGCTCCATTCGAGTCCCCTATCGCCCTGTTTTGCCAGTGTTTTGCCATGACACCTGACTGATAAGTGTGTTGTTCAGTGTGTATGTAGAAGGGGAAGGATTTCTGACACACGGCGTTTAGCACAGAGAAGCCATTCGGTAGTGCCTACGGTCGCAGTTTATCTCATAAATGTTTTTTGTTTTATATTTTGATTGAGGATTTTATGCCCGCAGACCTCAGCATTTGATGGCACTTTTGAGACTCCTGCTTATTCACTGCAAAGGAAAAATGGTGTCTTGAGGAAATGTGAAGAGTCAGAGATGTCATTAATCCACAATCTTCGGCCAAAGGAGACACAATTTACATGAATTTGTGGCCACTATGAAACTAATGCCAGATTTAAATCACAGCTATATGTTCTGCCTTTGTTGTAATTTTATTTTATTGTGCATTTATGGCTTTAGATTTGCAATGTGCCATTTCTAACCGTTTGTCAATTCTCCAAACAGATAGAAAAATGCCATTCTTTGTGAGCCTGGCATTATAGAAAAAAAAAAAACATCCTATGGCACACTGAGTCATAATTTTTGACCCTGAAACAGTGGTTTCTGGATGATGCTTCGGGATAAAAAGGGTATTGTCACTTGCCAATCAATTTTTAGTGTCAGGTTTACTATTTGGCAGCGAATGGAAACCCACTCATGCAGTTCACCCACTTGCTGATTGCATCTCTCTGATCAATCCATGTCTGTGCCTGATTTTTTTTTTTTTCTCTTTTTCTTTTGCCCAAGACAACTGCAAACTATCAGAGAATAAAAACGAAGTCCAGGTTACAAAATATGGTCTTTCTTCTGTGTGTACGCCTGGGCATTGAACCTCGCTGCTGGGCACGGAGAGGGCAGCGAGAGGGTGTTATGTTGCTGAAGTCCACCACTCCCATTTGCCTGTCTGTCAGATGTCTTGCTTGGCTGAGCTCCACACAGTGATAGTGTTGACAAAATGACAGGAGGGGGGCACACTCCAGTGAATGTCAATTCTGCTGCAAAGCACCGTTTCCCCAGGAGCGCTGAAGCTCCCACACACCAAACAGAAAGGGGAGAAAGCTGTAGTTTTTAAAAGGCAGGCTCCACAGATTACTTGCATAAAACATACAGGGTCACATGTGTGCATAACAACATACACTATCCAAGCATAATGCTCATGCACAGTGGATAAATTAAACCCTAACAGCTGCAATTAGCTGGCATGTAGGAAAAATAAGATTAAAATGCTACCTGATGTTTCATCACTACGACAAGGTGGTGATGGTGTGTGTCTAAGCACAGATTCAGTGTTCTCAGAGCTTTTCCTTGGCTTGCTTACTGTCCTGACTTGACTAGCGGGATTAGAGATGCATTCTAATGTCTCTCTAATCTTATAATCTGTCTAATAGGGGCACAGTTACGCTGGAGCCCTTTAATATACTGTATAAACACAGATCAAGTGGGGGGGACTGTGGAGGTTATTGGGGACATTTAGTGTAGACCTGAATCTATAAGATTGACAAAGCATTACTGTTTGTAACTGCGTTAAGCGTTTGGAGTTGCATTCACATGTCTCACATCAGATGTTAAATTAGTTATACCAAACAACCTCCCTGGCGTGTTCAGCAAATTAGCATTTGATGACAGGTGTTTGGATTAACACTGATTTAATGAGCTTTATGAAAGTCCCTGGAGGATGAATGCAGGGTCTTGGGATTACCTACTTCCAGGATACTGTAAAAGATAGGCAAATAGAAAGTCCCTACTCCAAATCCATTCAATGTAGTATATCCGTGTCGTTATCTGCACACCAATGTGCAAGTGGAGCAGATGCCTCTGTTGTAGAGATGTGAATCTCACAAATTGTTGGCATTCTTTATTGTCAAGGCGTGCTTTATATGTATACACAAAGTTGTTCACAAGGCATCCAAGGTAGCCTAAATATTCTGAGCGTTATTATTGAGGAAGCTGATTTTAATGGCAGCAGTAAGCTGTGTGCCTTTTATTGTCTTAATTAAAGGTTCTGACATTCAGAGCATCAATACATCGGCACACAGCTATTTATTATGTAAAGATCTAGATGAGTAATGGCATCCTGAGCAGAGAATGGAGTCGCTCTCCGTCGCCGAGTGTTGTAACTTCTCCGTTCTTTGTTGTGGTAGCCGGGCCGACCGATCGTGCAAATCTGTGCACGCGAGTCCCTGTGCGTGTGCCCCCCTGTCTAGCTAATCATTTCCGATAACAGCGATGGCTTATGTCGGTGATGCTCCGGTCAGCACTGTTTGTGCTATTAGCACCATTAGCTGCTCGCCGCTGGCTCAGCCATCTCCATGTCAAGAACCATGTGCAGGCGAAGTTGTTTGTTCCATTCTGGACTGAAAGCAACTACCAGTTAAACGTCTGCCTGCAAAGTGCCGTACAAAAGTAAAACAGAATAATTTATAATAATAATCTGCTGTCAAATTGAATGTCTCTCTGACAGAAATGCTCTGTGTTGAACAATAAAACTATAATAACTGTGCATACTATTGTAACCTTTTACCCTGCGTTTTAGCAAATAACCTACAACTACATTAAATTCTGTTGTCATGCTACTAGCACTACTAGCTATAGCCGTTTGTTTGTGAACAGAGACGTTAATCCATCCACCGCGGTGCAGGCTGACAGCATACAGCCCATGGGTGGATTATTAGATAATAAAGTGAGCAGGCAGAACTGGATATGTCATATGAGTGTGCAGGATGGTGCAGTCCTGTGGGTCTGATACATGTTCATTATGATGAGGACAATAACTTTGGATTCAGCTGTTAGTGAATTTTACAACTTTTGGACATAACGATTGAACCGTTTTAGTGTTTGCACTGTGAAGTTGATTTGCCTTAAAAAAAAAAAAGGTATTCCTTGATTTACAGACGTCTTGTTGGTGGTGGTATAGCTGTGAACGTAGCTGTAGCTGCGTGTACAGTTTATTTGTCGGTGAATAAATGCTACGAGGCTACAACTCCTCAGCTGGAAGTCCAGAGCCAACTTCCTGTATCTGCACCGGCTCTCTCTTAAGGTGGACCAGCTTTTCTCTTTAAAGTGATGAGCTGCCCCTCTGCGATTTTCATTAATATTTAATATTTCTATCAATTAAAGGGTTAATTATATCATCCCTAGGGTTAGAGTTTTGCTTCAGGGTTTCAGTTTACTGTAAAAGCTACCCAAGCTACCTACCCCAGTCCACACGGTCAGCGATCAGAAGCGCATGCAGTTAGTGTGAATCTGCACTAAAAGCATGTCGTGTCTGCCCTCCTGCAGGCATTATGAATAATTTGCTCTGTTGCTAGAAGTGGTTTAATGTCTTTGTCCTGGTGAGCGCATTATGCATGCTTGTTGTGTGAATCCCAAATAGAAAAAAAAAAGGTTGGGGTTTATTTTCCACAGAACCTGAGAATGAACAAAAGGGATGCAGATGTCTTGTGAAGCATTTATCGCAATATCACTACTACTACTACTACTAATAATAATAATAATAACAATAATAAGAATAAGAATAATTGATTTTCACAGTTAGCGCTCCAATGATTAGTAAATTTGTTGATTCAATATTAATCAGCAGCAATTTTGCTTATTAAATAATTGTTCAGGTAGTTTGTCAAGCAGCCTCCATCATCTCAAATATGAATCTGTTCTGATTTTCTTACTCTTCTATAATAGTAAAATGAATATTTTGGGGTTTTGGACTGCTGTTTGGACAAAGCGAGACATCTGTCACCCTGGACTCTGGGAACTTGTGACTTGTAGACATTTTAAACACTGTAAAATGTCATGATTCATCCATTATTTGAGAGAATAATCAGTAGATCACAGTATGTTTTTTTCTTGATGCTGCAATGTTGCATACAAATGAAATCATTTGAAGTTATAGAGCGACAAAGGCTCTACGTGGGATCCAATACATGAACAGAGTGTCAAACAACGGTGTCGAGCTGGAAACTTGACAGGTTTTTAAAAGATGTGAACAATGGTCACCTGTGGGAGTTAAGTTATCCCTGCTGGACACGACCTTGTCAGTCTTGTCCTTATCAGCCTCAGTCCAGACAAAGGGTCTGCGGTGTCACCTGCTGTGGGCATTGACTGCAACTCAGGAGGAGCAACTCTCAGTATACCCGTCTCTCCTTGAATTTGAGAAGAGGCTTTAAGAGACAGTCCTTCAGATCCCCCCTCTGCATTCAGATGTAGTTCACAGACTATAGGTGCCCATAAGATTAAAAAATACCTCTCTAAATCTATTTTTCTACAGAGGCTTTAACCCCATGAGACCCGCAGGATTGCGGGTGATCCCGACCAACTTTATTGTTTTCAGAGGGTGTAACAGGATAAGTTTTAGAGCCTGAGTGAAGATACAAATATGAAATGAAACTAAAAAGGACCTTAGGAGTCCATTGGTAACACACTATGTCACACTACTTTGTCAGGAAGGAGGTTGACTAACACTCCAAAGGCTAAATTTTAGCAAGGAAAAACTGGCATGGCCATTTACAAAGGGGTCCCTTGACCTCTGACCTCTATTTTCACCTATTCTAAAACTATGTATTTTGAATATTTCTGAATACTGGGGTTTTAGAAAATAGTTACATTTTGCACCAAATCTGTGCGTCATATACTTCCATCATGATGTTCTAAACCACCACACACTTTCACAATTTATTTTAATGAATTAATTATGTGCATTAGTGTTTATTTCTGATTTATGATTAGCACAACCTAACACACCTGCTAGTTGACCTGCTATCTCCTCCAAATGAGCCCCTACACCCCCCTAAAAAGATGACAACGGTTCTGTTGTGGGTCTCAGAGGGTTAAAATCCAGTAGAAGATGTTCAGTGTTTACTATTAGAGCAAGTAAACACTTGGAGCTAATAAAAGTTGTCAGATTTCTCTGAGTCCATCGGGATGGAAAGTACCGTTGTTTCCCTCTCAGCCTGGAGTATTTAGCAGAGCCTCTGCAGCATATTGGGGTGTCCCATATCTCTGACTGTTCATCCTCCGAGCCTCTCAAAGCGTGTGTAATGTGTTATACAACTTACATTAATCCAACACCTCCCAACCTGAGTTGACAACAGGTTCCTCTGAATATAGTGCTTGGCTACATAGTGAGCAGAATCCCATTACTTAAATGGATAGGACTAATAATAAAATATTACTTCCAACCTAACCGGATTAACAATGATCTTGTGCTCTTGGGAATTTGAGCTGCCTTTCCATATAAACACCTTTTTTTATACACAAAGCTTTTAACCAAGTCCATTTCACTTCTGCTGCTTTGTGTGGACAGGAGCAGGGATAATAAATGTATGCTGGACAAACAAGGAGGTGGGAAAGGCAGGGCTCTTTAAATAGTCTGTTTATGTGCTTCCTGCTGCACCTCACTGTATAGCTGAATTAATGCCAAGTGCATGCACGTCAGGTCAGCTAGGAAATGCTAAGCATAGGGAAATACAAGCAGTTTGTAGACAGAAAATGCAGATGAAAGAAAAGGGTAAGACACACTGATTCAGCAACCGAGTCTGAACAGTGAGGCACACTGTGCTCAGGATTCTGGGCTACTTAGACTGACTGGTATCTCTTCATCTTCAGCGACCTCTTCCTTTGTGACTGTTTACGCAAAACCCCTGTTTCATTTTCAGGGCAGATACAAAATCTTGGAGTTGATGCTTTAGCAGCAAGATTTTGGGGGGGCACAGTTCTTTGCAGTTGAAAGGGGGATGCCTATTACGGTACCAAGTCTGTGCCAAAAAAATCTTAAACATGACTGCACTCATTTGTCTAATGTACCTCCGTAGGTTTCCATCAGGGCTTAAAACTAACACTGTTCCCTCCTCCCTGCAACTAGGGCCGTGATGAAACACCTACCTCCTGATTCGATACTAGCATGATACTTAGGTGCTGATTTGATATGTGTATGGCAATTCTGAAAGTGTTGAAAGTCAATATTACGGTTTATTAGTGGTATTTTCTTTTTAATTTTATAAGGGACATGTAACAAGCTTTATATGTCTGGTAAATGTAATCCAATTTATCTTATTTCCTTTGTTAAGACCTTATTTTGAAAAACTCAAACTACAATAAAAGTGGTAACTTCCTTCTTCTGCTGCATAGACTCAAATTAAGCAATTATATTGATTCTGGCATTAAAAAAAATGATTTCCAAATCATAAAAAAGAGAAAAATTACAGTACATTGGTCAATCTTTTTTTTCACTCTTAGTGGGAAAGATGAAAAAATGTGTTTGGTATGCAGTATACTCACGATTGACTCATCTTCAGAACACACCAGATTTTTTTCCTGATAATGTGACATTAAGAACAACAATCTATGTTGAAATCTGCAGGGTGAGCGATAGTTAATGTTAGTTATTTACTGTGCTGCTCGCCGGCTGCCAGCAGCTAATGTTAACTAGCTCTCGCCCTGCTCATTTCAACATGTGATGAATTGATTTACGTTATGAGGCATTCAGACTCTATTCAGAAAAAAACGAAAAAAAAATGGATGAAGGCAAATTATAATGTTATCATGATGTGTTCAAATGTAATCTTGTAAAGTGTAGTTTTTGGAGAGAAACTTCAGTTGTTTGAAGGGGATGTTTTACAGTAATATAGAATAATAATGTGGAAATTCTGATCTATTATTTTACATGTTTTCTTCTGTATGAATTATGTATACATTTAGTAGTCGATTTTTTCGACTACTAAATTTATGGTATTGTGACATCCCAACAGCAAAGCACTCAGTCTCCCAGGAATGACTGGGTGTGAAAACAACAGCCATCAGGAGTGTCACCGAGGCAGGCGAAAGATCCTCTACACTGATTATGTGTTAAAAAGGAGCTTGGTTTCCACAGACCGTTAAAACTGTCTGCAACAGTGCCTCCAGTAATACACAGCAACACTTGGAAGAGGGCAGCTATAGTTCAGGAAGATTTCCTTTTAAGGCTTTTGACAAGCTGGATTCTGAAGTGGCCAAAAAGTGGAACCAGTTAATTGGACTGACAAGAAAAAATACAGAGGGCAAATCTTAGATATAATCTCAAAATTAGCAGATGAAATAGGAATAATTCACGGTAATGACAGAGTAACATGGTCATACACATGTACTTTTGTCTCCACCACCACACATGCTTGCTGTGCAGTAGAGACATGGTAGTCACTGCAGAGTCTTCTGTATGCATCATGGGCCTAATTTAACAAAACATCTAACAGAAGTCGACCACTTTATAACACTACGGAGACTCACATTCTCACCCATTCTCTCCTCCAGCATGCAAGCTACATATCACATTTCATCACCTTTAACCCCGGTTTCATAGCACACATGATAGTTTCATCAGATCCTCAGTATTAGTTAATGAATATAAGCTCACCCAGCCAGTAATATGTTGTGACAGCGCTGAGTACTTATTTTTGACAGGTAACGGTGGTTTTGTTTGCGCTGCAGAATCCTAACTGGGGTTCTTACTGCAGAGATACATATTTGGCATTCCAGTCACGGACCTCCAGTGGGCCAACAGTTAGAGCAGATAGAGCAATACCTTAAGCAAGAGGCGCAGTAATTGTGGTTGGAGGAGAGTGACCCCCTCGGTCCTCATGTTTGGGTTAGGGTTGGGTTCAGGTTTTAACTAATGTAGGACACTCTGTAATGGTACATAGGTCAACTGGCAGATCTGGATTTTCAAACTGAAATTATGTCTGTCAAAATGTCCCTTCCTTGAATATTGATTTTCATGATGACATAATATGGAAACTTTAAGCAGCAGCTTGGTATCATCCACTTACAGCTTCACGGCAGCTGTTGTGGTAGTATTAGAGAAGTGTGTCTCACTTGAAAAACGAAAAAGACTTGAGATGCACCAAGTTTGATTATTCTCAGGAAATTTTAAAATGCCAGCAGTGATTCAACAAACTGAACAAACCATTTACTATAATGTCTCTCAGCAGGGTTTCTCCTGGCTCACAATGGGCCTTTGGGGGGTGACTACGCTCCACAGTAAGCATGATTGGTCCACATAGTAACAGTAAAGGCAATAAGTCTGTGTTACCCAGACTGGTCTCATACACTGTTTGTAGCTTGTAACTGTACTGTAATTTGTGTATATCCCACAAAATCAATTTGTATGTAATTATCGGAACTGTAAACCAGGAAATATAAATAGTGTTGAACGCCGCATAGGGAGGAGGTCCGGTGGATGATCGGGTCAAAAAATTCTGGACTTTCAGTCAGACTTACAGCCTGACTCTGGATGGTAAAACCGAGATTAAATACTACCGTTAAACCACCGGGAGAGTCTGGTACAGCCTGACTCTGGATGGTAAAACTGAGATTAAATGCTATTGATAAATAATCAGGACAGTCCAGTACAGCTTGACTCCCACCATCACCGATCTCACCACATAATGAGTCACCACTGCTGCTAATATTTTTGGTAGAAACACTGTTCTGAAGTTACAGCATTCTTTCATTTCTCCATTTCTGAAACAGAATCAAGATATAAACCTGTTTATTTATGGATGAGATTAAATACGGTAATGTTCTGCAAGCAACTGTGCAGAGCTGACATTTGGTTGCTCAAACAGTCATGCAAGGACAGAGAGACGGTTTGAGGGAACTCAGACAAAGAGATCTGAGCCCCCGAAGTATGAAAACATATTTAAACAAGGAGAGGGAAATAAATAAAGAACAGCGAGTTTAATTCTATCAAAGATTTATCTGCCAGAACGCAAAGGAATGTCTCGGAGAAGCTGAGAGGAAGAGCACAGCACATTAGTGAGAAGACAGAGAAACTGTTGGATGGTTTAGACAATATCTGTGTACCTGTGTGTGTATATTTGTCCATAAGTCTAATCGATTGTAAGGGTGGGACACATTACCGCAAGGCATCTTTACCAAAGCAAAATATAGCAATATACAGGATTAATAATACTTGTATGGATAATAATAATAATAAAAAATATTTCTAAAAGTCCATTATTTTAGTCAAACTAATGCATGTGGCATATGGAATGAGTGGTTGGCTTCATTCATTTCAAATGCGATAGTCGGATGTCCCTCAGGCATCTCATGTCTCTGATGTCATGCTGATGTCACCCTCTCTTCCTGGCGCGATGCCACTAATTGGGGTTTCCCATTATCGAGATGAGATGTCTGACAGCTCTGCTGTCCCCATGACACCCAGAAGATGTGCAGCCTTCGAGTTAACCTTTGTATGGGTTCATTTCCTTTTTTTTTTTTTTTTTAGTTTCTATTTTAATAAAGGGGGCTGGCTCTCAGAATTGGTAGAAGACATTATATTATACCGAGTGGTACTAGAAATTATATTATCAGCACTTGATTTCACTCTGTAAAAAAACAGTTGTATTTTGTGCTCTGTCTTTTTTTAATTTTCAGAGACAAAAATAACTGAAATAAAATAAGTTAGTCAGCATGCATATGAATATTTGTAGAGTACCCTTCATTATAATCATTTTTTGCTATAATTGTGGGCTTTAATGGCATCGTATGTAAGGCACACTAATGTGTGAAAAATCACATTTTTTTGTTGTTAATAAATAGCACTTAATCTGAGAAAATGGAAAAACAAGTTCTCTAAATCATATGTTTTTTGCTGTGTTTATTACACAGCCCATGTCTTACATTTAAAATATTCAATCGTAATTAGTCACATGCCTGTCCATAGTTAATCATGATTAATCACAAATTACTCGCTGTTGAAAGTGTACCTTAAAGGGACATTCATCAAGTATATAATACTTGGGAATGGACAAATATGCTGTTTTATGCAAATGCATGTATATATTTATTATTAGAAAAAAAAATAACAACACAAAACAATGACAGATATTGCCCAGAAACCCTCACAGGTTCTGCATTTAGCATAAAACATTTGCTCAAATTATCGCAAACAACAGCTGTCAGTGTGTCAGAGTGCTGACTTGACTATGACTTGATCCAGACTGACTAGGACTATCATAAAGTGGGCATGTCTGTAAAGGGGAGACTGGTGGGGACCCAGAGAACCCATTTACATCCACACATCTGGAGGTCATATTATATATTGTAGTTGATGTGAATCTTGCTATATTTTAACTTTGCATGAGTCACTGGTGTCTTGCTTCAGTACACTGAGGTATTTGGGCTTGAAACAGGGCTGGGTGGGTGGGATGAACTCCAACAAACAAAGGCAGCGAAGCCCCCCGCGCAGTGCAGCACGATGAAGCAATCCTCTGTGAATTGCTTTGTGCATAATCTAGTGCTGCCACACCAGGGTGCAAACATTGTGCCCAATACATATACATGATATTTCATGTGACGGGACGGGCGAAGAGAATGATGAGTATTATGGTATTATTGGCACAGTGTTGATCTACATATTTCCTGGAAAGACAATGTTGTGAAATAAAATACAGTAAGATAAATATTGTGCACATCATTTAGCTCTGATTGTTATAAGACGTTGCTCATTCTGGTGTGGAGAATCTTTAATGGAAAAGGTGTGTGCTGGATGTGATGGGATTCATCATGATGAGTCACAAATGCCATGTGGGTCGTCCCGGACCACAGAGAATAGGCAGCGCATGAGTTCTGAGTTACGGGGTCTTTGACTCATAACACCGGCAGATAGCAGCAGTTGGGTGACAACATAATCACATCAGTCATAAAGGACCAGTATCCAGTGCTGGTGAATTGAAGTGGTCAGGAGAAGGGCACAGACATGTATCAGTACAGATCTCATCTTCCTCCATCTCCAACCAGAGTACAGTACTCATCTTTGGAGGGACTAAAACAAAGTCTGTTATTGGATTGCTATTATTAGATCTTCATTGGACCATGAAAAACTCATTGAATGTGAGACGGTTACATTGGAGTTCATTGAACAATCCAGTGTGCTATGTATGAGACTATGGAATTGGTTCTAATTGAATTTTTATGGGGTCATGTTAACAGCAGGGCAGCCATGCTTCTCAGCATGCAAACAGAAAATATCACTGTTCGTGAATAGTGCATTCCTGGCTGCCAGGTGATCTGTGGCTTCAGCTGCGTTTTTTCAGCACAGCTTTTATCAGCAAATCATGTCCGAGTCCATTAATTCTGTCTGATTGTATCAGATCTTCAAAAGCAGATCCTGAAGTGGTCATGCACTGTGAGGGCAATTCCACATGCACTTAACCACAATATACGCATGAACAATATTAAAGCCAGAATAGAAAGGCAAGAACATATCATGGAGGCACAAATGTAAATGAATGCATCCAAGGGGCGAGAAACAGCGCTATAGTATTTTATATAGGGCTGTCAAAGTTAACACAATAATAAAAATGGGTTCTCTGGGTCCCCACCAGTCTCCCCTTTACAGACATGCCCACGTTATGATAGTCCCAGTCAGTCTGGATCAAGTCCTAGTCAAGTCAGCACTCTGACACACTGACAGCTGTTGTTGCCTGTTGGGCTGCAGTTTGCCATGTTCTGATTGGAGCAGATTTTGTTATGCTAAATGCAGAACCTATGAGGGTTTCTGGATGATATTTGTCATTGTGTTGTATTGTTAATTGATTTACAATCCTAAATTCCAAGTATTAAAGACTTGACTTGTCCCTTTAAGGTACACTTTGAATGGCAATGAATTTGCACTTAATCATGATTAACTATGGACAGGCATGTAATCTCCCTTTAAGGCACATCATAAACAGATAAACAATGTGATTATGAATAATATATATATATGGATAATATAAAAAGCTTGGAAAGAAAGGCAAGCACATATGAGGAGGCGAGGCACAGCACTGTAATATTTTAGATCTTTTAATGAGAAAAAAGTGAAATGCATTGAAATGATTGTGCAAGTATCATCCGTCCAGGCAGGTCCCTAAAAGAAGACTAACAATTAAGTGGCCACATACTCGGAAAATAAGACATATGTGCTCCTTCCAGGGAAGCGGAAGGATTTCTTGGAGCCAGTTTCCAGCCCACCAGGGTCCAACCTTGTCAGAGGATATCAGGCACTGCAGGACAGTGCCTAGCACTGCCAGTAAATGATGGAATAATCTGGAAACACAGCAGCCAATACTCTGGTCTGATGAGTATTTACCTACAGGGGGTATGCTCATTCCTTCCGTTTTATCTCAGCAAGCACATATGGTGCCCTGTTGCAGGCGCCTCCAACAAGAACGTCTGTTTTCCAGAAGATGCCTGCAGTTTATTTATACAGTTTAGTGCACTTGTTGTATGGCTATGTGGTGTCAAACAAAAGAGGCCTCTTGTCAGAATAAGGGTGATTTTTCTTGGTACCGTGGTCAAGGTGTATGATGCTGTGATATTTACACTGTGTGTGTTCCAGTCCCAGTGACACAAACAATGCACTGCTCCCGATAAAGAACGTTTTAATCCTCCTGAATCAACGGCTGCCACCCTCCTCGTCCTTCAGACAGCAAGAACTCCTGTTGAGCCTACGTGAGCCACTCTACTTCATTCACTTAAGTATGCCTTTACCCCGACATCTAAGGTGACAGGCAATCCACAGGGGGGCATTGATTGCAGTGACCCCTATGGGAGTACGGGGTACATATTTATGTGTCAGTAGACGGCTGTCCTTAAGAATAATGTAATGGAGGGGGACTGAGACAAACAATGAGAGTGAATAGTGACTCCTCCGGGGGTGTTGAACTGCCTGTGTCATCACCTTCATCCCCGAACTAAAAATGTATATTCACTTTGAATTAGTTTATCAGCTCGACCTCGTGCTCCACCCTTGATGATTTAAACATGCCCCGAATCAATCATATTTACATAATGAGATTTACAATGTCAAATGACAACTGTTCCAAAAGTGCCTTCACTGGAGGCGTCGGAGGTGAAGGGTGAGCGTGTCAGATTTCTGGAAAGAGTTCAGCATCTCATAAATGTAGCCACGTTAAAGACTACTAATAATAACCTGCTTTGAATAAGTTAAGGGACATATTTCAAGCACGGAGCTTAAAAAAGGATCAGTGACAGCACACTTTAAGACAGTTGTTGAATTAATTAGAATCAAACGCATGAAAATATGTACATAAACTACAGGTGTATTTATTTGATGGCACATAATGGACAGATTGTCATCTCAAACTGTGCTTTGCAGCAAAATGAAAGTGGATGATAAAATCTCTTGCCAACTCAGTTCATTTAAAAACAATGCCAGTATAAACTGACATTTTAGTAGATGGAAAGCAGACTTTTGATGTTTATCTTAGCAGACAGAAAAAAAAAATAAAAAAAAACCTTCAAAATTTCCCCATATTAGTATGGCTCCATATTGGTGTGGCATTTACAATAAATGGACCTCTCCTCTGCACTTCAAAATGCCTCAGGGATGAAAAAAGGTCACACATGAACTGAGAAATCATATATGTTTGAAAGCAGGATGAATTCTGTGGCTCTCATATCTCTGAAGTTACATTTTTAAAGACGGTCCTACAATTCATGAATCCTGTGAGGTGTTCAAGATGTACACAATAGTGCATTATTTATATCTGCAGGATTATACAGAGAAATGCAGACAATTTGTGATCCAATGACTTATTTTTCTGCATGACTCAACTGTTCAATAATCTGTCACTATTTATATTTTGCTATTTTTCTTAATTTTGTTTTCATAAAAATATTAACAGCCAGGCACCTACATCTGTGTCTGGGAAACACATGCACATTGTAATGTTTTGTTTATTTGTTGTTGTTGTTGTTTTTTTTTTCCATAAAATGGTTCTCAGAGCAGTAACCACTTAAACCTGGCAGAATATTTTTGGTATCATTGGGCAAATAATAATGCTACAATAACCGTTCAGCATATTGTAGTCCAGGTGTTCTGAAAGAAAACTAGACTTCTGCACTTATGGCTCTGTTTTTAGATTGACAGGATACTTCGGCCAATCACAGGTCAATTCAGAGAGAGAGTGTTCCTATTGGCTGTTCATTCAGTGGAGGCAGCTGTCAGTCAATCACAAACTGATCAAATGGTCAAACTATGCAGCATTGATCAAATATGTATCAATATTATGTTAATATTTCTCTCCTCAAAGGTTTTAAGACACATCGCATTTTAAACAGTAAGTACAAGATTCTGAAGACGTTTGAGGTGAGAAATAGTCATAACAGTAACAGAATATTGATTTATATTTGATTGACGCTGCCTAGTTTGACTGTTTGATCGGAGGTCACCCGTGATTGACAGCTGCTCAGATATAACAGACTCCAGATCAGTTCTGATTGGTTGTTTTCCTCCAGTTTGTGAAATCTTTAGGTGCTGTTAGGAGCACCGGAGGACACAGTCTCATGCACGACTGTCAGGATATAGTGACCATTTTACAAACATAACTTCTGCCTATTGCAGCTTTAACCACCTGACACACAGAGATGGGAAATCTGTCCCTCGGTAGTCCATTTTCAGCTGCATGAACTCGACAAATTAAATTCAGCATTGAAGTTATTATTAAAAATGATACATTGCTTGAAGTTAATATTAAAGCTGATAGCCATCACCCCTTCAAAGAGTTATTGTGAAATGCTTGCATGAAATTTTACACCCATTGATGTTGTGTTACCCTCTGATATTAAAGTCTCTGATCAGATTATACACCTCCCAAATGTTCAGTGGACTTACTGCAGACTCTCAGTGATGTACAAACCTGAGGACACATATTCGCCATCACTATGGCAACCCTCAAATATCCAAATATCTTCACACTGACACAGAGTTGTTGTGTTACTCAGATTATTTTGTCATTTTGTGCAGAAATGGAGCAAACCAGGCTAGTCTCATACACTGTTCGTAGCTATACCTATGAAAAGTAATGCACTGTAATTTGTATATATTCCACAAAATCAATTCATGTGTAATTATCATAATCATGAACCTGCAAGTAGAAATAGCAGTGAACACCGCATGGGGAGGAGAGTGGGTAGGTCAAAACATAGGCAACTTTTGCCCAGGAGACTGGTGTTAGTGTCCCATGTGAAACAGAAGTGTGAAAACAGAAGTTTATTTTGAAATGACTTAATGCATGTAACAAGTCGAAGTTAACACGTTGCTGGAAATTTGTGGGAAAATGAAAGAAAAAGGAGGACAAGATATCACATGAACCATTGCAATCAAATACACTGAGTCAATGAACAAAGTGGTTAATATATATTTATATTTATATATATATGAGCCTTTTTCCCTCCACATAGCGTTGTGTGTTCCCTCCTAACAGCTCAGTTCTGGTTTCATCTGTCCACAGAGTATTTAGCCAGTAGTGCTGTGGATCATCCAGCTGCTCTTCGGCAAACTTCAAACCTGCAGCTTTTTTTAAATTTTTGGACAGCAGTGTCTTCCTCAGTGGTGTCCTCCCATCAACTCCATTCTTCTTTAATGTTTCACTGATTGTAGTTGTCTCCATCTGTAGACAGTCTGTCTCACCGTGGACACATGGACATCAAGGCTTTTACAGAGACTTCTGGAACCCTTTCAGCTTCATATCAGTCGGCAGGTCTTGATCGTAGGTCTTCTGAGAGCTCTTTAGTGCGAGGCATGGTTCCCATCAGGCAATGCTTCTGGAGAACAGCTAACTCCAAACTGCTGTGTTTTTATAGGGCAGCTTTAACCAACACCTCCAATCTCATCACACTGACTGGACTCCAGGTTGGCTGACTCCTGGCTCCAATTAGCTCTTGGAGAAGTCATTAGCGTCGGGGTTCATATACTGTTTCTATATTGTGTTCAATAAAAACATGAAAACATCATTTTTTGTGCGGTATTAGTTTAAGCAGATTGTGGTTGTCTATTGTTGTGACTTAGATGAACATCAGAACACATTTTATGACCAATTTATGCACAAATCCCAAAAAATCCCAAAGGGGTCACATACTTTTTTTTTTTTTTTTTGCAACTGTATACTGTAAGTGTACATATTTAATCAACCCTCAAATTTGGTTGGGTGGTTAGTAATACATTTTTTCTTTTACTTTTGCTTTACCCAGACTTTAAGTGTCTACTAGTTTTGTTTTTTTGGGGGGTTCCTGGTAATGTTCCCATTAGAAAATGGCTAATAGAGGTCCCATTCCAAAACAATTTGTAATGTATGCTATAACGACATGCTATATGCATTTAACATTGTGTTGTGGTCCTACAGTGGAGCAGTTTGGTGCTGCACCATTGTTTTATTCTTAAAGGAGAAGCCCTGAATGTGTTTATTGATCTATTTTATGTATTAGGTTGTAAAGCACAGCAGTTTGTGTACAAAGAAGGTGATAAATATCTGCTGAGAAAGTCACGGTCACTTTAAACAGTACAGGTAGGAACATGAGTCTGCAGTGTGGAATTAAGTTCTGTATAAGGACATAATTATAAAAGATACCATATGTTGGTGTTAACTTGGCAATTTGCTAACTCTAATTCAAGAGATCATTACAAGAGAGAGAACGCTACAGAAAAAGGTCATTTGTTATGTTGAGAAACAAAACTACAGGAACTTTAATATGGTTTAATTAAGCAGTGTGCAGCAGTTGCCAGGGACACTTTTGGCACTTATACTTCTAAGGCATTAATAGACTCAGCAGCATTGAATGTGTAGCCACAGACTCACCGCTCTCACTCACTATTCTATCCCTGCAACATTTCTCACATCTGATGTGTTTCCAGAATTAGACTCTCTCTTTAAATGATGGACGATGCCACCGTGTGAATGAAGCTTCTGATTTGCACTGTCATAAAAGAAGTGGAGCTCAAAGACACTGACAGGTTGTCACTGAACACCGGACCCTCAGGCTGATAGATTTTTATTTCCGTTCTCAAGCTGTCTTGCTGTCAGGTAGCACCCTACTGGCTCTGACCCCCCAGCATGCCTCTAATGTGCTCTGGTATGGCCTTTAATGTGCTCTGGTAGGATTTATCAAAAACAGGCTTCACCTTTTCTGTGAAGGGCCATTTGATATAATTAATCAAATCCGGAAAGATTCATATGCAATAAATGATTAACTATTGTTTAAGCTGCTCTTTTCACTTCACAGATAGAATCTGGTGATTCGATATGCATCATGATACAGCGGTAACAATTCAGTATATTGTGATGTATTGTAACTTACTGTAAGTAAGACGACATACTGTGATTTTTTTAAAATCTAACTTTCGGAAAACTGCCCTAGTATAAAGAACACACCAGCATATGCATAAAATCGGAGTTTTATTAACTCAGACTTTGGGGTCTGCATTTGCACTTATCGCAGTCCCTGTAACATCCAGCATCATAGCAGCAGTTTGAGAGGACACACACTGAGAGGATGCATACCTTTGCAAATTAAATAAAATACTGACTGAATTAATCGTTGCATGTCAACTATTGATTTTTTTTTTTTTTTTGAGAATTGATACAGTATTACAAACACATAATACTGCAATATTCATTTTTCAGTGTCTTTAAGCTTATGGTTTTGGTTTCTTTGTTTCTGGCAACCAACACTGGGTTGCACCAGCTATGCGTAAGTTCAAACGAAGCCTAGTTGGAACATAATTTCTAATTTAATTCGGAGTTTACAAGCTATTAACCTTTGACTGTTCACACCAGCTGAAATAGATCCAACATGGACATGAATTATAACTCAAATCCTACACCTAGCCCCTAGTGGATGTAAAGTCCTGTGTAAAATAGCAGTCGGCATGACGCAGTGATTTGAAAGGTGATAACTTTGTGGTTATGAGGAGGAACGAATTATATCGCAGTTTACTGGCAACATGCTTTGTGATAGATTACACCCCTTGGCCATTCATGATGACTGATTATACATCCCATTTTTGTTTTCCATGAGTGAATACAGAGGATTACAACCTGCTGGCAGCAGATTTGCAACATAACATGGACAGAAACGTGGCCCTCTGTCCGTCCCTACAAGCCTCTGCCATTATTACTCTGCTACGAGATAACTTCAGAACTTGGTTGGTCATTCAGTTCAAGTGCATTAATCTACTGTGTGTCTAAAGCAGTAGGATTAGTCACATTATTGTCTCAGTGCTCTCTAAGCATACAAATGAAGTACATAACGATACATAGCGTATGAAATAACACATACGGTGTCGCAATTCACCTGTGCAACATTCAGAAGGAAATATATATCAGCTGGGATAACTTTATGATTATTAATTCATACATAACAGTTTGCCAGAGAATGCTGTCATGATGTGTTTGTCCCAATAATATTACCATTTTATATTACCGTTATTACCTATATTATAGTTGATGGTTCCACCACTCAGTGTCACTGTTGTCGTATTGCACGTTAACTGTAGCTCAAGGGTGTATAATTATCACCTAATCATGAGGCTTTCTTCAAGTTTACATACCTTTTTGTTGTTGCTTGGTGATTAAGGTTATTTTTAGCCGTTGTGGAAAAGTCATTTTCTGCAACAATATTTGTCATTGGTTTGTGTTGTTAATTGATTTCCAATAATACATATCTAAATATATTTGCATAAAGCAAGCATATATGCCCACTTTTGTGTTGATGAGAGTATTAAATAGTTGACAAATTTCCTTTTAAATTATGTTTTGAACACATAAAAATGTGTGATTAATTTGCAATTAACTATGGGCAATCATGCAATTACTGTAATTACGATTAAAAATGTTTATCGATCAACAGCCCTAATTTAAGATAAACTGATGCGTTCATGGATTTTTGATGAAAAATAAAGAATAAAAAATAACGAGCCTTAATCCTAATGGAGGAAGTGAATAATGGAACTGCTGAGAGACCCTTGAACAGCTCTCTCATTTAGCCTCATAGCTGATGACTTTTGAGTGTAGCATGCTCTCAAATTAATTTGTATTTATGACTCTCTTACCCATCTGCCTATAGCCACTGTCACTAGATATGGATACGATGATAAATAATCCATAAATAAATTAATCATTGTCAGTGGATGAAATGAAGCCAACAACAGCTCCAGGTATACAAAAACAATCTGCTCCAACACAGAATATAAGCTTCAGCCGTATTCATGAGCATGAGGCATAAACAGGACACACAGGCACTTTTTTCTATTTGACATCTAACTATAAAGCAAAGCATCTCTGTCTCTCTGTCCAACCTGCTTTCACAGGAGGGCGTATAAATACAATGACAAAAAAAAAAAAAACACTTAGGGTAAGGGAAATCATTATGTTGGGGCTTACAATAAGTAAGTAAACTAAGTAAAACACGAGAATGTAACACAACTACAGAAAACACGTCACAAAAAACAGACAGTCGTCACATTGCAAACTTCACTGTAATTTACAAAACCAAACAGCAGTCACCAACAGTGTCGAACGCCGGTCTCCTGGTTAAAAGTGCGTGTTGGTCACGTCTACCTCGTCACTTGTCCACCATCAGTGGTCTTTCTCGCTTTTCATACTACATCACTAACTCTTGCCGTAGCATTTATACACAGATGCGTCTACATTGCAGTCAGTACAGAACACATGATGAACTAATGACGTGGAAATCAAGAAAGGCATACTTAACATAAACTTAATTGCACGCTAAACAGCTTGCACATTATTGCGGCATTTATACGCCTTTTATTAGGAGAGAACCATTATACTGATCTACCTCAGTCTTGGTGGGTATATCGATGGGGACCAAACCATATTGAATTTGGTGCAATTTGAGGCAACATGTTCAATATTAACATCCAGCTTCCAATAAACAAGCGAATGGCTGTGGCTCAGTGACTGCAGTTCACTGCTGGATATACTGACATTACAACCAAACTCTACCTCACTTCCTTGGACTCAATGAGCGTTGAGTGGTTGTCAACAATGCTGCAAGCAGTTGGTCTGCACTGAACGGCCACGCACTTCAGGCTCAAAGGCACGCCTCTGACTGGTGCAAGCAGCAACACCGGGCAACAAGTAATTGGCCCGCTCCAAATGGGCACAAACATCCCCACAACTAGCGGGCACTGCACTAAAATCTAACAAAAAACACATGGCTGCATGGTTGTACATCACTGATTTAGATTTGGTTTTGTACAATTTTATACAAGGCAATACTGAATGTTTTTCAGGTGTATAACGGGTAACATGGCAAATATCCATTTTTCTATGCCAGACTCCTCCTCAGTGCCAGCAGATCAGAATTTGTGGAGAAATGTGGGGTGTGTAACATGATTGGAACAATATGAATCCTGTTCAGAGTGTTTTCCCTTTGAAACTGTGCTTGCACCACATGAGAATGGGTTTGTTTGGTATCTTGCTACAAAGAAGAGAGCATCAACAAGAGTATGCCCGGTGTTTTTATTCCTCAGTGTACAGTTTTCCTCTGTGAGCTTAGCAGCAGCTAACAAACAGATTGACCACAGTTGAACCTTCTCCGTGAAATCGTTACAAAAGACAGAGGCTAAATGTGATGTGATCTATAGTGGCAAAGACTGGAAGCAAGGCAACTGGTTTAATAATGTCTTAGCAACACTTCAAATGATTGCAACCCCCTGAAACTGCAGTGAAAACCAGCCCAAAGGACCAGTGTTTTTACTCTGCTTGAGAACCGCTCAGTCTTGTTTTTGTTTTTTTGTTGTTTTTTTTATTTTGCATTTTATATTTTGCACATCATACCACTTTTATATTTGAAAAAGGCATCAAGTTTTTTTTTTTTTCTCAAGACAATATCTAGTCATTATAGCAAAGTAAATGCTACATACTGTAAGTAATACTCCTTGGCAACTGGAAGAAGAACTATTACATTCAGTGGTCTACAACGTTTATTCAGTGAAACTGAGCAAAACACCTTTTCCTCTGTGGGACGATTTATTTCAGCAGTGTAGGTTTTAGACTTACTCGAGAAAATTCATCTTCTCAGATCCACATTTGTCCATTTTGTGTAACAGGACATTACTGGCCCACACTAAAACATTTTTCAGATCTTAACAGACGTTGAAAAAGTGAGAGACCCCACACATAACATGTTCTGTTTACTTTTAAACAGCTTTGTTGCTGTAGTTTGTAGAGAACAATGGTTTGGCCAAAACATCACACCACACGTTAACGGATTCATTCATCAACAAGCTCTCCAACTCTAAAAACTGGAAATCTTGCAATATTTCATATATCATAAACATGACTTTCGTGTAAACAGGAAAGAAGAATTAGTTTTTGCACTACTTTGTACTGAAAATTCACAAAGGATGGATGGATGAAGTCATGGAAACATGTTAAATAAACACAAATTAACAAGCTGATCCTCCATATCTGAGCTGCATTTTACTGCTACTTCCCATGCTTCGCATTCTGCATTAGCTCATTCATTAGCCGTGGCCTCCCTCATGGTGCTGGTTGCCATTTCAGTCAGCTTGGTTTTCGTTCCCATGTGACTACGTTATTGGCTGTCCTCTGGGTTCCCCACACACAACAGGAAATCTGATTGTAAATATTGAACATGTTTAATATTTGCAATTTAAAATTTGTGCGTCCAGGATGGACTTCTGAGCTGGTTGGGGGATGTAATTGGCTTCATTCTTGTGTAGTGCGTAATGTGTAGTCCGGCATTAGACTGCAAGTCTGTGACAAACTTTGCTCTGCTCTGCATTTATGAGATGTAAAACCCTCCTGATTTGTTGATACCACACAGGAGAATAGATAATACTCAAAAAAGTCATATGCCATAGTACACATTGAAATAGACACACAACATAGCATCAGTCACATATTGTGGCATTTGATTATGTGTTTATCATTAGCCTGTGTATTTCCCCCTCATTATTTATGTGTCTGCTTGTCCCTGTCCTCCTCCGGTACTGATGCTGGAGTATTTATGCTCTCCCTACTTGTATCCCCAGTGGATTACTTTGTCCTAATTGGAAAGCTGAGTTAATTATCCCCTAGCCTGTACTTGGCACATCATCTAGACCTCCCAAGAGACTGTTGGGTTTGACTCATAATCCTGAAAAAACTCATTCTAGGGTGAGGAACAGGATCGTGGGAGCACTCTGACCTGAATTGGGCACCCGATTGACTGATATGGATCGAGGGATGGGGAAATCAAGAGCATCCATCATAATTTCCAGCTGTCAGCATTCACTGGGATTTCATAGAGCTAATTGGAAACGCCTGCACTGGATTGCAGTTTTTGATTTTGCTTCCCTCAGGATTTTACCAGAAGCTACTCTTCTGTGTGTTTGGTCTTAATGGAATTGAGTCAAAGGGTGAGAGTAAATAAATGAGATGAAGTGACCTGAGCAGACCATTTGTACCACACCATGACTAACTGTCTAGGTATAGATGCATTTCCACAGTTCACGATTAGCATGAGAAAATGTGCTAATTTACCCTTAAAGGGGACATATCATGACAAACTCACTTTTTCAATTGATTCAACAAACCATATATATTTCCCCTTCATATGTCAAACACAGGTTCATTAGAATATATTAGTGTCCTCAAATGAAACTCATGAACTTGTGTTTACAACATGGGAAATCATGTACATGATACGCTGAAGTGGTTAAGTTGTGAAGAACACCATTGCTTAACAACGGCAATATTAAAATTACTGTTGGCGTCTAGAAGCCACAAAGGCTGTTTAGCAAGATAGCAAGTGGGCTACATAATGTAGTAAATGCAAAGACATAATGACAGAGGAAATTCCCAAGAACATCTGTTGTTGGGAATATCAAACTTTTCCTCAGACTTATGGTGAAATTACCAAGAAAAACAATACACAACTAAAATTCAATATATAATTTTATTATATTACTATTACTGTATTACTACAATATAACTTATTATATACCGATAAATTAACTTCCACGGCCTCTGCCATTTCTCACAGCATCAACAAACACATAAGAAGTCATGAAGTCAGAGCTTTCAGAGACGTTCCACTTACGAGGGCATTCATATCGGTCCAACTCGTAAACATGGTAAACACAACCCCATCTGAAGGCATCATAAGATAAGATAAGATATTCCTTTATTAGTCCCACAGTGGGGAAATTTACCACCATATCATATCACCCATGGCTTAGAACTACCTTTGCAAAGGTGCAACAACGGTGTATTTCAGACAGATGGTGAATGCAGGTATATTTAAGCAGACAGTAAGAAATTTTTTTGAACATTAAATCGTGTAAAAATGTTGTAGTCGAAACGTCTGATATGTCCCCTTTAATATGTTGGTGTTTTGCGGTTTAAACAAACTATAATGTGTGGCTGCAAAGGTTATCACAAAAATCAATACATGAAGAGCACATTTGGTGGCAGCCAAATTGTAATAGACATAATCGCTTCCTAAGTGGAAAAAGTCGAAGCTGACAGTGTTGAAAAGCTGAGAACAGAACTATGACGTTTTGCACACTGTCCAACAGTGGCCACTGTAGCTATAGAGGAAGTCACATCATGGCAGTATTCAGCATAATGCACAGACCTGTCATTACTCTACATATGTTCAACATGTAGTTTGTCATATCAGTAGTTCAGAGTTTGAGGTTGATGCTAGCTGTGTCTAGTAAACTTCCATGTAGTCCACTGTGCACAATATGTACTATGTAGTACTGTGTAGTGCATGAATGTTGACAGGGTTGTGTTGTTTCAAACTGCACATGGCTGATATATTAACCCAATAAAGACTTCTATCTGACTACAAAAAAAACAAAAAAAACAAATGTATAACTGCTGCAGCTTCCTCGCCTGCAATTCTCGCGATTTTTAAATAGCTTGGTGGCCCCTCCCCTTCCGCCAAGTAGCAAAGATGGTGACCGTTGAGGCTGAGAAGTGTGCGGCGTTCCACACTCTGTTTTGACTATTTTAAGTACATCATCCGGGTACTTATAGTGCACTGCATTTTTTCATACTTCTCAGTGTTCTCACACAGGCACTCAAAATAGCAACTGTAAGTATGGAAGTATGCAAATTGAGACATGACATTGGTTGTTGAATGGTGCTGAAGAGACTGTAGAGCCAGAAAACACCCACTAGCCTTGTGGGCTTTTTAAACCAGTGCATTTGTGTAACAAAATATGACTTTTGGTGACAAGAAAACATTGAAGAGTATCGTATCATCAGATTGTTTCTCTTGGGACAAATTGTATTCAATTTTCCAAAAAGAACTGACATTATACATTTAATATTATAGATGATAGATCCTTGAGCAACCCCCAGCAGGGTGTGTGAATTGACAAGACGACATGAAGCAAAGCTTCTAGATGGTATTCTCTTCCAAGTCCTCTGCAATCTGCATACCATTACTTGGCTCCACTCATGAAAATGACTGATATCTAAGAGTCATTCTAAAAAATGAATTACATCTCTGACTTATTATAATTTAATGGAGCTCCAAGATCCTTTCCTCACAAGTTGAATTCATTTTCTGTTTTATTTTTTGCTGCACTGAAGAGGCAGTTTTACATGTTGGTAACATAATTGTCAATGACTCCAAATCTGTGTATTTTTTGTCTAGCCTTTAAACCTTTGGGGCTACACATGAGTTGGTTAAAGACACAGCTTAGCCTGATCAAACGTACACTGAACAAAAATGTAGATGCAACACTCGTTTCTGCTCCCATTTTTTCCAGAGTTGAAATTAAAGATCTAAGACTTTTGCTGAGGCTTATTTCTCTCAAATTTTGTGCTCAAATTTGTTAAAGCTGACAGGTGTGGCATGTCAAGATGCTGATTTAACAGCATGAATATTACACAGGTGTGCCTTGGGCTAGTCACAATAAAAGGCCACTCTAAAACGTGCCGTTTTATCACATAGCACAGATGCTGACAGCAGGAGCTGTCGCTTGCTTACACTACCATGAACCATCTCCAAAGGCATTTCTGAGAATCTGGAACCACATCCAACCGGCTTCACTATCACCGACCAGGTGCAACCTCGCCAGCCCAAGACCACTACATCTGCCTTCTTTACCTGCTGATGCAACAACTGGTTTGCACGACCAAAAAAACTTCTGAACAGTCAGAAACCGTCTCAGGTCTGACTGCAGTCCCTCATTGTAACCTACTCGAATCTGGCTCTAGGGATAAGTGATTTCTTCATGCATATCTGTAGCCTTAGTCATGTAAAATCCATTGTTCAGAGTGCCTATTAAATTTATTTATTCAAGACAAAACAGCACATTTTAGAGTGACCATCAATTGTGCAGCCCAAGGCACACCTGTGCCTGATATGCCACACCTGGATGGATTATCTTGGCAAAGGAGCAGTGTTCACAAACACAGATTTTAACAAATGTGTGCACAACATTTGAGAGACATTAGCCTTTTGTGTGCACAGAAAAAGTCAAGAGCAGAAGTGTTGTTTATATGTTTGTGCAGTGTACTTAGAGAGGCCAAATAATGCAATGCAATTTTCAACAAAGTAAGACAGAAAGAGACAAAACAAGAGGCAGTTTCAGACACTGGTCTCAGTTGAAACACTACCTTGTTTATAAGTGCTGGCACTGTATTATTGCTGAAGATATTAATGTGTCAGAATCAGTTATCTCTGTCACAGTATGTCCAACATTCTCAGTAAAAACAAATTCGTGCAAAATATCTCTTGGATCGATGGTAATTTATATCATCATGCAGAGAACGAAACAAACAGCAAACACAAAGTTGTCCCAAAATCCAAAGTGCTACCGGCTCTGAGCATGAACACAGTAATCACCTTTATCAGATGAATGTGATCGTATTTATTCTCCTCATACCTGCTGCTTGCTGTCCCTGGTGCAATACGAATACAACTGCTTACCAAGTAGACTTAAAGACAGAAAAAATAAATAAACAAATAAATAAAAAAAACTCTCACTAAGGGCTATACTGTATGTATGTCTTTCATAAATTGTTAAGGTCTACAAATAATGAATTCCATCATTGATTAATTAATTAATCATTGGTTAATTGTTTGGTATATAAACTCACAAAACAGTGAAAAAAGTCCTGTTACAGTTCCCCACAGCCCAAGTTGGCTGCTTTGCATTGCTTATTTTATCAGACCATTCATCCAAAAAACCCAAGATTTATTAGTCGACTAATCATGTCAGCTCTAATATAATTAACACGTTTTATTAGTATTCTTTTGTTTTTGTTTGTTTTTAGGGGTAAGTGCTGAAACATAATCAATGACTTCTCAGTCAGCTGTGAAATAAATGAGGGTTTTTTTCTGCAAATCTGTATTTTTTCTCCTGCAGCCTTGTGACCATGGGGGCGGCAGATGTATCATTTAAAAAGAGATCTTACCCTGATCAAACTTAGTCTCACCAAACCAAACAATGTATTTCTTTTTTTCATCTCCCTATAAATGTCCAGCAATGTGACACTTTCGGGGTTTTACATGCATACAGCCTTTTCAAAATAAACTTCTGTCTTCACAGGAAACAACTAGGTTAGGTTTAGGCAACAAAAATACTTCATTAGGCTTGGCAAAAGATGGACTTGGTTAGGTTTAGACAACAAAACTACTTAGATTGAAGATTGTGTTTTGGAAGTGGTGCCTCCTGTGTTAAAGTTTGGCATTTTTAGACCCACCTCATCCACCTTTATCTCCTCCCTACACAATGTTCACCCCTCTTAATATTTCAATTAATATTTCAATTATTGACAATTACATGGATTACATATGAACTGATTTTGAGGGATATACACAAGTTAGAGTGTGTTACTTTCCATAGGCATAGCTATGAACAATGTGTGAGACCAGCCTGCACCTAAAGATGCAATACAATATACACCTAAATCGGACAGAAGGAAGCAAAACAAAGCAGGTGGCATACAATGTGCTGTAGTGAGAAAACCTTTGTAGCTTTGCACCAACCTTGGACTCCTGGTGAAAACATGAAATACAGTAACTTCAAAGAAAATATTGCTGGAGGAAAAAGAGGAAACACCTTGGGCTGGGTAACAGGTGCTCCAAGCTTGTAGCAAAAACTGGTTAAAGGATATATGAGCTGTGAAGATGAAAAATTGTTGGGCAGCGGATAGATTGAATGACCAGTTTAGATTTAAAATCATTGGCTCTGTGCTCCCTTTTCAGCAGAAGAGTTTTCCCAGCTTTGAGTCAAGGTTTTGATGTTGCACACATCGGATAATTGTGATCAGATGCTCTGCGCCACTCAAAATGTGTATCGACTATTTGATAGTGTGATGACAGTCTCCCAGACTCCAATGAAATCACATGTTTGAGCCTGGTTAAGAACCCTGGAGTGACGAACTCTTAATAGAGGAGTTCTGTTCAAGGAGCTGGAGAGATGCAGCAAAGGAGATACTTGATAGAGTGGCTGCTTTGGAAAACTGATGAGAACGCCAAGATGCCTGTGAATGTGATCGAAATACCAACTCGCCGGCTCAGTCTCCTGGTCATAGGCGGATTCGTGTGAAAATTGGAACCTTGTAAGCTGACCGAGCGAGCGAGCGAGGTCTTACATGAGCACTGCCTCACATCTGTAACTCATGCACATCCATGATGTTATCATGCACGGCAATGCGGCCCGCTATGAATACCAAGTCCAAGCTACAATAAACCTAAACACTCACCTAAGAACTGCATTACCAAGGTGGAATGTACACCGCCCCAGCCTAACCAATCCCTCAAATCAATCTGCCACAGGCAAGGCAAAGGATTTTCCACAGGGGTGAATCTCAGCAAAGCAGGTCTGCTATCTGCCTTTGATGGTGGAGTGAGGTCTATTAGATTAGTCTTTTTCAGATACCACAATGCATCTATCAAACGATGGTGCTTCTGCTATTAATTTTAGGATTTATTTGGGCTTTGTTAGAAATTGTGATGCTATTTTACCACAAGTAATGGCTTAATTTCAAACTGCTGATTACAATGACTTTTTTAATCAGTCAACTCTTCATCAAAGTGTGTACTTTGCAACCCCTAAAAACCAAATTGATTGTAATTTAGTAATCAATTATTATTATTATAAATGCAGACCACTAAATGGGTCTGCATTTATAAAGCAAGCAATTTTATTTATTTATTTATTTACTACTTTAACAGCACCAAAAGTTGGTAAAAATATTTTGAATCTTTCTTTTTTTTTCTCCTAAAATCACATCAAATCACCAAGTGGGTACCCGATCCAACAACAGATCTCTTCTAAATCTAGCCCCCAAATCACATTGAAATACTGTGATAAATCACAAGTTAAAAAAAAAATGAAATCTTAAAAAAGTAGAAATGTTAACAATACTTTAACAATTATTAACAATATTAACATATAGGTCATTTTGAGAAATCTGATAGTGGTTTACATACAACTTTCTGTCCAGTCTCCAGCCTCCAGCCCAGTTATGTTCCTTCAGTTATGGTTGTATTTGGATTGTGTATATTGTGATAAAAACATTAATTATTGCAAAATTAGTTACATCATAAAACTGCTATTTAGTAAAGCAACAAGTTGTTTAATTTTACTCCCAGCTATCTTTCTGTATATCCAGCTTTCACGCCCAGAATCCCTTTGACAAAATGTGATGAACTTCCATAGATGTAACATAAATTTGAGGGCAGCATCATGACTGCAGTTTATGACAGGATGGACATGACTGATGGTGCTTGTAGCCAAGGGGATCTGGTCTGGTACATGACAGGCTACGTGATTAATAAACACTGTGAGCTTGCAGTAAATACAAGATGAATCTCCTTAATCGGTGCATGTAAAAACCTCAGTGAAATGTGCGTATAAAAGTAAGTGCAGTAGTGAGAGCATCGTGTGTGTGTACTGTTAATGTAAAATTACTTTTACAAAGTGGCTTTTTCAAGATTAACTGCAAGCATTACTCTGAGATGATTAGCAACCAAGAACCTTCACGAGGCCCCAAATGTTCTTATAATGTATAACAGATGAAGCAAACATTGACATGCTTGCCAATTAATAGAATTATACTTAACATTCTGCCCCGATTTAACAGGTTGCTCACAAATCCTGAGCTCCTTTCTTCTGACATAATTTGGTTTTGAACCCTGGCTAACGTTCTTGATTAGATTTCTTTATTGATTGTGCCGGAGCCGTGAAGGTCAGACTATCACTTGACTCACAGACACTGACCTTCACAGCAACTCTGGCGCAGACAGTTGTCTCATTTCATTTGACGGTGATCATTTTCAGGAATTGATGTTTCTGGATGTTAGATATACTTGTTTCGCCTTTTGTTAAAAATAAAGCACCTTTTAGAAACGTGCAGCACATATTAAATGGCCATTCCAAAGATTTTACACATGGAGATCCTTTTACTTGTCACAAGGACTAATAGTCATCCTGTGAAAACAGTTGTTTAATGTCCTATATGGCTCCGAATAGAGTCTGAGAAAACGACTCTGACAATGTCATCAGAGTTATCTAAAACTGAGGTTGATACTGTACATTTTTTAACAGAAAGCCTGTGTTATGAAGACAAGGCCATTTACCAGACGGGGAGGTTCTAACAAAAATTCCCATTGAGTCATTCATTCCAGTGTTTTTGGGGCTTGACCTGAAGTAGACTTAAAGTCTGGACAGGTCTGTCCCTGTTGTTTCAATTTTGACCATGGTGCTGTGGCCACAGGTGACTACAGGATATCGGCATATCGAACTGTGTGATTAGACAGGTGAACGTAATCACGGTGACATCACCCACTGGCTTGTGGACTGCTGTGTTAGAACCTCAATATTGGCATTTTGATTGGCACCATCTTGATTTCTTGGAACCAGAAGCACAAACAAACACTGAATAAGACATTTTTAGCTGACCAAAATCTCACAGTTAACATTCACAAACTGATAACACACTGTGAAAGGGTTAAAGGCAAAAACACGGACAACTCCCAGACCGGCCAACACCTCTGACAGCGACCTGTCAAACACAAGGTAGCTCCGCCCTAAATCATCCCCTGCTTTATGGTCTATTTGACTCTAAATGGGACCATAATTAACTAAATGAACATCATGTTGTACTGAAGAAGACCTGCAACCATAAGCCATAAACCATAGACTCATGTTTGCAGTGTTTACTGAGGTAATAAATCAAGTGAGAAGTATGCTAATTTTCTCATAGACTTCTATACAATCAGTCTCATTGGCTTCAGATTTCAGACCCACAGGTTGCCCACTGATTGCTTTTTACTTTTGTGATCAATGAAATAGTTGCAGAGTCTATGACATAGTACCATGACTCAGTAATGTCTGTTACACCATTTTATTTACCTAAACCTAATAATAGGAGGCCACTCCGGTCAAACAACGATGACACTTAACCTCAAATCACTCCTGAAGGTACAGCCATCGGTATGTGAATGTGATGTGATGTGTAATTGAGATGAATGAATATTTAGATTAGATCCTGATGGCTGAAGTTGGCATATCAGTGTATGATTGTGTGTCTGAATGGGTGAAGGTGACATGTAGTGTGAAGCACTTTGAGTGGTTGGAAGACTAGAAAAGCGTCCATTTATCATTAGCTACCATTCTGGTCATTACTAGATGCTTCACTTCGCTCAATCGAGACCAAAGACTGTCCTTGGTTTGGTTGCTTAAACTAGGAGGAAATAATTATGTACTGTATTTTCTGGACTATAAGGCACACTTAAAATGTTTTAATTTTCTCAAAAATTGACAGTGCGCTTTATAATCCAGTGCGCCTTATATATGAATTCTGGTTGTGTTTACTGACCTCCTCAAACCAATTTTATGTGGTACAGGGCGCTCAAAAATCTGTCAAAATGTTTTATTATGAGTTCGGTAAGCTTCGAAGCCGCACCGTTGGATGGATTGTCGGAGCATTACGGTAACAGTAGTCAGGCGCCTCGTGGAATAATACATACTGACAGTAGTCAGGCGCCTCGTGGAGTAATACATACTGACAGTAGTCAGGCGCCTCGTGGAGTAATACCTACTGACAGTAGTCAGGCGCCTCGTGGAGTAATACATACTGACAGTAGTCAGGCGCCTTGTGGAGTAATACCTACTGACAGTAGTCAGGCGCCTCGTGGAATAATACATACTGACAGTAGTCAGGCGCCTCGTGGAGTAATACCTACTGACAGTAGTCAGGCGCCTTGTGGAGTAATACCTACTGACAGTAGTCAGGCGCCTCGTGGAATAATACATACTGACAGTAGTCAGGCGCCTCGTGGAATAATACATACTGACAGTAGTCAGGCGCCTCGTGGAATAATACATACTGACAGTAGTCAGGCGCCTCGTGGAGTAATACCTACTGACAGTAGTCAGGCGCCTCGTGGAGTAATACATACTGACAGTAGTCAGGCGCCTTGTGGAGTAATACCTACTGACAGTAGTCAGGCGCCTCGTGGAGTAATACATACTGACAGTAATCAGGTGCCTTGTGGAGTAATACCTACTGACAGTAGTCAGGTGCCTCGCGGAGTAATACTACTGTTACTGTGCTTCGACATATAGGCACCGTAACATTATCGTGTGTGTATAAGGAGCCAAAATGGCAAAAACAAACGTTTCCGCCTGGCGTGAACGTCAAGGCTAACTCAAAGGGCTGGATGGACGAGGAGAAGATGAGTGAGTGGCTGAGAGAAATTTATGTCAAGAGACCGAATGGCTTTTTCCACAACTCTCCGTCCCTATTGATCTGAGACTCCATGCGTTCCCATCTCACCGACACTGTCAAAACGAAAGTGAAGAAGACTAATTCGGAGCTCGCCGTCATTCCAGGTGGATTAACTAAAGAACTCCAACCGCTAGATATCGGTGTCGACAGGTCGTTCAGAGTTAAACTGCGAGCTGCGTGGGAGCGTTGGATGACAGAAGGCCAATACATATTCACCAAGACAGGGAGGCAACGCCAGGCGAGTTCCTCCACTATCTGCCAATGGATCACGAAGGCAGGAATCATCACTGAACAGCTAAGTAACAGCAACCAGACTGACTCGGATAATGACCAGATGAATTCGGGCTGCTTGATGCCGAAGTCGCCCAACTGTTTAACTCAGATGCTGATAATGAAGGATTTGATGGATTTGTGGACGAGGAATGAACTGAAAAAAACTTAAAGTGAGTGTATTGTTTTGTATTCGGTGTGTTCCAACTGAAAAATGTTGAGTTATTGAAGTTATTGAGTTGTTAAATTAATAGAATCAAGTTTGACATATCTGACTGTTTTGTTTCGCTTAATGCACCTGATATATGAAAAAAGACAGTGATATTGATAGTCATTGATTGAGTGCCTTATAGTGCGAAAAATACAGCAGTTTAAAAATGAACTGCACAACAGAACAAATTCAAAGTCTTTGGGTGCTGTCATGCAGTCGTGTGCTTGTTGTAGCAGAAAAACATGCACTGAATTGTTGTTGCTACAGCTGCTCTGCTAACATGCGAACAGACAGTTCACTCACTGTTGCTGCTGTTCAAAGTTTAAAAAATAAAACTTGTCTCAGAGCTCCTCCTGCCAGTAAAATGACTCGTGATTGCAGATATACCACTCCCACCTGTCTCTCTGCCCTGGAGCTGCATCCTAGTCGATCAATAACAGTGTTATCCCCATGTCGTCTCCCTGTACGTCCCCACGCATGTGGATAAATGCTTGTGATTGGCCTGTCCCAGTCCAGGACATGTAAGGCCTGTAGGTTTGTTAGTGGCCATTCTCACTGCTGTTCTGCTATGGCAGCAACTTTGTATTTAGAAATCCCCAGACATTCGGTAAGCGGAGATTTCCAGTTATCTGATATCGCAAGTCTAAATCTTATCAGAAAACGTACGGCTGTAATGACTAAACCCCTGAGTGGACTGAACTGAGTTAGGATGTGTTTTATTGCTATATGAATACAACTCATTTATAAAAGTAAGACTGCGTTTGCATTCAAGTTCAGCACTTTTGAATGAGTTGTTTTTTATGTGTATTTCCTCAGAAAATATGAACTATTGTCACTCATGTTACATGTTTCATCGGGTATCATGTTCTTGGACAAAATGAGGCCATGTTGAATGAATCTTTTTTGACATCCGCTGTCTATCCTCGTGTCCTTTCTCTGACTTTATCAAGACACTGAATACATAATGCAACTTAATAACGTTTAGTCAACTCGCCTATTAATTTGTGCCCTTACATTTCGGAGCAAAGCATTAATATCTGCCTTTAAAGAAATTAAATTTATCAGGGCTTACAATATTATGGTAGTAACAGTAACAACATGCTTTGAACAAATACTCAGATTCATGCATTCCTCACACTAAACATTTGTTCTTGCATGCTGACATCTGTAAGGCTCTCGGCCATTCACTTCTTCACCAAGCAGGAAGTGGGGAAAAATTGCTCCAAGCTTCCACTGTCAACTAAGGAAAGTCAGTCACCATTCAAGGTTAATAGCAAATCACTCTGAGGGATTTGGGCAACAGGGGTGGAATTCGTGCAATGTCACACTAGCTGTTATAAAAGATTAGCGCCCAGAGACAACAGACATTAAACAAAAAAAGCCTTCGGGCTCATGTAAATACTCTGATCACGAGAGCTCAATCCGAAGGTCCAGCAGTGTCACTTTATTGACCTTTTCTGAAAGGCCACACTTGCTCCAAGATTTAATTTAGTGAAATGTGACAGTGCCATGAGCCTCCGGACTGTCAGTGACATGAAAATATAATTTGCACCGTGCACTCAGACTGAGTCTCATTTAGCTAATGGGATATCTGGTAGGTGGAACAAATGTGTGCATTTGTTGCATTAAAATAATGGAAATGTACTGAAACATGCTTCTTTGCATCACAGTGATTGAATAGCAGTGTAGGTAACAGTCACACAGCTTTTCTAAACACATAAACATGTCACTCCTTTATTCTCCCTTCTTTGTGGGTGTATTGCACTCTGACATGACCATATGACAGCTGTCAAGTAAAGCTGTCAGGGCATGAATACATGATAGTCAATGTGATGAGAGAGAGGAATCAGCAGCAGATGTTGGCTCGGCAGCTCTACAGTCGTTAGCAAGGAGCCAGATAAAACTCTGTAAGAACAGCAGACAAGAAAAAAGATAAATAGGCAAAGATCAGGATGGAAAAATAGAAAAGCACGAAGGCTAAGGCAGCTTAGATGAAGGGCAAGGAAAAACTGCCATCTCTGTACTTTATGATACATGACTACGAGCTAATGCAAAGCAGCTATTTAGACAGGTGGAGGATCACAGGAGGAGTCACAGAAGAAGAAGGTGTGGCATGACAGAGTCTAAAATAAAAATCTGTGCACAACAACAAGCTAAATACACAATACAGAGAGAGAGAGAGAGAGAGAGAGGCGAGGGAAGCAGAGGTGGGGTGGGGGGCTGAGGAGAAAAACATAATGTAAGTTATAATTGCCATTCTGATGTATCAATAATTTAATAAATACTTTCATTTCAGTTGAATTTTATTCATTTAATTCAATTTCACAGCCTAATCTGACTTTTAATAGTCATATTGGAAGCACTTCTGTCAAGCCTCATAATGTCATGTAGAAGGGAATAAAACATCACACACACATTCAAGCCTTCTCCTCAACGATGGAATATATATATATATATATATATATATATATATATATATATATATATATATAACGTATGTCTTTTTATTGAGTCAATGTTGTGTGTGTTTGTGTGTTGTAGTCCTCTTAACTTCCTGGGGCCCAAATAAAAAGAAAAAAATAGTATTACTACTGCTTTACTTTAATGATAATAATGAATCTTTGCATGTAAGCAATTTGAATTTGAAAAATTGATACAGTATCATAAAACATTACCGCGATATTCAAGTGTAGTCATCTAGTGAAAACCTCTAAAGACGTCACCCTCGGTTTTGCGTGGTTTTGATGGCCGTATTTCACTACTATTTTCTGACATCTTAACTGGCAGATTAATAGAGTATATGCCGTGTGTGTGTGTGTGTGTGTGTGTGTGTGTGTGTGTGTGTGTGTGTGTGTGTGTGTGTGGGACCTTGGCATCCTTATACATTCACCAACAGAGGACCTTCAGCCCAAAGGTCTGCTGTTGGTCATGCTTTAAATCATGCTAAATCATGTCTAAAAGCCTGTAGTGACTTTTATTACTATTACTATTCTATCCAAGAGGAGTCCTGCAGGTGTGTGAGTGTTAAAGTTCATGCTCAACACCACTCCTGCTGGCAGGAACTGGGATTTTAGCGCCTCGCTCACAGGTGTTGTTTTTAACACCTCCATGGTGTGAATGTCTTACAGCCCCATGCAGTCAGACTGTAGTCAGTCTTTCAGACTGTAGAACTGCTGTTAAGCACATTACTTAGTGAAGAAACCAACCTCTTGAAACACAATTTGTCATTATGATTTTGTAATAAAATATAAAGGCTCAGCTTAAGTGGATGTCTGAAGTTTCAGTGTATTAAAATAGAGTGCTACTGAGAAGGCAGGAGAGTAATATGTACAGTATTTCAAAGAAAGGATGAAAATAGAAAAAAATAACCAAAATGGTCAGCAGTAAGAGCCTTTCTTTTCAGTTTTAATTAGTTGCTAAAAACTGACTTGACATCAGACTTTGACTAGACCTTTAATATTGTTCAGTCTCATAATACCAGCCCGACCAGTTGTCACAAGTACTGGATTATAACCTTTTTTTGTCTTAGTCTACGCTTATGGGAATGCAATTTATTTGATGATGTACATTTAATTCAATCAATTTGGTATCATTAAAGTACATCTATCTATCTGTCTGTCTGTCTGTCTGTCTGTCTATCTGTCTATCTGTCTATCTATCTCACATAATGACACAAGTTTCCCCTTAGATGCCCCGGAGTGACACTCAAACGCCAACATGTATGAAAATAAGACATAAGCAAAATGAATGATACTTATTTTTTCATCTCAACTAAATAATTAAATAATTATTCTTCAATCGGTAATAGAATATAAAGGCTCAGCCTTAGTGGATGGCTTAACTGTTGTCAAGCTTGACACTGTATTAACATAATGGGATACCAGAAGGTAAGATTAATAAGTGCTTTAAAATGCAGAAAAGGGGCAAAAGAAGAAAACAGAAAACAGCTAGGATACAATTGGTAATAAAATAGCAGCAGCAAGATACTTTCTTTTAACATTTAATTAATGGTTTAAAACAGATTTATTATCAGACTTTTACCAGACCTTTCAAATTGTTCTGTCTCCTAAAATTTGACCAGCTTTTACAAACAGTGTGTCCTCATCTGTATTTACTCTGATGCCTTTTATTCATCAATTCAATGTACATCTAATTAATGGTCTTTTGTGGAGGAGTAAAGCCAGCAGTCTTATTTTGGGTTTTTTCTTTTGAGGAAAGCAAACTGATTCATAACTCAGCGCCTGTCTTCATGAGCACCCCATGACGCCTGATCTCTGGGTGAAAGCTTCCATTTTGTGCTAAACAAGCGTGCACCGTGTCTCTTTTCCTGATGTAGTCATCTGCTCTCAGGCGGTACTGTGGACATTCAGAAAGTAACCTGAAGGCCAGTGGCTCAAATTGAAGAAAGGGAATCAGTAGCAGCCCACATGCAGCACAGAGCTGGAAAATCGATATACAGACATTCTAGATATGCCGTGGCATCTTCTCAACTTCACTGCAGGTGATATTTTCATGGATAACCTGCTGCTTTTCAGGAACAGTGTCATGTAGAGGTACTGATCACTGAGGAATGTTTACAACTGTTTCATGTAACTTGTAATCCTACCAAACATTTTACAATGCACGCTGCTCATTTTAATCGGTGCTGGCAGCGCGGCTCTGCTGGTCAGTCCAGCACGTTGGTCCAGACTAACATTTCAAGAATAGATTGCCTTGACATTTTGTACTGACATACATGGTCCCCAAAAGATGAATCCTAATGACACAAATGATAAAAAAAAACAAATTTCTCAACATCTACGGGATAAACTGGCAATATAACAAACACGATGACTTTGGTGATTCCTGTACTTTTCCTCTAGCGCCACCATAAGGTTCACATTTCTGGTTTGCAGTGAAGTATCTCGACAACTATCAAATAAGGATTACCATGACATTTGGTACAAACATTGATGTTCCCCTCAGGATGAATGTTAATAATTTTGTAATAAATTTATTTGTTTATTAATTTAATTAATTATTCATATTTTGGTTCATAACCAACCTGCATCAGCTGTACATTGTGTTTAGTGCTCATTAGCAAATGTTTGCATGCTAACACACATATCTAAAACGGTGAACATGTTAAACATTTCACCTGCTACAGGTACAGTAATATACATCAACATGTTAGCATGCTGCAGTTAGCATTTTGCTCAAATCATTGCTGTGCCTCATAGAGCATCTGCAACCGCTTATCCCGTTGGATCCCGTTTGGCTGGAACCGATCCCACCTGGCTTTCGGTGAAGACGGGGTTCACCCAGGACAGGTCGCCAGTCCATCACAAAGAGACAAACAACTGACACATAGAGACAAACAACCATTCACGGTCACATTCACACCTACAGGCAATTTTAGAGTAATCAATTAACCTATTTAACCTGCATGTCTTTGGATTGTGGGAGGAAACCACAGAACCTGGAGTAAACTAATGAACATGCAAACTCCACACAGAAGGACCCCAAGCTGGATTCAAACCTGTGACCCTCTTGCTGTGAGGCGACAGTGCTGACCAGTGCACCGCTGTGCAGCCCAGTTCTAGCGATGTGTTTGACAAATATTTATAACACTTCCATGTACAACACAACACAATTTGACCGCACCACAGAGTGCAGCCCCTAAGATGACCATAAAGTTGAATTACCACCTCTAAAATAGCCACACGGTCCATTAGTAGCTGTCCTATAGTCTTCAATCACATTACATAATCCTCATCACAGGATGAAGTTTGCCAAGTTTGCATGGAAAAGACGATTTCCAGGTTCTAAGCATTTTAAGGGGTTCTCGCTACTCCACATTAGCTTAAAAGTTGAGACTGAGGTGAAGGTTTCAATCTCAACTCCCTAAAACAGTTTCCACAAAACTGAACATTATAACCCTCAAGACAGGATGATGCATTGCAGGGCTGTTGCACTACATTTAGCTGTGTGGGTCTAATAATTTGGAAACTGAGTGAGCTTCCTCTCACCTTTATTTCCTTCTGTGGATGTCAGTTATGAACAGAGCATAACTCTGAGGAGTAAACCAAATTAGGGTTTCATGTTTGCTGCGATGATTATCTTACTTGGGCAACTTTCAAGTCTTGGGGGTTGTTTTTTCTAACTATACAAGAAAGACTGACAGGATATGACTTCTTCCAAGAGGAGGGAAAATGAGCCCTGATATCTAACTATGTAGAGGCAAGCAGGAACGCAGAGGAGGGCACCAGTTTGATTCTCCCAATCTTGTAAAAAATCCCTCACTGTATTATTCCTTAACTCTGCTCTGTAATACCAATGGTAATGAGACCAGCTACTGCTACTGTGAGTGATTTCTTTTTTACCTGTCGCTATTATGCAGATTGTAAATAGAATATGCAGCCCAGCACATCCGGAGTTTAAACACGCCTGGTAATCAACCAAAATAATAGCAGCGAGTCCAATTTCTAGCAATGCCCTCAATCATTTTTGTAAAACAAGCTAGCCTCCATTACCTTTGTAATCAGCACCTGTTCCCTGTTTGTTTTTCCTGTCTGTCTCTTGTGTTTTTAGCCTCACTCACCAGCTTATTCTTTCTTAAAGCTTAACCCATTAATCAACCTACAGAGTAATAGTTAAATCATATTCATAAACAAAAAACGTTCTAGTTTCAGGTTCTTAAATGTGAATCTTTGTTATGATATTAAACTGAATATCTTTGGGGTTTTGGAGTGCTGGTCGGACAAAATTTCAACATTTGGAGGTGTCAGCTTGGATTATGGGAAATTGTGAGGGACATTTTATCAACCAGACAATTAACTGACTAACCTCTGTGTACATCATTTGAAAGCTGGGAACCTGAAGATTAATTTGAGACGCAGCTCTGCACTGTGTGTCCTGAATAAGAAATACAAATTAATAACTTAATTAACAGAATTGTTAAAGTATCTAAGGGCTAAAATGATTATGATAAAAAAGTATATGATGGCCATTCCCATGCTTTATTACATCTCATAAGTTGTTGCTGTGATTTTTGGATTGATACCGTTACACAGATTTGATTTTATCAATAATTATTATTATCATAAAGTGGGCATGTCTGTAAAGGGGAGACTGGTGGGGACCCACAGAACCCAATTACATTCACATATCTGGAGGTCAGAGGTCAAGGGACCCCTTTGGAAATGGCCGCAGTGTTTCTTCGCCAAAATGTAGCGTATCTAAATTTAGCATTCTTCCTGACAAGCTAGTATGAAATGGTTGGTAACAATACTTCAGGTTTTCTAGTTTCATATGATACCAGTACCTTCACTCTGGCAGAAACAAGCCCGGTGCAACCTCTGAAAGGCAGAACGGCAGCCGGGACCGCTGGCAGGCCGTCAAATTGTGAATCAGCAGAATCATTTTTAATTGCTGTCCTTTCTCTCTTTTATTACAAGTGACATGTACTGTAAATTATGTCTTTAAATAATAAGATGCCATATAATCTGCCGCTCTCCTCTTGGCCTGTTGACATTCAGGTGAGTGAGGAATGTCACACATCTGAACCAGGTCGGAGCAGAAGCCTACCTTACCTGGGATTCTACTTGTGATATCGTGCACAGGCATGCTGCTCTGACTGTCTCCCTGTCACCTGTAGTTGCCTTTATCCAGACAGATAAAAGCACACTCCCTCTGGCCACCTCTTGCCTTTGCTTCTCTCTCCTTTCACACCTGGCAACAGTCTCTTTCTATGAGGGAATCACTTCCATGATGTGTTAAAGTGGTAAAAATACAGTGATGAATTCTTCTGCAACTTGTGACAAGATGTGTTTGCCTTTGTGTTATTTTACATTGAAAGGAGTCATCTTGGTGTTCAGTGTTTGAACAGGACTGTTTGCTTGACGGTAGACTGTTCTTAGCAGTACCTAAGTGTTTTGTACTCTGCATGTATGTATATATATATATACAGTAAATATTGTATAATGGTCACTGTAAACATACATTATTAAGTCTACTATCTGATAGCCCTTGAATGTTATAATTATAGTTGCCTTATTGCTTACTTTTATTCTCAAGACTCGTAATTCAGGACATGTAGTCCTGGCATATTTCATATTTCTCCAAAGCTTTTGGTATCTCAACATAAAGTTTTACTCAAGTAAATCCGAAGCTAAATGAGCAACACATTCAGGGACTACATTGTTTGCTAGGATGCACACAGCTGACAGGCATATAACTAACACTAATCTAGATTTCACTTGTTCGTCATCATTTGGGGGGTAATTTACTGTACAGTTAGAGTCCTGCAGTTTGGCAGGCAGTTTGAGGACACCGTGGGTGTTTATTGGCTTATTTAAATAAACTACCAAGTAGCTGGAAATGCGTAATCCTGGCCATGAGCACAATAATAATATGGTGGGTTAACTGCCTGGGGTGAAATAAATAATTACACAGTGGATAGTTAACACTGGCATAAAAGATAAACATCTACAATTTTGTTTTTCACGGAGCTAAGATTATTTATCAAAACTCAGTTTGTTTTTAGGCACAGTTATTTTGACTAAAATGATTTATTAGCAGTAGTATAGGTTAGGGTTGTCAATCAATTACAATATTTAATCATGATTAATCGCATGACTGTTCATAGTTACAATGAATCGCAAATCAATAACATTTTTTACCTGTTCAAAATGTACCTTAAAGGGAGATTTGTCAAGTATTTAATATTTTAATTTAATACCCTTATCAACATGGGAGTGAAAAAAATATGCTTGTTTTATGCAAAGGTATCATATATTTATTATTGGAAATCAATTAACAACACTAATCAATGGCAGATATTGTCCAGAAACCCTCCCAGGTTCTGACTTTAGCATCAACAGTCTGCTCCAATCAGAACATGGCAAACTGCAGCCCAACAGGCAACAACAGCTGTCAGTGTGTCAGAGTGCTGACTTGACTATGACTTGATCCAGACTGACTGGGACTATCAGAAAGTGGGCATGTCTGTAAAGGGGAGACTGGTGGGGACCCAGAGAACCAATTTACATCCACACATCTGGAGGTCAGAGGTCAAGGGACCCCTTTGAAAATCATCATACCATTCCTCGCCAACATTTAGCATAAATTTGGAGCGTTATTCAGCCTCCTTCTAGTATGACATGGTTGTTATACTGCTGATGTTTTCTAGCTTCATGTGTTACCAGTATCTTCACTCTTGCTTTATAACTGAGCTACAATCTCTGAAATATCAATATCAGAAGCTGTTTTAATGCATTAAAGAAATCTGTGACGTCATTATGAATTTACTGTGTTACTGTGTATATATTTTTTATTTGTATTAATACTTTTGTAAAATCTATGCTTCATGTTTATTGCACTATCCACTTTGCTGCTGTAACATGTGAATTTCTCCACTGTGGGACTAAGGAATATCTTATCTTATCTTATTTATGTTTATGAATTATTACCCTGTTAACTTTGACAGCCCTAGTATAAATGTATGAAATATTTTTAAGTCAGGAAAAAAAATCAGTCCACCTCCATGCATTTCCAGAAAACCTTGAAATGTGTGTATTGAATTAGAAGTAATTAGAAAGTAATTCTTGACTCTAGGAAAAATAATATCACTGTGTTACGGTGTGTTATGTTAAAAGGAAATTATCCTCTAAATATGGTATTTCAGTCAAACAGTGACAACTGAGGCAACTGAGCAATCTCCATGGCAACAGACAAACCACCATTCTCTGATGACAGCCATAAGCTTGTGACCATGCTTGTTGTTGTTGCTGCTGATTGTCTGTATTTTATGAATTAGATAATTAACTGATGAACATGGATGGAGCCTGTTAGCTGTTCAGTTTTGGGACATCTTATGGGATTCATCTTCATATAATGACTAAATCCTAAAGCTGCCTTTGACTGACATCCAGTGCTGTCATTGGTTGTCTGTGACCATCTCTGACGGAGTGATTATGAGTCACCATAGATGCGCTTTATTGGAGGAGTGTGTGCCTATGTGTGTGTTTGTGTGTGCGCAAGGGGCAATCAGGCGATCAGGGGGTTCACTTATTAATATTAATAGAAGATTAAAACTGACACAGACACACCTACTTAAACACAATGAGATTTACACTGGAGGGGAGAAGCAAGATAACAAATTGATTAAAATTGTTAATCAATGCTTATTGTAATAAAAATAGCACATACAGTCTTCTTAGATCCAAATGATATGCTGTTAATGGAAATTACAAACATTTCTGTGGGTGTTGGACTCACTTTTTAGGTGCCGGTGCACATTCTGTACACCTGGCTATCTCAACCAACACAGTCTCACAGCAGTTCATGAAATAGTCACAAAATTTAATGTATTTGATTCATGTACATAGACGCAAAATTTCCTTTTTGTTGTGTTGCTCAGCACAACTTTCAAAAACTTGTTTTGTGTGTTTTCCTACAACTGTTCAGAAACACAGTGTGACGACTGTGGTGACTGACAGGATTGGACTCAAATGCAGAATTCAGAGAGCAGGTTAGGGTAGAAACAACGCTGGTCTTTATTACAAAAATAGATCAGTACACAGGTGATCAAAACTCATGATTCAACAAGTCCAAGATGGCAGGCAGAGGCAGAATCAAAAACAGGCAGAATGGTCAAAACACGAGGAATCCAAAACACTATGAATGCGCGAATGTTGCAACACGAGGGAAGACAAGATGATCTGGCACAGGAGGAAAGGGAGACGCTCCTTAAGTACTGGTGAGGGAGGTGACTAACTGTGGACAGGTGGACATGATCAGGGGCGGGGACGACAATCAGACACAGGTGACTGGTGCAGGTAACTAGGTCAGGAGGAGGTGCTCAAACGTGAAGGCGGGAAGCATGCAGGGCAGGGAGTGAAGTGCACTGCAACGAGAGGAGAGGTTAAACATGTCAAAATAAAACAGGATGTGCATCAAAATAAGAGCATGCAACACAGAACAAATAAACTAAGACCTGCGGGACGTTACACACAGGACACACCTGTCAAACTCTGCTCCTGTCTTTTCAAAATAATACTAGTTAGTTAGGTTTAGGGAAAGATGGACTTGGTTAGGCTTAGGCAACAGAACTACTTAGTCAGGCTTCGGAAAAGATCATGGTTTGGGTTAAAATGACTGCTGTAACCTAATTACAGAAGTTGCATGACAAATAAATTAGCTTTGATTTGTAGTTTCTCACAGGACACTGGCATCTGGGTGAAAGTCCTATGTTTTTTGTCCCAATCATTGACTCCGACCTCCTGTCTTTGTGGCGTTTACCGCAATCTATACTTCCTGGTTCACAATTACGTGGATTATGTACAAACTGATTTTGTGCTGACCATCACAAAAAAAAAAATGTGAAATCTGTGTCAGTGTACACAAATTAGTACCGTATTTTCCAGACTATAAGGCACATCAGATTATAATGACTAGCAATATCAATAGTGTTTATATCTGTCTTTTTCCCTCGGAAACTCAGTTTGGTCTTCTTTACGTGGTGCAGCTCATCTTCTTCTTCCTCCACTTCCGTACCATTGATTCATTAATATTAAATTCTGTCTCCGCTGCTTTATTCCCATGTTCTGCTGCGTGACTGATAGCCTTAAACTTGAAATCCGCTTCGTCAGCATGTCTCTTCACAGGTGCCATTTTGGCTCCTTATACACACACGATAATGTTACGGTGCCTATATGTCGAGCACAGTAACAGTAGTATTACTCCGCCAGGTCTCTCTTAAAGAGACAGGCACTGAAATGGAGCATTTCAGACTTGTATATTCAGACAGTTAGAGAAAAAATAATGTTTTTTTGAACATGAAAGCATGTAAACATGTTCTAGTAGAGACCCAAAATACAAGTATGAATGTGAAATTGATGATAATATGCCCCCTTTTTCACTGTGCCTACAGATTTGCAGACATAGCAGGGGTATCTGCTTGATTAATGCTACACTGGCTTCCTCATTTCAACCTCTCAAACAGAAGGAGAAATATTCAGTCATGGCTATCCTGTTTTAGCTGTCTACTATTCAGATTTGTGCATAATTTGTAATAATAATACTACTTTTGCTACATGGAAAAGTTGGTCTTTGGCCAACAAGGCCAAATGGCAGTGTATCACAGCTGCAGCAACATTCTGTTTGAAGAATTATTTTCAGTATTAAATGAAAACAAATTTTACATGTGCAGTTTGAAGGCGTAGCAGACTCAGAAATGCTTGCCGTGGGTTTATATGCATACCCTTTTGTCAGCTCCCTTGAGGTTACAAATGTGCAAGACTGCATGGTCTAGACCTCATTGTAGTTCATTAATATATTGAATGAACACAGCTCCATGCATGCTGTTTATCATGCACATTCCAGTGAGCACAAGTGGCTGCAATTCAGCTGAGCAAACCTTTCCAGCCTTCCCAGTATAGACTATTTATGGATTCTGCAGATACTTTTGTTAATTTATCCAACTGAGGGTGTTTTTATTTGACAGCAGTATAATTGTCTCTTTGAAGAGGATTTTTTTTGGCATTGCTGGCCTTTTTTTGTTTTCAGTGACTGAGTAGACAAAAGGCAATATTGTGCATTTACATTAACATTCAGCCCCTGAGCATGCAACACTGAAGGCCTGTCGCTATGAGACCGATTTCCATGATTTCATGCAAAATCCACAGGAAATGAACAGATGAATTCCTCCTATACCAATTGTCCCTCATTAAGATCTTTTTCAAAGGGTAGTTGGTTCAGAGCAATGATACATAATCCCCTCTCCTGTCACAATATAGTAAGATGCAATGCACATTTGCACACATGATTAATAAAAGGAAACAGAATACTTAATAAGGTAGATTTGTCTGAATAATGGAGACAGAATGAAATGGTCAAACTGTGTGTGCATGTGGGTGGTGGAGGATGGTCAAAAGAAGGTCAACCACAAGGTTGTGCATGTGAATTATATATCAACTGGGCCCACCAGAAAACTCATGCAATAGTCAAACCAGCAGCCGTGCTGTACTTAGGTTCTTCTGCTCAGAGTGTCTTGAGGGGCCCGATCAGTTGGTTTGTTTTTTATTCGAGCAGGCTGCTACATTGTTTGGATGACTGGTAGTTAATTAATAAAATGGATATGAACACCTGTGCAAGCATTCATTATTGTGTCTCTTTAAAAATAAAAAGAGCTGCAAATTACATGTTGTGTTCTGCTGTGCTCTGAGTTAGCCACAATACCGTACAACCGTCTGAACAACATTGTCTTTGGCACGCTAGTGGCTGGCAACTTTGTTTGAGTTTGATCCTGTTTTTGTCAGCTTTGAAACTAATTCATTTTTCAAGTCTTAGAGGTTAGTTGTGAGCTGGGTTGTGGACTGTATATAAATTCATGCAAATTACATGCCAAACAACAAAATGTACTTACTTCAGCAATGCAGACAACGCAACCTTTCATCTGGGGAGGCTGTCCATCAGCATGCACAAGATCTATTTTAAACAAAAAACATGTTTGCTCTGAAAGTCCTCACAATACTGCTGTGTGCCATGTGCCGTCATGCATTATAGAACAACCCTGGGACATCATTTGATGCAGGAATAACTTCAAATCAAAGTCCTACATCACATCGTAAAGCATGTGCAGGGCTCAGTGTGTGAACGTCCGTACTGTAATGTCACATTCACACCAACATCATTGAGCATCTATTTGGCTTCATTAGGACGACGTAGGACTAGATGTGGTTGTTGTTACCTGTTGCCTTAAATAAAAGGAGCTGCACACATTGAGGTATACGTAATTAAAAATTTGGGAAATCGTATCAGGAGATGGAAAGTTGGATGGGTGCATTCATACCCTTTCCGCTGTAAGGTAAACTCTACTGGACCTCATGTGGTTATATTTGTGACCATGACTATGATGTAGCTTTGTACCATAGTGCAATGCTACATCACTGCTGTAGTGGGTGTGGAAAGAGCATGTAGTCACCCCTAGTTGACGTAGCATGTGTTACTATGGTGCATATATCTCAGTCACTACTACTACACCACCACAGCTGCAGCCTCTTTAGCGCAAACTGCACTGGTTTGCACAGAATAGATATGTACATATACTAGCGCTGTCAAAGTTAATGCGATAATTACCTCAACTTGTGACTTTTAAGTTGTAGAGGCTCAGTTTGAAAGCTGGAGTGGAGATATTGGCATGAAACTAGAAAACCCGATGAATCCATTGGTACCAATCATGTTAGAACTTCTTGCGAAGGATGTTAAATAATGCTCTAAAGTCATTTAAATTTATGCAAAATTTTGGTGAGGAAAAACTGCCATGGTCATGTTCAAAGGGGTCCCTTGACCTCTGACCTCCAGATGTGTGGATGTAAATGGGTTCTCTGGGTCCCCACCAGTCTCCCCTTTACAGACATGCCCACTTTATGATAGTCCCAGTCAGTCTGGATCAAGTCATAGTCAAGTCAGCACTCTGACACACTGACAGCTGTTGTTGCCTGTTGGGCTGCAGTTTGCCATGTTATAAATATATTTCCAAACAAAAATACATACATGCATTTTCCCATTCCAGTGTTCATGAGAGTATTAAATACTTGGCAAATCTCCCATAAATGTACATTTTGAACAGATTAAAAAAAAAAAAAAGTGTGATTAATTGATTGACAGCCCTTATATAGAGCGATGTACTCTTTATATGCTGTACTGTATACTGTATTTTGGGTAGTTTTCAGCTGTTTATTGATATTATAATCAGTTATGAACTCAACAGCCCCATCGCTAGCTGTTGTTGAATTGAGAGTGGACTCATGTCATGTGTGCTAACTCACTTATTTCATCTCGTCTGTGTCGTCACATCCTTCCTGCAAGTCTTCTTCTTATTCCAAATCAGCCTTTAACATAGACCGAGGTGCTTCAGTGAGTGTAGGAGCACACATCCTTTTATCACTTAATGGATAAAGGACTGGATTACCACAAGACTGCAGCATCTGAGGGCTTAACATGGACTTGGACTCTTACCACTTTAATAACTATTTTTTTGTTTTGTTTTGTTTTGTTTTTTCCCTGGTAAACACTACCTCCGGCTGAACCTGACAATGTAATTTTACATTGGAGGATTAATCGCGGATGTTGTTTTGTTCTCTGTCTTTCTATTTGCCACTCTCCGTTGAGACTGCTTTACAAATTGCAGCGCTGGTGAGCTGGCAACATACTGCTCTCACTGTGGAGGGAAGTCGATAGTCTTACAGTCCTCAGTTGGAAGATGTCTTGACTTCAAGTTTGTCAGTGATGCTTACAGAAGACGATGTGACGTTGCCTATATATATATATATATATATATATATATATATATATATATATATATATATATATAAGAGGAGCACATAAAAAAACTTCAAAGCTCATTGGTTGCCACTTCATTATTATCAGTAGTCTGCATGTTGCAGCCATTGGGAACATAATATAATCATTCTATATAAAGTATATCAGAGTTGTTTGTTTTGTTGTTGTTGTTGTTGTTTGAGAATCTATAGAATGCACCTTGCAGTTTTTCTGTGTTTGTGGGTGTCGGGCAGCCAAGATGTTGTTTATACTGCATACTAACTTGCAACAGAATCTGTATGTGCACTCCAAGATACCACAGTGTCCATATACAGTAGATGCCTCAATATTTATAGGATGCAACATGTTCAGTCTGTATGTCATGGACAGTAACTGGTGCAGGATAAGAGTCTGACAGGAAGCCCATAAATTATTACTTGTTGCCTTCTTTTAATTAATAATTATAATAGGGGATTATTTTCCCACCAGTCCACTAATGTATCTGTACAATACTGATGAATAACAGGATCATCTGTCTAACAGAGACAACAGTGTTGTATCACCTGAAACCTTTAATGTATTCTGAATGTCAGTTTCACAATTTTCTGCATACAGTGTGGACAGTAGAGGGAAGTTAGTTATGCAAGATTTACTATCCATACTCTATTTGTAAGTACAAAGGTCTAAAAAGGTAATAACATAACATTTAATACCAACTTATGTTATAAATATTGACTGCCATCATTATTTTTTGTTGCCATATTTCACATTTAACCAATATATTGCTGCTGCTCTTGTTCAGTAGTTCTTATGTGTCTGATGCAGATGTTGTAGTCTGATGTTACAGACTAATATACTTGTGTCCCTTGAGTACTAGGGACATTTACATCCCTATGTGTATACATACCGTTGTACTGTATTCTTTAGTCAGTCATAACGAACACTCACAATAAGTTGATCATGGTAATTTTCCACTATTGGTATAATCGTGACTATCGTCATGTTTAACTTGAAAAAGCTGCCTAGCTCGCGATCAAAGAACTGAAAAATGCATGTTCTCCCTGTGTAAGCGTGGGTTTTCTCCGGGTACTCCGGCTTCCTCCCACAGTCCAAAGACATGCTGTTTAGGTTAATTGATGACTCTAAATCGCCCGTAGGTGTGGATGTGAGCGTGAATGGTCTGTCTCTATGTGCCCTGTGATGGACTGGCGACCTGTCCAGGTGAACCCGCCTTCTCCCAATGCCAGATGCCAGCCCCCCACGACCCCTTACGGGATAAGCGGTTGAAGATGAATGGATGGACTTTATGATTTATGATGACCTTGACCTGATTTTTCTTTTCCTAAAAAAACATCCTAGCTGTCCTATCTGTGATGGAAAAAAAGTTCATTAACAAAATGTAAGGTAAATCCAGTATATTTTAGGATTATGTTAAAACTATTAAGCATATTTATTACACAACTTTGTTGAATACTTGATTCTGATTGGTCAATGATGGCGTTCTGCGGTGTGTTATTTCTGTACAACAGACCATTGCTATGGGAGCAGTTCTGATATCTGACTCTTGTGGACCGTTTTTGTGTTAAACTATTGATTTTTTAAGTAAGTAGCAGTGTAATAACCGTGATAATGTACACATGGCCTCTGCACTGTGATGCAGCACCTACTAGCTTTGTGTCAGGGTGCTGCATCTCCCTGTTGGGATTTATAACAATGACCAGCTCGATGTACATTTTCCCTTCAGTGATTATCGGGATAATATCATGAATCACAATTACTGTAGCCAGGATGACTGTAACATGAATTTTTTTGTATCATGTCATGCCTAGTCAGCCCGCCATCATTACTCTGGTATGTATAGATGCACCGATACCGTTACTGGATCACATATTGGAAGTTTTGACCAATTTCTTGCTGCATTAAAAAGGTTTACACCTATTATGTAATTCCTGTTAACTTGATTAATGATCATTTTTACCAAGTTGCTGTTGCATGATTTATTATTTTCATAATAAATAATACATAATTTAATTTATATCTATGTATTTATTTGTTACATTTTGTTTTATAAAGTTAAGAAAGTAATATCTAAATCAGGCCTGGTGTTTCCTTACACATAGAAGAATGATTCCAGTCACTTCCACACAGGGAGGCATGCAGCTTATTAATTAAGTACTGGTACCAAAGCCCAGGCATCGCTATCAGTATCAGGACTGAAAAAGTTACATCTATACTATTATATCTTCACTTATTTTTCCAATGTTTGACTGGTGCCCACTTATTTATTCACTCACATGTCAGGTAAACAGTGCTGCAACAGCCTTCGCTCCAAGGACTTCATCACTCCCTCCACCCTCTCAGTCTGTACAGGATTTGGTTAAAAGGTCTTCCTCTTCTTCTACAGTAGGAACTGAAGCTGTCCACCATGATTCATCTTGGGGACTACAAATACCTTTAAGAAATCTGGAGAGAGCATCTTTGGGGGTTTGCTTTGTACATGATATAAATGCTCTTAAATTAATACATGCAGTTGTTGAACAATTACATTATGTTGTTGTTGGGCTCACTGAGAGGACAAACTCAATATTTCCTAATATGTTTTTGGCAGCAGTGTTTTCTTCTATTATTGTCCATATCTCCATAATTCAGCTCAGCGATACTGAATGATATTTAATACGTCATCTCAGTCACAAGGTTTTCAGGCTGACGAGGCATCTCTGTATACAAACCAAGCCTGTAGGCATGTGAGTGTACAATCTTGGAATTGTGGAGACAGCGAGTGGGGAAATGCTTATTGACAACTCTTACAGCCTGTTAAATAGATAGAGAGCATTAATTAAGATGACAAGCTTGACGAATTAAATTAATGCGTTCTCACTCTACTTTCTATGATGGATGTTAACCCTTATTTCTTAACAAAAAGTCACAGTCGAAACCCACAGCGTTATGAAAGACGTTGTGCCATTGGCTATATCATATAACTGGGTATCTTATAATTTGCATCACTCAAAACAGTTTTCTAAGTCTTACTCTCGACTAATGGAGGGATAAATCACAAACCCCTATTGTGAGCATAATGTTAAAGATGTGCATGTGGCAAAGAGCTCCATTTTTTCGGCAGCCAAGTTTCATCTCAAATGAAAGTCGACCTCTTTCTTAATTTTGACTTGTGGCACAGTTCATTTCATTTCTCATCCATGCTGAATGTAAAGTAAATGGATCTAGCATTTGGCAAATATTTCCTTTAGCGCAGCACTCACCCAGCGGCTGAGATACAGTTATAAAATATTTGCACATATGATTCATTTTTGACTGCAAACGCAGAGAAACATTTGACAGTGTTTAAAGTGTCTGGAATAAAACTGAAGTTGATATTACTATGCTTACTGTAGGATTTTACTATTTCAACAGGTTTACTTTTTGTGTCACTGAGAGACAGACTGAGTGGTGAAGTTACACGATTGGTTAGTCAAGTATTGGACCTTCCTCATTGGCTCTAGCTCTTTCAAAATGAAAAGGTGGGGAACAGTCGTTTATGCAAATGAGCCTGTCCAGTCCAGCACGTCCAGCTCATGAAACTTGGACCAAGCTGTCAAACTAGGCCATCTAGTTCTAAAATCAAACCAGATTCAGCAGTAACATAGCCTATTTCTCGCTTAAAATGTTTTCAGAATTAGATTTTGGTGGATTGTTTAGATTGAAAAACAGAAAGTTTACGAGCAGGCTGCCATGTTGTTTCCTGTTGGAAACGGCAAGCAGAAAATCAGGGACCAATCAGAGAGGGAACATCACCTCATGAACATCCGGTTGAGTGGAGCAGCATGTCCCTTAGTGTCCTCGCTGGACCTGGTGAACATGTAATGCTAGATTTAACATTATAGACATGACCGCTGACTGTCTGTGTAACAATTTCACCACAAATTCAAAGACTGTACAGACATATATTCGGTTTTGGCTCAGTCTTAACACTAGGTGAATAAGAAATGGTGGGCAGGGGAGCTAATTACACTGATGGGTGCTTTGTTGTTTCTTGATTATGAAAAGTTGATCAAAATGCCAAGTTTATGCCTCATTACTCAACAGATCTGCTGGAACTGGTCTTATTTTTTGTGTGAATTTGTTTTTGTCTTGCCAGAGGGGATATGCCACTCTTCTTTTTTTATTTTTTATTTATTTATTTTTTTTTTAACCTTCCATTGCAGCTATCTGCGTCAGCCAGCCCCCTTTGTTTTTTTCACACCTTTTTCTCAGGACTGATTTATCAGCCCATAATGTTCCATTTGCACATCAATTGACTTTGAAGCGCCTTCAAATGCTGTTCTAAATCTTTAATCAAAGACCAACCAGCAATAAATAAATAAATAAATAAAATAAATAAAAAAGAGGGAAAAGGACCAGTGAACTGAAGCTAACTCTTTGTGGCTTATCTTTAATCTTAAAGGTCATGAATGAACTGAGAAGCCGGAGCACCAAGAATAAATGATTCTCCTGACTTTGACGCTCACATAAAGAGACATGAGAGCCTAGAGGGAGGGTGGGTAGGTGGGTGGGTTGCGCCTAGCCAGCACTCCCTACTCCGCCTTTGTGAGGAAGCTGAGACACTGTGAGGGTCTTACAGCGTCACTCATGTTGAGAGAAGAATGCAAAATCCAGAGCAACAAACAAGGCCTTCTGACCCCTAATGTAGTGTGAGCAGTAGCCATTATCCGTCTCAGTTCATCACAGGCATTGGCTTATGATCTTGTGCTCCTCAGTCTCCCAGTAGAGTTTACCCAAATGCTAATGGGCTTGGCTGTGTAGCAGTGGCAAAAGAGCCTCAGTGCTCAGCCAATATCTGAAGTGGAAGGCCAGGCCTCTGCCCCAGCTTTTAACAGGGCATGTGGCTCCTTGGGGAGAGTAACGCTAGCTGTGCACATCGTGCCTAATATTGCACATGACATATTCAAATAATGTGGCTGTATTATGCAAATAACATGCAGTAGCAGAAGAAGAGATTACTTGCCAGCACCAGGCAGAGTCCTTGAATTTTTTTTTTTTTTTTTTTGAATTTTAGTTAGCATTCATTTGTATAATGTAACTGTGTTAATATAATATTTGCAATTAAAATTATTACGGTTTTAATTTTAGTAACAGGATTCTACATAATGACTAGAGCGTGCAATACAGTTTATACAGTTTACAGTGAACATTACATTAATAATCTATGTGTGTTAATACGGTGCCAGGGCTGCAATTTATGATCATTTTCATTTTTAATAATTATTATTATTATCTACGCCAGGAGATTATGAGATTGGTCGTGTGTGCATGTCTGTGTCTGTCCACAGCTAATCTGGCATACTGCTGCACCAAACTGCATAATATCTTGGGTGCTCATTTATGGCTGGGTGGCGCTGGCTGTTGGGACGTGGTCAAGGCCGGTCTGGTGGAAGGCAAGTAAGAAGTGGCAGCAGAAGGTTGCTGGCCAAGAATAAGCAAGTCATATTCAAATGAACACTCTTCTTCAGAAGGCGGCCCTTCTATAGGTGGCGAGTGATGGGAAGAGACCTGACCAGGTGAGCCCATTCCAAGGACGGCCTTCAACATGGTGCGGTGGACCTGTCGGATGTGTGTTCCCTTGCACCTTCGAATGCTACCTGCAGTCGGGCCTGGTGCTCTTGAACCCATTCATGAACGGAGCCACCAACAGGACTCTCAACTCTACCCAACAAAAAATCTACTGGCAGTCTAGGTTCCTGACCAAACATCAACAAATAGGGAGACTCACCTGTGGACTGATGGGGATTTGTGTTGTAGCAATAAAGAACATGAGGCAAACATACATGCCAACCCCTTTTTCGGGACACTGGCAGGGTGCGAAGCAAGTTGTGGAGCGTATGGTTAAACCGCTCACACTGACAATTTCCTTGCGGGTGGTATAGGGTAGTGCGCGATTTTACAACGCCATACAAGTTGCACAACTGCTGGAGGAGAGAACTTGGACCAGAAATGAAATGACCCAAGTAATGCACCTCTTTCTGGAGGAAAGAACACTTGCTGAGCTTGGCTTTAAGGCCCTCCTGTTGAAGCCGCCCCAGCACCACCTTCAGTCTCTTCAGGTGCTGTTCCACAGAGGAGGAAAACACCACAATGTCGTCAAGATACAACAATAAGGACTGACACTGTTGGTCCCCAAAGATGCGTTGCATTAACCTCTGGAAGGTGCTGGGTGCGTTGCAGAGCCCAAAAGGCATTCTGTTCCATTCAAACAAGCCAAAAGGTGTACAAAGAGCGGTCTTCGGCCGGTCTGCCTCAGTGACAGACCCCTGGTTGTAACCACTGGCCAAGTCCAGGGTTGAAAACCAGCAAGCACCTGACAAAGCATCGAGAGACTCCTCTATGCGTGGCAGAGGGAAGGCATCTTTCCTGGTCTTACCGTTAAGCTGTCTGTAGTCAACACACATGCGTATGCTGCCGTCTTTCTTGCGTACCAAAACAATGGGGGACGCATAAGGACTGCTACTCTCCCGAATGACCTGGGATGAAAGGAGCTGGTTGATGTGTTCCTTCACTACCTCATATTCTGAGGGTGGGATGCGCCTATAGCCTTGCCTCACTGGAGTATCGTCCACCAGAGGGATGTCATGAGAGATTAGGTTTGTACAACCCAGATCGCCATCATGGGCCAAAAAGACAGGCGTGTACTCCCTAAGCAATGATCTCACCTGTCCCTGTTCCTCAACAGATAATGTGGACAGATCAATGTTCTCTACCTGTTCCTGCATACTAGGAGAAGATGTCTGAGAAGACATTGTGGCCACACTTGAGGACATTGTGGCCACACTTGTCAGCCTTCCCGAAGGAAGGCTGACAACGTTTACAAAGTCCAGTGTGCCAACAGCAGTACGAGGATACAGTAGAATGTCAGTGGAGCCGACATTAAGAATAGGTATGTAGGCCGTGCCCCTGATGACTTGTACCAATGTAGGGGAAGCAAGCAACCCAGCTGGCAAACCAGCATCCAAGGGTTCAAACAGTACCGCAGAACCCGAGTACTGCTCAGAACAAGTGGCAGCCACAATTTTCATGACGCCGCCAGGAATCCGCCAGGCTCTCTTACCCCTGACCTTCACCTTGCCTGGACTGTCCTGAGGGGCCTGAGTTTCAGAACGATGACACTGTTGCAATGCCTACACAACCTGCTTGGGGGCTTCAGAGACACAGACCTGAGAGAACAAAGCTGCACCATGCTGCCCAAAAAGCTCTTGATAACACTTACGAATCACATTCATGCCTAAAACACCCGGCACTTGAGCAGGCACACCACCAGGGGGATCCCTAACAACTAAAACACCACAGTGGGGCATCAATTTGCCACAAAGTTGCACATCGAGCTCCAGGTACCCGATGTAAGGAATCGTCAGACCATTAGCAGCTCTGAGCTCCAGCCAGTGACATGAACGGAGATGCTCCTGGCCCCAAGGCTCAAGATGCTGGCGGAAAAAGCTCTCAGAAACTGTAGACACCATGGAGCCGGTGTCTACCAGACAAGGAACCTTCACTCCACCGATGTCCACATCCAAATGGGGACAACACGAAATCAACCCAGAAGCATCCAAGTTGTGTGAAACGGATTGTGAGCCAGAAGCGGCCCCACCCAAACTGTGGCTCCACAGTTCAGTGGGCACTAGTTTTCCGACACGGAAGAAGGGCGAGACTGCCGCCCAGAATTGGAGGGAGGCCATGAGGGGAACTGCGGATGAGAAGGAACGTGCACTCCAACACACTCCCGTGCAAAATGTCCTCTCTAAGTTCCTGAATTTCGTCCTCCATGATTACCACAAATTCACTATACTACAAGTAGTTAATAGGGTAAGTGCACCCCAAAAGTCAAACCTGCAGTAGACACCTCACCAGGTCCACCAGGGGCCACCGCTGTTTTGTCTCCGAGCTCTCCAATCCGCACACAAACAACAAAATTAGGGCACAATAAAACAAAGAATGAAATCAGCAACATGAAAGAAAAGAAAAAGGAACACACGTCTCAGCCGTTGCCCTGCCGACAACGCCAAGTTTTTGTGGCGAGGAGGGGGTGAATAAATGTAAGAATAATACTGTTACCAAAGAAAAGGGAGCTCGACAACGCCACCCTGGGAATTGCACCCAGAGAATTAATTTTACAGCTTAAGGCACACAGATCCGTTAACTCAGGAGGCCAGAGACGTGATTCCAAAAATTAAAACACATTTTATTTAAATAATCATTTTAAAAAAAGACATTAATGCAAGCATTCACACCATAAAGGGGGGTGGGAAAAACTTAATCAGGGCTAAGGCCTAGTGGGTGAACGAGAGCCAGTGCAGGGGAGGAATCCACCAAAAAATATATAAATAAATAAAGGGGATCAAAGGGGATCAACTTAAATCACCAGGCACACGTGACAGACAGTCTCAGTGAAGAAACCCACCCCCAGGGACACAGCAGACAGGGGAGACCACCACCAACACCAGCACCGCCACCACCGGCCGTCAGCAACTGAAAACAGGGAAATTAAACAAATTAGTGGGGTTGCAACAAAATAATAAAAAAAAATAAATAAATCAGAATCTAACAAATTATAATTAATGGGCAGGTCACAAGCTTAAACTTAACAAAATTTACCAATCAATAACTGCCCAAATGAAACTTAGATAACTGTAACCAATCACAAAAAAGGAAGGCTAAAGAAAAGAAAACAAAACCCAAACAATCTTTCAAATTAATCTAATTAACAAATCAATAACATAAATAACCAAAATCAGGATTAGTCTAAGAAAAGAATACAATTTAACCCATACAAATAGTTCAAAAGTAATCGAACGTAACCCACACTTCACACAGTCACACACACATGCTGAATGTAGGCTAATGGTTGAATAAAAGCAAAAGCGATACGAGGTAGAGACATTCACTCAGAGCCATAGACCGCCAGCCCCCTGCCTGCTGGTAAATCTCTGCCTGTTATTACTGATTGGTCACACATGCATGTACACATCAACACAAAGGTCATCCAGAGTGTGAAGTGTGTGTGGCCAAGCATGGAGAAAACAAGATAATGAGAAAAGGTGGGGCTGAGATGGAGCAGGAGGAGTAGCTGTGTTTGTGTGTAGATAAAACTAAAAATATTACTGGTATTAACAATAAACTGTACAGTATATATGGTTTGGTGTAAATGTGTGGAGACTGGCCTCCACTGACGTTATAGGGGTTTAATTATGGTCCCAGTCCGGCCCTGATTGTGGGTGGTTTTCATTCATTTAAACATTACAGCAGAGGTTACAGACCTGGCAGATATCTGCACTCTGCTGAGAGCACTTTTCTAGTTTACTCTATAAAATGCAAGAAAATAGTAAGGCAATGTCCATGACAACTTTCCAGAACTGAGTTCCAAAATAAACTTGGAAAAAAAAAAAAAGTTTGAAAAGTTTGGATTGTATTTTCCATTATTGGAAAGCCTGTTTATTAACCTTCACAATGATGTCCAACTTGTACGGATCGTGCCTTTGTGGGACGAGCACCCAGGTGAAAGTGTGTATTCTCCTGCTGGTACTGACTCTTGCTTTGATGAATGAACTCTATCACTAACAAGGAACAAACAAGACATATTGACAATTTTACACTTTATTCATTTAATACGCCATCAGGCGCCTCAGTAGCGGGTGGAGGATCCATATGCAGCCATCACCGCCTGCACCTCCTCCTCATGCTGGTCACCAGCCGGGTCACGGTGATGGCACTCCATTCCTCAACCAGGATTCGTTGCAGGTCAGCCAGCGTGGTTGTGTTGGTCACTCTAACAACATGCAGCATGCCCGAGCTGATGAAAATGATCACTTTTGTAGAGTGCAGCACCAGCAGGCTGCCGATTAGGTGCCAGTCAGGCAAAACAAGAGTCAATACCGATACTGTTTAGTGTTGGCAGAGAATTTTGGCAAATTTCACTTGGCCGCTACCCACAAAATCAGCTGTGCTGGACATCATTGTGAAGGTAAATAGACAGGCTTTCCAACCATGTAAAATACAATGACAATTAGCATTGTAACATCAGAGATATAAAACTGAAAAAAGCAGGGACTACTTATATTTGCGAGCACCAGCAAATATTTGCAATTTCCCCCGATAAATGGCTTCAAAGATTAATCTTTTTTGTAGCTCATCTAATTGATTCATTGTTTCAGCTCAATGATTATTATTTATATTTTCATTATGATTGTTACTGTTGTAGTTAATTGTGTTATGATGTCATCATTAACTGCCATCTAAACAAAACCCAAATCCAAACACCTTCATCTGTTTCTATGGAAAAATAATTCAGAATAAAATGAATTAATGAATGCTCCCCGATAGTATTTACTTTGTTCAATAGGAAATTATCATTTAATTAGAACTATGGGTTCTGATGAACATATAAATGAGACATTGGTAAAATGGACACGTAGGGCTTAGATGAGTGATTGTCTCACTGCTATCTATTTAACGGGACTCATTTAAACAAAGCCTGGCCAGTGATCTATTTTTGGCCCCGCTCAAATTGAAAAATGCAGATGAGACATCATTAAAGACTTGTCTGTGATGAAATTGTCTCCCGTGCCCAGCATGCAATTCTTCCTCCATTTGTCCAATTTGAGAGGAAAAATGGGGCTCATCAAGCATACGTCACATTTATTACTATTCACTGTAGAAGCACATTGCATGAGTCTCCAAAGTAAGATGACACTTTAAATCAATTCTGTGATGATAAAATCCATCGTCAGTGGTTCACAGTGGTTCTGTATCACACAACCAGTAAGCCAGTGACTTACATGGCATTTAATGAACTACAGGCGACATTTTACCAAAGCAACAATAAATATGTTTATTTTGTTGTTTCAATAAGATGAATATTTGGTTAAAAAACTTTTGGGTTTGGGTTATTATATTTAGGACCATTATGATTATTACTGGCCTCCATGGGCCACCCTATTGAGTGCCTCACAGAACGCTTTCCCCTTTTACCTCCTCATGGATGGTCCTACATTTTAGAAAATAATTACTGAAAAGACTTAATTATATAGTACTGAACTGAAGTACCGACTGTTTTCATTATTTTTTAGGCGAGCCTGAAATCATGGCTCCCTGCATTAGAGCCATACTTAGCATAACCCCTCCCCCTATATATAAATTAGAGCGCATAGCATCAGTGATTCTCACACTCACTCATGAGTTACCTACAGTTTGCTAGCAGTCGTGTACCGTCATCTGGCATATGGGACAAATCCCAGTGGGCCGCCACATCGGTGAGCCAGCCGACCATCAAAAAATCCATGAAGTTTTTTTACCGGCCGTCCAGCCCTCTTTGTGTGGCTGTCATCCTGCATGAGAGCGTGCATGCATGTTCCAATCACAACCACGTCAGTTAAACTCAGCTTACATCGTAGGCCTCGACGTAGCCTGCTCCATCACTGCTGCTGAGGCTGTAATTTCTGATTGCCACCCCCTCCAAAGAATTACTTCTTTCACTATCAGAATTTGATCAGTCTGGTCTGTTAATATTTGTAAAGTGTAGAAGAGCTGCTAAATTGAATTGTTTTATCTCCATTGAGCACGGGGCAGCTCAGCCCGGCGAAGGTCTATAGTTCAGATGCTCTAATAGAGCAGTATAGAGTAGAGGGGTCACAGAGCGTAATATATATCGCTGGAAGAAGAAAGAAGTTAAAGTCAATTGTTCATTCCACTGCAACATCAGCGCCCAGCAGCAAAGCTATGCCTCCGCCATTTTGGACTGAAAGCGACTACTGGAAACCAGTAAAATTGTGTGTTGAACCATAACAATATTGTAAATATAATAAGCGTTTTCAGTCCAAAATGACGACAGCGACTCTGTCAAAAAAAAAAAAAAAAAATGTGAGTTTCACCTCTTTGCTTCTGTGCTGTTTGGTGAGATGGCCAACATGTCGTATATACTGTAACTGTACATTAGGTAATCAGCCTTCACGCTGGGCGTGGCTGCAGCACCTTCAGCGGACAAACCCCCAGCATTTCATAGAGAATACTGCATTTATTTCATGATATTGAAACCTAATTTTATATACTTGTATTTGTTTTTTTTTTTTTTAATCATTCATATTTGGCTGGGTTGTTTACATTTTTTTTGGTGTGACAAACTCAGAACACATTTGTTTTTACTTTACAAACTTTTCAGAGTGAAACTTTTAAAGTTTAAACAGCTAAGATAACAATTTTATGTGGTTTAGCAAGGCTTCTAAAGAATATAAAGAAATGTCTCACAATGGCACATTCGAGATAAATGATTTGAACATTTAAAATGGACAAAGCCAACTCGTCCTTTCAGTGTCTGCCTACTGTAGATCTGGAGTTCAAGGATGTCATGAATCAAGTTACATTTAAAGCCACCATGCGGGAATGTTAAACTCAGAAACTGCTGTGCCAGCCTTACATCAGCTTTCATAATACGTTCAACAGTTGCTTCAATGTCACAATAGATGTTCTCTTGTCACATTACTTCCTTACAATAAGAAAAACAACTCTCGGGATTCGCCATGAAAACAGGAGCTGTGACTCGGTTTATTAGACAGTCTGCTGTTTGTTAGATGCCATACGACCCCGTTTTTTATCACACAGCCTCTCATGTGCCTCTCAATTTCTTCTCTGAACTTGTTCACACTCAAGTGCAAAGGATTAGCTCCTGCCAGTCCATGCTCAGTTAATTAATGTCACTGAAGAGGATGGATAAGCTTTGAACAAGTCAGTGACAGCACTGAGTGTTGAGACAGGCTTGACTTGTTCACACTTGGTGTTACTTTTGCTTGACTGTGTTGTTATAGACAGAGACTAATATTTTGAAAGGTCTTTGCTGGCAGTTTGCTCAAGTGGTTGTGTCTTTCATTCTGTGTGCTGGTTAATGTGCGGTTAGAAGAAGAAGAAGAGGAAGAAGAAGAAGATCAACCTTTATTCGTCCCACAGTGGGGAAATTCAATTTACACTCTGTTTTTTAACTTATACATGGTACATGCACACAAACACACACACACATGCAGTAATGGAGAGATGTCAGAGTGATGGGGCTGCTCCTGACAAGCGCCCCGAGCAGTTGGGGGTTTGGTGCCTTGCTCAGGGGCACCTCGGCAGTGCCCAAGAGGTAAACTGGCACCTCTCCAGCTACCAGTTCACACTCAGTTTTTGGTCCATGTCGGGACTTGAACCGGTGACCCTCCGGTTCCCAAGCCAACTCCCTACAGACTGAGCTACTGCCGCCCCCAACTGCCTCACCAGATGTAGATTGTGGGTACAAGGCCCTTATCACACACAGCATGTGTTGGCAGCCTGGGGTGGCCTTTTCTAATTGTTTTCGATGAGAGTGAAGCGACTTGTATGCTTTTGCATTGCTGAACATCATGAACGTTGAAAAAAATTTAACTCAAAAGAGAAAAGCGGCCAACATCATTAGTGCTTTTTTGTCATAGTGGTGACTGCGTATCTGGAGCTATATGACTTTACGAGCCATGGTTACCATGACTGGAGCAGGAAACTGTAAGGGGCATATTCTGCAGTACTTGAGATGTCAAGTAGGTTGTTTAGTTCACATGGCATTATCCTCCTCTTCTGCTATTTTCACTTCCTATTTTGCAAGGGTGCTATCACTGCATCCTGGGCTTGGTGTTGCCAAAATGATTGTGATTGGTTTAAAGTATGGCTGTCAATTGATTAAAATGCTTAATCAGATGTTGTAAACTGAATGAGAAATGTGAGAATTACAGAATGTAAAAGGGCAGCGCAAAGTGCTATATTAGGTAATTAGGTAGCATTAGCAAATTACAAACCAAGTCATTATGCTCTCAACAGTACAGTATATTTGTGAACATGCCATATGACTGCAAAAAAGCCTGAGGGAGGAGGTAAAGGTGGATAGCGTGGCATGCAAAGTGTGAGTCATCAGAGAGATTTGTCTCTGTTTGTCTCGTCTACTTTCAACGCTGTCTAAATTGAAAACGCTCATGAGTTGCCCCAACTTATGACTTACGACTTATGTTGTAATTCAGGTTTGAGAACCTTGTAATTTGTACATTTCTGGCACATTCGTTGTTATGATTGAGTATTTATCAGTAAATGTCATTTTGCTTTCTGCTTGGTCTTCTTTAATATTGTTTGTTAACCTGAGGAGAAATGGTCCAACTGTTGGTGACATTTTACGTAGCCTCCACAACCTCCTGATCATTTCTAAAGCTCCATATCCTCAGGTCAGTCCTCCGTGCCCGTTTCAGAAGGGTATTGAGACCCTTCCATTAGGGGGCAATGGGGCATTGCTGACATTGATTGCTTGAAGTGCTGTAAGGTAAAAGATCCACACAATAATTGTGAGGACCCTTTAAGCAGTGCCACTATACGGACTATTCAAACCTTTCTTCAAGAGCTTACATTAGTAAGGGGCGAGCATTTAAAGGGCACAGGAATGTTTTCATCCCCTCCATTAAGTGAAAGGACACTAGCTTTCCTTTTTCATCCTGCGTGTGCCGATTCAACTATTAGGAGAAATTAAGCTTGAGCCGACACCTCTTCACCTATCGAATGTTGTAGTTGATTGAACACAATGAAGGAATCAAAGGAGCTGCTGCGGTAGGGCAGCATCTTTATTTGTTGTTTAAAAGTTAGTTTAATATTGTATTTCATCCAATACCTGAACATTTTTGTTAAAAAAGTTACTGTACTGACACACAACTTCCCATTTTAAAGGACATCTGCACCAGAAAAAGTCTTGTGGGGGAAAAGGACCTCAGACCCCTCTAGCATTTCTTGATAAGTACCCTTTTAAAGACCATTTTTATAACATTTCTGCTCTTTTATACAGTTCACATTGAAGTGAGACAAAAAATAGGGGACAGAGGGCGTGACATGCAGCAAAGGTCCCAGACAGGATTTAAATCCAAGATTTTATTGCATGTACATGGCTGGCACTTTGGGATACTGATTTGCAGAGGCGGTCAACGACAGACCTCTTAATGGTTAATAGGTTAAGACTTAACCTAACTTCACCCCTGCTCCTTCAGAGATTGTGCACAGCTCTAAAGTTTCATGTTTATGCAGATAATTACAAATGCATAATTCATTACCAGCCATGACAGCATGTGGCTGGTAATGACCCGATATGGCACGACAGGCAAATCGCCAACTTTATGCATTAAAGTAGCACAATTGTCAGGACTGAGACTGAGGCGCCCTCCGTGGTGCTCCTGCTGCATGCTGGGAGCAGCTACAGCTGTTCTCCACTGCCCACAGCAGTGGGGAGATATAGGCTACATGAATACCCAAATTGTAATAATAAGCACCATTCTCCATATGAAAGTAACACCAGCAATCACTCAGACGAGAACGTGTCCACCAACCAATCGACCAACAGACTAGAAGGCGTCAGCTGTCGTGTCATCATGCAGCCGATTAGACGGTTGTCAGGCTTTTGAACAGACATTATCAGTCACTATAAGCCCCACAGCTGTGGGTCAATAGGGGCCTACCACCCCCACTAGCAGATCACCAAAAGAAGGTATAAAAGAAGACGAGAAGATGGCATCCTAGTAATTATGACATCTATGGTGCTTATCGTGACGCTTATTTAATGGCCTGATAACAGTCAAATTAGGTCCATCATGGCAGAAGAAGAGGTTTTGTATACTTTGTCAGGTGTTTATATATCTGTCTGTCTGTCCGTGGACAGAAAGCGCCGTCGCACCCCCACTTTACGCCGCTGGCCCGATTTGGCATCGTGGCTGGTGTGATCCCATTGCAAGATGGTTTTGAAAGCTATTACTTTTCCAACCTTTGATGAATTTGTCATCATGGGATCATCAAAGTTTCCATGCCTTCAGGTCAGTTTGGAGCTTTTAACTTGGGAACATTGTTAACTTTAATTGAACCTAAAAACCCATCTTTCTATCATAAAAGTCTAATAACACATTAAACATCAACCTGCTGATGTGAGCAGAACGTGTCAGCGTCAAAGTACATTTACTCAAGAACCGTACTTACAGTTTTACTCACAGTTTTATCAATCAGTAATTTTACAATGCTGCATTTCAAAGGGAAATGTACATTTTTAGTTTTCACTACGTTTAAATTATATCTGTATAGATTTTTGGGATTTAAACCAGGGCTGTTAAAGTTAACAAGATAATAACACATTAACACAAAGTTGTTTTAATGCCACTAATTTCTTTAATGCAACTATGCAACTTGGATTTTTTTTCAGTTGTAGCAGGCTCAGATTTAAATCTAGATTGCGGCATCACATGAAACTAGAAAACACAAGGAATCCATTGGCTCCATTTTATGCTGGTTTGTCACAAAGGAGGCTAAATAATGCTGCAAATTTACGCAGAAAAATTGGCATAGCTATTTTCACAGGGGTCCCTTGACCTCTGACATCAATATGTGAATGAAAATGGGTCATATGGCAATTTTCAAATAATAATTGATTAATTGTAATAAGAAGTAGTGTTTTTGTTATGAATGCACATCCCTAGATTGGGGCAAGTCATAGTCAAGTCAGCACACTGACACATTTATTGAATTTTTATCATGTCATTATTTGATTTAACATACATGCATTTGCGTAAAGCAGCATATTTGCCCATGATAAGAATATTAAATACTTGACAAATCTTAATTTAAGGTACATTTTGAACAAAAAAATGTGTGATTAATTTGCAATTAATCAGGATAAACAATGGACAATCGTGATTAAGCGTGATTGAACATTTTTAATTGATTGATAGCTGTGATCTAAAAGGATAATGAGCAATTGCTATAATTGCAAATCAATATACAAAGTATATTTTACTTGGCAAAATGAGATGCTACTTAAACATTCTTTAAAATAGGCATTTTGTCACCTTTAAAATTGATATGGTGGACATGCAAGCAAACAGTTGTAGATACTGGGCAAACAGAAGTCGAACATTTACTCTCTTACACCTCAGTTTGTTCTCCAGAGGGGTTTCCACCAACTCCTGAAGGAAATTTCTGTCTCTTTAGCCATGTAATGCTCCACTATGTTCACCAGCTCTGCGTCTGTCTGCTGTTTAGTGCAGAGCACATAGTGTACAGTGTTTTTTTTTTTTTTTTTTTCTTTCCTGAACATGGCTGGCTTGTGCAGCTGAAAACAAGCTTAGTTTGTATGCCATGCATGTGCATCCAGGAAACGCAATACACATTCATGCTAATCCACCGAGGGAAAGAAGACTGACAGCTAACAAACATGAATGCAGGTTTCAAATACATTGAAAATATTTGCTCTGCAAATATTTTATGAGGAAACTCAGCCAACGTGTGTTTTAAACAATGCATTTACTTTTGTTGACAAGAAAAACACATATCTTTAGTGTACAACACAATATGCAGCTAAGCTGTCTGTTGTAGTATAATTCTGAAAGCAGGAAGTTAATATAGAGTGTAATATACAGTATGTCAGCATGCGAACATTTAAAGTATAATCATATACGATGTGTGGGTTTATACTGTTAAATCTAATTCAGCAAATAAGTGTGACCATAATCTTTCCATTTAGAAATAAGTCGTTATAATCCGGTTTCATGCCCAGTTAAAGACAGCACATGATGCCCATGTCTTACCTCACTGTTATGCAAATGGTCACTGATTTTCTTCTTCTTCTTTTTTAAATGCTATTAATATTCATGGACGAGTGGGGCTAATACAGGGGATTTGAGATATGAATGATGAACCCATTTCAAATCGTCCCATGCCTCGGGGCAAAGTGGCTTCCCCCCCAACAAAAATAATCAAGTAGTAGTTTATTCTTCAGACAAGCAATTTGAGAAAACTTCCATTGCAGCTTCGCTCAAGTGAAAAAGATACTGAGCCAGCAGAGTACAACACAAAGAGATGGATGCTTTTTCAATGCAGAAATGTGTTTTGAGACAGGGTCAAGCTGAAAGAGAATCCAGCACATTAAGCGTGTTAACAGATGGCAAAGCTTGAGAGGCCAGGTACCAGGGAGCATAGCAGCAAACCGTTTGATTGACAGTTTCACTGAAATAGCACAATAAATAGGAGCTGAGTTATGCCAATACAAAGGCAGGGAGAAATGTGCTTTGTGCTTTTTACCTGAAAGGGTCTACCTGAAAGCAACCATTTGGATTTGTTTTTCAAAGTCGACTTCATTGCTGTTTCTGAGTGACAAAAGCAGATCCACACACAGGTGCATTTCAGTAGTGTTTCATTAAATGTTTGTCTTCTCCAGAGATGAATAGGAAATTATTATAACCTACAATAGGAAGAGAAGGTTCACTATTACTCTTATTTACTCTTCAAACAAACTGTGCAACCCAAATCGCCTGTAGTTATTTATTTGGGTCCATTTAATGCTCTATATTAAATTTTTCTAGGAGAAAAAGCAAAAATTAAGCAGCTCTGTGATATGCTGTTTGAAGCTTGTCCTCAAATGTGTGTGTGTTTTTTTTAAACCAGACTGTTAGAGGATGATCAGCCATTGGTACGTTCCTCTCATTCCTGCTCTGTCTGCCCATAAAGTAATCGATTTAGAAAAGCCTGATTTTCTTCCACGCTCATGTTATTGTAAATAGCCCTTTTTCTGTTCCAGTATTTAGCAATTAGCATCTAGCGCTCACTGCTGGTGGCTATCAGAGAAAGGCAATGATGGCACTGTGTCTTCTGAAGGAACGTATTGGACGACTGGATAATTATCTAAGCAGGGCTAGAATAAAATCGTATTTTCAATGGTTTTCCTGTCACTCTTGAGCAAGGCCACAGATGGCCACAATCTTTCTTTTCAGCTGAGGGTGAAAACCTCTATTAACCTTCAGTCTTCTTTTCAGATTGCTGGTATTTGTAGGCATGATAGATAATTTCAGTTTCAATGTAGCATAATATGGCATAGTTCATGAAAAGTGATGTAAATGACCTGCAGATTAGAGTTGAATTTTATACTTAATATGCTAATGAGTGCAATTATAATTTTGATATGAAATCCATGCAGATTAAGTGGAGAATCTTTGGCTCATCCATGTAATAGCTAAACACATTAAATGCCTTATTCAACTGTCAGTTTAGATGGCAATTCGCTGAACATGGCTTTGATTAAAAAGGCAGATTTGGTATTATGGTGTGTTTGCATCAACCTGCTTTCCACCTTCATGACGGATGTGTCTGGTCCTTAGAAAATTGCGTTTGCTGAAGGTAGAGGTGATCCGCGGCTGTTGTTTACGTGCTGAAATCAAGGTTGTCCGTCTGACCCCGGCACCACTATCGGCATGCTGCCGTCTGTCATCACGCTCATCTCGTCCTGGTCAGCACATTAATGAGACCGTGTGGTTGTGATGACTTTTTGCATGCAGTCTTTAAACTGTGCAGACTCCCCAGAGCCCTGTTAAAGAGAAACACTGCATGTAATCACCACCAGGCTGTATAATAGTCGCACATTTTGAGGGAGCCACAGATCAGGTTGTGAACATGATGTTCCTTCAATACAAATTAGATTACATGAAAGTCACACAAATTTGGACATTTTTTGGAAGATAATGTTTGATTTATAATCTTGTTTCATTTCAGTTTTGAATAACCCTGTGCTCACCTGCAATACTTAAGAGGTTGAACAGGAGTGCCCTGCTGGTAATAAAAGCTTGTGTGACTGCAGTGGCTCAGTCAGTGCATTAATGATCTTATTTAAAAAAAAAATAATACTTTGATATGCACCCCTTTGGTGGTAACAGGTTGTCGGCATGGTGTTTCCAAAAGCACACAGCTGTGCATTAAAGACTCACTTCAAACATTTAGAAACCATCTCATCATCCATCCATCACCTGAAATCTGCTTGATCTTATGACATAGTTTATAACATGATTATTATAAACAAGAGATGGTTCAGCCTAGAAGCTGAGAGCCATTTCAGGCAAGTTATACTATATTTGTCCTACTAAAAAAAAACAGTTGCTAGATGAGGTTTCGCTCCCATCCTTTTTACAGAGATCAATAGGAAAATGCTATTTACGATGACTCGGACATAGTCAGTCATTATGACTCCCATAGAGTGCTACAGGAAAGGCTCCTAAAACCAGGACATGAGTTCGCATTTTAGCACTACTGGTTCTCTCATTTCAAAGTCAGTGTTTTTCTTTTTGAATGGCCTTTTAGTGAGATATCTGGAATATATAAAATACGTCAATAAATATCCAACTTGTTAATTTTGAAGCCTTTATGTGTCTTGACTGCTAAACATACTTGTGCTCATGCAGCCGCGGTGTAGTTAATTGAAAGCTGAACGTGGTGTTCATTTGTGGAGATTTTCTAATGGAAGAAAATGTACATTCTGTAAATGAAGTTTTCCACAGAGGTTAATTTCTGCAGTAATCCAATGGAAAAATCCCTTTGGCTTTATGTCAAGGGAACCCAGGGTGATGTTAACGTCCTGGTTGGCCCCCTGAAATACGTCATCCAATGAGCACTCTATTGAGATGTTGATTATTTCCAGCAGACAAGTCTATGATTAACCTCCTAATCAGTCATTTTGTGCTGTATATCAGGGGCAGACTGGCCATCGGGAAGTTTGGGAAAACTTTGCTTCATGGGCTGCTGCTCCCAGCTTTCAAATCAGAACCAGCATGGTGGCCCATTTGGAAACCTTCTTCTTTTGCATCATGAAAATAGTTCACCAAAATGTGTTTCTGAAAACACTGTATGACCAAAAAGTAATCCATGCAGTTGCAGAATAGCGCCAGACACCACTGAATTGCATAAAGTAGCCTAAACCTCAGCTTTATGCAAATGTAGAGCGGCCAACGTGATGCCTTGCCTCTTGAATCGCGCCGCCATGCTACCAGAATGCATTGCACAGCTGCTTACGTAGACAATGAATGGAAAGGTTGGAGGCTGTGAACATGGTCCATAATACTTTCATTATTAAGGAAGGATATGAGCAGACACTTGTTTTTGTTGAAATCTGATTTGCTCAGTCATTTTCATCGTGAATGTAACAAACTGTGACTAGTCGTGATGTGGTTATACAAACTGAGGAGGCAGCAAGACATCTTAAAGTGTCTTGAAGGTCTTCGGCATATACCACACAACGGTATTAGTGTTAAAATGACCTCTTCATCTCAAAGTCCCAGGCTGAAATTTACTCCCACTACAGACTACTATAGACTGGGTTTGATGCCCTGATTCAGCCGTAGTTGTAGTGGCTGTCTTGTCTTCATTGCTTCCTTATACATCACATTCACTACATCTTCAGTCATTATTAATAAAACATATGCATTGAGATGAAAATTGCAATATGTGCAAATGCTAATTTAATACTGTCTACATTGATGTTAAACATTGCTTTTACGCTTATCTTGAAACTGGCAGGATATCAAGGTAGTATAATGTGTGACCTAATCAAGGGTATCTCAAAATTACACTTTTGGTAATGAAAATGAACTAAATCCAAAGATGTGATGGATTATAAGAAATCAATAAATCTTCTGTGAAATGCCTGTTCACTCAAAACTCTCAATTACCTGCGAAAGCAATGTCAAATCTGCTGTCGGGGTCAGACAGGAAAGCTCCTTGCAGCTTGTAAGTGTGTAGAAAATCACAGTCCTGCAAGTTGTGTGTAGGCTGGTTTCTTTGCCTGAGGATGATTTGTGGAAAACCAGCAACAACGTCAGAGACAACATACCCAAACAAATATCCACCAGAGACAGTGATGCTTTCCTGAGCTTAAAAACCGCACATTTAACACGATTTGTAAGAGAGGAGGAATGAAAATACACAACTTGCAGTGGCACAGTGGGTTTGGGAAATGTCACAAGGTTACAATACGCTATTCTAACATAAGTGTTCTTTTAACAATAGTAAGCTTAAAACTCACCCAAGGTGGTTTACTATACATGTGGGTGTTTAAGACTGTGGCTCATTTCCAAAATATGTTTAGGAGTTATTGATATTTAGACATTTTCTCTGAATTATCACTAGAAGACAGACGACTCCTGCGACAGAGTTATGGTCAAAATCAAGGCAGTAGAGGTACCCTGACTTTTAGTCCACATTATGGTCCCACAATGTAGCTTGAAAGCATTTCTTGCTGAGTGTCTTCTATTGTACTGCATCGGGAATAGTCAATGCATGAATGAGGGAATGATTTTGGACAGTGTCCAAGCTGCTCTGGAGCCACATAAGACATCACACCTCATCAACTGTCATACTGTCAATATTTCTAATCTCAACATTGGTGAAGTTTCTCTGGGTAAGTAAATTGGCAGAAACCAGTAATACTATTATCACATGTTAAACATACTATGTAGGACTTTAAAATAATCATTAAATTGAAGTTAAAAGGCAACATTTTGTCTCTGCCTTCCTTGCCATTATGATAAGATAAGATAGTACTTTATTGATCCGCGGGGGGGGGGGGGGAATCAGGTGTTACAGCAGCACTGATAGCAACAGCAGTAGTACAGTATAGAGTAAGAATAGGGAGAAAATGTATTTATTTATTTATTTATTTGATTAGGACAATGCACGTTAATCAACATATCAGCAAAAGCATCAATATAAATATGCCGAAATTAGCGCAGTTGCTAAATTTCATCCGTTGTCCGAAGGAAGGTATCATAAAAAAACATAGAGACGATACACCATGTAGAACACATAGAACATAGAACATGTAGAAATCTTACACAGACAATAAGTCCTGATTCCCATAACAGCTAAAATTCCATACATAGAATAGAAAAGATGTAGAAGTCACCCACACCCACAGAGTAACATAAGAATAAAGTAAATACAAGGTATATACAGCTTTTACAAGTCTAGGTAAAGTGGCAAAAGTTAAAGAGACAGATATGGTGCATATCTATATGTATATAAAGTGCAATGCAAAAGTATGCAGTATGTATATGCAGTGTAATATGGTATAATAGTGCAATATAATAAAGTATAAGATATAATAATATGCTGTTATATGACAAGGTATGGAATACTACAGCAGTTATATTAATATAATACAGTATAGTACATCAGCTGTATTAATATAATATTAATATAATATCACAGTTATAGATGTTGTAGATCCTGTGAGGGTTCAGCCTGATGGCAGTCCGTGGTTTCCTGCTGTTGTTGTAAAGTCTGATGGCGGTGGACACAAAGGAGCGCCTGAAGCTCAGTTCTGCACCTCGGTGGGATGACGACTGACTGGAAGAGCTGCCCGTCTGCTGCAGCTTATCGTGGAGAGGGTGATAGGGGTCGTCCAAGATGGCTTTACTTTTGACCGTCATACCTCCAACCACAGACCGGGCCTTCCTCACCAGCTTATTGAGTCTGTTAGCCTCCCCAGCCTTGATGCCGCCCCACCAGCACACCACAGACTGGTAAAGGCTTTCAGGAGCTTAATGTCGACACTGACTGACCTGAGTCTCCTCAGGAAGACCAGCCTGCTCTGTCCCTTCCTGAAGAGGGACTCACTGTTGTGGGACCAGTCCAGTTTCTTGTCCAGTCCAGTCTCCACTTCCTCCCCCAGGATGGTGACTAGGGCAGGGGACCTCCTGCTCCTCCAGTAGTCCACCACCAGCTCCTTGGTCTTGCTGATGTTGAGCTTTAGGTCGTTGCTGTTGCACCACGCGATGAAGGTCTCTATCACTCCTCTGTACTCCTCCTCGTTGTCACTGATGATGCATTCAACAATGGAGGAGTCGTCAGAAAACTTTTGGAGGTGGCAGGAGCCAGAGTTGGCCTGGAAGTCCGAGGTGTATAGTGTGAAGAGGAATTGTGTCAGAACAGTTCCCTGAGATACGCCGGTGTTGCTTGTCACCACCTCAGAGGCACCGCCATCCGCTCTGACGATACTGTGGCCGTCCAGTGAGGTAGTCCATGATCCAGGCTGTGGTGTCAGGGTGCAGCTGCATCGCCAGCAGCTTGTCCCTTAGGACATGGATGGAACCTGGATGGTGTTAAAAGCACTGGAGAAGTTGAAGAACATGACTCTAACAGTGCTTCCCTGCTTCTCCAGATGTGAAAGGGACTTGTGGGTCAGGAAGATAATGTATGCAGACTGCAGTGGGTCTAGGAAACCAGTGAGCAGTGTAGACAAGGAAGAGATGGTTTCAGAGGGACCAGCAGAGGTGTGAATTGGGGGAGGGATGGTTTCAGGGGGTCCAGATACGTTGACCGAGCTCACCAGGGTGGGGGAGGTGTCATACCTATTGAAGAATAGGTTCAGCTCAGTAACAAACTCTGGGTCTCCGTCCACTTTGGGTGCAGGCTTGTGGCAGCCTGTCATCAGTTTCATCCCGTTCCACACCTCCTTTGTACTGTTCTGCCCCCTCTTGGCCTAAATCCTGTCCTTGAAGTTGTTCTTAGCCTCTCTCAGTTTCCTCTTTAGCTTCTTTTGGACAGCCCTGAGCTCCTCGTGATCCTTCGCAATGAAGGCCTTCTTCTTATTGCTGAGGAGGCCTTTAATCTCTGTGTTGATCCATGATTTATTGTTGGGGAAGCAGCAAACCTTTTTGGATGGGACAATGCTGTCCTCACAGAAGTAGATGTAGTCTGTAGACAAACCCTTAATGTCATCTCCATATTCCTCCTGAAACAGCTCCCAGTTTGTAACATTAAAACACTCCTGGACAGCCTCCTCTCTGTCCTTGGACCAAACCTTCACAGTCCTTGTGCTGACCTCCTGCTGTTTCACCAGTGGCCTGTAGGTGGTTTGGAGGTGGATCAGGTTGTGGTCTGATTCTCCAAGAGGGGGGAGAGAAGAAGAGCTGTATGCCTCCTTCACATTGGCATACAGGAGGTCCAGGACTTTATTTCCTCTCGTTGTACAGTTCACATATTGCTTGAAGTCTGTCAGTACAGGAGAGGGGGAGACATGGTTAAAGTCCCCGCTGATCACTATGAGGTCGCTGGGATGTTGGGTTTGTAGTCCTGCGATCACAGAGTGGATAACGTCACTCGCGCTGGCGGCTACAATTGATGGTGGAATGTAAACAATAATAGCGATGGCGTGTGAGAACTCCCGTGGCAGATAGTACGGTCTTAATCCTACCGCCATGAGTTCAATATCGGGAGTGCAGATACAGTCCTTCACATTAACGTGTCCGGGATGACACCATTTAGAGTTAACAAAGACAGCGAGACCTCTACCTCTCTTCTTACCGCTCTGTTTCCCCCAGTCCGCTCGTACCAGCGCGAAGCCGGCCACCTCCAGTATCCTCCCATGAATCCAGGTCTCAGTGAAGCAAAGCGAGCTGCACTCGCTGTAGAAATAGTTCCTTGGAGCTGCTGCAACAGGCTGCCGACCTCTTCGCGCCCGGAAGTAAGACAAGACATAATTCACTGTTGAATAATAAATCAGTTTTATCACTATGATTAAGGTTTGGTTAAGTTAAGATGAGGGCACAAAAACAACAGTTATATGGTTTACGTCAAGGGAAACATCTAGATTTGCATTAAAATAAGTACTTTGCTAAAGTCAGGGACCTATATTGTCATGGTAACAGCAATAAACACATGGTCACGATGCCAGGAACGGATGGCAATTTCCCATGTTAAAGGCTGATGTTTTGTTAACCCATAGGTCTGCTCCACAGATTTTGATGCTCTATAATAATAATAATAATAATAATAATAATAGTCCTCTTTTGCTGCTGTCATAATTACTTCTAGTGAAGTCACATGAAACGAGAAATCCTTCGGTACCAATTCAATGCCAACATTCTGACAAACATGACAATACTAATTTGGGCACAAGACTAACGGCACCCCGTTGTCCTGAGGAGGATAGGACATTCCCTGATAATGCTGCATTGTGAAAAACAAATCCATGTTGAAATTGCCAGGGGGAGAGCTAGAAACGATAGCTGTTAGCTGTTAGCAGCTGATGGGCAGCATAGGCCTGCTTGGCTAAATAACGAAGGTAACAGCTAATGCACAGAGGTTACATTGACTTTCATCATGATGTGTTCAAACTCTATTCAGTAAAAATGAGTATGGTGACGATGGTAAATTATAACTTTAGCATGATGTGTTAAAATGTACACTGTAAAATGCAGATTTTGTTGAGAAAGTTCATAAAGGAAAGGAATACATTTACAACAAAAACAGTATGCAAACAGTAATACATGAGTGTAGGTTGAAGTATTTGGGATTTATTTTACTGCTTTTTGTTTGTTACTGTGGTGTTAAATTGGGTATCGAGAATCGTGGAATTTTGAACACTAAATTTCTGGTACTGTGACATCTCTAATTATTATTATTAACTTAAGATAAGCTTATGTTATTTAGGGGCTCTGCCTGAAACAACTGGTGCTGTCGTACTGGGACGACAGTGTTTACTTAGGAGCGTTTTTAAAAAGCATGAAATTAGGCTCTGGCTAAATAGCTGTACAAGTCCTTCTTAGTTAAACATGAACAACACTTCAGATCATCAAACCAAATAGTCAATAATCTCAGCATAGAGCACACCTATAGACTTAGAGCTGTTGTCTTCCCTACAGACATTTGTATTTATTTTTGGCAGTCGTGATTGTACCAAACTCTTTAAGAAGAGTTCTCTATGATCCTACCCAGTAAACTTTGAAAAACATACTAGATATTCTAGTTGTATTTTACACGACAGACTAAGCTTCATGGTTCATGAAGTGGACCTCTGACATTTAGTTTCAGTGTGTATTTGTGAATTTCAAACAGATCAAAATCTCCTCTTGCAGTCATTTTATTCTTTTCTGCTATCTTCTTAAGTTAGCTATGGTGAGAAAAGACTTTCCTCTCTCTGCATGTTTGACTTTGCTCCGCATTTCATCATGTCAGTCCTTAACTGTGGCCAGCTGGTTTGTGAGAGAGCTGGAATATTGTGGCAGGTGCTGCAATAAACCAACAGAACACTAATAAATTTAATGAAAAGCTTGATAGAAGATTTTATTAAAGAACTGGTGAGGTGGCAAATCATTGAGGCAAGTACGAGCCAGAAAGGCGACTCCTAAGCTCAGTCAAAGACAAGGGCCTTGTAACTGTCAGCCTACCTGGAATGAAACAATACATTCAAATACACTCTTGCCTACACTCCAAATTGACAATCCAGCCGCCAGCAGGTTTCTCATCCAGATCGGAGAGGTGCACCAGCAGGGTAGTTAACCAGTAATCAAGTCACATCCGTCATCCAATTCAGGATTCTCCACCTCACACCCCCCTTCATACCCCCCTGAGTGACACTTGGAAGTTGGGGAGAGGCCTCACTGATTGCCCTTGATGTGTGAATCAGATGCATCTGCCTGCTTTTTACCAGTTCCCAGCTTCTTAGTCATTGGTCCGATAAAGGGAAACAAGACAGAGCCAAAAGGCTCTGAGATAAGTAAAGATAAGTGCTTTTTTCTATTAAAGTTCTTTTAATTAAAACTGTATACATTTATACATTTTTATGTCATAAAAGATGAGCAAAAGTCATAGCTATTTATTTCCATGTGCTACAACACACGTTAGCAGCGTATTGTCCTGGAGGTGTACCGCCTCGCCTTAAATGAAGCGCACCTATGCTAATGTCAGAAGAATTTACTACTAGAGCTGACCCAACTAGTCCATAAATCAATTAGTTGATCAATACAAAATTAATCCATAACTATTTTAATTTCATCATCGTATGTGATAGGAAACAGAATATCTTTGGATTCTGGACTGTTGGTCACAAAAAACAAGCAGTTTAAAGATGAAACCAGGGCTCGGCAGTAACATCCAACGGGTTGCTTGCATCCATTTTGAGATATTGGCAGCCAATATTTGGTATTTTTAACATATAAAAGACAGCCAATAGCAACACATGCACCCCAAAATGAATACATTTTTCATATTTGTTGCATTCGTGATATTTAAATACTGAAACCAGACAATGCTGTACATGCATTGGTGCATTTACTTGCAACTCTTTTAGAGACAATGATGCAGCAAATGAAGTTGGGTGGGGTGAAAAGTTTGACAAACCCATCAACATCACAAACAAAAAAAAACTCAAATGCGAATTGACTCAACTGATAATGATCCAGATGAACCTGAACAAAGAGTAAAAAAGGAAATTTTACTAAGAAGCATGAAGAACACACTCATGACATGTATATGTGTCACATCTTCATAATTATTAAGACTGAGAGTTAACAATATTATAATAACATGTTAATGCAAATTTGTTTTAACGCCATTAATTTCTTTAAAATATTAAGGCAACTCATGATATTTAAGTTGTAGCAGATAAGATAAGATACTGACATCATACTAAAACCTCAGGAATCCATTGGTACCATCATACGAGCTTGTCACAAAGGCTAAATAATGCTCCAAACTGTCATGTCCATTTTCAAAGGGGTCCGTTGACCTCTGACCTCCAGATGTGTGAATGTAAATGGGCTCTCTGGGTCCCCACCAGTCCCCCCTTTACTTCCTCTCACAGTCCAAAGACATGCAGTTTAGGTTAATTGATAACTCTAAATTGCCTGCAGGTGTGAATATGGTGTGAACCTCTCCTTCGCCCAATGCCAGCTGGGATCAGCTCCAGCCCCCCCACGACCCCTAACGGGATAAGCAGATGAAGATGGATGGGTGGATGGATTCACAGACTGGACAATTCATTTAATCAAGAAAAAAAGTAGTTGAAGCCCTATTAATAACACTTTTATATCGCTAACAAGTAACAAGTAGCACATATTTAATAAGTGAGGCAGGTGATAAACTGTCATCTAATATTAACATAATTAATGAGTGGATTCGGTAAAAGTCCGGTGGGGATGTGTGAGGTCATCTGCAATGCAGGTCCAACACAAGGCAAAAGTTAGTTTGGTAACTGTATGAATCAGGTTGAGGTTGGCTTAAAGTTCATATTGGCCAGCTGGGCGCAGTCGCTCTGTGTCCTGCATTAAGTGTGATCACACACAGAGCTATTTAACAAGTGCTTTGTGTCACCCTGTGGCTGAAACCCTCCATTAAGCACTTACCACCTCTGCTAACCTATCATCTTCAGGGAAAACCTGCAAATCCATGTTTAACATCAGTTTGAAGGTTTGAGTTTAAGATGTTTTTAAGTGTCCTTAAATGATTATGCTACTTTAGTGAAGTGCATTATTTTGCAAGACTGTCCCTGAAGTATTTCACTCATCTTATTCCTGGATTTATCCTGTTTTACCTCTGCAATACATTATATTGAAACTCCATAATATAGCACTTTACCCTCAACTACGGTAAGTAAATCACATTTTATTGTATCAATGAGCAACTGAACCAAGGAATATGTGTTATTTTAGAGGACACACAAAACCGGATTATGTATTGACCTAAGTTTTTGTGTGTGTGTGTGTGTGTGTGTGTGTGTGTGTGTGTGTGTGTGTGTGTGTATTTTAGATGCACTTTTGTCACAATATGCTGTTGTTCTGGCAAATTACAGTATAAGCATTCAGTATTGAACTTGTAGTGTTGATGTCCTGAGGATGTTGCCTCTGGTGTAAAACAGCTTACTTCTTGTAGCATTCTCTGACAACACTGGAAACAATGCTGGATTAGATGTTGTCATAAAATGCCTCTTAGGGAAAAGGTGAGGCTCTCCCACATAAAAGGGAACGCTTTATCGCTCGCAGTAGCAGTACGCATCGATGTCTGGCAGAGTCCGCCTTTCAGGGTAAACAAAAAAGTCCAAGCTCAATCCAGCTTGATTATAGCACAACAATTACTGAAGCTGGAAACACAGTGTTGCACAGCTTTGAAAAGCGAGGATGGGCAGAATTGCATTAGATACACTAAAATCCCAGATTTAATTGAAGCTGGCAACCGTAAGAGGTTCTTGGGATGCTTTTAAAGCCATAATTTGTGTGATATACTGTAGGTCTTTAGATGAGAGATTCGAAGACAGAATGAGTCATGTCGGCATCATTCCTCAAGCTGAAGAAAGACATCAGCATCTCTGTGATGCCAAATGTATATATTATGTAAAATTCAGGAGGAATGTATAGTAAACACTGTGTGAACAGAACTAAATGGGCAGGGATTTGACCTGGCTCATTTCAAATCAAATGCAGATTTTCTCGGCATGCTGGGCTTCATGTCACTGTGAATGGGATTTGGATTGTACATAGAGCTGATCTGACACCATTTTTCTTTCCCGATACCGACTCCAATAGCCAAACTTATAACAGGTTCTGATCCGATACCAGTGTCAAATATTCAGATAAATTTCTGGTGAAACAAGTACATTTGTTCTCGGTTAATAAATTGTGGTATCAGATTGATGCATAGGCTGGTGTACTTGCCGATAACCGATTCCAAATTTTGGGCAACATCGGATACATTTCCGATACCGGTACCAACCGGTGAACAACTGTAATTGTACATGAGTCTGATGAGCCTGGCTAAAGCAGAGAGTAGAGAAACACACCCAGGACTTACTTTTCATTTTATGACTAAAGATAAAACTGAGCAAGAGACAAAGAGAGAAATTACCTGATTTTCTATTATTATTTTATTTCATTGTTTTCACCGACATTCTTTGCTGTTCAATTGAAAATAAGCACCATAAAGATTATACGGTAACTGTTAGTGGATGGACATAATTCAGTTATTTTTATTTTCTTTGTTTTACCATCTTAAGTTTCACATCGTTTGTGTATTTTATTTCACTTGGGTTTTTTTCTGTGTCAACTGTACCTATCTGTCTCTTCTATCTATATTGTTTCTAAGCGCGTGCATAGAATGATAGTGTTAGATTTCGAGGGAAAGTAATTGGCATCTACTTATGCATGAAAATGCCTTCGAGTAATCATTGAATTATTCATCTAATATGTTAAGTATTTCTATTTCAATGCCTTAAACCTCCCTCAGTGGAAAATTACACAACTTAAGTGATGAACAAATTAGGACTCACTTTTCAAGGATGTTAAAGTGGAGAGATCTCATATCATTTTCATCACTACAACTGTAATTTTATATCAACTGCTCAAATGCGAACTAAAAGGAATAATACAGAAAATGTATTTTTAAAATATTTTCTGGACAGTCTGCATGATTAACCAGAGGTCGAAATCCTTTCCTGTTGTCTTTACGTTCACACACAACTGAAAACAGAAAATCCATTACTTTTCCACATGCTCTCAATTTCGAATCTTATATTTCAGGAAAGAGTGAGATACGCAGACTATCAGCATTTATTGCTCATGTGTAAAATTGGTTTACACTTTAATTTTATCTAAATGCTAAAATACTTAAATTGCTTTCCATTTAATAATTTTGGATGGTACTTGTTTCCAAATCATTATTTTGAGTCATATGATCAGATTGGCATTTCAATTGAACTAATTTGGAGCAGTTACTTGTTACGTTGCTGCTCAGCTTCATCACGATACTATATGACATTCTTCTGTTAACTTTTTTTTTTCTTTTATGAACGAAAAATAATATGTAAAGAAAAGCTTCACTTTAAGTATGTTTTCTATGTTTCTGTTTGTGGTCTGGATAGTAAATATTCCTCAACATTATTCTACAATTGCAGTGTCAGTGACATGCTGAAAACTTTGTGTACGCCACAACAGCACTGCAATAATACCCACGAGACTGTCTCACAGTGTTATCCTTGTCAGAAGCAACGAATTCAGTCAGTAACACATGCAAATAAAATAAAAAAAAGAAAGAGTTTTCTTACAAATATGCAGCCCATTGCCCGACAGTGTCCATAAATATCCACATTTCCTTAGAAAAACTAGCAAGCTGGGAGGTATTTTTAGAAGTTTGGGGTGCTTTGGGCACTACAAGAAAATGAATTATGTTTGATGTAGTCTATGATCAGTAGGGTAACATAGGATATCATTGAATGTTTCCCAAAAACACTGTTATTACTAAGACAAAAAGGCATTAGTTTAACGATATGCAAAGACACAACAGAGTTATCTACAGTACAACACAATTGAAATAAACTATGACATTAAACTTAATGTCAGTAGTTTTCTATTTGTATTGATGGTGATAATATATTTATTAAATTTTAACATGCCAATCGATGTCCTGGATATGTTATGCATTACTTTGACCTTGTTGACAAAACAAAATTGGCTCCGTCACCACCAGTTGTTCCATGATGTCCCTCCACTAAACAATTAAAGAAGATTTAGTGCCAGACAACCCCTGAAATGCATGCAATTAATATTCCCCGCTGTCTGCGATGTGTATACAACAGTTGGTAAACATGACTGACTTTTTGTTGCAGATGTTGGATGGTGGTCATGCTCGGCTAGAGCAATGTATTAATTCGTTGACAGGCCTTGGGCAGTCCCCCTTATTAAAACTATTTATTTGCCCCCTCCTAATGGCATAATTAATCCAGCCTGAAATTGGAAGTAGCACATAAACCGCTGTCTGCTTATAATCTGCATGACGGCAAATAAACGCCTTTTATGCTTCGGAGTTGTTGGTTTCTGTGACTGCTGCCTTGTACAATATTAAATGTTTAACTTTGATCCTGCAGGGATCATGGACATGGCATGGTGTGTTTGCATACATATACTGGCACTGCACTCTCTGTGTGGAGTGCTTTTTCATTTTCTAGTCCAAGATTTGGAGGCAGTGGTCACTGCTGGACCCTGTGATGCATAGTGACATGATCTGTACATCTACTTTCATCAGATGTTCATGTGCATCACTTGTGAAAATTACCGAAAGCTGCTTACACATGATCAGCAGTAAAATTGCACAAAATCTGCACTGGCTGTGTCCTTTTTCCCTATTGGGAGGGCGGGACCGCCCGACTAGGTGTGGCACACCATGCGAAATTGCCACCAGGCACTGTGCTCAAAGTTCAAATGATTTCAACTTTGACCTTGAGTCACTGCTGGCGGCTGAACTTGTTGTTTTGGGCTCGACAGTGAATGGTGTTCCTTGCATCCGTTTAAGTGCCATATTATAGCTGTGCTTCACTTTGCATCTACAAGGCTCTGCACCCTAACCCCTTTTTAACAATCTGAGTTGAGTGAATTAAAAATTGCAGTCGCTATTAATGATATCCTGGCTATTTAAAAACAGTGGGACTGTGGAGGATTTCCTGCATCATACTTGTGATGATTCTCTCTGACCAATCAGTGGTCTGCAGCGCTTCAACTCAACCTTGTCTCAGCACACTTTGAACCTCGACCGAGGTGGTACCAAGAGTGGAGTGGCTCTTCTGGTATCATCCACAACTTTTGATAATGGAAACAAAAATAACGTTCTCATGTGTAATGAACTGAAGTGAACTAAACCGACTGATCTGGACTGGACTACTGCTTGGTGGAATCATGCCATAAATATCAAAATAAATATCAAAAAAGAAAAACAGAAGAATGGGGCAACTCATTTTATACATCAAATAGAGATTCATTAAATATTGTACAATTTGTACAGAAATTTGGTTTAATAACTGATGTTTTTTTGTCCATGTGTGCTGTATTTAGTGACTCTGGGACATAAAGTGACAAAATAGGATGCATGGGACAGCAGATAACCCCAGAGGTAGAAACAGGCCACAAGGCATTCCAGCAGCACTTTGGGAGTTACCTTCGACGGCAAACTGAGCTTGTTTAAGAGAAACATTCACCCTGACTTGACCCTGTCAAGTGCTGCTTGTTTTTTGGACTAAATAAGTTATTTAACATTTTATCACAAGGATGTGTTTTTGCTGACAAAGTCATAGCAGATTCTGAGTTAAGGGGGCAATGAGGTGGTTATTCCAAAATAAATGAAGGCAATGTTGAAGGAAGGTATGAACAAGACTTATTTTGCTGAAAGAGATAAGTTTGGTTTTTGATTTGTCGTTATATAGACGATAGATGTTTCACTAACAAGTCTTAAAAGCATAAAGCCAAATAAGACGAAGAAGCAAGAGAGGCAAGAGGGGAGGGCTTGCTCAGGTTGTTTCATTTCCAAACCAGTCCTGTAAAATTTGCCAGATCCTTGGCTGTGTGTTCATTATATTCACTGCATTATGTGTATACTGTAGATGACATGTGGAATGAATGGCTGATAGTGCTCAGATTTGATGCAGTTGCATGTTTGGTGGGTATTAAAATAACAGGTCTGGTAGTGGAGGAGTCTCCAAAGACGCCGAGCCCAGGGGAATCCTTTAATTTGTCCTTGTCTGAACCGCCGACTGTCTCCTGCAAATAATTCAAAAATAGCAATGAGTTAATGTTGGGGAGGGGGAGACATTAGATTACTCAACCTGCTAACACACTGAGCTCATCTGTGATTACTTTACTGCAGCTAATTGCTAAGCAGAAGATGGTAGATGATACCCACAGTGGCCTTGTATTAAGATTTACTGGTTCCTACAAACGTTGTTGTTGGTGATGAAGTTTAACGGTCAAGTGTTGGAGTTTTCTTATTGGCCGTTGCTCTTCAAAATGACAAAGCATCTCACGAAACATGGACCAAGCTATGAATTTAGGCAAATTAGTTGTAAAATTAAGGAAGACAAGAAAGAAGAGTATATTTTGGTGGATTGTTTAAATGGAATAACAAAGTTTACGAGCAGGCCACCGTGTTGCTTCCTGTTTGAAATGGCAAGCAGAAAACTGGGGACCAATCAGGTGAATTCAACGACGGGCGCGTCACCGCTTGAACGGCCAGTTGAGTGGAGCAGCACGTCCACCAGTGTCCTCGCTGGGCCTGGTGGGCTTGTAATGCTGAATTTAACACTATAGACATGACCAATGACTATTTATGTAACAATTTAGCCACAAATTCAGAGACTGACCATACACAGTCCAGCCATATACTCGGTTTTGAGTCTTAGTATCAGTAGTACAAACAACATGGGCCGAGGACCGATTCTCCAGTTCTGTATCTCCCTGAACAGCAAATATACAGAAAAGCAAAACAAACAAAGCACAAAAAGATTGATAATTAAATAAATAAAGCTGAGAAAATGATATAGGTATATCAACACGACCACTTTACATCTATCCCAACACCGTCTGATGCACCCTATTGTAAAGACGTAACCATCAAGCAGGTGTGACGCTTCGATACTGAAAAGACAAAAAGATTCAACAGTGACTGCAACCCTTTTTAACATTTTCACTGAATCAGTTTTTATGGATCGCTCTCTGCTCTCCTCACTGCATATTCATCTTCAAGCCAGCTGCAGGGTTGTTATTGTTATATTGTTCACTTTTTTACATATTACAGATTTATTTTGATAAATAATCATGCTTTCTTCAAAACATTTCCTTTCTCAAATGGACCTCAAAAATTGCTAGTAAACTTTTAAATTATGCCCCAAAACCTGCTTCGACAGGAAGGCAATCCCTTGTTTTAATGTCATTACCATCATTTTTATTACTAATTGTTTTTATTATTATTTTAACTTTTAATTGCTGATTTGTTGTACACACTGTTTTTTGTACACACATAAATAAATATTTAGTTAGTTAGTTAGTTAGTTACAGGCTAGCCTTTGTCAACAGTGGACCGTGAGCTCCTGCAGCACTCTCCGTGAGGCCGGATGCAGCTACTTAGGCCTCCTTTATTGAGCCATAATGTTGATTCTAGTGTTCAGTGGTGTTTCCTTTAGCCTCAGCACTTTTATTCCACACCGCAGGGTCAGCGTCATATAACTCAGAGACCTGCTGTGACTTCAAGGGTAAAGAAATGTTTGTCCTCAATAATCGGACTCAATAAATGATGCCTCCCCCTCGTTTTCGTGAGTTTGATGAGTTTCGTGAGGACAGCCAGGGTCTGATTTCAAACTGCAGATGTCTGAAATGAAGGATTCCCACTGCATTATGGCCATGCTCCTGGTGGTGCCATTTCTGATCATACGTGTTTTTGTCCAGCCTCTTTATCACACTTCTCTGACTTGAGAAAGGAGATCTTTGTGTGGGAGGAGGCTACTAGGACACTGGACTCTTAAAGGGTTATGGTGCAATCATGCAGCTGTTACCAACTGTTTGTTGTAATGAGCAGCGTATATTGGATTGGGTGGGGAAAAAAACCCAGACTTTATCTAAGAACCTTGTTATAGACATGTTTCTGTGTCAGTTGGTCTCAAATTATGGGTCTTATTTGTTTCACAGAGACCCAAGGGCCTTTCCATTGGGTAATGAATAATATGGCAGGCACAGAGGAATCTCTCACCCCATCTTCCCCCGCTGCCTGAACCGGCAATAAATTCCCCGCCAATGCCATATGGTGGCAAGTCATGTGTGGGATTCAGTATGCCGTGTTATTTATTTATTTCCCAGGTGTTGCTTTTCTATTAGTGATTTATGTGTTATTGTGTATGATCTGCTGCTGGGATCCATGACATGGGGTGTGCAGGATTTTTGGAAGATGGCCCAGGCTGAAAGGAAGCCATGGATTCAGAATAATGTGGCTCCAGCTACACGCATTTTGGTTTTATTTTATTGGCCCTACATTAGGAAGTGAGGAATGCTCCACAAGATTCTCCTTAAAAAGTGATTCATGTAATGGGGGCCATAACTGAGAGTTTTTGTGACAACCAGCAAGTATTTTGCAAGGAATTATTGAGCTATATCAAGTGTGTATGATCTGCTTCAAGCTGTTGCTATTATTCTGAATTTCTGATTACATAAAGACGTAAGCAGAGACCGTTTTGGTCTTTTGAATTTTTTAAATGTCTTTTTCATTTCGTTAACAAGCTGTTTTCTTCATTCTGTATGTTCTCCTCAACTCAGATGTCAGACAAACATTCAGTCCTCTCCTCTCATGTTGACCTGTCGCCTACCTGTGTTCATCTCAACGAAGGTCTCCACCAGAAATGGACTAAATGTTTGTGAAAGCGCCTTAAATCTCAATGGGACTATCATAGAAAGATAAAGGTTACTTTTCATGTTGTTTGCTTTGAAATATATTCAGGCTGTCAATTGATTAAAAGATTTACTCACAATTAATCACAAATTCATCACACATTTTGTTTCTGTTCAAAATGTACCTGAAAGAGATCTGTCAAGTATTAAATCCTCTTATCAACATGGGAGTGGGCAAATATGCTGCTTTATGCAAATATATGTATGTATTTATTATTGGAAATCAGTTGACAACACTAATCAATGCCAGATATTGTCCAGAAACCCTCCCAGGTTCTGACTTTAGCATCAACAATCTGCTCCAATCAGAACATGGCAAACAAAAGGGAACAACAGCTGTCAGTGTGTCAGAGTGCTGACTTGACTAGGACTTGATCCAGACTGACTGGGACTATCAGAAAGTGGGCATGTCTGTAAAGGGGAGACTGGTGGGGACCCAGAGAACCCATTTACATCCACACATCTGGAGGTCAGAGGTCAACGGACCCCTTTGAACATGGCCATGACAGTTTTTACTCAAAATTTAGTGGAGCGTTATTAAACCTCCTTTGTAACCAGCTAGTAAGACATGATACCAATGGATTCCTCATGTTTTCTAGTACGTGATACTGGTATCCACCTGCGACAACTTAAGCTGGAGTAAAGTTTGTATGCTTATGTTTAGTCACTCAAAGCACTTGGTCAAAGATGCAACATAGCTAACATAGACTTGAATTTATCAAAATGAGCCAATCTTTCTTCAACCTAAGCCTGTGTTTTCATCATTCTAGTACAGCCGTTGACAAGGCTGTTTATTCTGAATAAACTGTTATAACTAGAGGATCCTTGTAGAGGATGGTTGTAAAATGTTTCAGGATAACATTGGTTTTATTGTTTGATGTATGAATGAATTTTGTTGTTAAATCTGTTCTTTTTTCTACTTTGGCCTGGTTCAAAGAAATAAAATATAGCCAAAATACTGTAAAATAGGGTAAGTGAGGAGTGAGACAGGACAATTTTGCTCATTGACATTCTGACAACCACCTTTTCATGGCATACAAAGCAACACTCCCCACACAAGATGATACCAGTTTTATTATCAAGGTTACGTTTACACACTTAATCTTTTCTTTTTTCTGCTATCTGCAGAAAAGAGGGGGTGGAGGGGGCCTTTATTATTGAATATAAACAATTAGAAGACTCAAGGGGTCGTCAAAGTAATCAATTTTATGGGCATTTTGGGAAATTTAGGGCCTTGAGCCTCTTTTATTAGCAGGGTAACACATTCAGAAATACTTGATTTTAAACATCTCCCAGAAGAGTTGTTGCTGTCCTTGAGTCAGTAAACAAGGATGTTAGATTAAATGAAAAATGGATTTTTCAGTTTTTAGATTTGTGTCAGGCAGGGAAATGGAACATGTGGCAACTCGTAACTCTTGTCTCTCAGAGTGGCGATTAGAGGGGTGAAAGGGAAATTAAGTTGTCAACTTTCAGAGCCACCGAAATTTGTATGGCCATCTTTTAGCTATCACCTGAGCTGTCATTCTCCATGAGCCTGTTCACTTATGGTCTTAACCCATTTGTGCTCAAAGACTACGGTATAATTAGTATGATGATTTGTTCTGTTTGGTCAAAAGTCTTGAAATTTGCTGTGGAAATACTTTGGGCAAGTATCTGACAGTACAAATTAGAAACTTTTAGGTCACATGAAAAAAAAACATGAAAAATACTGTTTTCACTGTGTGCATATATCTTTGATATTCAACTTGTTATGAGTTCATAGATACCAAATCCTTGATTGTGCCCCTTGTAGTTTCATAGTATATCTAGTATTTGGGCACATTACTGTACTTTATTTTTTCTGAAATATGGTGAATTCTATTGCAAAAACAACAGTGACATGTGCCCAAAGACTAGATCTAGATATAGTGAAGACTAGATATAGATAGAAAAACTCACTTCTCAACAGTTCGACCAATTTTGAAAATCTGTGATTAGGCAAGGCCAGAGAACACTTCCACCAAAGGACATTTTATAATTTCAGTTGTGATCACAAACGGGTTAACGTCTTCTTTTGGTAGCCTGGCCCTGACCCTTTGCGCCCACCCAGATATTCAGCGATCACAGTACATCATTCACAATAAAAAAAAAGAGCATGCAAGCATGCTGTCAAGTAATATTTGCCTCTCTGGAAGCTCAGTTATAAATGACAAAAAAGCATCTGCCATATCATTCAATAGAGTTTAGTTTTGCAAAGAGAAAAACAGGATTTGACAAATGTGCCCTGTAGATCCGCCCTCCCCCCCAATAATTGGACTACATGGATATTTAAATTGTAGATGCAGGGGCATACCTCTGGTCAAAAGACCCATCTCTATAAAATGAACATTCACTAAATTGGTTGATTGAAAGGAGTAGAAGTTGGGTTTTTCGTCTCTTTTATTCATCCAGGGACTGTGCTGAGTAGATATTAGTTCTCTCCCCTATTGCTCTAGCCTTTAACGCTGGTGCTTTTAATCCAGTTTAAAACACCTCTTTCTCCCAGGGGTGCCATTAAAGAGTGAATTCTCTCAGCCAGTGGCAGACATTTAATAGTGAAATCTCGTTCTCTCCACAGACAAAGCTACGATGGGCTGGAAAAGAAGCTAAAGGAAGTCTTCAGTGAACGGAGCAGCATCCTGCACCAGCTCTCCAAGACATCCAAGGAACTGGACAGCATAAAAGGCAACCTTCAGGTCGGATATTTAATGGTGCTCTTTGAAAGATAGAGCGGTGTTAGAAGGCTTACTTGGCCATGAGGTCTAGGCCGGAGGTAATTTCCCATCCTCTGTTTTCAGCCGTCTGACGACCGGGAAACCCATGACTCCTCTCAATTATTTTTCAATCAATCTGTTGTATAGCAACTCGTTGTTATTAAATATTAATGCGCGGATGTTTTTCAATTCGGTGAGCCCACCCATTGTTATGTATGTGATGTGTTACTGGAAATGCAGCTGTTGAATAAGCAATGGAGGGATGGAAAAGCAGATCAATTAGTTAGTGAACCTTTTCAGCACTGATGACAACGGCGGTTGCAAAGAGCTTTAGAGAAGACCGGGAGAGATTGATGGGATCAGTTCACAAAATTGTAAACACTGCTCCATCCACATTTCAAAGCCTTTAACTGTGAGCATCAGTCCTCTGCTTAATGGAAAACTAGTTTATCTCAACTTGGGCTTTATTTTCAAAACTCCAGTCTTATTAGTCGATTAGTAGGCGATTCAAGGGGGGCTGAAGGGACGCCATTCCCCTTGTTAGCAAATTGACCAAAATGCATGCCTCTTTTTGTCCTGCCATCACCCCCCTCCATCCATTGTTTAGTTGATTATGTTGATCCTTGTAGTGTAGAATCACCGCTTTCTACTGATGTAATATTTACTGCTGTGTTTCTTGTGTGAACAACAGAGACACTGAATATGTCTCAGTCTTTCCTGTGTCCTGTGTGAAATAACAGAGACGGTGAACGGGTCTCTTGTCTGGTTCAAGGTTAACAGATGAGACACCTGTCAGAAATGTATGAAAAGACCATGCAGTATGCAAGTGTTAGGATTCCCTCACTCATCTCTATCTCAATAAACAAACAAGTAAGTAAAAACGTACCACATCCTCTTTCTGAGGTTTGTGCATGCAAGAATCTACGGCCCAGACCACGGCTTTTAAATATCAGTAGCATAACTGTGCTGTGTATTGATAAATCTGTCCTTCCTGTTAGTTTTGTCAAGTCAGGTCAGTTTTAGTTGTATTGCCTTATATCAGAAATCACAAATTTGCCCCCGGGGGCTTCACAATCTTAACAGGATACAAGACCCTCTGTCTTTTACAGTGCGACCCTCTCATTTGAAAGGGTCGTACAAGGAGGGAAAAGGGAAGGAAAAACGACTCTGAAGAACAGAAATGAGACAAATTATGTGAACAAACCTTATATGAAGAGATGGATCCAGGAAGATGTCAAGCAGCTTCCAGGACTGATCAGCAGGACCTCCTCTCCACCACGTCACGTAGAGAGAGGACAAGATTTTCTTCCTAGTTCACAGTTGCTTTCGTCATGTAAACTATAAATATATTTCCCCCTTTGGACTGAGTTGAACTAACCGAGAGGCTAAATCTCCTGGAGGATGGAGGTCCAGGTCCAATATGTGGAATAAGGCACCAGGAGTGGTAGGAGTTGTTCATGGGGTTTGTGGATGAACGAAACAAAACAGAGACTGTAAAACCTTTGAGAAATTAACAACTTTCTGTCACTTACAATAAGTACTAATTGCTTTGTTCTAAGAACACGGCAACATCACCAAAAAATAGCTCTGATGGGGCAACAAACCAGAGCGATGATCACACTGGATGAAAGAAAGGTTACAAGCAAAACTAGCTGTTACAAGCATCCATTACAGATCAGCTTTTTGGTTGGACCATAACCCATTATGGGTCCATTCACTTTCAGTTTTACATGTGTAAAACGTGTGAAATAAACTAGCAAAGCTGTCTGCTTATTTACGGGTAAACAGGTAAAATGGTCTGACCACCACCTGTTAGCTACAGAGAGCTCACATATTATCATGACATGATCACTTGAGCTACAAACTCGTAATAAACTGCAGTTTCCTTTACTTGCATTCCTCATTAATTAACAGTACTTTTATTCTGAAGTAGTTTTGCTGCCTCAGCGTACCAACAGTTTTGCTGCGTTTGTGTTTTTTCTAAAGTTACAAACATTAAAAACTTGTTTGAAATTGTTTAAAACTGCAAGAAAATATGTTTCCCTCAAAATGTCATATTATATAGTGCATATTTTCAGTGCTTGGAAAAATGTTGAAAAAAATAAGTGCTGCTACTCTGTTATGAGTCACATGTTGGCGTATCTATCGGCCGGTATCAGCAAGACCAGTCAAAATCAGCTGTGGGTTTATTACTACATGATTATACTTTGGCTATGCATCTCCTATAGTTAGCCGATAATAGTTAAAGTGCTCTCCTGTGTTATTTATGACTTATAGTCGGGTATCATTCACGTTTTAGGAGCAGCGTCCCAGTCAGGATGCTCTTACATATTATGCACAGACACATGAATTTGACAGTGAATTAAAGATACTAGGAGATGTTGAGTTTAAGCGTCCACCCCAAGACAATTGCTTTTTGACTTAAAAATATGCAATATTACATCATGTTGCACCATTATTATTACTAGTATATATATATATATATATATATATATATATATATATATATATTACTAGTTAAATGATTATTTACATGTATCACAGCCTTCATCTGAACATTTAATCCTTATAGAAAAGTTTGCCCTGTAAAATAATCTCTCTATAAACCAAAAGAATAGATTCATAAAACTTTTAAATAATTTTACATTAACATTATTTGTTTACAAATAATAAAAGTCATGATTTACAGTTCAACATTGTACTGATGAATTACAGCACTCTCGTTCTCACCCCACTCTTCCTGTGACGAGCGTCAGCTTGTCCAGATACTCCCCACATTTTTATGTTCATAAGCGGCGCAAATACTCTGATGCTACACCGTCATGAGGGCCTGATATGGAGAGGGCAGGAAGAACACCGGCAGCTTGTGAGAAGTGCCTTTATGCATGAAAAAGTCACAGGGCACCAAGGCGTAAAATGAAGAAGTGCCGGTACTCGTACTGGTGAGCACCGGCCCCATCCAAACTCTGCATATTATCATCTAAAGATCAGTTTGTAAACCCAGCTTTACATGCATATCTGTGCTAGAAAGGTTGTTTTTGTATATACTTTTGCCCTAATTAAATTTGGCCTGAAAACATAGATGCAAAAATGGTAATCTCAACTCCTACAGCAGGGGTGAATTTGCATAATGTAAGACTGAAAACAAGACATAAGACAACTTTAGCTGGATGGTAATGAGGGTTATTATCCCCGTTGCAAAGGGACATACCAGCTGGTTCTGCCAAATACTGGTCATCTTTGATATTTTTCCAAGTAATGTACCATATTATATTGTAGATATTATTCTGTGAGCATTTCACAAAACACAATTATCTCAGGGCCAGATATATACTTGCACATCACTTCCCACCAGTCAGTTTGGGTCAGCTTCATTATGACTCTTGGCAATGACAAGAAATGAACAGAAACTCAATTATACATTCACATATTTGAATCATTTAGTGTTTTTCACTCGCATTAGTGTATGCAACAATGATCCTGCAAAACATGCCTCCCTCTTGGACATTTAGACCTCGGGTGCCAGATGCCCTGTGTTTCTGTTTCCCAAAGATGCCGTCTGAGTGATGGTCTCTTCTTTGCAGGGTGCTGGGTAGAGTTAGGCTTCTGGCCACTTTTTTGGGCCAATAGAATTGTCAGAAAATCAATAGTCGAAAAAGGGATGCAGACATTTTTTCCCCTGCATTTAAGTGTGTGTTTGTGAGATATGTCCCACGTGTGTGGAAAAGGCTCTTGCAGGCTGGCTATCGTCATCCCCGGGGCAGCCTTTGATGTCGATTCACTCCAGGCGAGCTACGCTGGCATCCATCTTCGCCCTGGGCCCTGCGCCAGCGCGCTGGGCAGGGCAGAGGTTGAACTAGATCTGGAATAGTGTGCTAGGGAACAAATCTATTCTTCGGGGAGAAACATCATCTACATAAAAATAAATCATCAGCTTTTAAAAGAGAATCAAGTCAACAGGGAGAGGCAGTTCGTATTTCTGGAAATATTTGATGGAACAAGTGTTTATAGTCTTAACAAGTTGCCCATAGGTGGAGGTCGGCAACCCTCATAATTAAGCTTTGTGTGATGGGGAATTTATTCTTGGCGGCGGCTCCCGGGCGAGATCTTGTGAAGCAGCTGGTACAAGAATAGGAGTTATTTATATGACAGTGGCTTTGGCAACAATGTGGATTGTACTTTGAAAAATAATCATTTGATATATTTGCACATAAGTTACAAGTAGCTGTTTTGTTATTTAAATGATTGCTTAAGAGATTTTAGACCATCCTGTAATGATCTCACACAGTAGATCCTTTATACTACATATTTTTCACAAGTTTTGACATAAAAATGTAGGATGTGTAAATTATCGTCATATTCACTTTAATATTAACTACAAGCCTCTACAGTTTATTTTACAATGTGTAACACTGGGCCAAGTTAGGTGTGAAATTAAATGGGCGTCTTTATGGCACAAAGCATCTGAAGTAGAGTTTCTTAAAACTGTTATTTATCACTACTTGTCTTTATTTATGAATTATATTTCATATATTTTTCAACCCAGTTTCACAGGAAGACGTACAAATGCCACAACATTATTTTATGCCGCTTTTCTTGTGTACATAAGTAAGTAAACTAAGTAAAATGGAAACAACTACAGAAAACAATCCTCACGTTAGAAATGTCACTAATGTCACATACAAAATAAAATGCGGGTCACAAACAGCAGTCTCCTAGTTAAAAGGTTGACTGTGGCTCCATGAGACATGACACAAAACAAAAGAGAATGTAAGAAGTGATTTAATTTTGCTAATAATACATAATTTCAAGCTGTTTTATTTTTCTAATTACACCGTTTTAATTATGTGACGTGAATATACATTGTCTACGGTCTAATTATCTAAGAGCTGTTGTTGACCCGAGTCTCTACTCTTGTTCTTAAACATAAATGTACATGAAGTGAAATCAGGAGGGAAGAGGGTTCATGGAAATGTGGTGTTAATTTAAAGAGTAGTTTGCTCTCCCTTTGAGTCTACATTTTCTTAGAAGTCTGGAAATTTCTGTTCAGCTCATGACAAGTAAAAAACAATTTCTTGGGGGTCTTGTAGGGCAATCAGAACCCAGCAGAACCCGGTCTGCACCCTCAATATTCACCTCAATTATTTTATGATTCTGGTGCTTTTGACATTGCATTTCAGTATTCTACATCTATGACTCACATCGTGAACACTGAAGATGGTGACTGTTGCTTGAAGGAATTTATAACCTTGAAAACCTGCGTACACTCTGAAACATTTGCTGTTCGGTTCAAGGAAAGTGTATACAGTATATTTGCTTTTACCCTGTCTGCTGTGGGCAAAATCATTCTCAATTTGAGTGTCTTTTCTTCTGGTTTCTTTTAGTCGCTGAAAAATGACGACTCAGTGGCCAAGAAGGATGTGCAGAGGATTCTGGAGCTCAGCCACAAACAGAGGTAAAGTGAAGCAACATGGTTGACTTAGAAATGAGTCACGAATGATCACGCATGTCATGAAAACTGTAGCTTAGCAATTTGTAATAACCGGAATCAATAATAACTGATGAGTGAATCAAATCTAACGTGTTCACAATCATCACCATCAAGTGTTATGTAAGCATTACATTATAAGTAATACATATCAAAGCCTGTGAAAACTTTGTTTCAGATCTATTATGGTGAAACGTTGGAGCAGCTATGTCGGCATGTCTGGATCCAAAAGTCCAAGTCCCACTTATTTCCACCGTGGATAATGTTACTTGACTCAGAGATGCATCTCCTCTACAGCTGAAACTCTCCCGGTTAAATCAGCAGTACAAAATATTACAAACTGTTTTAAATATTGTATATCTGCTGCTTTCATAATAATGTTCTGCTCGACTTCACTCAGCCTGACGGAGCCATCTCCACCACTCAGTTTAGGTACGTTATGTTAAATAATTCCACTAGATGTCGCTACGTATGGAAGTTAGCAACAAAAACGTCCCTCCAGACACTCCAGAGGACTCTGTTTGGTCTCATTTTCAAATGTAGGCATATTCTTTTGACATATGATCTCAGATGTCTTACTGAACAGAATTAACTTGATACTAAAATAAAAACTGTAATAAGGGGCAAATCATTTTGTGAAAACATTACCAAACTACAAAGCTAATGATGTAATTCAAATTTACTAATTTCTACCAAATACAACTTTTGATTATTTATTCTTTTGATTATTTATTGTTGTGTTATGTACATTTAATGTTGTGTTATTTTCGCCCCAAAGGGGCTAAATCTGACTTCCAAGATGCATTTCTTCTTTCAACTTTCTTTCTTTCAACTTTCACACCGAGGCCAACAAGGGTATTTGTGTTCAGTTCATTCCACCAAAAATTACAGTTTTGCACCGCCTCACAACCGTCACTGTCATTGTCGTTTTTACTATAATAACTAAATAATATAGTTACTCTCTCATCTCTGAACACTGGAGATGGGCCTGTTATTCCTAGTGTGCAATGTTGTTTAAGTTACAGTGTGGTTGCCTTTCCTATGGGTGGTGCCAAAAAAGCATTATTGTATTATATTTGTATTATTATTGCAGCAGTTATTGTAACAAGTTGCAAATACCACGTGGAAATCAAGGCATTCTTATGACACACAATGCCTTGCGCATTATTGTGACATTTATACGTCTTTCTGTGCGAACAGGCTGCATAGAGACAGATGGGTTTGAAGTTTTTAATGGACTGTCTTCTTCTCTAGAGCAACAGGGACCAAAGTTTATGGGAGCTGTAGTATTTTGAGACATAGTTAATAATGTGCCTATACTGATCACATCACTTGTACAGTAGCAAGAAGCTACAGGCCTTTAAATGATGCTCACTATTATTGGTGCTGCCCTATTTGCTTGTGCATGGCTGTATACACAGGAGCTGTTGAATAATGTATTATCCAATCATAAATCCTTGTATATTTGAAAATAATGCCCCTTTCTGCTTTTTGTGAAAAAGCACGTCAAGCATCTGCAATTCAGTGCTTTATCTTTTTGCAAGCAAGCTGGATTAGAGTTTACCTTAAGTGCCTCGCCAGTTAGGATTGTCTGATTAATGCTGTTTGTAATGAGACTTTTAATGATTCGGAGTCATTTGTGGCCTTCATGCTCCCTGAAATGACAGCCTGATTGAAGTCCAGCCTTCTGTGTGCAGTATCTTGATAGACAATCAATAGCCTATCACCAGTCCATGGCAGCTCCCACATGTCATCAAGCTAAAAACCATAAAGCAGCAGCTTGGCTCGATGTTGCCTACCTAGCATTTGTGAGCTGCAATTTTTCTCAAAGTGTTATTAATCCAACTTTAGAGTTCCATATCTGCCAAGTGTGATTACTCGCTGACTCCATCATGGCGGATGCAGACAGGTGATTCATTGCAAGTCATTTATTTTTGACAACTCTTAACAGCGGTTTGATTTCTTTCTGAAAATAATTTTGCCGCAAACCGTAATGCAACAAAACAGGTGAACCAACTGACCAGATGCAGACAGTAAAAACATAGCATTATAAAAATAGTAACAATTTATTCAGCTGTGACTCAACCTGCTGTCAACCTATGTGTACTCACTTGTCCTATGCTCACTGCGCATTTACTGTGCCCTTTTCTGTCAGTCTGGTCAGTTTTGATCCTGTTTGTACAAAATGTCTCCCAGCGAGATGAGAATATAAATGCAATGCCAAAACAGTGGTGGTTGGCTGGTCACTGTGAAGAAAAACGTTTGCTAGGCTGAACTTATGCCAAGAGACAAGACCATCGGCATATCAAACAAAACAGTACATGGCTGTTGAGCAGTGAGAGCCTGTCCATACAAACATTTACTGGCTACAACCATGTCATATGCTTTAAACTTACAACCATGCGTGGAAACAGTAAACAGACTGTTACCTCTAATTTAACTGGGCTGCCTTGTGATGTGATTTCAACAAGCGTTTTTGAAACCACTGACCCACATCACTTGCCCACTTGATTCATAATTCAGTGTGCATTGCTGCTATCTGTGCACAGGAGCATCACACAGAACTGAATTACCCATTGCATACCAATGCATTAACATTTATGTTAAGCGCATAAAGAATGCAGCACCAGTCTTCATACAGCATGCATAAAATCAGTGTGGAGCATTCCAAATGCTCATATGCTACCACATAACACCACATAATGAACACTGCGGTGCACACTGTGTTTTCTTTACTCATATCTTAATTGACCTAGAATCTGTAACCTTTTCCAGTTATGATATTTGCCTTGGTGTGCATTTATTAAACTGTACATTAACTTAGGAATAACCCGCCATACATCTAAAGAAAAACTGGCTGCAGCTGAACCATTAAATTCAAACTGGGAAGCATAAAAGATTAACAGCTTGTTTGAAGAAAACATAATGCAAAAGACTAATGTTATGACACCGCAGAAGAAAAAGGTGACAGTTAAGTTAAGTCAGTTAAGTTAAATGTGTGAATACGTTTGAACAATTAAACTAAAGCAATTTACAGATGTCTTGGCAGTCAGTGTAGCACATATTCAACAAATACCTCCTCATTCACCCCCTAGCTGCGTAGTCAACAATGTGGCGACGTTTTCATTACTGCATCATTCATTCCTAAGGTGAAAAGGTAAAACCAGCATTTGATGTTTAAACGATTATGTCGCAAATAAAATGTGTGCGTCTTGAATTTTTGGAATTTAAATCACTGTATTTATTCAACGTGTTTGCTGATAAATAGCTTTGTATCATTGTTAATTTCACTTCTGAAGATCTTTATAATCAACATTTACTCTTAAGCACCTTTTAATCAGCCTGGTCTCATAAAAATGACATACCCATATAACAAAACTGCATAATGACCTCAAGGGACACGTATTTTGTAATGGATTACGTTTGTTTCTGATGTATCACAAATCCTTTGTAACAGTCAACGGAGCCCTGCGTGGTAGAAGAGGTCAGGGTGGTCAATGGCTCATCAAATAACAGACTTTTTCCCAGGAGATTGGTGTTTATGTCCAGTGTGAAACTAAAAGTTAATGTTCACTTTGTTTAATAATGTATTTTACTAAACCTAACCAGGTACTTTTGTTGTGTTTTGTTTTGTTTCAGTTTTTTTATCATTTTAAGCCAAACTATGATGATTTTTAATAAACCTAACAAAGCAGTTTTGTTTTGTTTTGCTATGTTTCAGTTTATACCCTTAACCTTAAAACTGTTTAAAAGTGTCATCACATATGGGTGTTTCACCCAGGAGACCGGTGTTTGTGTCTCGTGTGATACTAAAAGTCAACATTCATTTATTTTTACCTCTGCCAAGGCCAAGGGCCTTGTGCCAAGAAGGTTACGTTTTCACCAATGTTGGTGTGTCTGCTTGTTTGTGTGTTAGCAGGATTACTTAATTTTTCAAAGGGTTCCGATCGGCCATAACAGTAAGACCCCTGGGTGGCTTTGGGGCGGCTCAGAGGGTAGAGCAGGTCATCCACCAATCAGAAGGTTGGTGGTTCGATCCTCAGCTGCTCCTGTCACACATCCTTGAGCAAGACACTTAACCCCAAATTACTCCCGAAGGCATCGCTATCGACCATGCTATTTACCATTTACAGGGTAAAGTGTAGCTGATATGACCCAGTCTCCTTCCTTCTGAGAGACAAACAGAGAGACAGAGACAGCGGGGGGAGGATTTTTTAATAATCAAACATGATGAAACCAAAGCACTTGGTGATTGTTGGAAAAGGTAATGATGATGACCTAGTACCAGACCTTCTGCCCAGGACTCCTATCTGAAACTAAAATTCAGTGTTCACTCATTTTTTTTTTTTTTTTTTTTTTATACTAAATATAGTATAATGTTAACCATATGATTAAAACATTGAAAGTGCGGACATAATCCAGGAGCGAGACATTTCCTCCAAAATGTAACTGAGAAGGCATTTTAGTCGTATCATATTGTATCGTACAGGATTTTTTTTTTTGTGTTTTGTTTTGTGTTTTGTTTTTTTTTTTTGGTTGAACAGAGGTTAACCAAAGATGATATGGTGAAAGTTGCTCTACATAAATTAGTGTATCAGAAATGGCTCTTAACAGTGAAAGCCATTATGTGCAAAGCGGTCAAGACCTGTGAGACTGTGAGGAGGAGGATGTGCTAACGCAGTGTTTCTCACTTCCGTCTCACTTGACAGGGAGGAGATGAAGTCCCTCCAGGCAGCCTTGCAGAAGCAGCTGGATGAGGCAAATGAGAAAGCCGAGAAGCAGCAGGCCACGGTAAGACAGAGCTGACCTGACCGTTAACATCCGGTCTCCTCCAACCAGCCCCGTCACCTGTCACACAGGCCCCTCAGTGATCCTCGCTCATTACCCAGCAGCCAGCTCCATCGCCTCCTGCCACATCAGTTAATTGAAACTCGCAACGACTGCGAGAGAAAGCATTGTGTCCTCACCCCCACCCCCCCATGCAAAAATTAATAAGAAGAGACAAAGAGCTAAGAACATGTACTTATCTATCCATCCATCTATCCATCTACAGTATCTACCTTTCCATCCATCTAGCTGCTGCCCAACAGTCACCTTGCTTCTAATTAAATTCAACTCAGGTATCTTAAACACTATCTGGCAAATTAAACTGAATTAATCACTTGGTCCATATAATCTCAGAAAACACTGAAAAATGCACATGTACAGCACCATCTCCCAGAGCCCAAGGTGATGTATTGAAATTGCTAATATTGTCCCAAACAGTCCCAAACCCAAAGATGTCACATTAACTTTTGGATGGATTATTATCCACCCAGCATCAGGCCAAAGTGTGAAAATGACCTGCCAGTCCACCAAAGGAGAGCATGTCAGTGTCACAGTTTGCCTCATGGAGGTGTGAATGTTACACACAATTATAAAGGCACAGAACCATCAGCGGGCAACAAAACTACTCATTTAGCTTTGGGCAACAAAGCCACTTAGTTAACTTGTAATTGTTAACTTTAACATGTAAACTAAGTACAATATGTACAGAAACAATCACATTAATGCAGGAAACTGGTGTCTAACGTCACTTACAAAACAAAACACCGGTCTCAAACATCGGTGTCCTGGGCGCCACTTCTGAGTTTGTTGGACCCATCCACCTCCATCATAACCACGTTTTTCTCAGTTTTATTCTCCGAGAGTAACATGTTTACACAGATGCATTAACATTACAATCAGTACAAACTACACAGCACACAAATGACACACCAGCGTTCTTATTGAACGCATTTCTCTTGCATATTATTGTCACTCAAACACCTTTTCGTGCGACCAGGCTGCTCCTACATTGGAGCAAAAATCTTTATTTGTTGTTTTGTGTCTCTTTGTGGTAATTTTGTGTCTCTTTGTAGCTGTTTTGTGTTTCTTTGTGGTTGTAATTTCTCACTTTGTAATTGTTGTGGTCTTTTTCTCTATAGCAGTTTTCCCCGTTTTTGTAGTTGTTTTGTGTTTCTTTGTCATCATTTTGTGTATCTTTGTAGTTGTTTCCTTATCTTTGTAGTTGTTTTGTGTCTCTTTGTAGTTGTTTTGTGACTCTTTGTAGTTGTTTTGTGACTCGTTGTAGTTGTTTTGTGTCTCTTTGTCGTCATTTTGTGTCTCTTTGTAGTTGTTTTGTGACTCTTTGTAGTTGTTTTGTGTCTCTTTGTCGTCATTTTGTGTCTCTTTGTAGTTGTTTCCTTATCTTTGTAGTTGTTTTGTGTCTCTTTGTAGTTGTTTTGTGACTCTTTGTAGTCGTTTCATGTATCTTTGTAGTTGTTTTGTGACTCTTTGTAGTTGTTTCATGTATCTTTGTAGTTGTTTTGTGACTCTTTGTAGTTGTTTCATGTATCTTTGTAGTTGTTTTGTGAGTCTTTGTCGACGTTTTGTGTCTCTTTGTCATCATTTTGTGTATCTTTGTAGTTGTTTCCTGTATCTTTGTAGTTGTTTTGTGTCTCTTTGTCGTCGTTTTGTGTCTCTTTGTCGTCATTTTGTGTATCTTTGTAGTTGTTTCCTGTATCTTTGTAGTTGTTTTGTGACTCTTTGTAGTTGTTTCATGTATCTTTGTAGTTGTTTTGTGACTCTTTGTAGTTGTTTTGTGACTCGTTGTAGTTGTTTTGTGTCTCTTTGTCGTCATTTTGTGTCTCTTTGTCGTCATTTTGTGTATCTTTGTAGTTGTTTCCTGTATCTTTGTCGTTGTTTTGTGACTCTTTGTAGTTGTTTCCTGTATCTTTGTCGTTGTTTTGTGACTCTTTGTAGTTGTTTCATGTATCTTTGTAGTTGTTTTGTGAGTCTTTGTAGTTGTTTTGTGACTGCGGTTATTTTGAGTTTCTTCCTCGTTGGTACGTGGCTCTTTGAGTGAAATTTTGCAGGACCAGGGCGGCCCTTCACACTTTGGGCCCTGGGACTGTGCCCAATAGGCCCATACAGTAATTTCTCCATGCATTTACTATCATATAAGATTTAATAAAGCAGTTAACTGTCACATTTCAGGAGCTGGAATAAGTGAATGTTTGCTATTTTTACTTTTGATGCGTTGAGCGTTGTGTGTATGCAAGGCTTTGAGCTGCAACAAATGAGTCTAATTAAATTAGCACTGAGTCTTCTTGACCAGCATTTTTGATGGTCATGGCATATTGACATTGTTAAAAAGAAAATGGGAAGAGGCATTCAGTGTCAACAAGAAAATAATACCTTTGATCACTCTAGTAATTATGACAAAATAATTAGTTAATGACTGTTGTTCAATTAACATGGTCTGCTGTAATTTAAAAGCATGTTAACCTCTAATTAGTTCAAGATAAGACTGCTAGTCCTTCATTGTCAGTGCCATGGACACTGAAACAAGTGGATGAAGTTACCACAGTGTCAGACAAGTATCCGTGCATCTGAGAAGCACTCTAGCACAATAATCTATTAAAGTGACTATATGATTTATTACACTTGAATAGGTCAATATTTATATTCCTTCTTTCTTGAGTTGAAGTCCATCTTTTCCTCTGTTCGCTTTTGTTTCTAATCATGTTGCTAATTATCTGATTGTGAGTTAGGGAGATTATTATATTACCACAACCTTTTTTTTTTTTTTTTTTTTTTTTTGTGGACCCCAGGGAGACTAGTAGCCACTCTTATGAAAGCTGATGAAAATGAAAATAAATATAAATGGACCTGGGGCTGTCAATAGATTCAAATATTTAACATTGCATTAAAAAAAAAAAAAAACACATTTTTTTGGTATTTTTTTCCATCAGTTCAAAATTTACCTTAAAGGGAGATGTCTAAAGTATTCAATATTCTTAGCAACATGGGAGTGGGCAAATATGCTGCTTTATGCAAATGTAAGTATAGATTTATTATTGGAAACCAATTAACAACACAAAACAATGACAAATATTGTCCAGAAACCCTCACAGGTACTATATTTACCATAAAAATACGCTCAAAACATCAATATTTTTATCCTTATATTATTCTTAGAGAAAACCTATTGGTCTGCATCTAAACCCTTATCAACAAATCAGCATGACGTCTGTCTGGCTGCAGTGACAGCTGCTGTCGTCCTGGAGGTTTCTGGGATTTTCAATTTATGCTAATTTTCCTTTAAGAGTCCCCACTGCTTGTGGACAGTCATGAGTTTAAATGACAGCAGTGACATGACAATCAACAGCAATCACATAATGTATACCATTTGAGATAAATAATAGTATTTCATAGTTAGATTTTAAGTGACATCCTTGTCATTTTCCTTAGACCTGAGACAAATCAGTTGTTGGGTTTTATGGTTTGAGTTTGACATTTATGTTTTGTTAAATGGTATTTATCAACCCCACTGAGATTCAAGATTAAAACGAACACCTCTGGAGCATGCTAATGTCACACGTTCATAGAACAATGAAATACTGTATCTAGTTTAGAGTCTTTCGTGTCCACATAAAAGTGAGTGTGAAAACTGAGCTTCCAAAACCCCCACAGAGAATCAGCATTAACAATGTCACAAGCACACTGCTGGCAAAAATAGTTGTTATAATATTTATCCCAGCTTCTGTTGAGCCGAAACCGAAAGCAAGCACACAGCAGAAGACCAAAAAATGGTTAAATATTATATATATATTATATATATACTAAGTATGGACAAATGAGATTCCAGCTAGTCTATATTTCAGACAGCATTCTGCATGAGCAAGACTTTTACATTTGTGTGTGCATTTAGTGATGTCTGCACATCAGGAGCTGCATTAAATCTTTTCATTTATGCAAGCAAGATGCATCTCCAGCTTTTAGGTTTGGAGTCCTGCATTGGAAATACAGAGATGCTATATATACAGTACAAAGACAAATATTGGTCCACTTACTGTACATGTTTACATATTACTTGTCATGTCTGATCAACAGTCAAAGACCAACGTGATTTCACAGAAATATCTTCTTTTTTTTTTTTTTAAATGGTGACTGGTAAACGTGAACATGATAACATAGTCCTTGTGAGTATGTTAGTGTGGCTGTAAACTCCTCATATTGTCATTTGACAAATGATCAAGTATTTCTGTAGAATCGATAGATGGACATAATTTCATCACTACATGATTCGTATTTCAGATAGAGTTCTCAACATTAATTTGATAATAACAGAGGGGGCACCACAACTATGATCATCATCAGGCTCCGAAATTAATTTCGCCAAAGTGCCAAATGCGGATAGACTTTCCGTTTGGCGAGTACTTCTCTGAAGGCCATCCACCACACTGGCAGGTAAACATTTGTACTAAAATCATGTTAGTCATGTCCTGAAAAGTAGCAACAGCATAAGGAGATGTTGGGCTTGTTTACTTTCTCAGAGATCCTTTATTGTTCGAGAAGAGCATTCACTCCTGTGGAAATAACTGAACTGAACAAACTGATCACAGATCCTGTATGGATTTCTTTGGAAAGATGATTGACTCGTGTGGGGGAAAAAAAAAATGAACAGAACGAACTGAATTCTTGTCTTTTGTTGCCAATTGCGAAATCTCTGAAAAGTGGTGTTTTATTTATTTATGTATTTATTTTTTGGTTGAACTCCATCAGCAATACAAATATGTGCTCAAAATAATAAAATTAATTATTCAACTTTTGGCGGCACAACAAAGCAGCAGCCCTGTTGCTATCAACCAGGTGATTTAGTTGAAGAAGCCACATGTTGTTGCCTGTTGGGCTGCAGTTTGCCATGTTCTGATTGGAGCAGATTGTTGATGCTAAAGTCAGAACCTGGGAGGGTTTCTGGACAATATCTGCCATTGATTAGTGCTGTTAACTGATATCCAGTAATAAATATATACATACATTTGCATAAAGAAAGCATTTATAAAAGTATATATTTATATTTATATATATATATATATATATATATATATATATATATATATATATATATATATATACACACACACACACACACCTTTATCTATGATAGTGCCACTGAGAGATGAAAAAATGTGCAGTTAATTTGTGATTAATTGTGATTAATGATGGACAATCATTAGATTAATCACAATTAAATATTTTAACCAACTGACAGCCCTAATTTCAGGATTATTCCTGTTTTCGTGTGTGTTTTTTAAACTATCTGCTGGGGCTGTGACAGTGACTGAAAGGCTCAAACATGAACCTTGATGTTATCATGCCCTGCTTGGGGATGTGAGTCAACTGATGTGGCTGAGTTTACACTTCCCCGGGGTATATACCGGGTACGAGGTCACCAGCCCTATGAATCTTTTCCTTTTTTGTCCTCCAGACTACATTAATGACCTATCCCAAGGACACACACTGCCTAAAACCATCGTTTCAGAATGAAAAACAGAAAGAAAGACAAAACCTGGGCCTGCGTATCTCTCTCTCTCACACAAGAATTCATTCTTTTGAACATTTGGTAGCCCATGGCAGCAGTTTGCCATTTGCAGTTGGTGTTTGAACCTCTGTCTGGCTGCTAAACACAAGCCACAGGCTTTCACCAGCAAGACATGCTGAGCTCATGATAAAAGGATTGTGATAAACAAAGATATCACTCTGACATGATAAGCATATGGGCTATTAAATCAGGCACACAGTGGAAAGTAGGTAGTCGCTCACTGCAGGAATAAACGCCTCAGCGTATCATATGTGCCTCAATCAGAGAGCTCCGGATGTAACGATGCTGCACACTTATTATGCTAAACTAACTTTGTATGACACGAGAGAAATATAATATGTGGCAGATTTTTTATCAGAGTTAAAATGTCTTTAAACCCTGATGGGTGGCCAGCTGAAAACTGGTTTAAATTTTCACTACAGCAAGGGGCCTCTGTGCCGCTGTCAGTTTATAGGAACAGTGTTCATTTATGGTAGGAGCCTCAATATATGCCTCAGCGTAAACTCCCCACCACTGTTCATACTGGTTACATTAAAGATGATAAATCAAATGCTAACTCTGTTTGCGCTACTTGCACTGGCATAATCCAATGCATTCAAGACACCAGTTCATAGAGGCATAGGGCTATAACTTGTGTTTTTATACAAAATAATCACTTTAACTAAATGCTGCAGCAGAATGATCTTTCTTTCTGTTTTATATGTTGTTTTATATATTTTTTGACTTGGGGCAGTGAGAGTGACTGAACATGACCTCTGATGTTATCGTGCCCTCTGCTTGGGGATGAGTCAACTGGTGTGGTCTAGTTTAGAGCTCCCCAGGGTGCCCTGCTAGAAGATGAAAAAAAAGAGTGGAAAGAGAGAGAGAGGCTGAATGAATCAATGCACTATGTGCAGCTCTACATTAAAATAAGATTTTACCAGTGGTAACTGGCGGCTCAAAAAATTGGGCTGCAGAAGGAAAACCAAACCCTGTGTTATTTTACACTGGCTGGCTACTTATCTCTATACTGTCTTATGTTCAATGAAAAATGAAGCAGTAAAACACAGAAGATTTCTTAAAAACAGTCACCACAGGCTCTAGAATGACCCTTGTGTGTAATGTGTAAAGCGAGGCCCAAGGCTGCAGAATGGAGCGCTCCATCCGCTCCCGTCGTCCAGCTTCCACTAGTCCACCAGTTAATCGATTGTGGATGGTGAAATAAAAATGCTGAAGTGGGGTTGGGCCACCCACTGAAATAAAGTCTGTTTGTGAAACACTGCATGCTTCAACCCTACTACAGACTAGTGTTACATTTTTCCAAACCCTGTTGTAGCTTAATTCCCATACAACATAGTTCGTATACAACAAAACTGCATACTCACTTACATTTGGAGAGTATTTTTTTTCACAGATTGCGTTTGTGTTGACTAAATACCAAATAGTTTGCCACTGCAAGTCACATAGAACAACAAACGATGTGCAGAGCAGGTGACAAAGTATATCGAGCAACTATTATGTGGAATAATACTGTTATTAGTCTTATAATAACAAGCAAGCAAGAAAGGTCAGAGAGGGCAGGAGGTCGGGGTGGTGGATGGGTCAAACAGTGAATTTTCCCCAGGAGGCCGCCGTTTGTGTTTCGTGTGAAACTTCAGGTACCAGTGACTTGTGTAGTCAGCTAAACCATGATGTTTTTTACTAAACCTAACTAAGTTTCTAGTTTCATTGTGGTTTTTGTTGTATTTCACTTAAACAAACTCTGACTGTAATCTGGAAGAAAAAAAAAATCCCTCCAAACGTAATTGTGAATGTAGTTTAGTTGTACGGGAAAGTAATTTTGTAGGAGACAGGTTGGCCACAGAGCTTCACTGTTATCAAAATACTTTTTAAAGATATCAGTGAGAGTAACTGTTGCATTGGGTGACATGTCATCCACCAAATGCATATCAATCCGCGACTGAAAATACACCATTTACTCCTGCTTCAGTAATGTTTGTTTACTCACTTGTTTGCTCACTTGTGTTTAAAGATTTACGTCTTCAGTGGGAACTAATAGGTTTGGGGTGAGTACCACAGACATGCTGGGAAGTCGGACGGCATTGAGAGACAGACTAAGGCTCTCTTCGGTTTTGATATTTTCATGGGATTTGCTGACAGTAACAAAAATATGGAATATTGCCTGTCACAGAGTGACGCTGCTTTTTGTTTACTGTCATAATCGCTTTCATTCAGTGCATTTAATTCCACATATACTGCTTAAACGGGCACGCTCAGCATCCATAACCTTCATTAAATATGTTCACTGAATGGAACAATGAAGCAGGGGATTCAGTGTGATCATCATGCTTTTTTCCTTTCTGTCTCCAGATCAAATTTCTTAAAGTGGAGATGGAGAAAAAGACCAAAATCATCAAGGATTTACAGCAAGAGGTGAGTCATCACAGCATCATTTAAGGCTGCTTCGAATCCTGCGTTCTCAGTGTATGCCTCCATGAGGTATATACTGTAAACCATAAAGGAAGCATTTACTCTAATTTACTGATCAGGAGCCCCCCCCCCCCGCTGCTTTGTCTACTTCCATTTCATTTAATGGTTTTCTGTGTTTGGTAAATTCTGTCTGACAACCTCCAAAGACTGGGCCGAGGGCTTGTTGCTTTTAATCAAAGGTGGACATACGCTGGCGTGAATATATCTCTTTTACCGGGTACTTTCTAAACACTGGAGTCTGTCTTGGATCGTGATTGCGATCGTGACTGTCGCGGCGTGCGTTGGTTGAGAAATTGGTCTCTTTTTCTGCGATGGAATTCTATCTGCATGATTGTTGAACGTCAGTGCAAAACAGTTCCTCTAAAAAGAAGTTTTTCTCTCTTTGATTCTGAGGGGCTGACACCAAAGTCTGACATTTACTGCTGATGCCTTAGACAGCTGGAGAGAGAAAAAAAAGCTCTGCTGGTAAATACTATTGTAGCTGCACTGAAAATATGTGACACTGCATTATCTGCTGTTTGGCTTGTTATCTGTGGGAATAAAAAAAATGAATAAAATACACCAACAGAAAACATCAAAACAACATTGGCCCATTAAATGCAGCATAGCTACATGGGCAACAGCTGCCTTTAAAGATGCTTTAAGTTGGATGTTTCTGTTGGTACCTTTGGTTTGTCTGTCAGCTGAGTAACCTGGAAAAAGCAGGGAAGAAATATCACAAGGAAAACCTAATGCTGTGACAAATAAAATGAAATCATGCAGCACCAGCCACCTAATTGATTTTACTGAATTTTAAAGATCTGGTAGACCCTTTACTCAGCTCAAAGTGTAAACGTAGAAAGAGCTTTTGAGTGATGCAAGGTAGGTTTTTATACCATTTTTTTTTTTACTCAAATTGACACTAGAAATGTAAATTTAAGCTCACATTGACTGCATCTATAGAGTGAATAAGCTTTTGAGGTGATTACCTTGCATCTGGATTCTTAATGACAACAAAAAACCTTATAGTACACTCATAATTAGCTATAAACCTTTTTTCATCTTTTAAATAGCTTTATGAACTTTGTTACAAGAACACATGGTACCTTGGGTATTATACAAATATGCTTAGCTATTTAGATTTTCAGTTTGTAATTAAAATATAAAAAGGCTCATAATGCCCTGTAATGGCACACTATGGTAACGGTACTGTGGATGTTTTTACTTGTGTTTTGAACTGCAGGCAGGCAATTTAATTACATCACAAGATCATGAGAGACGATGATGAAGAGATGCTAAAAACTGCCATGCCATATTGCTCACTGCTGCAGAGAGAAAATTGTTTTTCGCCAGATGTTCAAATTAATTTGAGACCAATTTTGACTAAACTCTGACTCAGTAACACGATCAAGTGCTCCAAATGAAGAACCAAACGATGACATAATGACATCAATTTACTATGATCAAACTGTTAAGAGAAGTACCTGCCAAAATGCAGGTTTCTGTGGATTTCTCAGACGGATCACAGTAGACCACAGAAGATAGACAGGATCAGATGAATCGTCTTTTCATCAAGTCGTGCTTTGGGATACGGTGTTGTGTTTCTGTCAAAGTTGATCAAAATGAAGGACAGCATGAAGTCATACCTCGAGATATAATTATAACATAAAGTGATTTAGCATGTAGCCGTTAATAGCTATACAGACAAAAAGTAATGCACTGTAATTCGTGAATATCAAATCAGTGCATGTGTAATTAACATAATCATGAGCCAGAAATTATAAATAATGGCAAACACCATGTAGGGAGGAGGTCAAGGTGGATCGGTGGATCAAAAAGTACTGGACAGGAAACCAGAAGTCAGCGCTTTATTGTCACATAAGTAAGATACTAAAGTAACTTTCAAAATTATTTTAAGCCAAACCACAATCTTTTCCCAAGCCCAGCACAGTAGCTTTGTTGCCTAAACCTGAGTCAAACTTTTCCTAAGCCTAACTAAGCAGTTTTTTGCCAAATCCTAACCATGTCGATCATTTCCTAAGCCTAGCTAAGCAGTTTTGGTGCCTAATACTAACCAAGTCAGTCTTTTCCTGAGTTAAGATAAGATAAGATAAGATGAACCTTTACTAATCCCCAGAGGGAAATTCGGGTGTCATAGCAAGTTGTTTTATTGCCTAATATTAACCAAGTCACTGTTTTCCTAAACCTAACTAAGGAGCTTTCTTGCGTGAGTATGGGGGTTTATTTTGAAAAGACTATCCATGTAATGATTGGAAATTGATGCTTTTCTGGACAATCATTGGGAAAACTTTTCGTTAGATATCAAACAAACCGTTTTATGAGAATATGTTGAGTGTGTAGGACTTGGTGGCCTCTATCGGTGAAGTTGCAGATTGAAACCAACAGAAACGTCTCCTGTGCACCAAGCTTGTAGGAGAACTACACTGGCCAATGATAAAATGTGAAGCCAGTGTTTGGTTTGTCCATTCTGGGCGACCATAAGATAAGATAAGATAAGATAAGATGAACCTTGAAGGGAAATTATCTAAGCTATAGAAACATAGTGTGAAAAGGATCCACTCCGTATGCAGAAGGGCTCATTTTAAGTTAATGAAAACACAGCAATTCTTCTTTTCAGGTTATTATACACCAATGAAAACATACTTATTAGTACTGTATTATATTCCATTTCTGGCAGCAGATCCTCCGAAATGCTCGACGCTGCTCTAATTCAACATGTTTATGAGGCCTCAAGGACACACACAATGTGTTTTGCTGGGTAAAACCGAACGTCAGCAGAACTTCTGTTTTGTTAAGAAGAAAACTCTGCAGGCCAAATTTAAACTTTACAAGCTGTCCAACATTTGGTTGTTGTGCCGAGGTCTGAAATAGTCTCCACCACAACTTACAGCAGCTCTCCTGCAACACTCACTTTGATCAGATGATTAAATTATGCCACTTGTTTCAAGTTATTCAAGATATGTATTGTCAAATAAACAACAATACGGAGAAGCAATGAAAATCTTTGATCCCAGACTCCCTCCAACGAAACTCATTAAATATGTATAAAAAGAAAATTATACCAAAAATGAGAATCTAAGACATAAAATAGTGTAAAGACTCAAATCCAGGCTTAAAATACAACAAAAATAAAATATGTGTAAATATATGTGCAAAAAGACTAAACATTCATATAAACAGGAATTTAGTAGATGCATAATGAGTAATAATAAAACTGAGCAGAGCTGTAAACCAGTCGTAAAACTGTGAGTAAAAGGTAAAGTGATGATATAAATATATCTTGGTCATCAGACTTAATTTTAAGTGATTTTTCGACTGGGAATGTACTGCTTGCTTTGCTGAACTTGCTTTCTACCACCTGTTTAGTAAACTGAATAATTCATTTAATTCTCTTAATTGTCTGGTTTACTGAACTGATTCTACCCAAACTACAATAAATGGAATAGATTCAAAACAAAAGGAGCAAAAGACAAAGCAGTCTGTTAAATTTCAGTGATATAGTACCATTACTTACCAGTACTCTTTAATCACATGTTGGCGAGTGTATCAGCCGATATCAGCAATCTATTGTGACTGTTTATTTATTTATTATTTCTTTAAGCATGTTATACGCTGTTAGTCATTATCAGTTGTGGTTTTATTGCTGTTATTATACACAGGCCTATAATACTTCAATAATATTGTAACTGGAACATTATAGGGTTAACGTGGTGTGTTTAGTGCTAATGGTTAAGGTGCTTTCCTGTGTTATTTGTAGCCTGTAGTAGGGTATCATTCAGGTCCCAGTCAGGATGCTCCTACATATCATGCAGCAGGATAAAGAGACACATTCTGAAAGCTAATAGGAGATATCGGGTTTGGGGCTCCTCCCCCAAGAAAATTGGAAGGTTTTTGGTTTAAAATTATGCAATTTTACATCATTTTGGCGCATTATTATTCACACATATCAGAGCCTTTGTCTGAACAATTAATTATTCTGTAAATCTCTGAGTACATTCAGAAAACTTTTAAGTACTGTTTCAATAATGTGTCAAAAATTCCGATGAACAATTCACAAATCAGCTTACAAAAAGGACGTGAACATTGCACTATTGATAAATGCTGTGTGTCGGCTCATGCAGATGCTCCCCACATTGTTTTCATGTTCATACAGCTTATAAAGTGTGGCGAAAATACTCTAGTGCTGCACCGTTATTGTGTCCCAGAGAACGTGATTTTGAGATCGGCAGCTTGTGAAAGGTGCTGCTGCACAAGAAAAAGTCCTGGTGAAGGGAAAGTAACATGAAGAAGTACCGGTACGTCATACTGGTTAGTACTGGCCTAGAAACAAACATGCCAGCTTGATTGAAGACATTGATTGAAGACATTTTCTTAAGTTTAAAGACCTTTGTTTCATTAATGCATTTAAAAGTAATATGTCAGGTAGCAGTTTAATTTAGATGTCTATGAATATTATCTATTGAATTTGTTCTTGTAAGCTTAACTCTGTAAGGGGTAATCAGAGCTAAATGTAGAGACACTTCCACAATCAGTCAAGTCATTTTCACAGTAGGAGTTTGCACATGTTGGCAATACTGTGAGGCAGATCGCTTTTAGCGACTAAATGACCCATAAAGGAGGCCATGATTTGACTTTGTAATAAACAATTAGGGATTTCTTTACTCTTAAACAACATCTTGATTTGGAAATAGAACAGGCAGGAAGACACTGTGACTGTGAGGGAGGCATGAAAACGATCCTTTCTCTGATGTTTGTCACACATGCACAGTTTAGTTGTCTGCTCAACCTCATAACTGTCATCAATGTGCAGGCTAATCTTTCTAAAACAAAGAGCTGGCAACGTTTTGATCAGAATTAGAGTTAACTGAAATGGAACTGAGTAGACCGTAGTTTCTGGTAGTCATGTAAATACTGTAATGTAAATACTTCACCAGGTGAAGTAGCATTGAGGTTACTGCGATTTGCTCCGCAGGCAGGAGGATGAGGCAAGGAGTACAAACAGGAAGCACCTTGTATAGACCCAGTGCTCCTCTATCATGAGTGCTTCATTGTTGACATTTTGAGGTTTTCCTTTTTCTGTTCCAGATCTACATATCTGGGACTCTCTGGGTTTCAGCGCCTTTATAATCACACTGGGGTCAACAGAAGTCTGAACTTTTCTGACATCTGTGACGCTCTGACATTTAAGTCGTGGCTACATGCAGGGAATCAGGAGAATCATTTCCCTGTATCTATTACGCTTGTGAGTTACAGAAAAATTCTTGCATGCAGAAACTCAAAGGTCAAAAGTGTTTAAGCGTTATCATTTTGCTACTGCAGTCCTGAGTCCAGAGTCTCCGTATGTTACGCTCTGAACTCTGCGCCTTAGAAGGGGGGGTCATCTGACAACGTTCTCGCATAATGGCATACATTATAGACCTTTTCATTGCCATTTTGTTGCTAGGGCAACAGCTGTGATCCAAGTGTTCTCCCTGTCAGCTACTGAATTAACAAATATTGCAACAGGAAAGGAGCCCATTCAGAACGTTTATGTTGTCAAGTTTGAAAAGGTCTGTATATGATTGACCACCACAATCAAATTTATGGTTTTACCATTTAACCCCCTGAGACCCACAGTTTACCTGATTTTGTCTTTTTTAGGGGGTATGGGGGTCTTTGGGGGAGATAGCAGGTCAACAGTAGAAGTCACATAGAACTGAAAGACGAGAACCTGAAGATTAATTTGAGATGCTGCTTAGTTTTGTGTGTCAAATTCGTCTAATCAGAAATCAGAAATAATGTGAATTAATTACTAAATTAATTAAAACTAATTGTAAAAGTATATAAGGGTTTAGAACATTGTGATTAAAGTATATTATGTCCATTCCCATGCTCTATTATGTCTCACAAGTTGCAGCAAGTTTTGGGTTGATGCCATTTGTTACACAGCACTAAATTTAACCTTTATTTTTTTTTTTTTTAACCATTCAAGACATTGACAAAAACGACCAACAATCCCTCCAAAATATCAAATTAAGACACCAAGACATTGAGGAACACCATAGAAAAAGCCATGCTGTGATTTGGTATCAAAAACTTTTGACAATTCGATATTTCTGCAAGAATTGCATTTTTTGGTGATTTGAGGGTGAGCATGTCTGTTCTGGAAACTGCTCAGAAACCCCCCTGGTTGTCAGTGTAGCGAGGAAAGCCATCCATGGGGCTGTGATTATCCTAGAGGTCACCACAGGTCATTTTATACAGCCAGGTCAAGTTTCACAAAATGAAATGGCTCCTGTGGGGACTAGCATCATCACAAATGAAGACAACTGGGTTCAATGGATCTGACAGTCTCAGCTTTACAGTGATACCCAATATATGTAATTCAGTACTGTTTATGCAGAAATATTCAAACACAACATTTTCAGAAGAAATAACATATTTATACAGCATGAAGAAAACTGCAAAGTTTTTACCCCAAACTGCATGTGGTTATCATAAATTGGGCATGTCTGTAAAGGGGAGACTTGTGGATACCCATAGAGCCCATTTACAGGTCAGAGGTCAAGGGACCTCTTTTTTGGAGTGTTATTTAGCCTCCCTCCCGACAAGCTGGCATGACATGGTCGTACCAATGTATTCCCTAGTTTTTGTTTTGTTTTTATTTAGTTTCATTATCTGTTGTTCCTTTATTCTGCTGCCCATAGGTGGTGACTCTAAACTATACCCAGGTGACTAATAAGGTGACTTATCCCATTAGTTATGAGGTAATGGTCCATCTACTGTTTTATATCTGTGGTTTCCACCAGAAGCAGATAAAAACAGTATCAGACAGTTTTATGAGATGGAATTATATGGCCTGTCATATTGCAGTTCATGATGCAGTGCACTCTTTGTGACCAGCTCAAATAAAACATTATTAATGCATAGATTACAGTACATCACTATATACCTGTTATTTTATGTTACTCATAGGCCTAGTACTACTTTACAGAGTCCAGCTTATTAGGTGCTCCTATTTAAAAGTAATGCAGTCTAATACAACAGCCCTGTAATAAATCCTATCTTCATGATAGTTACAATATTTTTTTTTTTGATGAAACTGAGATGTTGATGTTGCAGGCTGCAATAGAGGAAGCTGCAGTACCCTGTTTGTTTTGTGAAGCCCACTGTTTTCTGTGTAAATATTTGTGTAATACTTGTTTTTTATTAAGCTGAAATCATCTTAATACTCAAGCCCTACAATACGTATTATCAACAATATCATCAACATGCTATTATATTTTCCAGTTGTAGCTCTCTCTCTCTCTCTCTCTCTCTCTCTCTCTCTCTCTCTCTCTCTCTCTCTCTCTCTCTAGGACATTCAACATGTCACGATAGCTCATTTTACGCTTTTGGCATGTCATTTCACACCACGTTGTTACCATGAAGCGGTTGCAGTTAAGTAACAAAACCCCTTAGGTTTGGAAAAAACATCATGGTTGGGCTTAAAATAAACATGTAAACTAAGCAAAATATGAACATAATCAATGTAACATAAGTAATCAAAATTACTCAACAACACTTTAAACCCAAACCCAAGTCTCCTGGTTGAAAGTCCTGTGTGTACATGATCAGAATATGGTCAGCTGACATAATTTTCCTCTTATCCTCAGTTAATGATTGCTTGTCAAATGAAAATATGTCATTCACAGACTGTTGTATCTTGAGAAAGCGTCATGTTGATTCAACACATTATTTTTCAGTTACCGTAATACCAATTTATTGCATAATATTCAAGTACTTTAATCATGTCCAGGGTACCAGATTTTCAACTTTAAGTCCAACTTGAGTTGTCAGTTCTCTGTTCTGGTTAAGTGTGTGCAAATATGAAATCATAAACTTGCTGATTTTCAGGTCAGAGTACTGTACTATTTTTTTTCTATATCGCTCACAGTGCATATAATGTAACCTTTCAATACCCATTTTCAGTGTATCAATAGGAGCCTATATTGTTTAAGAACAGCAAACACAGTCATAAACCCAGTTTAAACTGTTGTCTCAGCACATTTTCAAGAGCAAACACAAAACTAGCATAAGACTATCTCACTGAAGTAAACTAAACATCGCACAAAGTGAATAAGGCAAGTTACAGGTAGTGCTTTATTAACACCATTTTCACAGTGCGAACATTAGTATTTTCAAAGAGGATTCACAAAAGAAAGAACTGCATAAAGCGTTTTTGTTACAGCCGGAGAAACAGAGAGACTTGGACTCAGAACTGGACTCAGAGACTAGCAGAACACACTGAGATCAGGTTGTAGTAAAAATCAGCGTCTTTAATACAGGCAGGAGGTCGGTACACAGGAATCAAAAAACACAGGCAAACAAATCCGAATCGGCAGGCAGAGACTAGGTCAAAACCACAGGCAGAGTTTCTAGAGCACGAGAAGTCAAAAACACGAGGAACTCTGGGACGCTTGTACATGAAGTAACCAAAACGAACTGGCACAGAGGGAAGGGAGGACGCACATTAAATTCTAGTGAGGGGAGGGACTGACGCTGGACCAGGTGGACACCATCAGGGTGGGAAGACAATCAGACTCAGGTGACTGGTGCTGGAAAACTGGGTCAGGAGGAGGTGCTCAAACGTGCAGGTGGGAAAGCATCCAGGCAGGAAGTGAAGTGGTCTAAAACAAGAGGGGATGTTTAGAATACAAAATAAAACAGGAAGTGCAAACCAAGGAGCATGCAACACAAAACACAAAGACTAAGACCGGACATTTCTAACAGTTTCTCCAGAGGAATAAACGCAGATGTGTGTCAAAGAGGAGTCAAAGTAACAAATTAAAAACAGCTGCTGTATTTTATGAGTTGACTCAGCAGCAAACTAAAAAGGCTGCAAATCCTCTTTAAACTGTTTTCATAATGAATTCATAACTTGCAACAGTTGATTCATAAGAGGAAATGAAAAAGCAGTCCAAACGGTATAGCAATACACAAGATGCTTTTGATGTCCTTTGTTTTTTTGGTTCATCACTGGCAGTGCAGTGTCTCTGACCCTTTTGTTAGAACGTTTACCTCCATCCAGTTCCATGAATATCTTTCGGACTACCTCAAAGGTGAAGCGGAGGTCAGCAGGGTGGCTGAGGTTCAGGGCATTCATGAGCTGGAACAGCACAGCCAGTACTACATTATCCAGATCTTTTAACACCTTGACGCCTTCAAGGACAGTTCCAGTGTCCTCGGGTTCATCACTTGGAGCATGTTCTTTACGAACATAAATCCCAACGGTGGTGTCTTTTATGGCCTTGTTGTTGGTGTTTTCCATCCATGCCCTGTACAAAACAGACAAAGGTTTGAAAATATAGGAAGGCAAATAAGAGTTACAGTATTTAACCAAGCCCCTCTCAAGAAAAGAATAAAATATAAAATTAGGTTTGTGCAGATGCATTTGCATTGCAGTAAGTACAGACTACATGGCTGAAATGGTATGCCAGAAGTAAGACCGGTGTTATTAAATGCAAAATTAGTTAACAAATTGCCTTGTCATTCATACATAATTTGCTGAGACTAGGCTGCACTCTCTCTCCCTCAGGAATGGTTGAGACCTTTAGCTGTTCTGTCGTTCTCCACTCTACAAACAGGGAAGCAGTTTGCAAAGATTAAGTTACATAACAAAAGTAACGCCACTTATTTTGACCCAAACCACTGACATTTTCTCTCCTAAACATAAGGAAGTAGTTTTTTGCCTAAGCCTAAATTATTTCTGTGGCGGCACATCATTTAATACTTTGTGATCACCACGTAATGGTCATTTCACATCGGCTATTTCTGTGCAGGCTGCTCTCATTCACTGTTTGTACAGTAGCTCTACTTACAAAAAGCAAATGCACCGTAATTTATTTATATCCCACAAATCCATTTGTATGTAATCTACGTAATTATGAACAAGTATAAATAGCAGCGATCAGCACATAAGGAAAAAGAAAACACCAGACTTTCAGGAGACAGGTACTCATGTCCCATGTGAAACAAGTTATGAAGGCTGATATATTTGTCATGTAACCTCCATACTAGTTCTGCCACTTCCAGTGCGGCGTTACCACCTCTGGTTTGGCATAACGCAACCATGATATTTTCCTAAACATAAGTAGTTTTTGACACAGAGGCAGTGTCAAAAATCAGGCGGTGGAAACAAAGACGAACTGGCACAGAAGGAAGGGAAGACACACATTATATACCAGTGCAGGGAGTGACTGACGATGGACAGGTGGACACTATGAGGGGCGGGGTTTGACAATCAGACGCAGGTGAACACTGGAGAAAGTAGGTCAGGGGATGTCAATCAAACATGAGGGCAGGAAGTGAAGTGCTCTGAAACGAGAGGGAGGGTCACCAAAATAAAACAGGAAGTGCACCCATGAAATGAATATACAAGAAAAACATGACCTAAGTCCTACCAACATGACACACTCCTGGTTTGGCGTAACTTAACCACGATATTTTCCTAAACCTAACCAAAAAGTACTAAAAGTAGTTTTCTTGCTTAATCCTAACCAAGCTGTTTCCTATGAAGATGGAACTTTATTTTTAAAAGACTGGAGCAGAAATTGACACTAGACATTTGTAAGACAATGCAAGAAAAAGGAGGAATAACTTTTCTAAAGATATGATATGAATCATATGATAATATGTTGTCTGTGAGATCATGTTGCAGCAGAGTAGTATTTAAAACTAAGGTCCTAGAAATGCATCCTGAAACTGAATCTCTCAGTCATAAATGACAAAACACTGATCATTATGGTTTCTGTGAAGGCAGGATTTATAGCAGGGCTTTTGTATTAGATTGAATGACTGTATTCATTTAGTGTATCAAACTGGCACACCTAGCTAAAACTTGAGTATATATGCTTTTTCTAATATACATAATACCATTATTCAGAATTGTATTCCTGTGGCCATGTAACGTGCATACAAACTCCTGATGGAGCTGAAACGAACATCGTTAAAGCTAACCGTGTCCTTTGTTTACACCAGCATTCAAAACATGTGTTTTATTTGCATATAAGTGTGAACTGTGTTGTGGTGTCAGCGGGGGATGCTTTATGGCTGCAATTCACTGCGAAGTCATTATCAATGATTTGCTTTCAGGGCTTATTATGAGTATTTTGATGGAGAATGAGTTACAGACTGACTCAGATCCTGCTGGGATTCATCAGGTTCTCACAGAGCGTTGTAATAGACAGCTTTGCCACACACTCGGCTCCTTGCTGCTGATGCTATTTTTTTTAGTATAAAATGGCTTCCCATCATTGTCTTCTCCCTTTCATGTCTTCCTGATGTAATTTCACCGGCTAAACGGCAGAAAGAAATCATGCATCAGGGCATTTACTGGATCTCTCAGTGATTCGCTTACTGGAATGAAAGTGACAAGAACCTGAAGTAGGCGGAAAATGGAAGCTGCATCATTATGTGTGTCGAACAGGACAAAGACAAAACAGATAAAACCAATAAAGTTAATAGAGGCTTAAATATCATAGTGTAGCGAGTCATGCGGTTTCTGTTTTTTAATAGAATTACTACTGATTGATGCCATGAAGTTACTTGTTTACGATCTTCAGAAAGTGCTAAAACGCAGACATTAAAAAATGCGATGATTTCCGAATGATCAGTTTCATTGTTATTTAAAGTGCTACAAGTGTACGTAAGACATTAAATCCAGCCGTGTCTTTTCTTAATATTTGGGCTCTAAATGCCTGAATTTGTGTCTTATGAAAAAAAATAACTAACTAAATAAGTTTAAAGAACCAATTTTCTTGTTACATCTCCACACGAGACACAAAGCAGCTCTATGGCATCATTGCGTTGAAGATTAAATGGCTCTTCCACCAGTACATTACTCAACAACTGAAGAGTCTGCGTTTACTCAAAGAGGCCGTCAGCTCTATCAAGACTCTATCAGAACTCATTTCACACATATGATCACTGACATGCGTTAAGAGCAGAGTGCTGACAAAAAAGGAGGTTTAAGTGAAATGGAGTGAGACATGTGATGCAGTTTTTTTTTGCACAGAACAGACAGGTGATGTACAGCCTGATCGATTGTCCACACATATCGGAGACAGCAGGCCCGACTTCTTACGCAAGAGCGATGGTGGACTTGACATCCAGCGAGAGTGACAGTGTTTATTTTAAATGAAAAAGGTCTAGTTAGATGGCAATGAGAGATAAGTGCAGTGCAGTAAAATGTAATGTATTCAATTACTTATATTAGTTTTTTCACTGACAATGCAATGCATGCATCATTTATAAACTGCATGAGTGATTAGTAGTAAGCTACAAAGAAAAAGCCTATAATCATTATCAGGTGTAATGAATGACTTCTGATTTTGTAGTTTCATGTGGAAACTTCTGGATGTTATACAGCAGAGGTTCCCTTTTTTTTTTTTTTTTAGCTAAAACAAAGCATTGTCTCTTTGGCACTGCCTTGCTTGCAGGTTGCATTGGTCTACAAATTGTGAAGCCATGGAGACATCCTCTATTCCCAGATCTATTTATTTATTTAATGCTTTTTAGCCATGAGCATTTAAAAGGATTCACTTGTCTGGGTCCAGACCATTGAATCCTCCCATTCCTCTGAGTGGACTGATGAGTCTGGGATCATGACTTCTAAAAACATTGTGAATTACATTTTGAGGAAAACATATATAGAAAAACATTTTATCAGGGATTACATTTGTAATTGACATATGACAAAGATGTTTCTAACAATAATCTGCAGAAGCCCACGCAGTTTGGGTCGGTGGATGGGTCAAACAAACACAGGACTTCCACCCAGCAGACCGCTGTTGGTGTTCCATGTGAAAACCAAAAGTTAACACCCTTATTTCTATTTGTGTTCATTGCTTAATAACATGACAAAGAGTATAAGAAAATATTTCCCTCAAACATAACTAAGAATGCATTTTAGTTGGATGGGAATTTTTGTGTAGGACACCTTGAGCGCCTGGGGGAAGAACGATTAGCCAATCAGCTTCATGGGTGGGACTAACGCAAGTCAAGATGTCAAGCTGTTGTTAACTGTTGTCAAGCTGTGCACTGCAACCAAGTTGGAGTAATAACAACAATGGCGACTGCTATAGACAAGATGGATGCTGCTTCCAGGCTGTCGTATCATAGTTTCTGTTTACTTTGCTCCGATCAACTCTTATAACTTCAGCAAGACCAGTTTGTTGGCTACACATCAGTGTAAACTTAAAATGATGTTATATTCAAGCAGATACGTTGGTCTGTGGTGGTTGGTTCGGTAAATGTAATCCCCCTCCCTCACAGAAGTGGGTTAGAGTGGAAGCAATGTCAGACTGAAGATGGAAACGAAAAAGATTGAGTGTAACGTGTTGACACTTCTGTCTGCTATCAGGCAAGTAATTCACAAGTAAACAGAAAGATTCAAGCACCGTCTAAAAACAAAACTATGTACAACAGAAATACATGTATTTTTCTTCTTTCCTGTATTTTCCTTTCGGCTGCTCCCCTCAGGAGTCACCACAGCGAATCATAGAGTTGATTCGCATGTTTGGTTTTTGGCATGTGTTTTATGCCGGATGCCCTTCCTGACGCAACCTTCTGCATTTATTGGGGCTGAGACACACTTGCTTGTAACCCCCTTTTTCTCCTTTTCTGTGCTGTTAATAATCTCATGACCCAAGATTACTTTCCTTTGGAGTGGTTGGGAACCATCGGTAGGAATTGAAGCTGCATGGCTAAATTATGTACAGTACCCATGTATGATTTGTCTTTCCTTCATGTGAGTAAATTAAGTTTCTTCTGACGTGAACTCAAAAATTGTTAACTGGAAAAAGGTCACAATGTTGGCCCCCAAAACGTGCAGCTGGAACTGATTTGTGTTTTGTGCTTACGGTACTAAATGACTTTAATGATCATTATAATCCTCCAACCGAGAGTAGGAAAATGTGAAATCAGCATAATTGTGGCATGTTGTTGTCTCCTGTTCACCATTTGAAAGGTCAAGCTGTCGAGCTAAAGGTACAGGAAATTGCATCTACTCCATGATAACACATAATGGCTAAAGATCACCAAAGGTTATCCTGACTGAGACCTTGGTACAGGTAACATTTCATTTAGATGCAAATAAAATCAGAACAATAAAGCCATCTGTCTTTGGTTGCTATGGCAATATGCGAACACAGCACACAATACAAAAGTAGCCTAAGAACCTCACAGATGAGCCAAAAACCTGAACTAAAAACAGAACAGCTTCTGACTGTCAATCACACTTTAAAGACAACATCCACAGGAGAGCACTCTCCCTCAGACTGTTTTAAATTTTAGCATGCATCCAAACCACGAACTATAAATCGAATTTTAGAAGGATAGGAAATTGGTGCAATCAACAGCAAACAATGACATAATTAAGAGCCGATGGCAAGACTACCAACAGCATCAACATCGATTTTGTTACTAATTCAGAGCTCCCTGTACCTTTTCATGCCTCCGTGACAGCCATGGCCAAAGGCATAATGTTTTTAGGTTGTCCATCCGTCCACGTGTACATCGATACATTCGTCCGACCCATTTACATGACAGTGATGTTCAAGCTTTATGTAGTAGTATAAGTATAAAAATGTGTCATCTCATGTCATCATCACCTACTTATCTGGGGTTGGGTCACAGGGCCAACAGCTCCAGCAGGAGATCTCAAACTTCCTTGTCCACATTAACCAGATCTGACTGGGAGATCCTCAGGTCTGGACTGGCCATCTGGGATACTGAGCATTTTCCCAGTGGGCCAATGTGATGATGATGCCTTTTAGGCTGGTTGCCGACATATATCTGTTTTTTTTTTTCTTTCTTTCTTTTTTTTAATCATTTTCGCCCATAAAACAGGTAAATCCACCGTACGCTGGGCGGGCCTGGCCTGGCCCAGTCGTCAGGCCAAACACCTCCCCCTTTGGGCTCTGTGCTGACGGAGGAGCGTAGTCTATGCTTGCGACACAGCATAGTTTGAGCTTGTGTTTAAGCTGTTCGCCACAAAGACGAAGCTGACACGGTGCGGCGCAAGTCATTAAAAATAACATGATTCAGAACGCAGTGGTGGTGTTGTCACGTTGTGTCTAAAAGGACCTTCAGTGAGTGAGAGAAGCCAATTCCCTGTGCTCATCCTCAGCTGGTCTTCTGACCGTCCACCCCCTACTCACACCTCAGCACCCATGGGTGCTAGAGCATTCAGCTGCACTGCTCCTGGGCTCTGGAGCCTCCTCCGTCCACACATCCGACAGGATGGAACACCTTCCTAGGGTGGTGCACAGGGGCCATTTGTGCCAGATGCCCAGACCACCTCAGCTGACTCCCCTTCAACACAAAGGATCTAGGATCTAGTTCTTTCGGTCCAGCCCTCGTGACCATGGCTGAGAGCAGGAACGAAGACTGGCCAGTAGATTGAGAGCTCCTCCTTCCAACTCAGCTCTCCTTTTGTCACAGTGGTGCTGTAAAGCAAATGCAATACCGCCCCTGCTGCTACGCTGGAGTTTACCCTGGTGGACGAGAGGGTCGCCTCCCTACATTTTCGGGTTATGGGGGCTGTTGTCTATGCATATGCACCAGTCTGATACTCCAACAGCAGTTCAACATCAGTCTTCTTGAAGACCCTGAATGGAGTCCTGCATGGGGCTCCAGTAGGGGTCTCCATAGTTCTGCTGGGAGTCGTGCAACATGGGCAAAGATTGAGGCACCTGGAGAGGCGTGATTGGGAGGAATGGCGGTCGCTTGTTACTGGACCTGTGTGCCAGTCATGGACTGTACGTTACGAACACCTTGTTTGAACATAAGGACACTTCTAAGTGTACATGGTACGGGAGAAAATATCAAAAATCTTTCTTGATATGACCCCCCCGTCTCTCCTGACTCAGTTTTTTTTTTTTTTTTTTTTTTTTTTTAACCAATATCATTTTTCTTGAAGTTCTCATGCAGAGAGCATGTACTTTCTTTTGGTGACATGTTCAATTCTCATTTTCAGCACCAAAACAGCTGTGATCTCAGCATTCTCCAAACACAGCCCTGATCCTCCTCCATTGAGATCAGGAAGGAAACCTAGAAAGCCTGTCAGTGAATCCTCACTTTAGAAAGCACACACACACACACACACACACACACACACACACACACACACACAGCTTACCGTTAAGTGAAATGGGGATTGGGTGATCCGGTGGGTTAACAAACTCTGGACACGTCTCTTCTTCTTAATCAATGTCAAAAACATCTTCAGGGATAAATAAATTGCTGATTATGGTAATGTCTATTAACCAAGCAACAGATCCTTTTAAAACAGATACCAGTACTGGTGTTGATGCTCCCTCACTGTTGAGCATAAGAGAGGAAACTAGTCATGGGATCATGGAAGCATTATTTATTGTGTGCTGCATAATGAGTGCCAAGTTTAAGCTAAAATACTGAGTCAGTGTCTGCTTCCCTGACATTGACAGGAAGCTCGTTCCAAATGGAGAAGCAGGGCAACTGTGTCCTGCAGCACTGCATGACCAGTAGTGAAAGAAACAAAACCATAGGTTAATTCATCTTGATTTATTAATTGATGGAAAATGCCTAACTGTATGTAATGTAGGTGATCAATGTGATTTCTGTGCTCCTTAGTGCTGAATAGGCAGTTTTGATTTGTTTGTCTCTGCACAAAGAGAAAGTAATTTATTTGGCATTCGCTGTTTTCTTTAGCTGTGCAATTAGTAAGTAGGATTAATTAAAAGTCTGTGTCTATAAAACACAAACACTTTGGAAATTGTTCTTTACATTTTCAGCATGCGAAAATTGCTCACAGCCAATAAATAAAGAAACACAGAGACCAAGTTTCAGAAATAGTTTTGCAGTGACAGCGATTAAAGTGGGATTTCAGTGCCATGAGCAGTATGGATAATACCTGCAGTGGATCGGAGCCTTTTTGTGATCTGGGTTAGGCTGCACACTAATGGAGGCTGCTGTCTGGATATGTTTCTGGCATTGTTGTTTGTTGATTCATTATCAGCAAAGTCATGTATGCAAGAGATGACGTCAGGGTGAGTAACTTTGTGAACCGTTCCTCGTTCTGTTTTGTAATGTTGTGTTGTTGTTTTTTTTATTAGAAGTGATAACCCAGAGCTAAGGGATTGGCAAATGCAGTTAAGCCTTGTTAAATCCCTGTGTGCGAACTAAATGTAAGGTCTTCCACAATGAGTCTGTACACACAGAAAACAAACTGAGCAGTTTGTGAGAGAGAAAAAAAAATCTGTTTAGAGGATATTCAAGTCATGAAGAGCAGGAATCCTGCCACAGCTTGTCTGTAATGAAATCTGGAGTTAAACCTGGAGTTAATAAGAGGTAAACCTGAAAGCAGAATGCGTTGGTTCAGTGTCTCATACTAACAGGAGGGCATGGCTTGTATTAAATCTGCATTTCCTCCCAACGCCACCAAAATGCTGCGATATGCAAAAAAAAAAAAAAAATTGCAGTTACCATCTAAGAAATCATCAATACAGCAGTCTTTACCTGATTTACAGGTAACATTTCTCACTTTCCAGAATTTCCATATATTATTTCTGGGATTGTCCAATTAGTTTGAAAGCATAAACCATTTTTAACAATATTAGCAATCACAGAAACAACTATCTATCCTATTATCGTACTGAACAGCTGAGGGAGGCTCCATTTATAATGAATTGTTGCATCCAAAATATCTCCACATTTAGCAGCACGTCTTTCTGTTCCAAAAATGGTCCCTGATATAAACAAAAGACACTTGGGATGTCAAGTTTTCCGTCTGTTTTGTGATTCATTTTCTGTGCAGCTTCATATGTGACAATCAGAAGGAAGCAAACTCCTTTTTCTGTTTCTGTCTACGGCAGCTACAGTAGCAGTTTACATAAGCTATCACAGCCTGAAATATCCCGAAGCCCACAGTTGCAGATTTCTTAGATGAAAGTCAGTGTTTCTCCTTTTCTGTACAGCTGTACATTTTATATTAAGACTGCAGTAACTAAAAATAAATGCAGTTGTACTTACCCTAATCACAGCAAGTTTGAAACTTTCCTGATTTGGTGATTAACTGGCACTTAACTGAGTTAAAACTTAAACTTTTAAATTCAAAAGGCTAATTATTTAAGACGCCTGGGTTGCATTTAACAGTTGATTCAACAACATTTAAAGGGAACATATCATGCTCATTTTCAGGTTCATACTTGTATATTGGGTTTCTATTAGAACATGTTTACATTGGCGCCAATTTAACGTGATAATACGGCATAAATTTATGTTAACACATAAATGCAACTTATGATATTTAGGTTGCAGTGGACCTAACTAGAGTGAAGATATTGATATCATATGAAACTAGACAAACTAAGACAATCTGTCTGTTGGGCTGCAGTTTGCCATGTTATGATTGGAGCAGATTTTTGATACTAAATGCAGAACATGTGATGGTTTCTGGACAATAGCTGCCATTGTTTTGTGTTCATTGATTTCAATTACTAAATACTGTATATACATTTACATATTTGTCCACTCATATGTTGATGAGATAATTAAATACTAGACAAATCTCCCTTTAAGGTACATTTTGAACAGAGAAAAAAATTGTGATTAATTAGTGACTAATTAGTTTACATGATTTAAGGTTCAAAAAAACCACACGGTTTTTCTCATGCTGTCTGTCTGAATATACCTGTTTTCAGCCTCTGTCTGAAACTCTCTGTTTTACTGCCTGTCTCTCTAAGACTCCTCCTGAGAAAGCCCAGTTTGCTCTTATTGGCTTACAAAAACAATTAATGTTTACCCCTGAAAAGGTAGTTCTCACACTGTGGACGCTATTTCAATGAGCCTGCATGTGACATAGGAAGGGGAGCCAAATCTGAACAGCTTGTCGAATTGCATTGAAATTGAACTGAATTGTTTCCGGATCTCGGCAGCCCACAAAAAACTGACTGGGTTTTATTCCACAGTTTGTGGGTTGGTAGGCACTCCAGATGCACAAATGTATGTGCACAAGCCCTGAAAAAGTGAGTTTATGACGATATGAATATATTTCTATGTAAATTAGGCCTTAAATATGTGCTGAAATACTGTATAATCATTTACAGATATATGCAACCTAGACATCTAAAGACCTTCGCTTTTCAGTCAAGCTTTAACCTCAAGACGTCTAGACATCTATTGACCTGCAAATAACCAACTCAGTGGCTGCTGAGATGTCGAGCCAGACGTCCTTATTTACACAGTAGGAACTCTGATTGCAGCGATATGTCACCTTACAGCTTTGATTATCCAGAGTTTTATATATACTGTATATATTGTTGCATTTTGCAAGCCATCAGAAAACTGTGAATCATATCGGCCATCGACGCCACAGTGAAAGCAAAGTAACAATCAGCCTCAGAGTTACCCCTGCCATCAAGGAGATGCTTCTCTCTGAGTTCTGCCTCAACTTGAAGTGAAAAATCATACTTCCTCATTTGCAGTGTGTGGGATGTCTGTCTGGGTAACTCGGCCACCTGCTGGCAGCTCCTACATTTATGCATCAACTCTCAGGATTTCTTCTAGAACTCAGATTAAATTTGTGTCACTCTCCACATTGTTGTGCACTTAGTACTAAATTTTGACTGTGTGTGGCTTCGTGGGCACTGACGCTGAACTCAAATCATAGAAACTTGTTGAAGAGAGGTAAAGGCAGCCCGCATGCACTCAGAAGCATGGTGTCATGCTGTCACTTAGCAGTGTTGCTTTATTCCTCACAGCCTGCCATGGATATTGATTTCTGGCTCTCAGCTTCCAGACGAGTGACCAGTTTTCTGTGGTATTCAGCTGTGACACCATAAAGTGGATGGTCTGTTTTTTTACAGAAATACATCCAAGAGCGTCAAGACAGATGAAGGCTCTGACTGCAGATATTTCTTTGACATGTTCACAAAAGTACATTTTTTAGAGGTTTTCATAACAAACACTGTGACCACACAGTATGTTCAATTTCAAATGTCTTGAATCCTTAAGGCAGTGTCAAAATACCAGAGAAGAGTTTGAGACCAAAAGAAAAGAGCCTTATTTTATAAAATGAGACAACAAGTTTTCCCATGTAATTATTATGATGGGAAGTTTTATGGTATATAGAGGATGGATAGATGATAGATGGATGACACATTTGAAACTGAAGCCAACATATCCATCTTTCCATCTTGAAAACTGAAGCCAGTATCAGTGTTATCGTTGTACTGAGGTCCCGCCCATACACCTGCCTGGCCCAATCGCGAAGCGAGCATAGCCACGGCTTGTTAGCAAGAGAGCCACGAAGCTGATTAGTGATTTGGCTTAAAAGACACAACAACGATACCATAATATCACTATAAACACATGATTATGATTGCAGGTTCTATTACACAGACATCTGTGTGTCTGTCAAAAAACATAAAAGACTGACAGTATTGGCTAACCAGTGGAAATGTTGCTAAGCTAGCTAACGACAACGGTCAGTGACTGTATGAACCTGTTCTTAAAGATAATACAGTCTATGTCTGAAACAATCACGGATTTGAAAAGTGAAAGATACATCTCCTCTTGACGTTGGTACTCTAGCCTCCAGCTCCATGACTACTTCGCTCAGAGCAGATGTCAATCACAGCTGTCAATCATGGCGTCACCCCCCTCTGTAATATAGACAGCCAAAAATGGGTCAGTGTTGTAGCTCACTGGGCAGAGCAGGTGACCCCCTGTACCAGGGCTGAGTCCTCGCTGCAGCGGCTCTGGGTTTGAATCCAGCCTGTGGATCTTAGCTGCATGTCGTCCTCTCTGCCTCCCCTTCCATTACTCTGCTGTCAATAGAAAAAAAGGCTAATAAATAATACAGCCTAAAATGCCGGAAACCATCTTTGAGAAAAATTCAGCCCAGTCGCTGATCGTTTCAGCAAACCAGGGATACACTGAATGACAGAGTTTTTGTATTTGGTCAGAGCAAGTGATGTAGTTTTAAATAGTGAAAAGAGGCCCACCAGGCGGACGGGAGGAGAGGTTGATGTGTCCAACAAACTCAAGGCTTCCATCCAGGAGACTATACGTCACGTTACAATCAGCTGTCGGTTTGTCTCTGTCCACAACATTCAGTGTCATTTTCACCGTACAAACACAGTCCTTTTAAGCCCAACAATCAACTTAACTACAGTGGTTTTGTTGCGTTGTTCTGTTACTTTTTTATGGTACATTTGTTATGTTACATTATTATGCTGTTACATTATTATGTGAACAGAGACCATGATCGCTTTCTAACGTTAACCAAATAGTTGCCTCAGCCTAACCAATCGTTTCACAACGTTAACCACGAGGCATTGTGCCTTTCTGCAACAGTGATACAAGGCTGATGTCAAACATATTCATGAAACTTGTGTTTGGTTCAGAAATGTTGCCGTTCAACATATCCACAGTTTGCAGAAACACGGAATGCCAACATTTTGGCATTTTTGGTTGGAAAAATGTCTTTGACATGTACTTGATGCTTTAGTTTGCCCCATGTCCTGTCTGCTAATATATGACCTTTACTGCAGCCATACTGTGAGTGGAGACTGTCTGGGTAAGACAGGGGTGTCCAAACTTTTGGCAAAGAGGGCCAGATTTGGTGAGGTTAATCTGTGTGGGGGCCGACCATTCAGCCTGACACTCTTTGAACCATTAACATAAGAGAATAACAGGTATCTTATTGGAGGTCATATCGACCTGTGTATCAGCCCTTCTTTCATTTCAACTGAACATCAAAAATCAAAAAACAAAAATATATTTGATTTAGAGTCAGATATCAAACACGAAATGTATGTCAATTTTAGACTTGGATCAAAAATATGAAATGGAAAAATGAGTGCTGGACCAAATTAGATTTTAATATTTAATGCTGAGTATTTGTATATTTGTTTCTTAAGACCCTAATGTTTGTTATCAATAAATATGAAGACAGTTTAGTTTGTTATACAAGAGCCAGTTTGATTGTCAGTTGAAAAACAAGAACAAATGATCCATGGATTGAAAAGACTCAGAGCATATTCATTAAAAAAGAAAAAAAATAGAAGTGATTCACCTCAGAAGACTAAACATTAAGAACTTAAGAGCTTAACATAAAGCAGTGGTTCTGATGCGCAGACGTCACGCAGGTGAGAGTCTCTTAATCTGGTCCTCAGGCGGTTCTTGGACGTCTTCTTCATGTATGTGGAGCCAAACGAGCTCAGCATTTTCTTAGCAACTGTTTGAATCTCTGGGAACCTGCCTTCATCCAGCTGGCAGTAAAAGTTGACAAAGGGAGCCGTTGGTGCTGACCGCGACACTCCGCATCACACTGCAGCTCAATGCGGTCCAGCTGGAGGAGGTCTGGAGCGCCGTCGGAGAAAGGAGAGTTAAAAAGCCTGATTTCCTTTTCAACAGCTGCAAAGTCCCGAAAGCGGCGCTAGAACTCCTCAGCCAGAGATGAGGGGTCTGCTGCATACCTCCTCAATTGCACACCGATATCGTGGCGGGCCGCATATTGTTGATTATATGACAAAGGCTGCGGGCCGATGGAAATTTGAACACGGGCCCGCGGGCCGGACTTTGGACATGCCTGGGGTAAGAGAGGACGGATCGCCGCTGGAGGACAAGAAAGATTCAAAAGTTGAAAAAAAGTAGACATAAACATAAACACTGTGTGATAAGTGTGGATGTAACACAAAAAACTTACAGGGAAAACAAATGCTTACTTCCCAGGGTAATTCACAACCCAGTTGCCAGAGTAAATGTTGGTATGTTGGTTTGTGCAAACCACAGAATACACTGAGGGTAGAGAGGTAGGGACCAAAAACTGAGCTAAAATAGTGAATAGAGGACTTAACTTTTGCAAGGTGGCCAGAAATGTGACTCTAAATGAATGACAATGTTGGTCTGTTCTCCATATCAACTTCAAACATATGAAAATCATGTTCACAACTTGTTTTCACACCAAAACAAATCAGTTAATACAAGTGAAAGATAATCCTTAGACCCAGCGCTGCTAAATTTATCATGAATGAACACAACTTTATTTTGATGCCTCATTCTGGCAAAGAGTGATGGGAAAAGTACAAAAGTTACGGGAAGTTATTCATTTGTTATATGTATTGCTCTGATGTATTTGATGATTATAAAATGTGCTTTTATGCGTACAACTATTCCAGGTAGGAGGTAAGCCTTAAAATACCACAATATGTTAGTTTTAATTTTGTTTTAGTATAGGTTTTCTCTTATTTTGATCACTGAAAATTGTTCTTACCGATTGTTTACTTACTGTAAACAGTGCGCTTGCAACACAGCAGAAGCACAACAAATATAAAAATAAGAACGTCTCATGCTTAACAGTTTAAGCTGGTGATGATGTGGCAGCAAACTGATATTGCTTATGTACCATAATACAGTAACTGACAACATGCAGTCAGGTCAGTGGTGATGACTTCTAATCTTTATTTTCTCATTGCAACTCATAATTCAAACACCTAACATAATTCATACAGATACAGAAGTAGTCATCACAATAACAGCTTAGCACATTAAATTAGTTTACTTTCCAGGTGGTACCATGGCATCTTTTTAAGCAAGAATATTAGGCTGTTATTCAGTAATTCAGAAGTATTGTGTCCTCTCAATGTACAATATGTACCTTTAATACACAGAACTGAGGTCGTTGTAAAGTATTGCTCCGTTCACAATGCCAGATGTTACTGTTCTGCATCCAATGAGATGTGATAAAATTCCTCTTTAAAGGGACGTATGAACAACTCACTTTTTCAGTGCTCATACATTTGGGTATCTGGAGTGTCTACCAACCTACAAACTATGAAATAAGACAACCCAGTTAGTTTCTTGTGGGCTGATTCAACAGGTCATTCAGATTTGGCTCCCCTTCCTATGTCACAGGCAGGCTCATTAGAATATACCACCCACAGCTTGATAACAACAGGTGAAAACAGGTATATTCAGAGAAAACTCATGTTCTCTTATGTCCTAGAACATGTTCTAGTAGAAACCCAAAATCCATGGAAATGAGCATGATGTGTTGCCTTTAAAGGAATGAACTAAATAGGATAGAACAGAATGGCTCCTTCTGGTATCACAGCAGAAGATTATTTTAAACACTGTTAAGCATAATCGATCTTCACATCACAGCTCATTGATTGTTTAGGACACATTTAAACAGCCATACGAGCTCCAAATACTGATTAGCCTTCTTCATTGGGTAGTTTTGGCATCCAGCAGAGGTCATGAAGTTGTAACCATGAAGACCACAGTTTGTGTCAGTCAGTAATCTTTCATTACCGAGCTAGAAAGAAAGAAAGAAAGATATTCCTTTATTAGTCCCACAGTGGGGAAATTCAGTTTTACACTCTGCTCAGTACATATACATGTCAATGGAGAGATGTCAGAGTGAGGGGGCTGCTCCTGACAAGCGCCCAGAGCAGTTGGGGGTTTGGTGCCTTGCTCAGGGGCACCTCGGCAGTGAGGTAAACTGGCACCTCTCCAGCAACCAGTTGGTCTTGGTCCATGGTGGTCTTGAACCCGTGACGTCCGCGTCCTAATCCAAGTCCTTACAGACTGAGCTACTACAATGCTAGCTGTGCTAAGCTTGGAAATAACTGAAGGGCTTGGTTTGGATATTTTGAACTGCGGTTGTATGTATGTGTACTCATTCTGCAAGGCAAATTACTGCTTTTGTGAATGTAGTCTGGTGGCTTTGAAGAGAGCGATATAGCGGATTCAGTTCCCCTCCAGAAAGGGCTGTCTGACGGCGAGGTAAAGCGTCTGTGGAGGGGAGCAGCAGAAATAGCTTTTTCATAGCTTTACCTCGCCATCACACAGCCCTTTCCAAAAGGGAACTGAAGCTGTTACATCGCTGTCTTCAAAGTTAGCAGACCAGACTCCATTCACTAAAACATTTTATATTTTACCTCGCAGAACACGGGAGCAGCTGGTCTACCGCTGCATCGATCGGGTGGTTTGTTAGCAGTACACTGCTGGTATCCATGTCTGCTGATCCAAACTGGGAGCATGCCGACCTCCGTCTCAGTTTCTATATGTAATGTTAGTGCACTGACTATAGGGATGTAAATGTATGTATGTATGGTGTATGGAGCGGCATCATCATGCAGAAACCTCATGAGAAAACATTCTCAGAAGAGTTTGGGAAAACAGCATTTTGACGCTAAAACATAAATACTTACACACTGATCAAAATTTTAATGTTTGGATTTGAATACATAAGGAATACAGCATGCTATAAATACCTTAAAAAATCAATCAATAATAATGGACCCGTCCTTTAATCTTACTACCAACCGTATGATTAATGGTTGACCTGCTCTATCACTTGAACTACAGACAACTCTTTCCCTAACCCCAACAAATCCTTGTTCTTTTTGTTAAATTTTCCTTAATGCAACTCTGAAATCCTAATGAAGGAAATTCAAGATTTCGTAATTGAGGCAGACTCAGACCAACTATGAATGTAATGTCCAGCGGGCACAGAATTACCATCATTAGTTAAAACTATTAGAGCTGTAGAGGAAATATCACAGTAATCGAACTTTGATCACATGCTTTTTCTTCCACCACTTCAAACCTGAGACAGAGTAGGACCCATTGTGTATATCAAGGTTTGATTTATTCAGTTTGAAGTAATATCAGTTGGTCTGGGAATTCTTCATATTTTACAGCTGTAGTGCTTCAATTAATCTCTCAGATAATTCACTGACAGCATTAGAGGCTTCACTGCCATCATTTCCACATGATTTATTAGATTGTTCTGCTTTTTTTTGATTCAGCTCAAACAAATACAAGGAATGACAATGAACTAAATGACCAGAATAGATTAGTGTTCAGGTGGGTGGGTTACTGCAGGGACGGGCTGAGATCTATTATTATGCTGATAGTAATTCAGACTTCACATGGAATATTTCAACATCTTCTTTGAAATGCCAGGTCTTCCCAATTTCCCTGCAAGGATCAATAGAGTTCATCTAATCTTCTCCGAATAGCCTGAAGCCTTGTCAAGCGTCTTACACAACTACTCACTCAACAGCTATTCAATGAGGAATATCTGTAAAGAAACACTGAGCAGGCGAATGAAGTCAGGTCAGATGAGGATATGCACAATATTTCCATCAAAATCTACGGCACGATATATAATACAGCGGAGCATCCGGGTTGAAAATAAATACCTAAAAAAAACTGATAACTTTATTATATTCTGTGTAACATAAATTACAAGCTGTAACACTCAATAATGTTCATGCTATGGTAGAAGCGGATGAAGTATACAGATCCTATATTTAAGCAGCAATGATACAATATAAAAACAAAAAAACAAAAGTGAAACTACATGATATACAGTATCGGCAACCTATGGATTATTATTACTGATGCATTCATGTGTAAGCAGTTTTTTTTATTGTTATAGTTGTTCAAGGCACTAATTAGATGTAGCTAGTGCTTGGGTAGTTTAATCTTCAACAATGCATATTATGTATATGTATATTTTAGGATTTTAGGATGTTTTGCATGTAAAGTAACTAATAGCTGCAGCTGACAAATAAACGTACATAGTAAAGAAGGCAACATTTCCATTTAAATTAGGGTTGAGTGATGATTTTTGATATGTTGAACTGTCATTAATGATACTGATATATAAAAATGTACAATAAGTGACAATAATACGAGTAAAAAGTGCGTGTCAGCTCTTTTCTGTCGGCGCAGATGTGTGTACTCAGTCACATTTGGGGACAAAATGCATGCTCCCATAACCTAAATCTGCAGGGTACATTTCAGTTTTGCTTAAAATGCACATCCCTAATGGAAATACTCAAGTAAAGTACAAATACCTATAATTTGTACAAAACTGCAGGAGTAGTTGGACATAGTTTAATTCCACTAGTAGAAGTCCAGTGGGAGTTTACATTAAGGTAAATGTGTACCGAAACGCCGTCTATAACACTGACATATTAAATCAGCATTTGAATTCTGGGGTGGGGGGTGAACATTAAAAGCTTCATCTCAAAAACTTAAATAGAAACTTTGAATGTAAATAAAATGACATTTGGTACGGTCCCACATGCAGTAGGGAATAAACCGTCTAACTTTATACTTTTTAAAAAAAGCCTGTATGCTGGGGCAGAGTTAGAGGAAACACTAGAAACACTATGTGCTGTGGGCCCAGTGGATGCAGAAAATCGCTGGAAGATGCGAGTACTTTATCACTTGGCAGTCAAGTCATTTTGGCTTCATGTTCCACTGAGCAGCTCTCATAGGAATGAACAGGAAAGCGCCTCCAACGCTGTAATCAGTTCTCTCTCCACGATCTACCCTTTTAGCATCAATTTCCCCGTTACATGCATACATTGCCTTTTCAAAATACATTTCACCGGAAACTACTTGGTTCAGCTACATTATTTATGCAGCATAAATTCAGTACGTTACGTAACATTATGCAACCTACGTATAGTGGCATTACGCAACTTAACTTGGATAATTTATGTACGTAACTCAAGGTTGACTTTTGGTTTCACTGGACACAAACAGCTGCCTCCTGGGTGAAAGTCCTGTGTTTCTTGACCCATCCACCCACCCGACCTCCTCCCTACACGGTGTTTGCCACTCTCTGTTCTTCCCGGTTCACGGTTGCATGAATACGAACTGATGTTGTGCTGACCCTCACAAAAAAACGGTGATATTCACGCCTATGTACACAGATCATTACATTAAATTTTGTGACTGTTTCCCAAATTGCTGTGGGACTGGACTAATCCACCCGACCTCCTCCCTCCGCTGACTCTCTACTATACTATGGCACCTTACTTCGTCCTTTACTCCACCATAATTATAACCACGTAAAGACTGACGCATAGGCTCACTGACCAAGCTGACATATCTGATGACCTGGGAGTGACAATGGGCTGAATACGAACATAATCTCTAATTATTATCTCGCTCAAAGACAGAGGAGGCTGACAGTTATGAGGAAAACGCTAGACCACCATCTTTCTATTACACAGTGTGTGCTTACTGTATTCATTACGATTATGTGTCAGAGCAATGAAACAGTGACCAGAAAGCAATCTTTTCACTTATGCATAATCCCCCCCTTGACCTCAAGAGTCCTCAACAAACTGAGCAGGATGAGGTCAGCCCAAGCTGCCAAATGCTTGTCTGGGGGTAAGTCATATTTAATAGCTTATCCACAGCGAACATTTACTTTGCTAATGCCAGTAATATATATTGGATGCGTCCGACATCTACATAAGGGCTGAAGCCTCGTCACAATTTTCTTGCAGTGTGAGTTTCTTATTTTTCCTTGCTTCAAGAAAGCAGACAAGCCTGTCGGACTGTGCAGACAGAAACTGTAATTGATTATGTTGTGTGTGTGGAATCTGTTCATTAATATATGACAGAGGCTGTCAAATGGATAGACCCTAGAATGTTTTTATTATATTATATAAATGCATTTTCTTCAACTAAAAACCAAGATCCAGGGAAAAATCTGTTGAATAAGAGATTAAACTGCTAAAGCTGCCATTCATAAATAACATTTTTTAATGGTCAGGAAAAAAAAGGGGATGTGGGAAAAAAAAGGTCCCCCGAGAATGATTTAATATTAATTATTCATTATTACATTTTAGGATTTTTATAGCTGTGCTGTCATTAAACGACAAGCAAAGTTTCTTAAGTTTTTAGAATATGTCATTATTTTAAGTCCATTCTGCTTAATCAACAGACCCTTTTTTTTGGAAGCCCAACATTAATTATGTCAAAAAAACTTGCAGAGTGAAAAAGTTCAGCTGCAAACATTTTCTAAATTATTTAAATCTTTTCAGAAACAGTCTCATGGGTCTGTGATCAATGCAGTGACGGATTATCTAGATCCAAGTACTTTCTTTTGTGGTATGCTACAGATTAAAGGGGCTTTCACTATGGATGATCCATGACTTTTAACTAAGGATGTCAAAATTAACGCAACCAATTCGTTTTAACTCCAATAATTTCATTAACGCATTAACGCAACTTGCAAGTTTTACGTTGTAGCGGGCTGAATTTTAAAGCTAGCTGAAAGTAGATCCTGAGGAATCCATTGGCACCAACCATGTCATACTAACTTATCACAAAGGAGGTTAAATAACGCTCCAAACTTCTGCTAAGTTTTGGTGAGGACAAACTGGCATGGCCATTTTCAAACGGGTCCCTTGACCTTCAGATGTGTGAATGTAAAGTTTGTCATGTTCTGATTGAAGCAGATTTTTGATGCTAAATGCAGAACCTGTGAGGGTTTCTGGACAATATCTCTATTTGACAGTAAGTATTTGACATTTCTCCCTTTAAGGTACATTTTGAACAGATAAAAAATGTGCAAATGTGTCAAAACAAAAACAATCTGACTTTTTAATCTAATCCATTCAGGACTCTGACATAGCACGTAAAAGTGCAACATTTTCAACAGGTGTTTGGTGCGTAATTAATTGATACTTTGCCAACTGGATGTTTTCCAGTTCATAATTATAGAAATGATGCTGCGGGAGCCGACCAGAACCACATGGGACACATGAATAAGAATGCACAAGAAAGGACTTTCTTGTTAACTTAAAATCAAAATGCTCTAAATAGTCCATGGCGCTATTATTCCCCTTCGTTTACCCCAGTGGCTCAGCGTTGGAGTCTTTCAAGGTCCATCTGTAGTGAAGTCTAGAAACCAAGAACGACACTTTTCTACATGAGATTATTATCAGACATCAAACACCACTCCCACCACTGCTGCTAAACAAAGTGAATACGAGGCAAATGGTTCAAAGCGTTTTTTCCACACCAATTTCTGCAAAGCTGAAAATAATGTGGTGCTCTCAAGGTCTCACAAAATGCCTGAACATGTAGTAAGAGTTTATAGGAGAGCTGGATGAATTGTTAGAGCTGGAATATTATATGAAATAAATCAATTAAAAGAAAAATGTAACCACGTACATGAGATGTAAATTCAATCCAGTAAGCTTTGTTCCTTCGGTGCAGCGAGGTGAAACACTGTGTGTTGCGTTCACTGCCCTCTCCAATAAGGGTCGACAATATACACGATACACTTTACAAGATGAACCACCTCAGTATTTGGTCTTGTGCTAAACATAAATCTTTGAAAAATGTAGTAAAAAGTAGGGTTGTCGATCAATTCAAATATCTATAGATAATTGTGATTAATTACAAATTAACTGCACTTTTTTTGTACCAATCTTAAGTCTCAATTTATCACACTTTTTTATCCGCTCAAAATGTACCTTAAATGAGATTTTTCAAGCATTTAATACTCGTATCAACATGGGAGTGGGCAAATATTCAAATACATTTTATGCAAATGTATGTTTATATTTATTTATTACATATATTTAATATATATTAATATATATTAACTATTAACAACAGAAAACAATAACAAATATTGTCCAGAAACCCTCACAGGTTCTGACTTTAGCATCAACAATCTGCTCCAATCAGAACATGGCAAACTGCAGCCCAACAGGCAACAACAGCTGTCAGTGTGTCAGAGTGCTGACTGGACTAGGACTTGATCCAGACTGACTGGGACTATCATAAAGTGATCATGTCTGTAAAGGGGAGACTGGTGGGGACCCAGAGAACCCATTTACATCCACACATCTGGAGGTCAGAGGTCAACGGACCCCTTTGAACATGGACATGACAGTTTTTACTCACCAACATTTAGCTTTAAAACTGATCCTGTTTCAGCCTGCAAAAAAGAAATTAGTGGCGTTAAAAATAACTTGCCTTAACACATTATTAGCATGTTAACTTTTACAACCCTATTAAAAACTAGACTGAGCGTTTGATGACATTTTTTTTGTATTGTGTATTATGTTGTATATGTATAGTGTTTTTTTTATCTGTGGCTTTCATTGGAAGCAGTGGCTCTGTTTGGGTCTGTGGGCACAGTTCATCTAAGCTATTACAGCAGTGATGCAACAGAAACATCTTGTCATTTTGTTTTCTATGTCGTCACTATGAAGCTTATTGACCTTTTAAGCTGAAACATGTTGTGACAACTGTCCCTCGCTTGTACCACCCCTGAGTGGTGTCAGGCGATGTGCACGCCATGGTGATTGTGACTCGCCTCGTTGCAAATAAAAATGTCAACTCTACCTGCATCACACTTATGTTAATTATTCTTAATTACTTGCAGAAGGGATGGGGCCGCATGCAAGGAGGTTGAACGCTCCAGTTTAACATCGGAAATTGAATTTGTTCAAGACATAAAATATGCAGTGTGGTACAGTTAATTGCGCTTTACTTCATTCACACTCCACAGTGTTAATGTGGGAAAAACTTGACCGAAATGAAATGTGAAAATGAATAAATGAATAATAATAAAATAAATAAAATAATGAAAATGTGTTACCAGAGGAGTTGGTTTCTGCCACTTCACACTAAGGCTAAAAGGATCCAACGGTGATGTGTACCGAGCAGTGTGAAAGTTGACCTAGATGGACAGTAAATATCAACACTCAGGGGCTGTCGACATATCAACACTTTATAATGTGTGAAAATAACTGCTGAGTTCAGTCACATAGATATTTTTGTCAGTGATGCCTATAGTGCTGTGTATGACTACGTATTTTTACCTGAATTTTGTTAATTTAAGTTTACTTATTTCTTCAACCCCCTGCAGCCTTAATGCAAAAGAGACCATCATGTGATTGTGCATTTTAAATCATGACATAACCAAATTAGAAAGGCATTCAGAAGGCATGGATCTCCACTAAGGCCATTTCAAGGGCTGTCCTTCCCCCAAAAAATTCATAGTCACCTCAGACTCATACGATTTTGTTTACAAGAAGAATCACACAAAAACACCACTTTAAATTTGGTGTTTACCAGAGATGTGCTGATGGGTTTCTTAAGTCATTTAGAATAAAAAAGCATAAAGGTGTCTAATCGACTAAAGAAATCTTGGTTTTAGTTGGCCAAACGACCAGTTAGTCCAGTAATCCTGAATGAAAGGTTCATCTTATCTTATCTTATCTTCATCGACTAAGAAGGGGCAGCCCTAGCCGTTTCCATAACAGAAAAATGATGCGTATATGTGTTTCTGATCCACCAAAATGTGATGGGCTCTTCCTTCACCCATGCTACACCATTCAACCAAGTGTCATGAAAATCGGGGCCATAGTTTTTCCGTTATCATGCTGATATCAGACAAACAGAACTGAAGCCATAACCTCCTTGGCGGTGCTCCATCATTTCTTTGTGTGATTTGTAGTCTAAGTGAGACCCCACAATAGACATGGATCAGTGCTAAAGGCCCTGTGGCAGACTGAGAGATTCATTTTGTACACCTTATTTGTGTGCTGTTGCATTTTTTTCTAAATGGGAATTATGAGCAACATGTAAATGTAGAAAATGTTCCTTTATTTTCATCAGCAGATTGACAGCACAGCGGGAATAACACGTCATGACATATGTGGCTCAGTGTATCACATTTTGCATAATTCACTGTGACATATAAGCTCCAGAGGATCTCATTTTCACTCTGAATATGTCCTGAGGCTAAGCTACCTCACTTTTTATGACAGCTGCCAGTTCTACATGTCCTCGAATGGTGGTCCTTCTGTAGGGGTGAGAGAAGGTGCAACTGTGAGGAATTGATACCCAGATAGTTTTGCCTCACTGAATCGCAAAACAACTGCCATCCCAGCTCATTACCTCTGCTCAGTGTGCATGCACTGTACGTGTTGGAGTACACACAGTACACTGTACATGTGTGTGTGGGAGTGAGAATTGAATTGCAAAGGAAAGACGGAGGCTAGAATGTACCGTATGTGAGGAACTGACACTTTCTGAGCTGAAGGTAGCTCTTTGCTGCCTGCCAAATTATAGTACTGTAAACAGGATGGCACAAATGTTGACTGCATGGTGGTACTAGAGCAAAAGTCAGAGGATTGACAATGCCAGTAGGATTGATCCTCTGGAGACCCTAAATGTTTGTACAGAATATCATGGAATAGATCAATGTATCATACAATGGTTCTTATACCTTACGAAAATAATCTTCATTCTTCACAGGAAACAACTTCATTAGGTTTAGGCAACAAAACTACCTGGTTAGGTCTAGTAAAAGGTTGTGCTTTGGGTTAAAATAACTATGGAAGTAGTGTTACTTAAGTACAGAAGTTACATGACAAATAAATTAACGTTGACTTCTGGTTTCACACGGGACACGAACACCAGCCTGTGTGTGGCGTTCGTCACTCTTTATACTTCCTGGTTCACGATTATGTGGATTTAATAAATACTGCAAACAAATTGCAGTGCATTACTTTTTATAGATAGCCTGTAGGTTTGTATATGAATATGTATGAGAACAGCCTGAATTGTTGAGATATTTCTGTCAGGACCAAAAATAAACCAAATGGATCATTCTTACTATGCAGATGCAGCTGCGTTGTGAATGATTGCCAATGCAGTCAGTATGTGCCATGACACAGAGTGAGAATTGTGGAGATGGCCAAATGATTTATAAGTATATGTCAAGGGCCAGCTGGTGGATGCCCCCCTCCTGTATCCCTACTGTCTCTGTGGTTCACAGCCAACTCATCACCTAATAACATTGAGCTGTCTCCAATATCAAGCAGCAAATCTATCATCAGAGTACAGCAGTGTAATAGCCAAATGTGTTATCTCCACCTAAATTAAATTAATGTGCCATCTATAAGCCATAATTGCTCATGGCAAAATCAGGTTTTCAAAAATACCTGCTGCTAGAGGTAAAAATAAACTTGCCTTGTCTGCACTGGAGCCAGAAAAACCACCGACAGACTGATTCTGAAGGGCAGACAGACAGACAGACTCCCCAACAGTGTCTTAAATGTGGTGCATTAAAAAACACTGTGTTCATTAAAAAAAAAAAAAAAAAAACACTAAAAAGGGAGGCAGGAGTCGGCCTTCATGAGTATTCCCCAATCTGCATTGTTAGATCTGCTTTCCTTTCAGTTTTAGCTAATGAAATCAGTGAAACAGCTTGTCGCAGTTTTAAAACATCCTCCACAATCCCAAAAGAAATTTAGATCATATTGTTAATCCTCTGTTGGGGTCATTTCATATTAAATCACTTTTTTTTCTAATTTTGTGACAATAAAAACATCTTGGTTTATTTGAGATATGTCATTTTAATGAAGTGCATTGCGTGAAATGGGTTTCTGCCCCACAATAATTTGGTGATGTTGACTGTGTCACACTGTGGCATAGCGATAAACTGTTTATAGCCCGAACCACCCATCATCTTCCACGTGGATCTTCCCAGGGCTGCCTCCCACAAAGCAAACATGGTGCTGAGGTTTTCAGGTTCATTCATTGTGCGGTTAAGAGATTAGTGCCTTCTTAAAGCCCAGAAACACGACAGTCTTGGCGATGCCCAGGACCCCCTCCTGGCATCCACCACCATGCTGTTTCAAAGTCTGTTTGATCACAGTCTAAGCCCATACGCTGTAATCCGTTCACATGCAGAACCAATGTGGAGGATATGCTGCTTTAACTTGTTTATTAATCATATACAGATTGTAAGCACTGTATAAGAAGACCAACTTCTTCTTCTGCTTTGTTTTTTTTTTTTTTTGGTCACTGAGTTTAGTTTCCATGAAATAAAGCTGGTGAATGAATATCCATTGCTCTCAGTTGAGTTCTGCAGGTTGTTTGAAGAATACACCCTCAATTGCAGGTAATTGGCTCATTTATGAAATCATTAAGATTTTGAATGTGTTGTTGAGTCAATGATAAGCGTTAATAAATCCCCACTGGTTGCTATGATGAACTTGCATCTAATGGCATTTGTTACTTTAGATAAAACTGAAGTGGTACAAGCTTAGTTACGCAACAGTGATGGTAATTCCCTGTCGATATCCAGTGTTGTGGGATTACTTCTAGGTCTCTCAGCCATCAGTTTCATTTTATGATACATTTTAAGGCTCTGTGATCTTAATATTTCTCCAGTCCTTCAGGAAACACACATTTTGAAAGAATGACGAACTATCCATTCTTCTCTGTGAACGTCTTATTATCAAGCAGCATGTGATAGCTGGAAGAGCTGTTAAAGGAATACCTAACCCACTTAATGACCATTTGTCTCTCAGTTACTCACTCTGTGTTACCTTTAGGAAGACAAAATTCTTGATGATGAATATGAGGGCCGTGCAAAACTATATCAACGCATCTGTTTACCAAATCTCGAACAGCTCATGCAGTATAATCCAGTCGTATGCTCAGTATTTCCCAAACAAGACTCATTTTCACACAGCTCAGTGGAGGTTCATTCATTCCTATGGAAACCTCTGTGGTCTACGATGTGTTTGTGAAACTCCTCCTGTGTTCAGTGGTTTTTGTTTTTTTTTTTTCAGTCTGGTATTTTTTGAGCACACTGAAAATTTTGTATGTTTGCAGCAGATTTTGTACAGATTATACTCACTGTGGATTAACAGATTAATTAATGATTGCAGAAAGAATATAGCTAGCTATTCATATATATATATATATATTTTTTTTTTGGAAGTGAAACGTTTGATGGCATATTTAGCTAACATTGATGACATGCTAGCTGTCTGTGTAGCATATAGTGCCCTAGCTTAAAACCAACATAAAGTGGCGCCCATCGCAGCTCAACTGTCAGCGCTAATTTCAGACATTTTCACACCTGGCACCCACGTTGTGTAAGTAGCTAATGTACTTGCACCTAAGCCCTGGCAGCACATCACCCCCACACTCATCCACCTTCACTGGTTCCCCATCAAGGCCCGTCTCACGTACAAACTCCTCCTGCTCACCTACAGATCCCTCCATCGCCTCGACCCCCAGTACCAAACCGAGCTGCTCCATCCCGGTGTTCTGGTCTAGTCCACCAGGACTGGTCTGCTCTCTGTCCCCCACACCAGGCTCCCAACCTGTGGTTGCCTTCAGTGTTGCTGCCCCACCCTCTGGAACGCTCTCCCTTTCCATATCAGAAATATTTCATCCCTGGACACCTTCAAAAAACACCTTAAGCACCACCTATTTACCAAGGCCGACGGACGACCGCAGCTGATTTCTTCCCACCCCCCTTTGTTGCGTCCTCTTTGTAAAGCATCCTTGGGTCTTTAGAGAGGCACTATATAAATCCAATTTATTATTATTATTATGATTATCACCCATCTGAATGCCCATGGGCATGTTGGTCTTAAAACGAGGCATGGACAGGCGCTTAGCAGGAGCAGACCTGTTTCCTCTGCAGAAAATGTCTCGCTTTTCTCAGTTTGCTAAATTTGTCTTTTTAAGAGCAATGTCTCAATGTGCTCCTGACTTTTAAACTGAAGAGGAGGTGACACTTCGGTTTAATTCCTGTTACACCCAAAACACACCTGTGGTTAATTAAGAGACTAATCATAACCCTTTTGCCCTTTATACCTTACTTTGCATCCAGATTATGTCGCTTAACAAGCAAAAGTGGAGTTGGACACATCTTAAATGCACTTGCACCATGCACTTTGGACCATGCCCTATAGATCATTAAAATTTGGTCCATAGAGTGCAGCATAGTGACCCATACATCTTTTCACAAGTATTTCACAAAAAACAGACTAATTGACTAAACTTTTCTTCCATTTCTGCACTGGCATTTCTATCCATTTGTAAAGAGATGCCTTTCCTTGCAGTGATCAAAAGACTTGGACTCTCTATACAGAATTATGGACACAAATCAAAACTGTATTGAAACGATGCATTCAGTGGCATGCCTGCGCTTATGTGTTTTAGATAAGTACGTTTGTAGTGAAGACGCATGTGCTTGGGAAGTAGTGAGAATATGACTGGGTAAATGAGACTTGGATTATACTGCGTTAGTTGTGTTAGACTTGAGTGGATGTTTTGATGTATTTTTGCCGTTGTTAGACGGCCCCCATTTATTTCAGATCATCAAAACTCTTCTCTGTTGCTCCTCTCTTTATTTTTGCAGCTACAGCGTAACTTTGAGATAACAAGTTCTAAGTAGCAGTTTCAACATGCTGCAAGGTTGAGACTTGCTGCAGCACCACTACAAACAGATAAAAGTATGTGTGTGTGGGCCCTCATATATCATAACACATGGCCTGTTATATACATTATGATGTATGGTGCAGTATGTTCAGTTCACCGCATAATACTTTTTTTCACTAAGTAGTTTTCTTTTTTTGCACTGTAATAAAATTTCTGAGACAGCCAATCTAATTTTAAAACACAGCAGTAGAGAGACTATCTGCCTGAGATGACCTTTTCCTAACTCCAGATGCTGGAGACTGTCCAATTTCAGTACTTTCAGACCTTAGAGAAGCTTTTGTCATGGTTGATTGTGCTGCTTTATTGGGTCATCTTGAGATGTGGATGGGTACTTTGGGTTAAGCATTAAGTTGCTTTAGGACCATTCTTACTAACAGATCATTGTCAATTAAAACAGGAAATTCCCTCCCTTCAAATGCTGTAATCACCCTCAGGTCCCATCCCTCGTGTCTTTACAAGCTCCCTCTTGGCTGTGCCACTGGCTGACTTCCTTTTAAATATATAGCAGTGCTATGAACTCAAACTCAATTTAGAGAGAAAGATCTTGGTTCTGCAGTCACTTGCACCAAACCTTTGTGTTTGACTGTGATCTCATCGTTTAGAAACAGGGGCTGCCCTATAGATACTTGTTTCACCATCGTCAAGCTGTGGATGATATATTTCAATGAGCCTTCATGTGACATAGAAATGGGAGCAAAATCTACCAACTATGTCATACTATATTGTTGGGAAGTTGGCTAAAGAACTATCCAAATTTATGCCAGATTTTGGTGAGGAAAAACTGTCACAGCCATGTTCAAAGGGACATCTGACCTCCAATATGTGGATGTAAATGGGTTCTCTGGGTCCCCACCAGTCTCCCCTTTACAGACATGCCCACTTTATGATAGTCCCAGTCAGTCTGGATCAAGTCATAGTCAAGAAAGCACAGTGACACACTGACAGCTGTTGTTGTTGTTATAATTTGAGCATATGTTTTATGCCTAAGTCAGAACCTGTGAGGGTTTCTGGGCAATATTTGTCATTGTTTTGTGTTGCATGGCATATTTGTACTATAGTATCTTGTCCCACTCATAATATTTAGAAAAGAGAAATATATATAGCATAAATTTACTTCAGAGTTAATATTTTTGATAGACAGTATATGGCATCTGCAATGAGAATAGTGTAGTTCATATTTTGACAGCTGGCATTTTTTGCTTTGACATATCTCATGTAAATCACAACCGCATCACTCCCCGGCCTCCAGACTGTTTTGAAAACTGCAGTGAGGATCTTAAGTGGCACCAAACAACGGGACCCTTTGACCCCTACGCTGGCATCTCTCCACTGGCTGCCAGTCAAGTGATTTTAAGGCTTTACTGATCATGTTTAAAGTTCAGTTGGGGGTCTAGCCCTGAGCTACAATGCTGACCTTTTAGTTGCCTATGAGCCTGAGTGCACTCTCAGATCCTCAGACAGGGCACTCCTGACGGCTCTCCTGTCTAGTCTGAAATCGAGAGGCAGCCAAGCACTTGCTGTCAGAGCTCCTCAACAGCCAAGTGGAGAAACTACTGAGTAAATAGCACTTCTTATAAAGCAGGAAAAATGTTAAGGAAACTAGAAGTGCAGAACAAGGGGCAGAGACCAATGGCATCATAATTTATTTCTTTTTATTCTCTATTTCAGAACAAGAGCTTGAAAACTAAACTGCTCTCGGGACACAAACTGTGTGACGCCTATGCTGAAGAGGTAAGGATTTCCAATTAGTACACCCGGTTTTATCATAAACATAATTAATTCTCAACTCCAGCTACTTAATTGTTCATTGTTCGTGGAATCGGTGCAGTTCATGATGAGATGTTGCAGACACGTTTTGTTCTCTTGTGAGCAAGCAGTATTAATGAAAATACAATTCATAACATTTTGTCTTGTTCCTTAAAATGAAAATAAGAAATTTACTGTGATTTGGATCATTAATTTATCTATCTATTAGGGACTAGGTACTTGTATGTGGTGAAAGATTCACAAAAAGATCTGGTGAAGGCTTTTACACACAGGGGGCATTTTTATTTTTTTTATTTATTTAATTTTTTTGTGCAGTTAATTTGTATATTGTATTTGTTGAATGCCTTTTTTCTGCACATGGTTGATTTTTATGAGCTTTCACACTGCAAAAAAAGCATCAACCAGTCACGTTGTACAGAACGGATTGAGCTCCACCTAGAAACAAAAACTCAAAGTCCAGCCCAGTCGCACAGCAGTTTGTGAATTAGTCCCCAAATCAAATGTATTGCTTCGTGTACAAAGACAAGAGTATATACATATTGTGATGGTCATATGTAATCAACATAATTGTGAACCGCGAAGTATAGAGAGCAGAAAGCGCCACACAGGGACGAGGTCGGGGTGGGTCAAAATACACAGGACTTTCACCCAGGAGACCATTGTTCGTGTTCTGTGTGAAACCACAAGTCCTGTGCCTTCCGTTCTTACCTTACGGCACCGCCGGTGTTAGTTTGACCTAAAATCTTACAATCTTTTCCTATGCCTAAGTCAGTAGTTTTGTTGCCTAAACCTAACCAATCCTATTCCTAATCCTAGCTAAATAGTTTTAAAGAACAGAAATTGACACGTACATCAGATGTAGCTGGACATTGGTAGGAAAACTGCTCATGAAAGAAAATGGAAATTTCGTCACTATTTTACAAACTGCCATGTTTTGGAGAAGCATCATAGTGAGAACGAAGACAGCAAACTCTGTTACTCTGTTCAACTGACAAAGGCAGCACATACCAGAGCCACTCCTCCCGTTCGTACCTTTAGTTTTACCATAAAAGCCCTCAACATTTAATATTTGCAGCGGAGTATTTCACACTTTTGTGATGTTTATTCGGTACATCCCCGGTGTGTAAAGGCCTCAAAGGTTAGAAATAGTCTATTTGTGTCCCTCTCACTCTCTCACACACATACAAACACACAAACTCGCCTGGTGTTGGCTGTCCAGTGAATTTTGATGGCTCTTTGATGGCTGCACAAAGCAATCTGAGGAAGTCAGGTTGGAGTGAGAGAGCACCTTCGAGTACATTTTGTCTGTGTCATTTTTTCTGTCACCTGATTTTCCTCTTTTTCCTATTTTGGCTCTGCTGCCAGTTGTTACGGTCAGCAGCGTCCAGCAGGTTCACATCCTTATTGAAGCCTTGAGCTGAGCTTTGAACTGCTGCTTTTGCCTTCCTGCTGACCAATGCTGTAATTTAGCCATGCAGGATCTCACAAGGCAGCGGGTCCCGCGGGCGTCCTGATGACATGCACAAGTGAGTGCAGCTGGTGCTGTGTAATCGTGGGCTCAATAGTTACGCAGTTGTGCAGTTGGTATTTCCGAGCATTTCCTGTATCCAGGCTACAGTATGTGGAATAACATACATTTTTACAGCATCGTGTGGGCATGCAGACAGGCTGATGGATGATGATCCTGGGTTAGACCTCCTCTAAGACAGCTGAGGCAGGTTTGGTTAATGCTGTGGAGACTATTACCAAGGTTTTCGAATGACAGAACAATTGCTAGTAGTTTGCATTTTCAGTTGAAGACAGGGAATTCAAATTCAAGATTAAAAAATATTTGTGCACTTGAATTACAAACCCATGCTCTCAAATTACTTAAAGTATTGCCTTCCCCTTCTCTCTTGATCATTGAAACTGCTTTGTTAATTACATTTTATGGGAAACATACTGCATTTTATAGCAGATTATGTTTGTTTTGGTCATATCACAAATAAGTTGGATGGTGGGTGGGTCAAACAAACACAGAGCTTCTGCCCAGGAGGCCGCTGCTTGTGTCCCCGGTCAAACCAAAAGTAAACGGCAACTTATTCGAATTTATGTCTGTAGGTTAACAAATGTATTATTTTAAGCCAAACCAAGATATGTTTTACTAAATCTAACCAAGAAGTTTTTAGAGATTTAAAGATTTATCATGTCAACCACATGTTTAAAGCTACAACCATAATCCGGGAGAAAAACGTTGTGAATGCAGTTTAGTGGTTTGGTTGGAACAGACACACATCTGACTTTTGTATCTATACCGTTATAGGGACTGTTCAACCCAGAAATCAGAAAAAATATATTAAAAAGACTTTTGGTTCAGAAATATTGCCATTCAACGTATCCTGCTGAAACATCCAGAGCTGACTTTTTTTTTTTTTTTTTTTTTTTTTCTCTGGTGACTGGGCTCCCAGAGGTTTAACATGACATTTCATGCAGTTTTTCAGCATGTTAGAATGGGTTGCTTTTAAGTTTTACATTCACTTTTACATCGTATTTGTTGCAATAGGCCCCTGTTGACCCACATCTATGGTGCCTATAGCGCCTATTTAATGACCTGATAACAGTCAGATCAGGTGATCAGAAAAATGCATGCAAACCACAGCCCAAAGGTCTACAAATCGTGTTGACCCTGAAGTCTGCTCCAGCACTAACGCTATTCTTCAGTTCCTTTTGAGACACAGGAAATTGGTGTTGAAAATAACAGGCTTCTTCTTCAAATCCTCCAGCTGAACAGCTAAGCTATCCAAACCATTATCATATATTCAAACTCTGAGATGATGATGGCATATTCGACTATATGCGGCCAGGCCTGATTATAATACTTCAGTAGAGAGCTGAAAGGCTATGAAGAGGTCCTGATTGAACGTGTCGGTCAGCCTACTCAGAGCCAGAATATTCCCAGCAACAGCAAAGGGAATAATCTAAGTGGTCATAAATCATGACTAGTTGGCTTGTAGATGATAATTTATCACACTCAGTATGTGTTCTTGTTCAGTGCTTCTTTGTGTGGCTGATCATTTCTGCAGAACTGGTATGAATGCAAGTAGACTTTGACTTCTTTAGCGTGCACATAGCTACTAGAATTTCCTTGAACACAGGTAGATCACTGGAGGTCTGTCTTCTTTTCCCTTGGGAGGCTATAAAAATGAAGTAAATCAGTGACGGGAACGTTCTTACATGCCCCAGCTTTCATCCTGGGAAGTTATTTATGTATAAAAGGGAAGGGTTACAGACTGAACCTGTAATCACACTGTAATGATTGCAGAGTCACCGAAAGAGATGGATACTAAAAGATAAAACTAAAGCGGCAAAACAGTCACCTCCAGTAATTGCAAACAACGTTGCTCCATTGCAAGTTTATTTATTGCTAAGGAAGTAAATATGCTTACTCAGACATTACTTCTTCTCTGGAAACATTGTTTTTTATTGACCTATTGCACTTTTCACATCCACCCAAAACATAGAAAGTTAAACTTACATTAACCCTTAAGAACACGTTTACTCTGAAACTTTGTACAGAAATCATTTATTCATGCTTCAAAGATATTTTCATTTAAGATTTCCTCAGAGCATTGAGTGAGTCAGAGTTTTAGAAAAAGCTTATGATAAAATCTTTGAATCTTGAATCAGGACTTTGAAGCCATGTCCAAGAACTGAGATTAGGGCCAGATCTTATTTAGCTGGCCTCGAATAAACTTTCTAAGCATAAGCTCCTTTTGTTGTACATGATACATTTCAAGACTTTGTATAAGTAAACAGCAGCTTTCCTTTATGCGTGATTTGCGTTCTCATCTTGTGAAAATTGGCTTTGGGAATTCCTGCATTATATATACAGGAATACATTTCATTTGATGCGGTAATCGTTTTTGGAAAGCAGCTTTAACACGTGCTTCTGTTTGCTATGTGAGGTGGAGGATCAAGCTTTGTGTGCTTAATCTGGGCTGCGTGCTGAAAACTACTCAGCTCATAAAATCTGGAATTACATGTTTACAACACTGTAATGGAGGTTGTGTGGTTGCTGGTACAGTAATATATGAGAACTGATCCTGTTTCTTCACTGACTACGTTTACTTACAGTATATTAAATATTTGTGGACTTGTTCGACTGCGCAATCACAGCCTCCTGGTTTTCCTTTCAACCACCTCCTTGAAAAGATCGCCGTTACAATATTCATGCATATCCAAAAACCTGTTGAACTGGCGACCTGTCCAGGATGAACCGCGCCTTCGCCCAGTGTCCGCTGGGATCGGTTCCAGCGTGCGACCCTTAAATGGATAGGTGGTTGCAGATGGATGAATGGATGGTCAAAAACCTGCTAATATCCAAGACTTTCATAGTGTTTAAAAGTAGGTGTGTTTCTCCTTCCGCCCAAAAATGTGGGCTTTTCTTTGGGCATGCATCTCCGCAAACTGCCAGCTCATCTAGAACACACAGAGCTGGCTGTAATCAGGCAAAGGTCATGTGTCGCAAACTGCTGTAAAACCCTCCAATTGAGATGCATTTTACAATTGCACCATAAACAAACCTGTTCACACTCCCAACTCGTCAAACACTGCCGACTGCGCAGCTCCCCTGGGCATCGGAAACTGATGCACGGAGGCATCCTTTAGCAACAGTAGACTATGTGACACACTGGGCTTTCAGCTAAAACTACAACCCACCTGCGGTTGGATGGAACAGACACAGTATTAATAGTGTGAGACTGTATTCAGGATGAGAGGTGCGAATGTATTGTATATACATGTCCAAAGAATGCTCCTACAATCTGAATAATATTGGCATTACCCAGATGTCTTAATCAGAAATGCTCCATTTGGAATAAGGCCTAATTCCATATCCAAATAGATATGCTGTTTACATGATTCATATCAAATCAGGAATTACATTAAAATAGATATCCACAAAAAATGACTCTATGCTCATGGACATGTGATGCCTCGGTGTAGTTTTCTTAAACTTTACGTTTTCACATAGCTACACACAGTTCTGATGGACTGACTGCTCACTTTATTTAGCCCCCGTGTTTGGTCTCCTCATGGAGAGCGCTGCCTTTAAAATATGACATCAATGATTCAGGCAGCTTGTGATAATGTTGCAGGACACATGGGTGTTTAAAAAAAACAAAACAAAAAAAAAAAAACTGCACACAAAACTCAGCTTTGTGTAAAACGTCATATTTCTGTGTACAGAAGTCACACTTGACAGGTTACAAGCAACCCTAATCAAACAATAAAACCTGATCCTTTGTGTCCATTACCTGCAGTGAATCAGCCATTTAAACGTCTGATTATTGACTGTGAGAGCCCTCTTCCCTTGTCTAAGTCAGGTTGTCTATTTGATGGGGGTAAAGTGTCAGTCAACTAGATATCCGGCTGCTTATCACTGAGTATATTCTCTGTAGTAGATCTGCAGCCAAGGCCCTCAGTTCATATCTGTGTTTGGGATCCTGAAAATAATACAGCGTAATCAAGGGTCAGATTTTATATCTTGGTTGTTTGCATAAGTTCTCAAACAAAAGAATAACATGGCCTCAGCATGCCATCCACACAGCCAATGTGCACTTGAGCGCATTCATCAGCATTTAAAATATCTGATGCACACTTACTGCACAGTTGATGGCAGGATGGAAGGAGGGAAAACTTGTTCAAGAAAGTGCAGGTTTTAGTCCCAATGAGCTTGGTCCTTTGTCTGCAACGTGAAATCACACCAAAGCATCTAACAGACAAACCTGTCCACCAGAGGATTGCCTCACGGAGACGTGAATATTACAGGTCTGTATTAACGTCCAGTACCAGCAGACATGGTTGAACTTAAAATACATACGTGAACTGAATACATAATTAAACAACGCAGCATCACGTGACAACCGTCTCTACAAGCATTATTAAATTTAATAATTAATAATTAATAATAATTTAATTTATAAAACAAAACACCGGTTTCAAAGACGAGTTTCTCGGTCTTTGTGTCTGTTGGTCCCATCCACCGTCCTACCTGCCCACTCACCAGAAGTTGTCTTTCTTACTTGTTTTCTTCACAGAAACAGCTTGGTTAGGTTTAGGCAACAAAATTAGTTGGTTAGGTTTAGTAAAAGATAAGTCAATGTTAACTTTTTGTTTCAGTCTCCTGGGTGAAAGACTTGTGTTTGGACCCAACCGTGACCTCCTCTTTAAGCAGACTTGATTGCTCTTTACACTACGTAGCTTCTCCGTCTTCCACCCACCACCAAAACCTGTGTACCCCTACCCAAGATATGCCAAATAAAATATGCAGTTCATGAAAATCAGATGTCAGTTGATCTGCGATGATGACCCCTGCTGGGAGCAGCCAGAAGACGAGCGTACTATGCTGACGTCTTTCCGTCCTGGAAGAGGGATCCCTGCTCTGGAGCTCTTCCTGAGGGGCAGGTTTTTTGGGGGCGGGGTCGCACTGTAAAGGGCAGAGGTGTTGTATCCTGTACAGATTTTAAAGCCCCCCTGAGGCAAATTTGTGATATAGGGCTATACCAATAAAACTGACTTGACAACTGAGTTAAAGAGTTGGGAACAAGAACGGTCATATGTTCAAGTCCATGAAATAACAATACCATCATATCCATGTCTAAAATACTGAAAATGCACTGTGCCTCCTGTAATATGCTGCTTTGTAATATTAATTATGGTTATCATTTGTCATGCTGAGCCTTTTTCATTTGGTCCATTTGGGCACAAGGAGCAGTTTGGACTCTGTTAGCTGCTATGAGGGTTAACGGGACTAATGAGACTCTTGGCCTTGTTATCCCATTTGCCACAGCGTCAGTGAAGACAATTCAAGTCTGTCATTGTTTTCACGAAAATGATTTCAGTTTAATAAGAATGGTCACATTTTGTAAATCCAGAGATATTTCATAGTGGGATGGATGGATGGAAGCACTTCTCCATGCCAATTTCTTTTCTGAATCTCAAATCAATCCCACTATTGTTTTCCAATGTTCAAACATGACCGTATGAATGGGGATAGGTCACCAAGAAAACTGCATCACATGGTGAAGTTCAGTGAGGAAAATCACTGGCAGGCAGCCACTGGTCCAATTCAGCTGTGTGTTTGTTCACTTCAACAATCACAAGCACTCCCCAGATTCAGCAGTCCATTTAAATTGGGAAGGAAACTCACCAGGTCTCTGGTGCTGTTCAGTTTGCTGCTGTTGGTGGAGCTACTGCTGCCTGCTATGCCAACCCGGTTAACCTGCCCAAGGGAAGGCGTATAAACACCATCCAACCTTACATAGACACTCTGTGTGTCATGAGCATGAATTTTAGTCTCTCCATGTGTCATTTGTACACCATGCAAATGTCTCAGGTTAGGTTTAGGCAAGAAAAACTCTCAGTTAGGGCAGAAAAAACATCATGGATGGGTTTATAATAGATGGATGGATGGATAGATGGATGCAGAATAGTACATTTCGATGAAAAAGATATAAAGAATACTGGAATACACTATAAATATACCTGACCACTATACTACATAAAAAATGTAAATTATAAACACAGAATAACCCACAAGTAATGGACAATCTATTTTTCCTTCTTTCATATACTTATGATTTGCACATGGTTTTATCTGAGATAATCTTTATGGGTTATTATTTTTTGCTTGTGCCATTTTCCACAGTGCAGTTATGGACCTACAGATGAGATGATTGCCATCTTACAGGGTCATGCAGTGATATATTTTTCATATATTTCATATTTATTCTTTTTTTTAAAAGTAAGTAACATACCAACTGTAACACCATAACCCAGCTATGGAAAACACATCACAAACGTCAATGTGACAAACATCAACTGATAAACGTCACTCATGTAACTTACAAAGCAAAACACCAGTCAACAGCGGTCTTGAATACGGGTCTCCAGGTTAAAAGTCCAGTGTTTGTTGGACCCAGCACCCTTCATAAGTGGTCTTTCTTGCTTTTTGTACTACATCACTAACTCTGACCGTAGCGTTTACACAGGGTGTTTATATTGCACTTAGTACAGGATATGTACAAATGACACATGGAAATCAAGAAAGGAGTACTTATTGCACACTAAATTCCTCGTGCATTATTGTCACATTTATACACCTTTTCATGGGAATGGGCTGTTTTTGCTCTTTATCCAATATACTGGAAAAAATGGCAACCTTTCTGAACCGGATGGTGATGTCCTCAAGGGAAACATCTGATAGCCCAGAAAACCTGAGTCAAAGTCAAAGTTGAGACCACCCAGCGAAGGAGAGCGCGTTGCATTAGAGATGCCATTTAATCTGTTGTGCATCTTTTCCTCAGGAGCATGAATTTATTACCCGTTTCTGACTCCGTCAAATTGATGGTGTTGCTACACAGCCATAATTTGGATGAAGGATGTTGTTACACCTCCACCATTGCGCCAGAATTGCATTTCATTCCTGCATCAGGATTTATTGAAAACATCTAGTAGCATATAACATGCTGGATTTGAGGGGATTTCCTGTAATGACTGATTTCAAGGTGAATAGCCTCAAATTGTCAGGGCTGCTTGAATAGAGCAGCATGCCATCATACAGTTATTTTTCAAAGATTTCTTTGCATCTATTTATTAATAGACTTTTGATGTGTGTGTGTGTGTGTGTGTGTGTGTGTGTGTGTGTGTGTGTGTGTGAGAGAGAGGGAGTTGCCCTGTGCACCAACGCCATGTCTACCAGGTTGAACTGCATTTATTCTGGTACTAATAAACGTGTCTAAAGTGAGTCTAAGATTGTCATACAGGTGATTTCTACAACTTAAGTTACAAAATCTGATTCTGAAGTAGATAATGTCTTTCTGTAATGAGCAATTTCTTAAATGTTTGCCATTTTATGGACAAAACAATCAAGAAAATATTTTGGCAGAGAAACTGACAGTGTCATTTGTTAGTTGTTGCATTAGTTCTGTTTACAGTATACAGATTAGAGATAGTAAAACTAGGCATGAGTTTAAGATGTGTTACCACTCACATTTTGGGTAGCTGTGTCTGTCATAGTCCTAGTCGTCTCTTCCTGTGTGCATCATTTATGTCAACATTTATTATTTTTCTGTCCTATCAGGAAGCAGCAAAGAGATGATATCATTTAGTTAAATGCTATAGAATATAATACAAATATAAACTAGGGCTGTCAAAGTTAACAAGATAATAACCGTTAACACAAATTTATTTTGTGGCAACAAGTTTCTTTAGCGAAGTAACACAACTTGCAATTCTTAAGCTTGTAGCTTGCATAGTTTTAAAGCTAGAGTGAAGATACTCCAATCATATAAAAGTAGTAAACGTCAGGAATCCACTGGTAACATATGTCAGACTAGCTCGTCGCGAAGGAGGCTCAATAACGATGAGGAAAAACTGTCATGGCCATTTTCAAATGGGTGACCTCTTGACCTCTGACCTCCAGATGTGTGAATGTAAATGGGTTCTGTGGGTACCCACCAGTCTCCCCTTCACAGACATCAGTTTGACAGCCCTAATTTAAGCATGTGAATGTTTGTTGTTTGGCACCTTCTCATACATTGCTCTTAGCTATACCTACAAAAATGAATGCGTTGTAATTCACACTGTAAACAGTATATCCCACAAAATCAATAATCGTGATCCATAAAGAGCAACAAACTCTGCACCGGGAAGAGGATATAATACTGTAAGATGTAACACAAATGGTTGTATGAAGATATGTTGTTTAGGGAGATGCTGTGTGCTTCCAGCATCACGATGTTTCCTTCAGTACAACACGTTTTGTGCACACAGGAGCAGAGCCTTTCAATAAGACAAACGCATGACTATGCTCCACTTCATTCACCATCCATATTGAATAAATCAGATTACCCTGACTGAAATGACTGAAATAAGATATACAGACTTCAGTCAGTACGTTTTGGCTGCCAGCCAGTCACTGGTCTGCCTCGGCTCGCATGCTTCAGCCAATCAGACACACTTCACAAACAGGGCAATCTGTCGAGACGGGGAAGGGGACGGAGCAAGTCCGCAATACTGCCGTGCTTCTGCAACGAGTGCAGATCCAGATGTATGCTGAGGGCGTCCAGACACTTTAGCACACCTACCACCCCACTCTGGTGTCATGTCACCTGCTAGTTCCTGCTTTTATGTAAATCGGAGCAGTTGTGCTTTGTTGTTGTTGTTCTTTCAGGGAGGATTTATGGTACACTGAGTTATGGGCACATACATAAAAAACAGAACAGAGCTGCCAAAAGTAAACAAATGTGTTTCAGTAACAATGTAAGCAAATTATTATATAATTCTAATTAAATAATGTCAGTTGTCCCTCCTGACATAAAGCTTTGACAGCTTCTGTGCAACGACAAAGGATGAACAGAAAATACTGACGACTTATTAGAGGTTTTAGTTTCTCATCTACCTGACACATTTGATTTGTGACCAAACCAAACTCCTGTCTCCTGTCTTGGCTCAATTATACTTTTTTTTGTAATCATCTCCATGTGTCCAATTCAAGATGCGCTCACACACTGTGTCATATATACCGTAGGCTATTTGAACTCGGCAAATGAGACACTGTTCGAGGCCGTAATGCCGTACTTTTGGAGATATGCCTTCAGATATATAGCTGGATGGTGAAGCTTCAACTTTAAGTTATTGACAGTACTGACGAAAGTTACTGAAAATGAAAGAGCAAAAAAATCATTTTTTGAAAAACTAATCTACATCAAACAAAAAGGCGAGTTAATTTGACATATACATAATGCACGTAGCCTTTTGAGGAGGGAGTTGAGGAGAGAAAATGTGGCAAGATAAGAGAGAAACAGGGAGACAGAAATGTAAAGATGTATAGATTTTTGATCATTTGGCTACTTTCAAAACTTCTTTCCAGTTTGGGGGACTCACATTATTGAACAACAACTAAAGCATTGCATGTTTCTCTGCAACACATGATGGATAAAGAGAACTGGATAAAGTGTTGGAGGCGAGCTGCCATTCACTTAAATTAATATATAGCGATACAAAACTGTCACTACCGTCACTACTGACACTAAACAACAGAGAATGAATCATAAAAACATCATCCCAAATACATTATAATCTCAGAAGACTAAATCCCTCCACAATCTGACATCCTCTGTTCATCTGATCTCCGCCACTAATAATGAATAAATAGTAACGCCAGCAAACAAAAGTGTCAAAGACATACTGTGCTTGCACACATTAACTTCCTTGGGACAAACTGCTTCTTCATCTTCAACTTCATCTTCCTCACAAGGACGATGACTCACTGCGATACATAACTGGAATACTTTCAAAAGTCAGCGAGAGCTGTTAAAATGCACCAAGCTTATAAAATGCTGTGTCGCTGCATTTAGTTTTGTTTGTAACTACTGTACTTGAAATGCAGGTCCCACCCCTGCAGGATCTGAACCATCAGGAACAACAAGGCAGCGATAAATAATCGACTGATGCTTTGGAAAATCTGAGAGCTCAGCATATTTAAAGATTCAGATATTTGCATTTATAAGTTAACACTGCACAGTGTGTGATTCTGTAGCCTCTTAATATCATCCGTTCCATTAACAGAGTATCTCAAAAGCTCCACTTGACTAATACAGATAAAATTAATTTGTTAACATTTCATGGTATGACCTGGGCCACAGAAAAAACAACTTAATGATCTCTCATCCAATATGGCTCACCTTCTGTGAGTTTTAAAGGCAGCTCTGTGTTTATTTAACCTTACTACTTTTTTTTTTTTTTTTTTTAATGTGGTGCCCCAGGATGCAATTTTTGAATCCAGTTACTCATGACAGAGATCTGTGTCTTGGGACATGGAAGCACCCTGGGAAGAGGAATAACAAGATAAAGACTCGTAAAAAAATAAGGCACAGGTGCTTGTCGAGTACACAAAACCCTTTGAAGTGAATTTGTCCTTCAGCACCATGTTCTGTGTGCTCTGGTAAAAGATAAGACCTCGTATCACATTTTTTGCCTGTGTTGAGGAAGTATAGAGATAGATTGGAAGGGAACATGAGGGGTTTATAGAGATAGACAGTCAGATAGAAAAAAGAGATATACGTAGATGGAGAGAGAGATAGAAAGACATATATAGATAGGTTGGTAGAAAGAAAGATGTGAGTCACATTCCCATCTTAATGTGATGCAGATATTTAACTGAATCTCCAGAAAATGCAGAGCAAACGTCTCTTCTTCAGTCATTAAAGGAACGATACGTAGCAATGACAGCTAGTGCTTAAAATGGGAAACAAGCCCGTCTGCTCCTCTGATGTGACTGGTGAAAGGTAGTGCAAATTTTCACATTTGGAGGGTTACCTTGTTGACACAACCGTGTTAGCCTTTGTCCAGCAGTGGTCCGAATCACTTCACCAGCTGTGTCTCAAATATTCGCTTCCTTGATAAGCAGCTGCACAGGGACTATGGAGAGATGTGCCGAAGTTTCTTCAGGTCGTAGAATCTAACATTAACTTCATCTCTGTTGATCCGGGTTGTTTGCTTGCTTCCGTGGTTGCAGAAAGCTGTCTGTATGCCAGTTTGTTTCATATGTGGCAACGAGGGGTCGAAATGGGCCGTGGATGAGATCACGCCGGCCAAAACGAAAACAGACGTTCCAGACCAAAATAGATATTTTAAATGAGAACATACTGGCTGTAGCATTGTTGTTGGAGAAGACAGCATTTCAGTTTCCTTAATCTCTGATGACTTGTACTAGTCATTTAATGATTTTAGTGATTTTAGTATGTTTTGTGATATTTGTTGAAATTCTCTTTACAATAATCAATAAATCAACTGCGCTGACAAAACAAAACAAAAGAAAATCTGGCATCTGTAGCTGTCACTGGACTGTCATAACCCTGCGCGATCATTTTATTTCCCATCCAATCATATCATTATGAGATGATGTGAAGGGCTACCTGTCTGTCTACCTGGGCGCCCTCAGCCCGTCACTGTGCATCACCTGAGTCTTCCACAAGCTGCCAGCTTGACAGCTGTGGGTACGAACAGTAGCCTCGTACACTGTTTACAATCCTCATGCTAATTCTGGGGGAGTGGCGTTGGAGGGAGGCCTGAAGGGACGGGCTGTCGGTGCTGCTGACTTGATTTTTTCGCCAGATTTCGGGATGTTTGAAGCGAGCGCTGCGAGCTACTTTCAATGGAAAAGTTGGAGTTGGTAACACTGGCCTTGGTTCTTTGGTTCGTCCATTTTTTAGTCTCCTCATCTATTCACACCTGAGCTTCCTGTTTTGCCTCTTTGGTGTTCACCAAATGTGTGACATTTGAGTCTGTTTCCATTGCAATTTTTTTTGTTTTTATCAAAACACCAATTATTCCACCTCCACCAAGCATGAAAACTTCATTATGATATCAGGACATTTTTCTAATATTCAGTGTTTCTTTATTTATATAGCACATTTCATTCCAGGTGGAAGCACAACACGATGCACATGAACATATGAGCCACCATGGAGTCTGCAGCCACAGACACTATATTGATAGTGCAAAGATAAAACATTTTACATAAGTAAACACAAGATAACAGACAGAAAATATGTAGGTTAAAAATAATAAAGAATAGATAAAAACAATAATTAAGACCGAAAGGCTCGTGCTTGCTGAACTTCTCAGAGCGTAAGAAGCATAAATGCAGTTTCACAGGACTTTCTTGGAGAACCAGGGGATAACCAGACAGCCGGATCCAGATGACCTGAGGGGTCTGGCTAGTTCGTAGATCACAAGCATGTCAGAAAGATATTGAGGTGACCTTAAAAACCAGCATAAAAATGTGTGCTCTGAAATTTACTGGACGACAGTTTAACGACCTCAGCACTGTGTTACATGGTCCTATTTGCTATTTCTAGTGAAAATCTAGCAGCTGCCTTCTGGAGTAGCTGCAGACGATTGAGATGCTTTTTGGGCAATCCTGTGAGCAGCTTGTTGTGGTAGTCTTGTTGACTGGAAATAAAAGCATGGATGAGTTTTTCAGCATTCCCTTGGGATATAGATTGATAAAATGAAAAGAAGTGAAATAGGAGATAGGGAAGGGAGATCTAGATAGGTTGGATAGATTTTAAAAACTATTGTTTTATTAATAATTTTTCATCTGAGCTCTAATAGGGATAATGTACAGCGAGCTGGTCATTATTGTGAAATAACGATTCGCCCTGAAGGGGTTTATTTCACAACAATCACTGGCTCACTGTTCATTATCCCGCATATTACACAGCTTCTTACTTACCTACTAATCATTAATGTGACACAAAAACAGTCCGCCAGAGTCCGACATCAGAACCATAACCATGGCAACGGTTTGCTATAAAGAAATAACTGCAGACTGCTGTGATTGACCAATCACAGTTGAGTATTCAACAACGCTGTGTAATAAACTCTTGTAATAACTGAGAGACTGACCTATCAGTCTACTCACTCAAACTTTGATGGGTTCAAGTCCAGCCAAGGCAATTTTATCTGAATACCAATTAATCACAGTTACTGTCCGACAAGGCTTCACAATAAAAACTATAAATATCTCTCAGCATCACTGAAGACAGAGAGAAACCACGTGAACTGCTGCAGCGTCCTGTGTGGAGGTTTACGGTGGTCATGCTCACATCATGAGCAGCTTTGAGGATGGCAGTGTATCAAGCCATCGAGGAGACAGCCTCTGTGAGCAGCAGAGTGACCGTCAGGCAGAGCTGGTCACTGACGGTAAAGAGTGTGTGTGTGTGTGTGTGTGTGTGTGTGTGTGTGTGTGTGTGTGATGGCAGGTGAGAGCCTGCCGTAACCCAGGAATGTGCATGTGTGTGGCAATGGTGGCGCTAATGTGTGTAGTGGGAGTGAGAATACAGGTTTAGACAGTGGGCATGAAGCCAGTGCATGACTGCATCATTGTGTGGACTATACAGTTCAGTGAAGGGGAGATTTGATATTTTCTTCCTCTCAGTAGAGCCTTCCTTTAAGCCAGAGCTTTGCCCAGGGAACACTCACAAAGGAGTCTCCTGCTGCAGCTGGCAGAATCCTGCTACGTGATCTAAAACCAATTTCGCTATTTGAATAAGCTAACACTTATTTCCTTATCTTCCCTTTGCAGTCCAAAAAAATCCAGGCTCAACTGAAAGAACTGCGGTACGGGAAAAAGGATTTAATTTTTAAGGTAAGTTCAAACTGAAGGGGGGGGCTGGCTTTATAGTAGCTCCAGACCAGGGGTAAACGGGTACTTCAGACCACCTTGAAAAGGATGATCCCATCACAGGAGGTACTCCAATTAATTCAGCCTGCAATTACAAAGTCCCTCCCAGTCGGCTGCGTGTGAAGCCAATTGGCCAGGGTTTAGTCCACATACTGCTATCCTGTCCTCTGATTTCCCCTCTACAAGAGCCATCCCATCCTTTTCTGTCATGGGAGGTATGTGATAAATGATGTGGACAGCAGTGGATTAGGCATTAGATCATACAAGGGAATCTTTGAGATACAAATTATAAATGACATATCACTATAGTTCAGTGGGTGCCATATATGGGCCACCAGAAATGACTGTCTCCCTCACATACCTCCTCTGTAAGCCTGAGACAAGCAGTGGCTAGCCAGTTAAACATTTAATAGCTAAGCTTGACTGTCTGGAATTAACATAAGAGATATCAACAATTGTGTTTTGACTAGTCGTAATGATGTTGTGACTAATCTGAATTCATATTCAAGATATCTATAACCAAAGTCAAAAAAGATTAGAGATATCTGTAATTGAACAGCTACAGACATCTCAAATGTCATAGACAGAACTGTTATGTATGATGTTGCTCATGCAAGGCTTCCCCATTGGATGTTGGCCCAATAACACATTTAAGCAGTGTTATTAGAAGTTTTTGCTAACTTGGACAGTTCGGTAAAGTTGGGCAGATACTCACAGATTCAAACTTCCCAAATCAATAACTCATAAGCGAAACATTGATAAAACACCAACATCAGCTCTTTCTAACCGTAACAAGGTAGACAGCGAGCTGCAACCTCATTTTCATCACGACGAGCCGTCCTCCAAGCTGGACGTATATCATTGGTGTCTATGTGCAGCCGGCAGCGAGACGAGTGGTCGGGGACCGTTGTGGATCAGATCGATAGAAAATGACACCAAATAGAAACAGCTGATTATCGAGGATTTGTGTCGCACTAGAGCTTTGCTCACTAGAGAGTTGTGGTAGAAATTTACAGCATATTGTAGATTTCTTGTCTCCAGACACACTTTATAATCCCATAGGGCTGCAGTGCAGCGCCGTAGTATATTTGAAGAGCTTCGGCCTCCTCTGAGCCCCGTCTGACATAATTACAGATATCTGTCAGGTCATTTTGACTAGTCAACACTCTAATTCAAGATATTCATAATTACGTTTTGACTATCCCTAGCTCCAGTCAGAAATCTGTATCTACAATGTAATTCTGACAAGTGAAATTTAATCTTATATATCTAAATAGGGCAATGTAGATATTTTCAATTGAGTTGGAATTAAAGATACCTTGAACTGAAATTATGACGAGTTAGAATTAAACTGCAGATATCTGAAACTGGAATTACAGATATCCATAATTCACATTGATAAACTCCACACACATGAATGTCAAAGGTAGTTTGAATCATACTTGTCAAAATGTAATTATGGATATCTAAAATTAGAGTTTTGCCTCGTCAAACTAGAATTAGGGATATCCTGAATTAGAGTTTTGACTAGGAAAAATGATGTTGCAGATATAGCTAATTAATATCCTGTTATTGAACGTTAAAACAGCTTGCCATGCTGTTCAGTATTGTTGCCCACCCGTACATACTCCACTGCCCCTTGCATTGCGAGGATTAAATGTTTTTGGCGGTTACGTAATATTTATTGGCATTTACTGGTACATGACCTTTCAGGCCTCGTTTGCAGTGTTAAAATGTCAGTCAACATTTCTCCTGCCACAAACAATGCCCCATAATGTCATTTCTTAAAATGCATGTGTTGATCCATTAGACCCATTATTTCCTGAAGACATAAATGATTAAATAGGACTCGGTCCTCACAGAGTGAATTTGATGCTTCTAACCCAAACGCCTGGATATATTGTCCCTGGATGTCCTGTTCCTTGTTCTATTTCTAGCCTGTGAATGATGGATGCATTGACTTGTTTGCTCGGTGTCACCGCTCGTAAATTGTTGTCTCTAAATTGCATCAGTCACTCACACAACACAACCTTATTGCTCAATGTCACCGAGCATTTCATGTGGACCTTCAAAGCATTATGGCGTTTGGTGATTTGCAGTTGCAGATGGATAAGACTAATTATCATCGCACTCATCTTTTAAAAACAAACATACATCTTTGGAAGATGACAGTGTGCTTTTCCTGATGGAAAGGTCAGAGGGAAATGAATCATGACCCCCCCGATCCTCTCTTGCTCGTCCAGAAAACTCATATGTATTCCACATATGCTGTGATCAAAAAGCCAGCAGGGGACGAGGGAGCAGGAAGTGGAGGAGAGTCACTCGAGATTCGGAAATGTCATCAGCCTCACAGGGGGGATGTCTCAAGGCACCTTGACCGGGAGGCAGTTGAATTGGGTATGACGGCTGTTGTGCCATATCAAACTGCAATTTTCAGCACAGTGTCACAGTACACAAAGACACAACAAAATAAAGAAGCCTCAGAACCTAATTATGTTGTCTGGGAAACATTCAGTCTTTCTTAGAGCTGAGAGGTAGAGAAAGTAAACTGTGAACCTAGAAAAGCAGAAAAGAAACTTCATTTTACAGTCTGCAAATTTCATGGTAAGCGGGTGATAATTAGTAAGTAACATATTTGAAATTTATTTTAAATTACCCCAGTATTTAATATTATATTCCACTAGCTCCCAAAGCAGTAATAAATAGCTGGTAATTCCTTTAATACATTTCCAGGAAAGTAATATGAACATAATTGATAGGCATGATGCAAAGGCTTTATTCCCAGGACCACTGCCGACTGGTCCGTCGATGACCTTGTTTATGTCTGATATTGGCATCAGGGCAGCACGGGGTGAATTGTAGCCGCCATAACGTCTGCATAACAGGTGTGTAACTTAACTTCTACCTAGTTCTACTGAGTAGGCCACTAAATTGAAGTGAGTTTATATATTTCGGGGTTTTTAATAAGAAATTTCAAAGAAGTTACTTGCTAATTATTATTAATATTATTAATTATTATCTACTTACCAGATGACATGGAGGTAAAATTTTTGTAATAGTTTATTTTTATACTTTAACTGGAAATGAATTAAATAAATGACCAGCTATTTATCATTGCAGAAAAATAGTGGAATATAATTATTTAATAACGTTGTAGTCATTTTTGTTAAATTTTCAGGTCGATATTGGGGTGATTTCGCGGTTATTTCAGAGAAATTTAAAATACCCTACTTGCTAATTATCACCTACATATCGTGGAATTTGTAGACCTATAAAGTTATTATTAATTAATTAGTAATTATTATAGGTGTCACAGAGAAGGGTAATGTTTTGCAAAAATGCAGCTTCACATGATGAGGATATACTCCACCGACAGCAGGAAAGAGGCAGGTATTGTCAGTGTTTTCTTCCAACTCGTTCTCACCTCCAACTCGTCATAAACCACAGCTTGGTCAGTGCACCTCCGGGTCTCAGGGGTCTGCATATGATGCACCAAGCTTTCAGTTAACTCCTATGTAAACCCACCCACTGCATTATTCAACTGTCAGAGCAGCTAACGTAATATAGAGTGTGATAAAGATAGTTCGCTGACGGGTGGATGGGGTAAATAAGGTCAAACAAGCACAAGACTTTCACTCAGGAGGCTGCTGTTTATGTCCTGTGTGAAACTGAAAGTCAGTGCTGACTTATTTTTCCATGAGAGTTGAAGGTCATGTGATGTGTATCATTAGGCCCTGATCAGAAAGAGACACACCACACTGCCCGATCAGAGTTTTCTTGCAGTTTGCTGCATCTTTTCATATTTCATATATGTTGCAAGGCAACCACTAAACGAGTGCTAATGTTACCTTGTTACAAACCGTGAACTGTGCGTGACCCAAATAGTTAAAGTACAGTATATATTTAAAACAACTTACCCGTAGTAGTAGTTCCTGCTGTTTTCCGTTTCCTTTTCAGATCATGATAACTATGGTTGGTAAAGTCATATAACTCCAGCAAAAGACACCACAGAGAGAAGAAGCACTAATGGTGTCGGGCACGTTTCCGTTGAGCTGAATTTGAGCTCGAGGTGCACAGAGCAGATACAAAGCAGCGCAAAAAACGCTTCAGTCTCATTGAAAACAATTACTGCTAAAACCCACTCTGTCCGATCACGGCCTTAGTCAGTCAAGTTAATGTAAACCGTGATCTTTCCTAACATTCTGTATATTGCCAAGAGGTGAAAGTCAATTGTTTGTTCCACTGCAAAAGCAAAGCTACGCTGCCATCGTTTTGGAGGAAACCAGATGCCAGTGAAATTTCAGCCTAAAAAGTGCAGCGCAAAAGTAAAAACAATATTATTACTATTCTGTTGTCATATTTAACAAAACAGCCTGTGTTGAACAATAACATATTATAAAAACAATAAGCATTTTCAGTCCAAAGTGGTGGCAGTGGATGGTTTTATTGCCTAAACCTAACTCTCTGTGGAGACACAGCGTCATAGTTTGAAGCGTCGTACTACTGACCAAGCCTCTGTATGTGATGAGCTGGGTTTGAGAATGTGTTTCTCCAGCAGATCTTTTTCCATTAATAGCCGCCCAATTTGAAGGACAACTTAAAAAGAGACCCAGCTCAGTGAATCCAAACTATGCAGTCCCAGTGCATAGCTGTAAACTCGACACACAGGCAGGTTCCCCTTCACTTGCTCAGCCAAAACATTATGAACTTCAGAGGAACCGACGGTGCCTTCCGCTGTGTTTCCCTACGAGACAATATTTTTGGCAGAGGAGCAGCATTCAGGCCTTCACATCTTCTTCACTCCATCGGTCCACTTTTATATTTACCCTTAGAGCTGTTTCTCCGGCTTAAAAACAGGAAAGAAAAATGACGGTTGATGTAGTTGTATACCTCGTCTAGCAGAGTGGCTGGTACCCCGTTGACCCCACACCTCTGTAATGGATTCAGTACAGAAATATGGAGCTTTAGGCTAGGAGGCACTAACCCTGAAAGTCAGCGTTTCTGGGTCAGTGGCCGTGCGCCCACAGTCCTCAGAGGACTATCCGCTGATGATGCTCTCTGTAATGGATGGTAATGGCTCACTGCTGTAATGCTACATATCCGCACGCGTGCACATACAAGCGCGCAGTCTTCAGATTTAGCAGACGAGCAGAAAGCAGGCTGCATTTGTTTTCTTTGTGCTTGTGAGCCAATCCAGCCTGGACTCATGATTATGCATTACTGTACAATTTCTTAAACACAGCACTTGTTGTTTTGCTATATTTCATCTTAACAAAACACAGATTCATATGCAGCGATTGTTACGGCAGCTCAAAGTGCAGCATTTTGTATTGTTGTCCAGTCTTTTGGCCAATTTTATCATATTATGATGTCCACTGTCACTACTTTAATGGCAAATATCCAATAATATGTCTAAAGCTTCTTTGAAATTGGACTGTTTCTTGTCAGTGACCTTCAGAATCCCATTACGCTGAAAATAATCCAAACCTACATCAGTGAATACTTATGCCTTTCATTTGCCATTTGCCACAAAGAGATCATATGCAGTCCTTTGTGTTGATGATTAAAGGACTTTATTACCTTTGGATTCCCTCTTGAGCGCAGCCCAACAGCTACAAATGACTTTGTGCCGTTGTCCCAGACTTCCTGTTCTTCCTGTTCTTCCTTTTCTTAGAGAAAGACTTGATTCTTTGACTTCTCTGAAAACCCACAGTGGCGAATAATGCCCTGTCCTTGACTGCCACTGCAGGACACATCTATCAGGGAGAGCTTAAACATCACTTTAGCAGCACCGTTGAGTGGTAGGAGTGACAGGACATGTTCATCTTTAAAATGGCCACTTTGCCGGCAGATATCAAGATGAAAATGAGATGAAATCAGCAAACATGCCTTAAATCCCCACTGCATTACAAAACTTACTGAGGTACCAGGCAAGTCTATAAAACTCACCGGAAACCATCAATCAACCTCATCACCCATCTCTGAAACACTTTTTACCCCAGAGATTGTTAGCTTGTTTGTTGTTTGATTGTTAGCTGACCTTGGGTGTTTCACAATGTAAGCCTGAGCAGCTTTTCGTTCAGGGAGGCCAGTAAAAGACGTCCAATAAAATGGCTACCACTAAGCTCAGTTTTACACAGACTGCATGCAAAGCAGCGTGCAGCAGTGTTTCAGCAGTGTTTCAGCAACACTCTCTATGATGGCCATGTCTATAACGTATTATAAACAAGGGGTTTATTTTACAACAATGACCCGCTAGCTGTACATTATCCCGTTTAATACACGGCTACTTAGTACTTACTTAAGAAATCAATAATTTGACCCCAAAACGGTCCACCAGAGTCTGACATCAAAATTGTGTCCATCGCAACAGTCTGTTATACATAACAGCGGTCTGCTATAACGAAACTGTAGAATGCTGCCATTGACCAGTAAGAATTCAGTATTCAACAAGGCCATGTAATAAATATTCATAATGCTTTGTAACACACTATAAAGCATTTAAGATAGCTTATGAGATAAAGTATCATAACATTGTTTGCTTTAAAGGAATAGTGTGTAGCATTTAAGGGATCTATTGGCAATAATATTAATAACTATGTTTTCATTAGTGTATAATCACCTGAAAATAAGAATATTTGTGTTTTGGTACCTTAGGATGGACCGTTTATATCGGAGCAGGTCCTCTTCACAGAGACAGCCGCCATGTTTCTACAGTAGCCCAGAAAACAAACCAAACAGTCGAGATAGGGCCATTTATAAAGTATCTATAAAGTAATAATTTATAAAGTAATAAAGTATTTATAAAGTAATAAAGTATCTATCTATCTATCTATTTGCATTGGTTGCAATCTGCAAGTTCGCCACTGGGTGCTGCCAAATCATACATACTGCACCTTTAAGTAAAGTGACAAAATACATATGATTAAATTAAGCAAAAACAACACGGTAAACATTGTAAATTTTTTTTCTTAAAGCAAAAAATTACCATTTAGAGCAGAGGTTACCAACAGGCGGACCGCGGTCCGAGTCCGGACCCAGAAGCCGTCCCATAGGGACCCGGACCTCTAGCCAAAGCAGAAAGTTATGATTTAAAACCTGACGGGGTGCTTCTGTTTTAACTGATGCAGCTTTTGTAGTCGTTACGGTAGTAAGTTAGCGGCTGAGGAAACGCACAGACCAGTTGCATGCCAGTGAAGCCGTCCCACGTGATACTACTCAGCCAATCACGTCGGTGCATTCCAGGTGGAAAACACTGCAATAATACTGTGCAGACAGATGAGAGAGTTAGAGTCAAGTTACACATGAAAAGACCATAGAAAGAAAAAGAAAAATAGCGATACAGGTAGAAAAAACAAGGGAGATTTACAGTACAGACGAATGGGTCGGAGAATGGAGGAGAAAAATGAGGAACAAATGATGCCCACCAAATAAAGAAAAGTGGAAATAGAGCGTTTCATTTGGAATGGACAGACTCATTTCTGTTCATACTTCCCACTGGGAGACTTAAACCAGTGTGTCTCATATGTTCAGAAACTGTTGCACTGCAAAAGTGCCAATGTGAAACGCCATTATGAGACAAAACATGAAGGTTTTGAACAAACAAACCAACTCAAATCTGAAGTGAGATCACAGCAAATAAGTGGTCTCTTTCACTCACTCATGAGGTTTTTGAATCATACTGAATTCATTCGATTTGACAGGTATTGATTACATGTAGATGTTGATACAGCTGGTAGGGCACTTAAATATATATCACACAAAATAGTTAGATATTATGATCTTCTGGATCTTTGCTTCAAGAATTTTATCAGAGTAATGTATAATCACATTATAATGCATTATAAAAAAGATTACAATGTATTAGAAATATGGAAATTATAATACACAATGAAAAAAACAATTATGAAATAATGAAATGAAATAATACTTATTACTTACCATGTCTACCTTACTTACCTTATAAGTTACCATAAAATACTTTTTTTTAAATGTAAATCATTATGTTATAATATTTAAGAAAACTATAATTATACTGTGCTGTAACAAGATCATAATGCATTATAAGCATGTTTCTAATGAGCTATAGACATGGAAAAGTTGTTTTTTTTGTTTTGTTTTTTCTTCTTGCTGATGAGTTTATGAATAATAAAAGACTCCTCAGAGCTGTTGATCCTTGTATGCTGTTATATTGGCTCATTTACTAGAGAAAGTGTATGTTGTGCGTGTTGTTCAGATCAGGAATTGAACTGTAGTAATAATGTGCTCTTTAAGGGCTCTGATGGTTCCGGTGGTCTGCTTTTATAACTGTCAGATCAAACCTTCTTTCTGTCTATCGAACAGATATCATCTTTTTTGAACGTATGTTCGACTGATCCCTCAAACCCTCTGGATTCTGCACGTTTCTGTGCTCCAGGAAATAGACCAGATGTATTACTCACCAAAATATGTCAGTGCTTAAATCAGACTAAGAATGTATCTGTGTAATGCAGCTGTGATTGTAAAGGTAAACGAGATCCTGGTGCTTTCCTGTTAAAACACAGGAGTGGTAAAGGATGGCTAATTATATACATGGAGATCAGTGCTCGATCAATGTGCATGAGGATGTGAGTGAGGCGTCATAAGACAGATTTGAAGAAGTCAGGACAAAAGTGATGATCGGCAAAATAATAAAGAGGTGTCTGAATCCTCTGAGCTATAGATCTGCGTTATTGATAGGGCCGGGGAGACGAGGTGGGTATGGAGAAATGCTTTGTGTGCACAGAACAAAAGATTCAACAGTCTTGTCATTCTGCAGGGGCAGCAGCTAATGGACCTGGAGCACAAGTTAACCATAGCCAAGGAAGAACTGGAGAAGACGGCGCTGGATAAGGTGATTAACACCAGCGATGATTTTACTGAGGTTATGTTTTCCTGCTGTGATTATGATGCTTTTGTAACATTTCTTTATTTGTCTAATTTTAAATTTTCTCTCTCTCATCTAACCTGTTTAAACCCTGCAATATCAAACACTGAATAAAAAAAAATCATCTAAATTATTTCATGAATATATTGGTAACACTTCATTTTACAGCTCGGTAAATTTCATGGCAATTAGATGATAATTAGTAAGTAACCTATTAGATTTTTTTTGAAAAACTGCCAAACTACCTCAATATTTACCTCAAAATGATAATTATTCATTATGATTATTATTATTATTATTTATTAAATTTATTATTTATTTATTCAATTATTATTATAAACATGTAATCATTATATTCCACTGTTTCCCAATAGTTGGTCATTTATTTAATACATGAATTAATAAATTAATAAAGGTTCACCTTATCTTATCTTAAGAAAAGCATACAAAGTTGATTGATTTATTTCCAAGTCTAACCCAGTGAATAGATGATAATTAGCAAATAACTTTCTTTAAAAAACTCCCTGAACCATGACATCAGCTACCAGTCACAATGGTGAGATTAGTGTCTGATCAGAAGTGTCTTCAGCCAATTCAGGTTTTCCACCTCCGATGAAGAGCAGCCATTTCTCAAGCCTAAGGGCCCTATTTTAACAATGAATGATATTTTAGTATATAATTATTCAATAATGTTTATAATAAAGTCATTTTTGATAAATTTAGGGGTAATTTGGCTGTAATTCCAAAGAAATTTCAAATAGATTACTTCCTAATTATCATCTAATTACCATGAAATTTGTAGACCCGTTAAATGAAGCTTTGCTGAATATAGTGTTAATGTTAGTCTGTAGGCAGTTTGAGGATGGAATATAAACGTAAAGATAAAATAAAAATAAACATTTTCATGGCAGTCAATCTCATTATGGCTGAATGCTTTGGTTCAGCGGGTTGAAATCATGCAGGAGGTTTGATTTATGAGCTATAATGTTATTTCTGCATGCAGTTATTGACACAATGTCACTGGGGGCAAGTTAGACGAGTTAAAAATGTATGGGGAAAATTGTGCTGCTCAGGAAAACAGGTGATTCTGGGGCATGACATCAGAGGCTGTTGTAAAATAATTAAACCAGTCATTCTGTCCATTACTATTATTGATTCAGAGTAAATGATCTTTTGAACATTCCCTCTTTTTTTATTACTCTGGTGAGTTCCGCTTCATGTCTTATGACGACGCCTGCTAGCTGTACTAAAGTCACTTTAAAGCATGGCCAAAGGCTTTAACGCCTAAGTAAATTTCTCATGTGGACGGATGGACGGAGGGATTCAGAAATCTGCTTGTGTGTGTAAATCTGTTTGGGGACAGGAGTCCCAGCTGAAGGCGCTGAAGGACACAGTTCACATCTGCTTCTCAGCTGTCCTGCACAACCAGCCCAGCAGCAGCCACAGACTCCACACCTCCCCCACCCACTTGTTCAGATACTCATCACTCATCAACAGCTCCAGAGTCACCTTTCAGCAGCCACATGCCAAGGTAATTCACTATTCCTCTCACTTCCATCTGATTTAATGTTTATCCAAAAGACGGCCCCAGGTTATTGTAAAAAATCCAATCTTTTTATATTTAATGAATCGGTCGAGTGATACCATTTATCTGCTGTAGATGAGGTCCTGCTGTCCTTGATATCACAGTCTCACTGTAAGACGTCAGCATGCTCTGCAAAGTTGTCACAAAGACATGCACATCAAGCACTTGTACAGTGTGTTTATACTGGGGCTGTCAAAGTTAAATAGGTAATAACTTGCTAACGCTAATTAGTTTTATCGACACTGATTTCTTTAACACATTAATGCAACTTGTGACTTTTAGTTTGAAGTCCTGTTTTAAAGCTAGAGTGAAGATACTGTAATGACATGAAACTAAAAAAATGTTTGGCAAAATATCGGTACCAACCATGTCAGAGTACCATGTTGGGGAGGAGGTTGAATAACGGTCCAACCTTGCAATAAATTTCAGTGAGGAACAACTGCCAAGGCCATTTTCAAAGGGGTCCGTTGACCTCTGAGCTCCAGATGTGTGAATGTAAATGGGTTCTCTGGGTCCCCACCAGTCTCCCCTTTACAGACATGCCCACTTTCTGATAGTCCCAGTCAGTCTGGATCAAGTCCTAGTCCAGTCAGCACTCTGACACACTGACAGCTGTTGTTGCCTGTTGGGCTGCAGTTTGCCATGTTCTGATTGGAGCAGATTGTTGATGCTAAAGTCAGAACCTGGGAGGATTTCTGGACATGTTGATGAGAGTATTAAATACTTGACAAATCACCCTTTAAGGTACATTTTGAACAGATTAATCATGATTAACTATGGATAATAATGTGATTAATCACGATTAAATATTTCAATTGACAGCCGTTCTTTATATTGTTAATCATGAAGCATTGAGCCTGTTAAATACTCTGAAAACAGTTATATTCTTATTTCTGGTCACAAAAGTGTTATTTCACTACATTTCTACTTTTTTCTACTTTTAAAATGTACACTGAAAGCACATTTACTCATCAAATGTTCAAAAACCTCATCTCTTTCTTTTCTGTCTCCTGTAACCTCACACATACTTTAAAGGAAATAATTACCTTTAGCAAAAATCAGTTAAGGTGCCACCCTTTTTTCACTCTAGCTGATTATTTGTTCTAATCTAAAACCCAATGTGTGGCATGTTTCTCAGCCATAAAAATGGAAGAGCAACATCCACTCAGATTTTTTAATCGTTTTACCATGACTTGCATTTGAGGAACACAATAATGACTTCTGCTTATTGCATTTAGATAATTATTTTTTATCTTATCACTGTTGAAATTAGCAAATAAATGCACACGTGACATTACTGCATGAGTGAGGGTAACTGACTCAATCAAGGAAATTTATTATCGATGTACTCATTACAACTGGTACTTAAAACTGTTTTAAAGTCTCAAACTAAATTTCAAACTTCACTGCTAAATTTTTAGTTGAATTAACAACACTGTTATCTAACAAAGTACTAAAGTTGGCAGTGAACATTTACTGCAGCTGTAATCAAACAACGTGCCATGGATACACGTCATTGTGGTAATCATGGCTGATTGCAGAGTTGGAACATTTATTTCTTTCCAAGGCAGCTCCATTCCCCGAGGCCTTCAACAAACAATGCAGACTGAAGGCAAAATGCATTTGCAAAGCCCCTTGATATTAGCAGAAGCATGAACAATGGGTCTTTTCACAGGAGGCACCGAGGCACCCTTTAGCGTCTGTATGATATGCACCAAGCTTTCATTTTATTTATTTATTTTCACTTTATCATTTATTTATTCAGGGACAGCACACAATTAAAATGAACTGCACCAGAATTAGACAAAAGCTAATTTGCATCTGTTGTCCCTGAGCAGGTCGACAAAAAATACCCACAGGACAATAAATCAGGCCGGTCTCATATGAAAAATAATGCACTATAATTTGTGTATATCCCATGAAATCAATTTGTGTGTAGAAAAAGAACGTAGATAGATAGATAGATAGACAGATAGACAGATAGACTTAACTAATGCTTGTTGCATTATTTTATGCAAGAATCACATATTTTAATCCAAACCACAATATTGTCCTAAACCTAAAAACTAAATCAACCTACGTTCTAAGTTTATTTTCAAAAATGACTGTGTGCACGTAACAAGCAGAAACGGCATGACTGAGGGGCGGCTGTGGCTCAGATGAAGAGCAGGTCTGTTAGGCATGAGGCAAGGAGCAGGACTGGACTCAAACGCAAAAACAGGCTTAAAGCAGGTATAGGCAATATTCAGTGTCTTTAATACAAAAAGGTTCGGTACACAGCAATCAATACTTGAAAAGGTGTCCAAAAAACACGAGCAAAAAGTCAAACACGAGGAGTCTAATAATCAGAAGAATGCTGGGACGCTTAACCACTGGGAACAGGCAAGACGAACTGGCACAGGAGGAATGGGGAGCACACATTATATACTAGTGAAGGAAGTGACTCACTATGGACAGGTGGACACAATCAGGGGCGACGATCAGACTCAGGTGAGCTGTGAGGAAAAACTAGGTTAGAGGGCGGTGCTCAAACGTGCAGGAGGGAAACATGCAGGGCAGGGAGTGAAGTGATCTGCAATGAGAGCAGAGATTAAACATGCCAAAATAAAACAGGAAGTGCACCAAAATAAAAGCATGCAACACAAAGACACAGACTAAGACCTAGTTTTCTTAACAAGGTCATCCACAAATAGGACGATGAGCGGATCAATCCCCGGCTCCTCCAGTTCGCATGTCGAAGTGTCCTTGGGCAAGAGACTGAACCCTAAATTGGTCCTAAAGGCTGAGTCGTCAGTGTGTGAATGAGGATTTGATGGACAGGTTGGCACCTTGCGTGGCAGCCTCTGCCATCACTGTATAAATGAATGTGAATGAGTGAATTGTGACATGTAGTGTAAAGTGCTTTGAGTGGTCAGGAGACTAGAAAAGCACCATTTAAATCCATGTCCATTCATCATTTATGTTCCTCATGGACACAAAAGTTTATTCTGAACACCATGCATGTAACGAGCAGAAACTTGAAACGCCGTCCCTGAGTCCAGACCAGTGTGGTACCCAGAGTGTCATAGACTGAAGCATAGGGACCCTGACCAAGCTGCCATATTTAACATGCTGGGAGTTTAATTAATTATAATAATTAATTACATTTAATCACACTGCCAGTACAGTTTGCCTCACAACATGTGGTCAGTTCGTCAGTGTCACCAGTTTAAACACAGCAGTTACAACGTCTTAGGATGGAAATAAGATAAGTTTGTTTTGTGAAGTGAAATGGAAAGTGAGTTGGATTTGGGATTTGCTCCTGTAATGGTGGAGTATAATTTTCCTTCTGACTTTGCAGATAAGATAAAGCAGGCTGCTGCTGTTTTCTACTCCTGTCTGTGTAAACACTTTCAAATTGAAATTCATTTCACACCATAACTCCCAGGTTGGTGACATCATGGGATATAGCCTGCGCCAAAATATTCACCTCACCACACATCAGAGCGCACATAATGCACTGTCTGCGATATGAATTTAAGTGTTAGCCGATTATTGCCTCATTTTCAAGTGGCTATTTGTCAGTGTGATGCCCTGAGTATCACTCTCCTGAGAGAAATAGCCCAGGAAATAATTACTACCAAATATAACAGTTGGGCAAACACAATTCCAGAGGTTGTTCAGAATAATAACATCTAAATCAAGCAGCAGTCAGAGTAATATATATGAGTTTTTGTATTCCATGGTGCTGCAGCTTTGGAGGTAAGGCCCAATTATTTAAGGGCATTGTGGGAGTTTTGGTGTGTTGGATTTAAAATCTGTTCTCTAATGATTAACTCAATCTGACACAGGCTTTGTTTGGAGCCTCTCAAAGTCAAGGTCACAGTAGACTCAACTAAGGGCTCAGGATTTAATCCCTTTTAGGAGTAAAAAAAAAAAGGTGACTGGCAAGAGGATTCATTGTAAAAATAGGATTATGTCTTAAGTAGAGATATTGCTTCTTGTTTTGCTTGACATTTTAGGACTTGTGTCAAGTGTCAAGATTTTAGCCAGTCAATATAACTAATACCAGCCTGCTCTCATTCCCAGGGCATCAAATACTGACGCTTTGTCACAGCCGTCGCTGCATGATACCACCGAACGAGGCACTGTTGTGCAGTGGTATGAGACACGCAGGGCTTTGCATCAGCTACAGGATGGGGTTGGATGGGTCCAACCATCACAAGGCTTTCATCCGTGAGACCACTGTTTGTGCACCAAACTAGAAGTAACATTGACTTACTTTGTCACGTCAGTTGTCCTAAATGTCGTAATATGTCATTTAGAGCAGAGCCAGTGCGTAGAGTGTGTATGTGGGAAGTGAGTGGTGAAGCAAGAGAGAGAGAGTGGCAGCAACAGTGTTAGTAATGTTATTGACTCTGGCCCAAGCAGGAAAATTGTCCATTCTGGGCTACTGTAGAAACATGGCGGAGCAATGTGGGGGACTCTGTGAAGAGGACCTGCTCCCATATTGAAATGACTCATTCTAAGCTAACGAAAACACAACAACTCTTATTCTCAGGTGATTATAAACTAGCAAATATATTCCATGTCTGCCAATAGATCCCCCTAATTCATGGGTGTCAAACTCTGGCCCGCGGGCCACATTTGGCCCGCAGTGTAATTATATTTGGCCCGCGAGGCAATATAAAATTACTATTAGAGCTGGCCCGCCGGCAAAGAACAGCACATTCACTGCTAATACTACAAATCCCATAATGCCCTGCTGTTGTTTTGGCGAGTCTATCAGGACAGGACCTCGACACGCTCTCTACTCTGTGTCAGCAGTGATCTGTGCTTTGGCAGGAAAGCCCGGCTCACCCTGCCTCCCTGGGCCTCTCCCAGACCACGCCACGACCTCATACTACCACTGTCTCCGTGGTAACCCTTCCCAAAAATGGCGAAAAGAAAGGCAGAAAACAGAAGCTTTCTGGACAGGTGGGAGGCAGATTATCTGTTTACATATGTAAAAACAGACCTGTTTGTCTTGTTTGTGGAGCCAACGTGTCTGTAACTACGAAATACAGCATTAGACGACACAAGGAAACTCCAGGACAAGTACAAGGACCTGGACACGACTCCAAGGAGCCAGAAAGTACTGATGAAAAGAAGTTTGGTTTCACAGCAGAATATGTTCAAAAAAGCCACATCACAAAGTGAGGCTGCTGGAAAGTTAGGCTAGTTATACCGTGGCAAAAGAAATCGTAAATCAGGCTTGGGCACATCCGATTAGATCAGTGTGGTGCAAACTGAGCAAGAATTAACGTTTTCTTTATGCACTTTTTGTTGCTACTCCAAGGCTTGAATGGTTTATTCAGTCATTATTGTTATTTCATTTTCAAATTCATTAGACTGTGGAAAAAGCTTCTTTTGATATTTACCTCAGAAGGCTGCAAAGAGAAAAGAGGCATACAATTTTTATATAAATTTTATTTAATATGCCATTGATATGTTTTTTTTTTCATTTGAAAAAACATTTCAATTTTGCATGTCTGCACTATTAAGTTACATAAGCGCTGCTTGTTCCATATTCAGTCTGAAAGCAAAACTTGTTTGGGTCCATATTAAAGGTTCATTTGTTCAACGTTGGCCCGCGGCTTTGTTTCATTTTAAATTTTGGCCCAGTGTGTATTTGAGTTTGACACCGCTGCCCTAAATGATACACACTGTTCCTTTAAGCACATTTACTGCGATCAAAAAGTGACAAAGCATCACTATGTGACGGGTTGGGATAAGAATGTGTTGCTAATACTTACTCAGAGCAACTTTTCTACCAGTATTTCTGTGTATTACTAGTATTTCCAGTATTTCTGTGACTCTGTAGCTCTACGACTGAAACGCAGCAGAATATACAAGGTGCTATGAAAATATATTTCATAGCACCTGTGGTTATTTTCTACCAAGCAGCCACGTCAACCTAAATCAGAGATTGGGTTAGTTCTGATTTCGCTGCAGCCACTTTGAAATCGGCCACAGCACCACTGTGTCTTATCTGCTGTGATCCTGGTGAGCACTCCTGTCTTTAAGAGGCTTTTCTCTCCTCCTAGCAGTCACAATTTACTCCGTCTCCTTCGTGGGTACCTACGATTTTTGACATACCTCAAAGGACTTCTTTCATTTTGTTTTCTTTATTTCTTATCATGCGTCAGTACCTCCGTCTCCACCAGTGTCACCACTGTCCCTCTGCTGTGGCATCATATCACACTATATCCCCTAATTGACACTTTCTGTCCACATGTAAACTCTTTTCGCTGTTTGCAGACAAACCGGATGATCCCATTACAACTAAAAGTGTATTTCCCTGTTGTCATCCGTTCATTACTGAGAGCCAAATAAATGCAAACACATGGGCAATATAAGCATCCCTCAATAGAAAAGACAAGTAAAGGAAACTCAAGGTAGGTGTGGGCTGATTTTTTTTTTTTTATGCTAATGAAGTTTATACTTTCTACTTCATTACCATACAAATAGCAGCACTCCACTTGTGAGTGGTTGCTGGGTTCATTATCTCCTGTAGCCGCTGTACACTTTGATGGGCTGTCTGATAAATCTGAGCACGCCCTCACTGTAAAGATTACTGGGGAGCTCCGTCTGTCCACTCTGCCTGTGCATGTGGAGGTGGATCAAATCTCATTTAAATCACTGCCAAATTTATCTCATATTAAGTAGTAAAATCAGCACACAATAGCACTTACTGTGCACGAGAGAGCCAAACAGCTCACAGCTGAGGAGCTGAGTAACAACCCACTAACAGAGAGGCAAATGTCAAGAACTTGGCTCTTTGATGGTATGTAATGTTCCTCATAAATGCTTATTAACAGCATGAAAGCACTCAGCAGTGTTATTATAACATCCTTTATCCTGATTTCTGTTGTGTGGTTTTGAACCTGACTTATTAGAATAAGTAAATAGCTAAATGCAGTCATGCTATTTTTGAAAATGCATGGCTAAACATATACTGTCGTAATTATTGTTGGTGATCAAAAGGCAATTATGTTGCACACAGCAGGGTGTGATGACATGACTACCATCAATGAAAAAAGAAAACAAAATGCTCCAAAGCTTTTGACATATGGAGGAAGCATTTATCCACTCACCGGATGATAAAATATTTCAGTTTCATGAGCACACTTTGTGTTTTGGAAATCCAAAGTGGGTAAGTGGGATGTTTGTTCAAGCAGTCACTGACACCACTTTGAGCTTCACACACGTAGTTTGAGTTAACTTAATGGGCCTTAAGCTCTGGTAGAAGCCACAGACAAGAGTCACCCAGACCACGTCCCTCACACACACACACACACACACACACACACACACACAAAGCTCTTCTTGCTGGTGAAAGATTCATTAGTGTGAGGATGCAGAGATCAGCAAGATTGGAGTGGAAGTTGCTTCATATTTAACAGGCTGTGGGAGAGAGCCAAGTCTTGTGGTCCGATAGCATACAATTTTCATCAAAGTAATGGGAGATGATGTCTGAGATGCTTGGAGCACTGTGCCGGGCATTTCATTGCCCCGGTCTCAGCACTTACTATTTACTTTTATGATTGTTTTCTTGTCTATATAAATCGACGGGATATTCGTCTCGTCCATGCGAGGAGGCGACAGTAGGTGGTTGACAGTGCAAAGAAAAATAAAGTAGGTTGAAGGTATTTATCAGCTGAATTTGGATGGTTGAATTACATTTGCATCATGCAACAAATATGAGAATGTTTACAAAGAAGTCCACTCAATTAATCATTTCAATTAAGGGACTTTTTTTATTAAATTCTTCCTCAATATTAAACTTTCACAATCTATCACAGTTACACATGCAATGCTGGGTTTCAGATAAGAACTATCTTTGTAATTTTAGAGGGAAATCCATTGATTTCCTAACATTTTTCTTTTGTTTTTTTAGCAGTTGAATTTATTTTTTGACAAATGTGATCTAACAGAACATATTAAACAGAACCTGCCTTGATAATATTGGTTTAACAGTAACAGCTTTATAATAATGCCACATATCACTCATAAGTCATTTATAAGCCTGTAGTTCACAATGAACTACTCATTTCACATTTTCACCTTTAGTAAAACCTGAAATAATCATTACTGAAGTAATTTGTTAATAATAAGTTGATACACCAGTGATCTGGAGAATAATATTACCGTCTGCACATTATGAGGAATTTCCTGTCACGGCTGCGAGCGACTCCATTTGTATCAGAGAAGGCATACAGTTGTCTATACTCTCTGAACTGTAGTACACACTACAGTATAATTGCGACATATGCAATGAGGACCATTTTAGAAGAGGTTTATGCTATTTATTGGGAAGAGACGGTAGACAAATGACGGGTAATATACCTTTTACCATTTCTAAAGATCCAAACATTATCACCTCTACTTGATTATTTACATTGATGTGTACTTACACATTTTTGCAGCCGTGAATCTAAAGTGTAAATTATTCTGTGTAAACAAAATGTCGTCATGTTGAAATTAGCTTAGGAGTAACATGATCAGCTCTTTATAATGATGTGTAAATGTGTTACTGAAGCATCACATTTGTGATTTGTTAACATAATAAAGGAACAATATGTCGCACTAACAGCGAGCATTTGAAACGGTTAATAGCAGTCCACTCTGAAAACATTGGCTTCGTGGCCCGTTCAGTGTGATCGTAGCTAGTGCAAGTTTTTGCACTTTGAGGGATACCTTCTACACACGGCCGCGTTAGCCTCTGGCCAGCAGTAGTCTGAATCACTTCACCGGCTGTGTGTCTCAAATACTCGCTGCCTCGATAACCAGCTGCACATGAACCACGGAGAGACGTTCCGAGGCTTCTCGTGTCGGTTAGAAACGATAACGTTGATCCAGGTCGTTTGCTTGCTTCCATGGCTGCAGGACACTGTATTCGCCTGTCACTTTGTTTCATACGTATGTGGCAACGGGGTGTTGAACTGTGCAGTGGATGGATTCACACAGATCCAAGACAAAAACCGTCTGGACCAGAATAGGAGGAGAACATACAGGCTGTAGGATTGTTGTCAAAGTATTTCACTTCATCGTGTTTCCATATTCTCTGATGACATATGATGATTTATTGCAGTAAATATATTTCATATTGGTCCTTTAATCATTTACAAACATTAATGAATGTGTTGTTGATGACTTGTTCATAATTAAACTGGTTCTATGTAAGAATAAGAAATAGTTTGTTAACGGTGACGCCTGTGGTTGTCAAGCCAACGAGAGTCAGCGTCCTGTTCTTAGAGGGAGGGAACATTTGTCAAAACATTGAGGCAACATACACAAATCTAAACATGATTGACAGCTAAAACCACAATATCACGCTATACTGTATTTCACATGCTGGGCAGTAATGTTTGCTTACCTGTCCAATATGAAATTTGCCACCTCTGGATCCATTTTGATACCCAAAACCAAACAAAGGCCAATGTTGATCCTATTTTTCCCCCTAACATCGGTCATATTCCTGTTGTGCATGACAGGCTTCACTAGGTATAACTTTGTTTTGTTTTTTGTGCTTGGGAGGAGTGTGTTGGCTAGTTGTTTGTTGTCGTTAGTGGACTCTACCCAAATGTTAGTTATCGTTGCACACTGTTAGCCTTGTTGCAGAGGTGCTCGATAACGTGCATGACGTCGCATCATCTGGATTTTTCACATTAAAATCAGGTCTACAGGCTGCTAGAGGAAACCCAGAAAGTTGCAGAAGGTCTCATTTTTTTATGTTAGCTTCACACGTTGACAAAAACCTTCCACAAAAAGTGTTTATATATTTTTATTATAAATGATCATTATTATAAAGTGTTACCCAATTTTCTACTGACGGAAGAATCAATGGCCCCGTAGAGACAGAACAGCACATCCAATCCCCTCCCTCGTCCATTGTTGTTCTGTAAAATTTCGGTGGTTCTGACGGATGCTGTCAAAAGGTAGGAAATAATGCATGAAGTGTTCGCCCAAAAAGCGGTCACTTCCACAAGGAAAGCCGATTCCACTGAACCTGCCTAAAAAGATGTTGTTTCAGCTGACAAAGTAAGAATGGAGTTTGACAATGACATGTTAAGACTGCTTGTGTTCATCTTGTGACCGTCTTGCTTTATGCTCTCAGGAGAGCACTTTTGACCCAGTTAAGGAAGGTACCAGCCTGGTGCAGAAGACAGGAGAGACGTCTGCTGAACAAACTTAGTTTCTATTGTACTACTTGGTGCTTACTTAACAATGTGTACTGAGAAAGCAGGAAAAATATCATATTTGTTTCAAGCATAATTTGTTGTACAGTATTACTTTTCTGTTATACTGTTAACTTTTCTACATAATTATTTTTAAAAAAATGATTGTCTGGAAACTGTGAAAAAAAATAAGTGATTGTTGGAAAAGTTGAAGATGTACATTTTCTGCACTGCTTATAAATGTCAACATATTTCAGAATTCATGTCAATTGACGGGCTGGCCTTTCTTGTGCTGAATCTTGGTCTCGACGCCTACATGAGCCACTGGCCTATAGATCTGCGGTACAGTTAGCTCGTACAGATTGTCCCAAGTACACATTTCTGACTTTTTGGTTGGCTTGTTGCTGGAGTAGTGAGACGTTTGAACCTCACTGTGGGTGAAATCGTAAGCTGCTGTCAGTGTTCCCTACACAAGAGGGTCAAGCAGAAGGAGCTTGCTGTACTCGAGGCCTTTAGCAGAAAACATCCTCCACCACACTCAGTTATTGACTGAGTCTTCTCTGAACTACACTCTCAGGGAGTCTGCGAGCAACGATTGTCCTCTAACTATTTTGCATTGGAGATCTGTTGATGCAAATTTTGAAACATTTCTGTCATACAATAATCAAAGCGACGCCATGCTCATTGACGCCTATTTACATGTCAACCAAGATCTAAAAAAAAACAAAAACTATTGCATATGATGACAACACAACAACTGGCACTGAGTTACACTGCTGCCATATACGTTTAGAACGTAAATGTCTTGTATCCTAATTAGGACTGTAAGTCGATTCAGATATTTAGTGGTGATTAATCGCATAATTGTCCATAATTAATCAAGATTAATCAAACATTATTATTATCAAAATGTACCAACAACAGCTGTCAGTGTGTCAGAGTGCTGACTTGACTTTGACTTGATCCAGACTGACTGGGACTATCATAAAGTGGACATGTCTGTAAAGGGGAGACTGGTGGGGACTCAGAGAACCCATTTACATCCACACATCAGGTCAGGTCAGAGGTTATTTGGAGGGTTGTGTGATGAGCTAGTAGAGTCCTTAGGTTTTCTTGTTTCATATGATACCAACTGAAGCGTGTTAATGCGTTAAAGAAATTAGTGGCGTTAAACCGATTTTGCATTAAAGAGTTATCACATTAACTTTGAGAGACCTGACAGAAACAAGAATGAATTACATAATTATCAAGATATATACAGCTGTGTCCCTATTTACCGTGGGCATTGCTGATGAAGTCACAGTTTGAGACATATTCTCATAAATATAAGTGATTATATCATACTGCCAGGAGGAGCACATAAAGGACAAAATGTACCTACCATAGTTCAGACATATTATGCAAAACAGGTTATGAATTTGATTTCATGCCATGTTAAGAGTTTTTTTTGACAATGAGAAACAATAATATACCGTGTACTGTACATTATATAGTGTGTATATTACACACATACACATTCTGGGCTCTGTGAAGAAGCTTGCCGTTGTTAGTTAGTTAGTGTAGCCAAAACACAGCTCATCAGTATTCATATAACGATGTCTCGCAGAGAAAAAGTTCACAGAAGCCTGCCATGTAACCCTCCTGAAATCTATAGTTTGGCCTGCAGCACAGAGCATTTCTTACACCACCGATTCAAAGCACATCAACTCATACGGACATCATTTCAGGTGGTAGTGATATAGATTGCTCTACATACTCCAGAGAGAGGCTTTTCATCTCTGGCTGTTCATCTTGTTTTCCCTTCATGCTTTGACTGTTTTTGCAGTGGGTCACTTCTTTAAAGGTTCACCATCCGAACCTACAAGTCACATTTGATTTCATAACAAAAAGAAACCCGTCAATAAAAAAAACACTTGAACAAAAAATTCCACTTTGTATTGAACAGCTTATTGCCCAACATGGCCAATATTATCGTCTCATAACATGGAACAACGCAGCTGACAAAACATTGCCAACTTAATCTGACTTTTTCTTTGACGGCAAATAAAGCAATTAATATTCCAGAGTTCTGGCCTTATAGATAGAACAACTACCGGCCAAATGTTTTCAACAGCCATATAACAGTGTACAGTTGCCAAAACTTAAAATAAATGAAGAAGCGGTCTAAAAATGTAAATAATATCTGGTCAGTCCAATTTCCACGTTTGTCACTGAAACATTGCATGCAATAGTCCACCTTTCCTTCCCCTCTCTGTCTCTCTCAGACTTGGACTCACTCACTCAAAAGAAAGATTTAAGCATTTTTAAAGTGTTTGTTGGCATTTAGCCTTTAAATAACATTTTCACTGTAGTCAAAAACATCATAAAGTATGACAGCAGACATTCAAAGCTTCATTCGAAAAATCCAAAAGAAGCTTCTATTGTAAAAGAAAACAGGACGTTCAATATCTCGTGGCTTGGCCCAAACCTCTTTGTTAACCCTAGTCCAGCGTGAAATATCTTAACAGCTATTGGATGGGCTGTCATGACATTTTTAGAGACATTTATGCCCCCTTCAGGATAACTGTTATCACTTTGGTTAACTTTTGACTTTTCATCTTGTGCCAACATCTGTAGAAAATACCAGTTTGTCCAGTGGTTTGATTTATGACCAAATACCTGCAAAAAGTACACTGGCGTTAGCATTTAGCATAAAGCACCACTGAGCCTCACAGGGCCGCTAGCATGGCGAATTGCAGGTGTTCAAATTGAAAAAAAAAATATTCATGCACAAATGTTAACCATTAAGAAAAGTTTTTGATCTTGTTATGTGACAGGTGAATATTACTGCGTTCACCTCCAAGCCCTAATTTCACCTTCACTGTTTCTGTTGCCCTTCATTCATACCAGCCATGATTTATTTACTACAAATAAATAAGCTATCTATAAATTAGTTTTTAAATGAGCGAGTTTAAATTAAACTGTTATGAACCTTTGAGTCAGAACTGTTTACTCCTCAACAATCCTAATGCAAATGCTGAATCATCAACAAGCCATTTACACATTTTAGTTTTTTTATTATTATTATTATTGACAGTGATATTGGTGAAATGGGGAGACAGAGGGAACGACATCAGCAAAGGGCTCTGGGCAGGATTCGAACCCACAGCCGCTGCAGAAAGGACTTCAGCCTTTCGGCGCCTGGGCTACCAACTGAACAGCACCCCACATTTTATTTTTAACCCCCAGTTGAAATGTTCCCTTTTTTTCTCCAACAGGACATCTCTAAAGTTCAGAGAATTGTCACAGCCAGTAAATCACCCGTGAACATCGGCGTAATGAGGAGAGAGAGTGACGGAGTTAAAGCCTGCCAAATGGAAAAGGTGAGCCTTTAGAGTAATAAACTATAATGGCCTATGTGACCTGAGGGCCTGTATCTACGAGGTGCATCTGCTCACTGAATTCATGCTCAACAAGTTTCAGCTTGATGATGCATCCTTCAGTCAGTAGTTTTTATCTAGTTCAGCTGTTACACTTATCATTTTGTTGAATAAGTCCTTATTACACATTACCAAAGGATTACAATCTCCTTCGTGGTAAATCACACACTGACTATTAACAGAGTATGGTAACAAGTACAGCTGAAACAGTCAGTCATCAGGAAAACGTGTCTCTGCAAACCACGGAGACGTTAAATATGATGTAGTACAACGAGCAACACACAGAGCAGGTGAGGTAGTATATCAAGCAACTGTTACTGAAAGTTATGAGGTATAATAACATTATTGAAAGTAATTTGAGATGATAATAAGTTTAATAAGCAAAAGAAGTCCACACAGGGTGGGAGTTAAGGGTCCAAATAAACAATGACTTTACACTTGTTATGTAACATTGCATAAGAAAGTCTGCTTAGGAAAATTTCCATTTACCATACGCTGTTACGGTTGTTATGTTGTTCCGTTGTAAAGTTCTGTTGTTACGTTATGTTGTTATGCTTATTATGTTACATTTTTATGTTTCATATGTTATGGTTGTAACATTACGGTTGTAACATTACAGTTGTAACGTTATGTTATTATGGTTGTTATGTTACATCGTTCTTGTTATGTTACATTGTTATGTTTCTTATGTTCCGGTTGTAATGTTACAGTTGTAACAATGTTACAGTTACATTACAGTTGTAACGTTATGTAATTATTGTTGTTATGTTATGTTACTATGTTTCTTACATTATGGTTGTAATGTTACAGTTGTAATGTTATTTTGTTACGGTTGGTATGTTACATTGTTATAGTTCTTACAATTGTTATGTTCCATTGTTGTGGTTGTTTTGTTGTGTTGGTACCAGACATGTTTTTTTTCTGACCTTAACCAAGTAGTATTACCTAAAATTAACCAATTGTTTCACACTGTTAATCAGGTGGCATTGTACATGTCCTCTGTGGGTGGCATCCCCCCCGTACTCCCCTGTCTCCAGTGGTCCATGACACGCCGGGCTGGGCAGGCAGAATCAGACTCACAATCACAACTCGTTGAGCAGGTGGATTTAAACAACACTGGGTCTTTTATTACAGAAACTGGTCGGTACACAGGAAGGCAAAACTCACAGGCAAACAAAACCAGTCTGGAGGGCAAAACGCAGGGTCGAAAAAACAAGCAAAGGTCTCACACGGAAGTCATACACACTAGGAAATACGCTGGTAAGTTAGTCACTGGGGAACAATACGAACTGGCACAGAAGGGAAGGAAGACTCAGCTTAAATACCCGTGAGGGGAGTGACTAACTATGGACAGGTGGACACAATCAGGGGCGGGGAGACGATCAGACTCAGCTGAAACGAGAGGGAGGATTAGATTTCACAATCAAACAGGAAGTGCTCACATGAAACATGAAAACAAATGAAACCCATCACCTAAGGTTAGTGGACCTTACAGTCCATCAACTTATATCTGTAATAGTTCTTGATAGCCTCTTGTCAGAAATCCTTATGGACCCTGTTCACTTCCCCTGCTTTCTTCAAATCCTGTTGGTTCTGACAGGGTTGAGATATTCATTCAGAGCCTTCCTGAAAACTGACTGCTCACACTGCCTGGATCTTAGAGAAGTAAGTCTGTGATGATAAGTGTACCATAGTCCTCCACAAAAACTCCTAATAGGAGAGGTCAGTGACTGTTTCTCTCTTTCCTCCTTCAATAACTGCTTTCAAAGCTCCAATGAAGAGCCTCGGTGTAAAACTGAAAAAGTTTGTTTGCACAATTTAGTTATTGAGAAGCTCTTTGAAGTTGGTGTGAATGTGCAAATGTTGCCTTCATTGCAACTCCACAGTGCTCGCCGATGCAGTGTCAGTTAAATTGCGCTGCTGGAATCCTGAATCCTGAATCCTTGTCAGTAAGACTGCCGAAATTTAGGATTTGTCATGATTGGCATTTCGTAGACAAAATAATTAGTCAATTCATCAAAAAATTAATCCAAGTTCTCAATCAACAGTCCACACCCCAAAGATTTTCAATTGACAAAAAAAATCAAATCCTCACATTCCAGCAAATCCTCATATTTGAGAAGCACAAACTTGAAAATGTTTGATAACTGACAAAAAGTAATAGATAATCTATTACTTTTTTCAATTTCCTCTTGATTCGCATACCAAGAGGGTGAAAAATGAAACATCTTTATGAAATGCATTTTTGATTCACAAACGTTGACATTCAACATATCCTGTGATTTGCAGAAACGTATAATGCCCAATTTTTTTTAGTGACTAAGTTGCAATACGAAAATAATTACCAATAATTAATCTTTTCAAGGAAGACTAGTAAACATTTCATATCATAGTAACTTAAATATCTTTGGATGTTCGGACAAAAAAAAGTTATGTAAACACATCAGCGTGGCCACTGGGAAATAATGATGGCCATTTTCCACTGTTTTCCATATTTTGTACACTAAATGAATAATCATCCAAAATAGCCAATATATTATTTGTGCCTCAGGTAATTATACACTTTTACAGTGTTCTAGAGCTAAAATGATTAATTCATTCGTCAATCAAGACAAAATTGGTAATATAATATAATATCCAATATATTAATTTAATTTGGGTTTTGTTGGTCAGATAAAACAAGCAATTTGAAGACATCACCCAGGGCTGTGTGAACTTGGATTGATTTTTCCATTAATTGATTAATTTTGTCAACAAAACCACACCAATCACAACATGAATCAATAGTGAATTCATTTGTTGCAGCTGTAATTCTCACAATGATTCCAGCAATGCAATTTAACAGCAACTGCACGGACAAGTACTGCAGTGGAGGTAAAATTCACACCAACCACTCTGCCCAGTGAAAACATATAGTTTTCAGTTTTACACCAAAGATCTTCACTGGGACATTTGAGGGAGCTGAGTGTCTTTACTGGCACTTTGAAAGCAGTTATTGAAGGAGGAAAGAGAGAAACAGTCACTGACCTCTCCTATTAGGAGTTTTTGTGGAGGACTATGGTACACTTATCATCACAGACTTACTTCTCTAAGATCCAGGCAGTGTGAGCAGTCAGTTATCAGGAAGGCTCTGAATGAATATCTCAACCCTGTCAGAACCAACAGGATTTGAAGAAAGCAGGGGAAGTGAACAGGGTCCATAAGGATTTCTGACAAGAGGCTATCAAGAACTATTACAGATATAAGTTGATGGACCACTGGAGACAGGGGAGTACGGGGGGATGCCACCCACAGGGGAAATTACCCTCCGTGGAAATTGTGTCAAAGAGATTGTTCTTTAATGAAATTGTGCCAAAAACAATGTTCACAGTTGTCCCGTAATTGATTATATAATTTCAGCAGGGCTATAAAAAAAATCCTGCAGCAAGAGGGAGAAACATTCTGATAGAAATAAGAGGAGACGTATTTGAAACAGAGACTCAGATATTGTGTTTGCTTGTGAACACCCTGTCCTCCTCCTCCTGTCGGCTGGAGGAAATGAGGAGAGACAGTTTGCATGAGCGGGTATCGCTTTCAGTTTGAGAATGAAATGTGATGGGTTTGCTGCACCCTAATGAATGATCTGCTTTTCATAGACGCCGTCACATTTAACTGTTTGGTTCAAAATGCATTTGGCTGGAGATTGGCTCATGGTGCTGGTATGAGGTGATGATATGTGGTTTGAAGCATCCAATCCGGATGCGGTTCGACTTTACGTCTTTCAGAGGCTGTACCAGGTTAATTTTAGAGCTTTTATGAAGATTATTACATGAAACAAGAAAACCTAAGAAATCCATTTCACCATGCTAGCTTGTCAGTAAGGACGGCACATAACTCCAAAGCTGGGTGGTAAAAAAAAATGCTTAAATTTAGCATCAAATCTGTGTAACAAATGGTATCAACCCAAGAATTGCTGTGACAACTGATGAGACATTATATAGCATGGGAATGGAAATCATATACTTCCATCATACTGTTCTAAACTCTTAAAAACTATTTATTTTAATTAATTAGTTCATTCAACCTTTCAGGTGGTGTACAGTATTTACAGCTGACCTGCTGACCCCAGTTTTGGCTCTTACAATTTGCAGCAATGTTACATGGAAGCAAAATTATTACCATGGGCTCAAAATGGTTTAAAGTGCACCACAGCGGGGAAATAATTGCCATTGCTTATCATCATATGTGCAGTTCTGTAAAAGAATAACAATAACACATCCTAAGATAAGATAAGATATTCCTTTATTAGTCCCACAGTGGGGAAATTTACAACAGTGGGGAAATTTACAATTTACAGAAATTTACAATCCTGTAGGGTAGGTAACGATTATTTTCTGTATTATTTTCTTCACGTGATTGATTGTTAGGCTATAGAATGTCAGAAAATGCTGAAAAATGTCCATCTCAAGTTCAGAGAGCTGCAGGTGACATCACCACGACCCAACAGTCTGAACCCATTTACCTCCACACTGTAAAAAACGGAGGAAAGCAGCCGGTCTTCCCACCAAATGTTAGATTAATTGTTTGGTAAATTACTTAACAATTACTATTCATTTATCAATTTTGTTGTTGATTAATTTACTGCTTAATAGATAAATGATAGTTTAATCACTAGAAAACTGTAATACTAACGTTTTTGCCATGTACACAAAAAGCTTAGCTAAATTACAGTCATAAATCAAATGAGAAAGTTAAGTGCATGATTCGATAGAGGAAGTAAGAATGAAACTTCTGGTAGCTATTTGGTGAAAATCAAAACGTCAGTGTTACTGATACTACAGGTCTATTCATGTGTTTTCACTGACTATAGACAGCTGAGAAAGTGACAACTCCCTAGCATGCCCTCTCTACACTGCACTGAGATATGTTCCCTCTACTCCTATAGACCGGGGGCGACTGCTTCAAGAACCAGACGGAGGAATCGGCCCCAGAAAGTAAAAAGCTGCCAGAGCCACAGCAGGTGAGCTTCATTCAGACATATAATAATAGATGCCGACATTTTAAAGTTGCTGCTGTGAGTTCTTGGTCTTCTTTGGCCTCACAGGAAATGATTTAATCAGGCCCCCTTGATTAAATTATTGATGTCGTACAGGACGAGGCTGATGCTTGATAGTTTTCTTATTGTCAAGCGATTCCATTAAATAGATTCCATAGACCAAAATCAACAATGTAGTCACTCTCAAAATCCTAAATGACTTCCCTACCCTGTCTGTGGCACTCAGCCAAAAGCCCATTTGTTCTTGCTAACCATGTAAATCTTTCATCTATTTGTAAAGGTTCTCTATATGATATTCAGAGCATTAATATAGCAGCAAACGACTATATGTCATGTGAGATATAGTGGAGCAGGATGCTCTCATGTACCATTCATAGCTATGCTTACAAAAAGTAATGCGATGTATAAATATATAAAGAGTGACAAACGCTGCGTAGGGAGGAGGTTGGGGTGGGTGGCTGGGTGAAAAGAGCACTGGACTTTCACCCCGGAAACCGATGTTCGCGTTTTTGTGTGAAACCAGAAGTCAACGTTGATTTATTGTTCACAGAACTTCCATACTTAAGTAACAGCCATGGATATCTAAAAAAAAAACTATGATCTTTATGTTAGTTTTGTTGTCTAAACCTAAACAAGTATTTCAAACGTAGTTATTTTAACCCAAACAAAGATCTTTGTAAACCTTAGCAAGTACTTTTGTTGCCTAAACCTAACTAAGTTATTTCCTGTGAAGACTGAGGTTTATTTATTTTTTTTTAATTTTTCATAAGATACCACATGAGTGGAGTAACATGTTAGTGCATGTGCATGCATGTGAGTGTGCCCCACTGACTAGCTCATAGCCGCCGATCTGCTCTGCTCTCATGTTGCGGTTACACCTGATAACGCCGTCCCGATCCACGGTGTCGCGTCCACCCTTCGTTCGCTCCTCATGTTAACTGTTAGCTCTGTCAGCACCGATAGCTGCGAGCCACCGGCTCAGTATGGAGGAAATACATATGACCGAATTCTGAATTTGGCACGTCTCGGTAATTTCCTAAAGAAAAATGCTGTGTATCTGGGGCTAAAAATTAACTACAGCATGTGTGTTCATTGTGTATTATGTGTTATCATTACACATTATATCCCATAATGAAAATGTGAAAAACATGTAGCATGACAAGCATGATTTATAAGACTTCACGGGAAATTAAAGAGGACCTGTGATGCTTTTGTACTGTATAACTAGTATGCAAGAAATTACGACAGGAGTGAAACAAAGCACAGCAGGTGACTCATAACGCCTACAGCACATTCCTAAAAGCAGGCAACCAATCTGTTAAAGCCTAATATTCAGTGTGCCAGTGTCACCTATAGTATGTGATATTCAATGCCCTGCCAAAGCCGATGCATAACTGCCTCTCTCATCATGTTATTGAATTGAGTCACACCTGTTTGGCGGTGGCAGATGGTACAACAAAACAATGCATCTCATTTCAATGCAGTGCAATACTGTGTAACTGAGCAACTGTCTTGCATTTCAAGTGGCAGCAACCCATTTTTAGACACGAGAATATTTCAAAAGAAATCTCGACAAATGGGCAGATTTGACTTCGCTTGTTTGTTTTGTGCCAGAGAGATATTCAGCGAGAGTCTGACAATTGTGTTTTTAATGTAATAATACAACTGTGGAGTGTGTCACTGATACAAAGCACTACAAGATAATGGTATTCTTTTTTTTAGATTCAATTTAGTGAAATAGTTCAACACAACATGTAACTGAAGACACAATTCATTCAATCTTTTTTTTTACCTCATTAATTTTGAATTTTTTACATTTTGCTGCAGCACTGAATCAACCTGCTGTCGGTCGGTGTCCCTCATGCACAGTACTTGCCATTCGTGGTGTAGTAAACAATTTGATTAGTAATGATTTGCATTCCGGTCCCTGTGGATCAATCTGCATTAAAGTGCCCTCTATTCCTGTCACTACTCTACCTTCATTATGTGTTCTCATGTTCGATTTGTGAGACTGAGAACCTGAGTGGCATCTCGCCTTGTGTTCAAATGCTTTTAGAAGAAAAGGCTATTTTTGCTGTCGTGCACCTGTTGTGTTTTTGTGCCAACACAAAGAAGGGTTTAAACAGCCACACAACACCACCTGCATTTTTAGGTGTACAATAAGCCTTAATCTATTCATGCAGTCTCAGACAAAGAGGCTCTCATCGATGTGGCTTAAACATCGACAGGCTGACAGACCAACACCACATACCCACGCAAGAGTTTTCAGACAGATTGACTATAATGTCAACAACATGGAGGAAACTAACATTTTTCCTGCTTGGCAGATATACTGTATAGGCTTTAAAGCCTCAGTATGCAATCGAACCTGTATAAATGTATTCAAATAGGTGTATTAGGCGAAGGTATTATTATTAGGTGTACCTGCTTCCAGTCATCATTAAGAGTAAAGTTTTTTTCTGTTTTTTCTTAAGTCAAAAATATACTGTAACTCCATAACATAAACAAACAGATCATATTTCTCAAACAGTGTTGTTCATTTCTGACATTCCTGTATTAAGTTTTAAAAAGTGGAAGTGGAAGCTGGAATATAAAATTCACATATTGTGAACGTGAGGAAAAGTTGAAATAAAAAAAAAAAAACTGGGCCAGATATGCAGTTGTTCAAAATCATCAATTATTAATTATTATTCAAAATAATTTAAAAAGCTCTTGATTCTGTGTATTTTAGGATTCTTAAAAACAGCTGATTTCTGCTGGTGGTGGAGGGCTCAGTATCCAAGAATCTGTTTAAGCTGCTAAATATAAAAACACACCATCTGCCTGCTGTGACACACTCAGTTAGTTAATTAGTTAATTGGTGTGCAACCACATTATCACTGACGCCCACTATAAACTAGGGCAAGGAGGAGGGTAACTTCCTTTTTGCCATTTTTATGTCCATTATGTTAAGCAGTCTGGTCTCACTCCCAGGGCGTCAAATACCAACACTTCATCACAAGGCACCCTGTAGCATCTCTGTGATACGCACCAGGCTGTCAGCTAACTCCAGTGTGAACTATAAAATCGCCGTCATTATCAGACACTCACAGCAACGGACATAATATTTAAGGGCGGGAGGGAGGGGGTGGTGGATGGGTCAAACAAACACAAGAGGGGATTTTTACTGACAAGTGACATTATGTCATGTGACGCTGTGACGCTGTGGTGCTGGCGTTACATCCGTAGCGTCAACCTGGCCTCACAAGAAGGCATATGAATACCACGGCATTACATGGATATTCCACGTATCAGGAGTACACATTTTAGCCTTCTGAGTGTAATTTGTACGCCACACAAACATCTAAATTTAGGTTTAAGAATAAAAAACTTATGTGTGAAGTACATAAACTAACATACTAAGATAAGATACTAACACTTACAGAAACTATGTAACACTCCTGTGGAAAACACACCACAAACATCATCACGCCACAAACGTCCCTAGTGTAACTTACAAAACAAAACACTGGTCAACACCGGACTCCTGTCTGGTTAACAGGCTAATGTTTGTCGGACACATCCACCTCTCCACCCGCCACAATCAGTGATGTTTCTCGCTTTTTATTCTACATCAGTAGCTCTTCCAGTAGCATTTTTACACAGATGCGTGTCATTACATTTGCATGTACATTACAGTCAGCACAGGATGCATAGTGAACTAATCACGCGTGGAAATCAAGAAAGGCGTAATTATTGCCCACTAAACACCATTACCGTGGCATTTATACACCTTTTTGTGTTTTTTTCCAAAGTTTTAACTAAGTGGTTTTGTTGCCTAAACCTAACTGCCAGTTTCACAATGTTAACCACGCGTTCTAACATTAACGTCAACCACGCACAGATCGTCAGAGCCACGACACTTTGCACAAAGCAGCCCCAGTGTCATTATAATGACGCCAGGGCTTCGACCTAAGCAGTAAAATAGGACACAGGGATGGATAACATTGGGACAAGAGCACACAGCCAACATAGTCTAACTAAAATATTATTTCTAAAGTTTCCTTACCATCATGCCTATGAAAAAAATCAAAATAAAGTCTAAATTGCGCGTATGTAGTCGTAAAAAAACTAGAGGTTCTTGTTTTATTAGATATCTTATTTAAATCAGCTTGACAGCTGATCAAAGCTGTTGCAAGTTTTTCCAAAAAGCTACCGAGAAGAAAAAGTTTTGGAGTCTTAAGGGAGTTTTAAGGGCGTTTTAGCTGGTGATAAATAAGATACACACAAAAAAGGAGAATCCCAAACCCACATCAAAGTGGGCAGCAGCTGAGGTTGGCAAGAAGCCACGAGAGTGCATTAAGTGAGAAATTGTTTGCCAGCAGACAGAAGTGAGAGTCACTGAGTACTGAGTCTCAGTCTGTGAAGTTAAAAATGTAGTATTTACTAAATACATAACTGCAAAATTATAGTATATTCAAATTCAAAGTGCACTTTCAAGCTCTCCTGAAAGTGATCGGATAAATGCAGAGGTGTGCGCTGCCTCCTTTTGTTTATTTTGCTTCAAGCCAGGTGATAGAACCATAACCCACTGCCATGCAGAGTGATGTGTAACTCAATAATTTGCAGGCAGCCAGCAAGCCTAGAGGCATTCTCCAAAGTGACATTGGTAAACACAAAACAGATGCTTTGCTTGGGGAATTGGTTTCCAGAGCCTGTGTGCAGTGCTTAAACATGTCATTGCCAAAACTGGTTTGAATTATTCAAAATACCAAAGAAAATTGCATTCCATTAATGAAATACATTGGAGCCCAATAATTGTGTCTTTAAAATGCTAGAAGGGATTTGTGAAAACTGCAGGATAAAAGGGACACACATCCCCTGAACACACACACACACACACACACTTAAACTGCATTGTGTGTCAGTGTGCCACTGAACTGTAAACAGACTGCTGTTGTTGTCAGTTGGTCTTCAGTTGGTTTTCCATCCCACCAGGTAGTTAATTGGATTTATTCCCAGGTGTAACCCATTTACTTGATAGCTGGAATGAAAACCAGCAGGACTCCGTAGCGGTGTCCCAGTCCACGGGCACCACCCCTTCCAATCAGCATTTCAAAACCTAGTACATCAAAACAGACAAGGATGTATTCAAAATTTCTGCCATAAGTATCTGTGAAAAATAATGATATTGTACTCCACAACTGCAAATTACAAGGCCACATCCTGCTCACCCTTAAGCTGCTCTTTAAACTTTGTAAAGTGTATAAAATTTTACAGTTCACACTATTGAACATAAAATACTCTGTGGAGTGGGTCCACATTTTGTTTGTTCACACAACAGAGCACAAGACAATCCGATCTCATTCTCAACTCGTCAAATACGGTAGTTTGGTCATGAATGTCTGATACAGACGCATCCATCACCCCCCAGGCTTTCAACCAACTCCAATCTAAACCAACCCGCATCATTAGTAAACAGTCAGAGCAACAGATGTAGTATATGGTAGTACTAATATGTATTATATGTAGTATATGGGATATTCATTCCCAGTGCATCAAAAACCAATGCACAAGGTACCATTTAGCATTTGAATGAGGCACACTACTTTCAGAGTTTTAACCCATCTGCATCAATATGAAATGCTCAGAAAAAGTGCGCTGGAGTTGGATGGGAGGGCGTTGGATGAGTCCAACAACCACAGGACTTTCATCCAGGGGAGCGCTAGTCATGTCCTGCGTTTACAACGTCAAGTTTCACTTCCACTTTACAAACATAGTAGTTTTAAGCCAAACCATTTCTGATTCCTAAACTTAACTACCGTATTTTCCGGACCATAAGGCGCACCGGCTTATAAGGCGTACTATCAATAAATATCAATATCACTGTCTTTTTTATATATAGGGCACACCGGACTCTAAGCAAAACTAAACGGTCAGATCAGTCAAACTTGATTCTATTAATTTAACAACTCAATAACTTCAATAACTCAACATTTTTCAGTTGGAACACACGAAAAACAAAACAATACTCTCACTTTCAGTTTTTTTCAGTTCATTCCTCGTCCACAAATCCAACAAATCCTTCATCATCAGTGTCTGAGTTAAACAGTCGGGCGACTTCGGCATTGAGCAGCCCGAATCCGTCTGGTCATTATCCGAGTCAGTCTGGTCATTATCCGAGTCAGTCTGGTCATTATCCGAGTCAGTCTGGTCATTATCCGAATCAGTCTGGTCATTATCCGAGTCAGTCTGGTCATTATCCAAGTTGGTCTGGTTGCTGTTACTTTGCTGTTCAGCGATGATTCCTGCCTTCGTGATCCATTGGCAGATAGTGGAGGAACTGGCCCGGCGTTGCCTCCCTGTCTTGGTGAATGTGTGTTGGCCTTCTGTCATCCAACGCTCCCACGCAGCTCGCAGTTTAACTTTGAACGACCTGTTGACACCGATATCTAGCGGTTGGAGTTCTTTAGTTAATCCACCTGGAATAACGGCAAGCTCCAAATTAGTTTTCTTCACTTTTATTTTGACAGTGTCGGTGAGATGGGAACGCATGGAGTCTCAGATCAATAGGGACGGAGAGTTGTGGAAAAAGCCGTTAGGTCTCTTGGTTTCTCTTCCTCGAAAGTCGCTGATTTTCATGTCCAGCGCTACCGCTGCTGCCTTGACTCAAATAGAAACTGTAGAGACACTTCTACCTGCTGCTCTCTGCTGAATAACCCACTGTTCAGTTTTGTCCTCTATCTGTGGCCATCTCGCTTTGTTCCCCCGGAAACTCTGTGTTTGGTCTTCTTTACGTGGTGCAGCTCATCTTCTCGCTTCCTCCACGTCGTACCATTGATTCATTAATATTAAATTCTCTCGCTGCTACTCTATTCCCATGTTCTGCTGCGTAACTGATGGCCTTAAGCTTGAAATCCCTGTGCCATTTTGGCTCCGTATGCCAATATGTCGAAGCACAGTAACAGTAATATTACTCCGCGAGGCGCCTGACTACTGTCAGTAGGTATTACTCCGCGAGGCGCCTGACTACTGTCAGTAGTATTACTCCGCGAGGCGCCTGACTACTGTCAGTAGTATTACTCCGCGAGGCGCCTGACTACTGTCAATAGGTATTACTCCGCGAGGCGCCTGACTACTGTCAGTAGGTATTACTCCGCGAGGCGCCTGACTACTGTCAGTAGGTATTACTCCGCGAGGCGCCTGACTACTGTCAGTAGTATTACTCCGCGAGGCGCCTGACTACTGTCAATAGGTATTACTCCGCGAGGCGCCTGACTACTGTCAGTAGTATTACTCCGCGAGGCGCCTGACTACTGTCAATAGGTATTACTCTGCCAGTCGCCTGACTACTGTCAGTAGTATTACTCCGCGAGGCGCCTGACTACTGTCAATAGGTATTACTCTGCCAGTCGCCTGACTACTGTCAGTAGTATTACTCCGCGAGGCGCCTGACTACTGTCAATAGGTATTACTCTGCCAGTCGCCTGACTACTGTCAGTAGTATTACTCCGCAAGGCGCCTGACTACTGTCAATAGGTATTACTCTGCCAGTCGCCTGACTACTGTCAGTAGTATTACTCTGCCAGTCGCCTGACTACTGTCAGTAGGTATTACTCCGCGAGGCGCCTGACTACTGTCAATAGGTATTACTCCGCGAGGCGCCTGACTACTGTCAGTAGGTATTACTCCGCGAGGCGCCTGACTACTGTCAGTAGTATTACTCCGCCAGGCGCCTGACTACTGTTACTGTTAGCTCTGACAATCCACCCAGCGGTGCAGCTTCGAAGCTTACCAAACTCGTAATAAAACATTTTGACAGCTTTTTGAGCACCCTGTACCACATAAAATTGGTTCAAGGAGGTCAGTAAGCACAACCAGAATTCATAAATAAGCTGCACCGTATTATAAGACACACCAAAATTTAAGGATTTTTATGTGCGGTAAGTGGTTTTGTTGCCTGAACCTGTGAACCTGAAGTGTACTGCAACCGTACTGGTCGCACGTAATGAGTTGGGATGGGAACATATTGGTCAAACAAACAGGACTTTCACCCAGGAGACCACCGTTCGTGTCCCGTGTAAAACCAGAAGTCATCATTGACTTATTTTGTCACATTAGTTGTTAGCATTGTTAATCCTTTGAGTCGCTAGGTAGTCGAATTTACATCAACCAAGACCTTTTCCTAACCCTAAGTGGTTTTATTGCCTACATCTAGCTTCCTGTGAAGAAAGAAGTTTATTTTTTATTTGTATTTGTATTTGTATTACTCCGCGAGGCGCCTGACTACTGTCAATAGGTATTACTCCGCGAGGCGCCTGACTACTGTCAGTAGGTATTACTCCGCGAGGCGCCTGACTACTGTCAGTAGGTATTACTCCGCGAGGCGCCTGACTACTGTCAGTAGTATTACTCCGCGAGGCGCCTGACTACTGTCAATAGGTATTACTCCGCGAGGCGCCTGACTACTGTCAGTAGTATTACTCCGCGAGGCGCCTGACTACTGTCAATAGGTATTACTCTGCCAGTCGCCTGACTACTGTCAGTAGTATTACTCCGCGAGGCGCCTGACTACTGTCAATAGGTATTACTCTGCCAGTCGCCTGACTACTGTCAGTAGTATTACTCCGCGAGGCGCCTGACTACTGTCAATAGGTATTACTCTGCCAGTCGCCTGACTACTGTCAGTAGTATTACTCCGCAAGGCGCCTGACTACTGTCAATAGGTATTACTCTGCCAGTCGCCTGACTACTGTCAGTAGTATTACTCTGCCAGTCGCCTGACTACTGTCAGTAGGTATTACTCCGCGAGGCGCCTGACTACTGTCAATAGGTATTACTCCGCGAGGCGCCTGACTACTGTCAGTAGTATTACTCCGCGAGGCGCCTGACTACTGTCAATAGGTATTACTCTGCCAGTCGCCTGACTACTGTCAGTAGTATTACTCCGCGAGGCGCCTGACTACTGTCAATAGGTATTACTCTGCCAGTCGCCTGACTACTGTCAGTAGTATTACTCCGCGAGGCGCCTGACTACTGTCAATAGGTATTACTCTGCCAGTCGCCTGACTACTGTCAGTAGTATTACTCCGCAAGGCGCCTGACTACTGTCAATAGGTATTACTCTGCCAGTCGCCTGACTACTGTCAGTAGTATTACTCTGCCAGTCGCCTGACTACTGTCAGTAGGTATTACTCCGCGAGGCGCCTGACTACTGTCAGTAGGTATTACTCCGCGAGGCGCCTGACTACTGTCAGTAGTATTACTCCGCCAGGCGCCTGACTACTGTTACTGTTAGCTCTGACAATCCACCCAGCGGTGCAGCTTCGAAGCTTACCAAACTCGTAATAAAACATTTTGACAGCTTTTTGAGCACCCTGTACCACATAAAATTGGTTCAAGGAGGTCAGTAAGCACAACCAGAATTCATAAATAAGCTGCACCGTATTATAAGACACACCAAAATTTAAGGATTTTTATGTGCGGTAAGTGGTTTTGTTGCCTGAACCTGTGAACCTGAAGTGTACTGCAACCGTACTGGTCGCACGTAATGAGTTGGGATGGGAACATATTGGTCAAACAAACAGGACTTTCACCCAGGAGACCACCGTTCGTGTCCCGTGTAAAACCAGAAGTCATCATTGACTTATTTTGTCACATTAGTTGTTAGCATTGTTAATCCTTTGAGTCGCTAGGTAGTCGAATTTACATCAACCAAGACCTTTTCCTAACCCTAAGTGGTTTTATTGCCTACATCTAGCTTCCTGTGAAGAAAGAAGTTTATTTTGAAAAGACACTATGCATGTAACAACCATATATTGATACACCATCCCTGACGTCCAAAACTGATGCTAGTGGGGTATCTAGAGCGCTGTCGCTTGAAGCGTAGGGCCTCGGACCGAGCCTCAGTATTTGACGAGTTGTAAGTGAGAATATGTTGTGCATGAACACGTTAAAGGAAGCAGGTGTTATGATCCACATCCTACAGTTGATTTCACTCTATTCTACTTGTCGACAGTTGGTGGCAGCAACAATGCGGTAAGTGCACATGGATGTAAACAATACAGGATTTAAAAGGTGCATCAGTGATTCTAATCCAATACACCTTTTTTTCTGCTAGCTGTCCATCCTGTGTGGTACACGAAGAAAGGTTAAATCTAGTGTTCATACACCGCCCTGGTTTGTTTGGAAACAAACAATGTGGCCCGGACCGAGCCACACAACACTCAATCAGCAACAAGCTGTTGCACAGAATGAGGGCAAGGCCATGGAAGTATACAGAGTAAGGGAGTGGGACAGTAAATCTGGAGGGGGTTATTTGTTTGTCTGTTTTGGATTTGGACGTGCTTTAGGTGGAAGGAAATGGAAACAATTTAAAGCAACAAAATTATGTCATTGGATTTAGGAAAGAAAACATCATGGTTTAGTTTAAAGGAATAACATTTGTCATGTAACTTCTTACGTAGCCCATATAATTTAAAATAACTCACCACTGACTTTTGTTTCACACAGGACATGAACACCAGTCTCCGGTGTCCCGGGTGAAAGTCCTGTATTTGAGCCATTAGTCCACCCTGACCTCCCTACGCTCACTTCGGTCAAAATCTGTTTCTGTTGAACCTGTGAATTTGTGTGTCCGCCACAAAAAAGGATCCTAATTGAGATCAGGCTGTGAATTTCCCACAGGATGAGGTGGTCGGTCTGTCAAAGACCACACCTTCATTTAGCTGCATCAACTAAAGTAGCAGCATTTACTGTGCCCAGTAGTAACCATCAATATTATCTATAAATTCCTTTACATCCCACAGATATATTCAGGAGCATTTCCTGCTCAGATTACAGACCACATGTCTACGGTACTAAATTAATGTGTCAGTCTCATTAAGCATCTTTATCTTCTATACCTAAACAGCAAAGGAGCCAAGCGCAGACCGGAAAATCCACCACAAAGCCGTCAGACGGCAGCGAGGAGGCAGACGGAGGCAGCAGCAAAAAGACAAAGCCACATGAATACAACTGAGCGGACAGAGTATCATCCAAAATGCAGAGCTCCTGCATTGCCTGAAGGATCTTTCTAAGAGCACACACTTGCGCACTGTCACAATAAACATATGTGCGCCCACACACACACACACACACACACACACACACAGCTACACATGCGCATATCAGCATTGTTTGCAAAAGCTGAGACACTGGAATTGTCAACAAATTTCAAACTGTCATCTGCAAACCTCCATAGTAAAATGGCATGCATTCTAGAAATTCTTTTTAAAAAGGTAGCAATGGCACTGGTAACTTGTTTCATGATTGTTCATTTGTTGTTTACTTATCTGAGTTTTATTCTGAGTGAGGACACTGCTTTCTAAATGTGTGATCTTTCTAGAAAAATCCCTTTGCACTGGTGAGGTCTGACACTGTATCCTGTGATAAGTATATCAATTGACAAATAAAAAATACTCCTACTATTACTACTACTACTACTACTACTACCCAACTTAGAATATTGTTTGTCACTCATTGTAGCAAGGTTAATTTACTCCTCCACATTTTGAAATATAGAGGCTCAAGTTGGCTGGCCAACTGTTCAACATTTAATATTTCAGCACTCTTTCTGCCTTCAACACTCCAGAGGCAAAGAGCCAAAGACTCACAATGGGTCGTCTCCCTGAGAATGTGCCATGCACTGAGTAGTAACTCCTAGCTACATGTATCTGTGTTCTCTGACCTTTCTGTGTCCTTTCAATAAACTGTAATTTTCAGTAAATGTGTGAAGAATAAATGGTTATTCGTGGGAAAGAAATGAGTGAGCATGTTTGTGATCAACAGGGGAAAAGGTTGCACGGTGCAAAGAGTGATCAGGATTCACGTCTTGTGAATGTTAAATACATGACGAAGACCAGTAGAAGAGGAGGCACCGACGTGTGAGGGCAGGGCAAAATGTGTGTTTTCCAAAAGAAAAATTATCCACCACATACTTTTAAAAGTTGACTTTGTGGAATAATTATCTGTCTGATACAAACACAGGTCACAGCATGACCTTTTTGTCCTAGCTGTCCAAAAATCCAGCCTTCTTTTACTGACTCCTTCTAGATAATCTGTCCTGCATTACTGCAAATCTTCAATTCATTTGTCAGGGTATAATTTTTATGGTTTAATAAATTCTTGAGCCCTGTCCACACATATACAGATATTTTTAAAAATGGTTACATTTGGCCTCTCAACCACGTACAAACAGAGTTTTGGGTCCCAAAAAGGGGGTATTTTTGAAAACGCCTTCAAAGGTGTAGATTTTTAAAAACTCTCTTTGTATCTGTGCCGAAATATAAACGGGGCGTTTGGGGAAGGATCACGTCCTCTCCTCATTTCACGCATGGCCATCGTTGCTTGGTGTAATGAGCATGCGCCAGAAACAATAACAAAGATGGTCGACTAACGGCTTCTTTATGTTTTGTTAGCACCACTTGGACTAATTTTGCTTTACATTTGAAAAACGTTCCAGTCACAGGAGGCCCAAGCAGGGAACACTTGGAGGCTGAATGGTGATTTTGAGCGATTGAAGGCGAGGTTTGGAGCAGTCAGAAGGTTTCTGAACATAAACCTGAATGAGCTGCTGTTCCTCATTTATGCAGGTAAAGAGACAGTTGATGATAGCAGAGTGATGACGGGGATCCCAGACCCCCACCGACAATAACTGTTACTGAACTGACTAATGAAGCTGAAGGAAAGGGAGAGAGAAGGGTGGTAATAAAATTCCTCAACCCTTAACTTGTGATCTCACTTGTGGTGACACGTAAATATTACGGCAAATGTTTGGCGTCATTTTTGTGTGGATGGCGATATTTTGTAAAAAGACGGTCACAACCTATTAATTTAAAGGCTGTGCATCATGCACAGTGTGTCCTGTAGGGCTGCAACAAATGATTCTGTTTATCATCAATAAATCTGCTGATATTTCTGTTTTTATTAATTGAGGAATCTTTCTAAAAAAACAAGACAAAAATATGAAATATGCCCAGATTTGTTCTAACAATCGAATGTCATGTTTTGTCGCACCAAAAGTAAATTGTTGCACATTTTTTGCAATTATTTCTCTTTTGAATAACTAATAGATGTATTGATTAATGTTTGCAGCTCTAGTGTTCATACTCATCTACTTCTGGGACTGGAATTGTGAACAGATGAGTATTATTTAAATGTATTTAACAACCTTCATGTAGCCAACACATATCGACTGCGAGGACATTTTAACAAGGAAAACAGCACACCACTTGATGTTTACTGCAAAGACTCTAAGGCTCGGGAATTATGAGATCATGATCTCAAATATGACTGTAAAGGTGCGCTCAGACTGAAAACACAGCAGGTTTTAGAGGTGGCCTGATTGCTCTCTAAAGTCTGTGCAAAGTGGATGCAAATTATACCCGTGAGGCACAAAGCTGAGGCAAAGATGCAGACGGATACGTTGAAATGGTTTCAAATTATGAAAACATTTGTGCTCCTGCCAAGGCTGGATGACTTCGTGGAGGAAAAAGACAAGAAGAAATGGAGGAAACAGAAAGAAGTGGAGATCTCAGGGGCGTTCAGTGTAACTCTACAGTGTAATGACAGTACGGTATATACGTATGTCATGACACTGACACCATTTTAAAACTTGATCCAAAATTTGAGAGGCATCACCGCGTCCATATTTGTTTGTGAAAACTTCTGTAGCTTCTCGCTGTGTACTTGAAAGCTCCCCACCGCTTTAATCAGGTTTTTGGTCACAGCATTCCCTCCATGTGACATTTGGTGCGGTCACTGGGTCCAAGTGTGTCCATGCTGGAAAATGTTCGGCGACAGGTGCACAGCTCTATTTTAAGGCCTGTAATCCATCTCTTTTGCAAGTTGGAGTGCCTCCTCCAGGTCGGCTCCATGTCTTGCTGAGAGTGAACAAAAGGGCCTGTTGCCATGATCTGGAGGCCGACGGCAGACCTTGCAAATGCTGCCATTAAACCTCAGAGCTGCCAGTGTCCGGAATGGTAGCAGAAAACAAAGATGGTCGAGGCTGAAGTCAACAGGCTTGGATTTAATCAAAGTGACAGTGTGGTTTTGGTAAGCCATCTTCATTTTTCTGTTTCCCATTCACAGCTTGCGGAAACAGTGCTTGTCATGGACAAATACTGTGACTTTCTAGCTGTGATACACGTGAAAGCTGACTTTAAACACACTCAGACAATAGGAAAATTGTTTCCTTTAAGCATGGAAACAAAATGCTGTACAGTACTTGACCACACTCAAGCAGGACTGACAGTGTGCAACAGATCGCTGCTGTGTTTTCACTTTGTTAAAGAGGCAGTGGGTAGAAATGGAGCAAAAATGATTTTAAAAAGTTATTTTAATAAAACGTTCATATGCCCTGAGTAGAGTGCATGAGTTAATCTGTGTCCTCCAGTATCCTCTGGTGCTCCTGTTGGCATCTGCAAGATTTCACAGACTGGAGGAAAACAACCAATCAGAGCTGATCTGGAGTCTGCCGTCTCTGAGCAGCTGTCAATCACTCTGAACTCTGATCAAACGGTCAAATCATTCAGCGCTGATTAAATGTGAATCAATATTCTGTTACTGTGATGCCTGTTTCTCATCTTGTAGTTACTGTTTAGCTGTAAAATGAGAAAGTTTGTGGTAAGATCAGTTGAAGAAATACCAAGCACCGCCCACCATTCAGAGTTCAACCAATAGGAATGCTCTCTCTGAAATGACCCATTTTCTGAAGCCTGAAAACAAAGCCAAGAGGAGGTGCAGAGGTCTAGTTTTCTCTAACTTGCACTATAATATGCTGAAAGGTTATTAAGGAATTTTTACCCAGTGATGCCAAAATATACTGCCTATGAAGCTTTAAGCCTAATTTAGACATAATTAGACCTAATTTAGAAACCTGAGAATAAATGAATGCAGTTAAGTTATTTAAAGTTATTTCTCAAATGTGGAGCAAATTCAAACATTCAACCTGTGATGATACACCTAAACTCAAAATGTACACATTGATTTGATCCATTCCTAGGGCCAGTTGCCCTCTCAGTAAAAAAGGCTAAAGTTGTTCTCATTCCCAACACAAAATGGAGAGCTGACTGGATAATCAGAGCAGCACCTGAGAAGTAACGTGTGGAAGCCAGAGATGTCCTGAGCCGATACTGAAGATCCTGATCCAGGTATATACATGTATGTACATCTGCTAAATAAAGCTGATCCAATCCCGTCTTTACTGAACTCTGTGGTGCTTTGCCCTCCTCAGCCTGCTGTTGTTGCAGCACCGCTCTTTATAGACAGTCACACACTTGACTGCATATGAGAGTGAAAATTAGTGTTGTGTGTGTCTTTCTCATTAGCAAAGAACAGAGCACAAAACACTGATGATGCAGCTTCGCATTTTAACATGTTGCAGGTTAAAATGACAAACGCCACCGACGGCAGGTCAGCTGTGGCTAATTAACAATGATTCTGTGAGTAACTTGACGGCACGCCAAAATAAAACTTGGCTGTTGTCGGGTTAGTTTGCTCTCTGCAAGCCGGTGTCTGGACACTGCCAGAGAAGTAAACGAAGCATCCCTCTGTAACCTCCATAAAAACAGAATGAGAGTAGAAAAATCAACATAGCAGCGGCCATTGTTATGTATACTGCCACTGCAGAGACCTGTGACCGCTGTAGCAGGATAACTCATTCTGTGTCTATGGTCACTTCACAATTCACGAGTGTCACTTCCCTCTGAACTAGTCAGAAGACAAACTGCTAAGTGTTCGTCCTACTCTCATTTTATTTCTATGATAACACCACTGTACAGCTGTGGGTGTTTTTGTAGTCCCAGTTAAACTCAGATCATATCACTATGAACCAGGGCCGTCAGTATTCGGATGAAGCAGCTTGTGGAAAATTTGACCACAGCTGTTATTTCAATGTGTCAGATAGAAATATTAAAAGGAATTTTATACGTAAATGACACAATTGTGGATACAAGATACAAGAAAGGTTTTTACCAACATTACAGCAAATTTAGGACTCAGCATAAATGCACAGAAATATGTTCCAATGAGTTATTGTTAGTCCTAGAGGGGAATGTTTCTGTCTTCAAGTTGCCAAGTTGCATTAAAATGTAAACCACTAGTGAAGTCAACAGGCCCTTTTCACAGTATTTTAACTAGTCATAGCAGGAAAAAGCACAGGAGTCACTGCTAACACTAATGAAAGCTCTGTTCAGTTCAAGTGCCACAGTGAGCCAGCATGCACTATACCAGGACCCTGAAACAGAAGCATTTTTAGCTCCCTGTAGTCTTGTTTCCTTAAACTTTTAGGGAAATTCATGTTTGAGAAGTAGTGAGCATGATGTGCAAATGATACTTGGATTGTGCTGCATGAGTTGAGTGAGAGTTTTTCATGTGTTATGCTGTTGTTAAACCTAGACCTCATCTACTTCAATTCATCAAGAAGTTTCTTGAAATGTTTTGAACTATTTGTTCACTGTGGAGGCATGCAAGAAAAGGTTTTCCTCACAAATCCAAGGTCAGGTGAGTAACTGTTATACAAATGGGCATTTTGTGAGAGAAGTATTCCTTTAAAATTCACTTGATAGTTGAATGGAAACGCGATGTATGTTGTTGTAGATAAAGTGGTACAGGGATGAGCCCTGGTTCCCTCAACTAAAAGTCAATGGGATTTTTCCATTTGGGTTTTGGATTATTGCAGAAAATAAGCACTGTGGCAAACAAACATTTCTGATACTAGCATGTTCTGTTCAGCAAGAAAAACTTGACAAATGAACACCACTTTTTTGATTTTTGGAAACTTTTCACTTCTGGCGATTGGCTATAAACGGACCACAGCAGCATGAACGTGCATATACACAATGAGGCTGTGAAGCAGATATCTGACATATTGTATTCATTTAGCCACTTGTTAGCAACCACCTTTTTAAATACATAAAAATTCATGAGGGGTATTTATTGACATATTTTATGCTGTGGAACAAAATGTTAAAATCTATTGTGTTAACCACAGACCGTATTTCAGGCATCTAACTAAAAACCTATCCAAGGACTCAATCCTGCAGCACCTCAGTCCTCCATGTCTAATGTCTGGGAGTGAATGCATCACATCTGCACCAATCTGTTATCTAACCAAATCCTGAAGTATCCTTAAGTATTTATGATGCTCTACTGCATCAGTTAAATCACCATTGAGGGGATGGACAGGTCGGAGGTATGATGTCATACACTCACCTGTCCACCCACTTAGAGAATAAGATTATTTTATTTATAATAATAATAATAATAATGATTACAAAGGCTGGCTGTATTGTGTACAGTGTACAGCCCTCTCAGTCGTGCTGTTGGGGTGATACTGAATTGCTCTACAAACACCTCACAAACACACACTCTACAAATGTTTTATAGAGCATGCACAAGTGTGTCAGGATTGGCCACTTCATCTGCTCCTTTATCCACAGCTCTTAAAGCTCAGCTTGCTGATGCACTGAGAGAGTAAATGATTTTAATGAGGTGGAGGGTTATGATGAAGAGCTGCTTTGCACTCCCATCAATTCAGGTAACGGTGTGGGAAGCAAACCCAGGTCAAAAAGCTGCTGCAGGTACATTTTTTTAAGCACTTATCTTAAACCTGTGTTGAGTACCAGAATAAGGACCACATTTGCACAAGTCCAGTGGTTAGAGGTTAGACGTCAGTCAAAGATTAGCACTGACTTTGACTTTTAATATCATCCTACTCTGTGGTTGTCGAGAACTCATTAGTGCTAGAACTCCTTTTTGCGCAAACACCATCCACTTGGTACCTAATTAAACTGCTACAGTAGGAAACAAAATTTCCTGCATGTCCTTGTTCCCCATGGGTTAAAAATGTGTTCATTTCTTCAATTCCCTTCAATTTATCAAGAGCTATAACCAATTAGGCATAAGTATTACAAGGACATGGGTTGTGGTAATGATTTTTATTTTTCCTTCAAAATAAGAACAGAGTAAAATATAATACAGAGGTCCTTTTTTCCTGAATGAGGCTTCAGATTGTTACTTTTATTAGGTCCTGTTTCCCAAAATGAATCATGTTTTTGTGTCTGCTTAAAGGGGGCATGTGAAAAATTCACTTTTTCAGTGTTTGTGCTCATACATTTGGGTATTTTGAGTGCCTAACCAGCCAACCCACAAACTGTGAAATAAGACAACCTAGTCAGTTTTTTGTGGGCTGTCTAGCTCAGAAAACGTGATTCGACAAGTCATTCAAATTTGACTCTCCTTCTATGTTGCATTCAGGCTCAATACTGTCACTGTATTCTGATACGGTTTTTAAATCCTACAAAAAGTTATTCCTCATTTTTCGTGTGTGGAAAGATTGTGGTTTGGGTTAAAATATCACAATAATTTACGTGACAATAAAAAAAGATTGACTCCTAGTTTCACTAATGAAAACAAATTCTGGTCTCCTGTGTGACAGTCCTGTGTTTTTGACGAAACCATCCACCCGGACCTCCCCCCATGGCGTTCACCACTGTATATACTTCCTTATTCACAGTTACATGGATTACATATTAATTGTTTTCATGTTGGGATGGCTCAGCTCCACAGCAACTCAATCAAGGAAAGTGTAAATAGGTTGTCCTGTTAGCAGGGAGGAGCTGGGCTCTGTTAGCATGTAGGGCGATAGGTAAGATAAATGTCAGTAAATGTCATTCTGCAATATTTGGTGTGCTCACTGGTATGGACGGATGCCTATACATAGATTGAGATGTCAGTAGTAACATAGGATGGATTTGGATGCTTGCTCAGTTCAGCTCATCCTCTCCTTACCTGGGCAGGTGGTAGGTTCTAGCTAGGTGAGGCTGAGAAGTTAAAATCCCATTCACTGGAGTAAAGGGAGAGAGGAGTTGGCTGCTTTCTTTTGTCTGGTGTTCTTTTGCTTCAGTATTGTAATTGTAAAGACTTTGTTAATAAAACCTTTTTTTGCGCTACTTCTGCTCATCAGCCTGGTTCTTTAATCTTCATCTTCGTCTTCAACCTCTTATCCGGGGTCGGGTCGCGGGGGCAACAGCTTCAGCAGGGACCCCAAACTTCCCTTTCTCGGGCCACATTAACCAGCTCTGACTGGGGGATCCCGAGGCGTTCCCAGGCCAGTGTGGAGATATAATCTCTCCATCTAGTCCTGGGTCGTCCCCGGGGTCTCCTCCCAGCTGGTCGTGCCTGGAACACCTCCCTTTAATATTAATTTTTAAAGTTTTCCAACGCCAAACCCCCTCATGTATGAGGGTAAACACAACTGCAGTACACGTTATAATATCAGCATGTAAAAAAAGTCAGCTATTGCATAATTAATTTTACTATGTGCATTTCTATAAAGTCCCATGAGATTACATTTTAATTTCAACCATTTTCAGTTAAATTAGATAAAGAAACCCAACCTTTTTTAGCTGTACCTGTAAAGAAAAAATGTTTTTGAAGATGACTACAGCAGCATTTTAAGCAGAGCTCCTTTACTTGTCCCTGAAATAAGTATAAAGTTTGACAAAGCCAATCCAACCTATTTCATCCATCTCGACTTGCTGACCAGACTGGTTTCTGATCGTGCTCCATATCTATTTAAAGTATGATGTCATTTCAATCCATCGCTACAACCCTCTTTTTGCAAATATCAGCAGTTTTTCTCTCCCTTTACTCTGTAAAACAGCTTCTAACACTATCCTTTAATGTCAAGGAGAGACTGTGGTAAAGAGACTTTCAGGGTCAATCACTATTCAACTTATTGCAATGCTGAAGATTCTCCTTTTGCACAGACTGCCTGTTTGTGAAACCTTTGTTCAACAAAAATGTTTGTGCCCTAATGAGACACCAGAGGGCCAGCTGAGCCGCCCACGAGCCTTTTGAACATGCTAAAATATTAAAGCAATGGAGCGTCTTCATAGCCAGTGATTACAGAGCATGTCATATAACCTTAATGGGTGAGATTCTATCACGCAGCAGGTCTGAGAGAACAGGACTCAAATGCACGACTCTTAGGCAGGAATCACAAGAAACAGTCTTTAATGCTGGCCAAGGTTCGGTACACGGGTAATCAGTCAGCGTGGCAGACAAATCCAAAAAGTCAAAAATACAGGCAGAGATCAGATTCACGAGGAAGGCTATCACTAGAAATAACTGGCGGGGACGCTTTCTCACAAGGAATAAAGACGAACTAGCACAGAGGGAAGGGGAAGCACGCATTAAATACTAGTGGAGGGAGTGATTGACTATTCACAGGTGGACACAATCAGGGCAGAGGGAGGACAATCAGACACAGGTGAATGGTGATGGAAACTGGGTCACAGGGAGGTGCTCTAAAGGTGCAGGCGGGAAACATGCGGGGCAGGAAGTGAGGTTATCTGAAACGAGAGGAAATGTTAGGATATCAAAATAAAACAGGAAGTGCAACATGCAACACAGAAGACAGACAAAGCCTAAGTCCTAGATGTTGTGACAGATTCAACCTTAGGACCATTGTTGCATGTCATCCCCCTCTCTCTCTTTCTCCTATTTCTACACTGTCCTCTGTCAAATAAAGGCGAAACTGTATTAAAAATAAATAACAAGTAAATCTACTAAGAGGACTAACTTTCGTTTTGTGTGAATTTTGGCAGTCCCTGTGAATAAATCTGTAGTGTTTCTGAGCACCAAATTCCCTTTAGAAAACCTCTCATTTTATTGCAACAGGGTCTGAGAGTCTGACCTGAGCAGTCCTGGTTCTACCGCGCCTCCTTTCCCATTAGGTGGTCCGGCAATATGGCCTGGGCCTCCAGCAGCGCAGTGTCAGTGCTGGCTCTCAGCGGGAACAGGTGGAGCAGCGAAGCAAAGCTCTGCTATTGGCTGCAGGTGGAGCCACCGCTATCGGACGGATTGCAGGTTGAAGGTGGCAGCGGTGGTGGATCTGGGTCTGTCCACGGTGGGCTGGTTGCTGCCGGAGGCCCAGCTGGAGTCTGATCTGAAAGAGTTTCTGGTGAACCGGCATGTTGTGAATCGTTCCATCTGATTTTGTGGAGAACCAGACCCGATGACAGGCATTAAGAATAACTGCATAGAAATAGGCATCTTCTAGCTGATGGTCTCGTTCATTTATGCAGGTCATATAGAGGCATCTGTATTAAATTAGGACACGGTTGGTAGGCTGGTTTTATAACCAGTTAAATGTTACTCACAGTAACTTTAAGTAATGTCTTCCAATGCATTTGTTCCTATATCTAACAAAAAGATTATTCCTCCTTTTTCATTCCTGTGAATATCCATGTTTGTTACAGCCAGAAAGTATTTTCAAAATAAACTTCCGTCTATACAGGAAACAACTTCCTTAGGTTTAAGCAAAAATCTACTTAGTTATGTTTAGGAAGAGATCGTGGTTTGGCTTAAAATTTCTCTGCAGCTAACGTTATTTAAGTACGTAAGTTACGTGTCAAATAAGTCAACGTTAACTTCTGGTTTCACATGGGACACAAGCACCAGTCTCCGTCTCATTTACCCACCCATCCACTCTGATCTCCCTACACAACGTTCACCACTATCTATATTACCTGGTTCACCTTATGTGAATTACACACAAATTGATTTTGTAGGATATACACAAATTACAGTACATTACTTTCTGTAGATATAGCTATTAAAAGTGCATGAGACCTGCCTTACTAATACTATATGAAAAAGCAAAAGATGACAATGAAGGCTCAGCCTGAGTAACAGTCATAGATTATATTAATTTGAGATAAAAACAAACTACTTTTGTATTATAATATGCGAAAGTCTCACATCTGTGTGTCCTTTTAATTGCAATTGTTTTATAATGACAACTCCCACATTATGGTTACATAAGCTCTCATTTCAAAGCAGACCAGTAAGCATGACCTGGTATTGTAAAAACAATTTTCCACTCATGAGCATTTTCCTCAATCAGTGCAAATGGCTGTCTTTTTTAAATGAACTATGAAAGGAAAACATTAATACAAGTACCCAGCTTTGATGGAGTTTTATTATTAGTATATATTTATATAAACACAGTAACTCATGTATTTTAGCAGAGCGCTCAGTGACTTCTCAGAGAACAGTATGTTCCTGCTCGTACACCCTGAAGCCTGTACAGACCTTTTCACCCTGCCTGTCCTAAGACACAGGAAGTGGCCTGGACACAATATTAGAGAAGATCAGCACTTCTGTGACTGTATTTATACTTGTACATTTGCACCACTTGTGGCAAATAGTTAAAGAAAACTTGATGTGATTAAAGATAAACAAAAGTAACACAGTTACGTCAGATAAAGTGAAATAGATAATAGATAAATGAATTATCTACCTCATTTAGAGACCAAAGAATTGCAGCACCACAGGTTTCTGGCACAGCTTATATCAAATGAGCTTTTTCAAGGTTTTACTGCCTCACAGCATAAAATGACCTTAATATATCTGCCCTGGGTGGATGGGGTTGTTGATCAATACCAATAAGACGAGTTAGATTTCTGGCTTACAGAACTCATTTTCCGGTCTTTATGCTGTTGGAACCCAAACTAAACTCTGTGTCCTCTGAAGTTTGACACTATTATTCCCTGTGCACTCACATTTAATGCCATAAAGATAGAGGATGCTGCTAAAACCTAGTGATGGATCTTTTGTTAAGACAACAAATATGACAAGTCCGGGGCTGCAACTACTGACTGTTTTTCACTAACACAAAGTGATTTTCTTGCTTGTTTTGTCCTTAAAATGTCAGAAATCCCAATCAACATTTCCCGGAGTGACATTTTCTCATTATGTTTTATTCAACCAACAGTCCCAAACCCAAAGATGTTCAATATGCTACCATATATGATAAGAAAAGCATTATATTATCAAACATTTGGCATTTTTGTTTGAAAAAAAAAAACTGACTGAAGCAATTCATCAATTATTAAAGGTGCTAAATGTTTTTTTTTTTTGCCTCTGCACAGCTCTCAACACGGCGTCTCACAGCTAACGATAATAACAGTGTTTACCTGAGGGGAACCAAAGAGTCCACAATGGCGTCATGGATCTGTACGATGTTATGAGCTGTAACCACCATATGAGAGCAGCGCAGAGCGGCAGCCACGAGGCATGCTCACATGCACTAACATGCACTAAAAGGCACTTGCAGCAGGCCCGGCTATGAGGCTATTGAGACACCATCCCTGATCTGTCCAAAAGTAACACAAGAGACCCCGTGCATCAGTCTCCGATGCTGAGGAGCACTGACCAAGCGTCAGTATTTGAAGAGTAGGCAGAGTGAGGCAGATCAGTACTTCTACTGTTGTAACAATGTTTAATGTTTTACACACAGACAACTGTATTTAAAGTGTTTTTAGTCTGATGCTGCACTCTGTGCCATAAACTGCCTTTACGTTTTAACGTGTACAGAAAATAGTACAACTGTCTGCCATTAAACCAATGCTACAATACCGAATCCTCCCCACAAATGAAATCATACCGGATGTTCTCCTGGTGCTGCTGTCAGTCCTTTAAGGATCCGACGTCTCTTCTCCGCTGCTCTTTATAGCCCAGCTAATGTACACTAACTATATTCTGTATGCTAACAATGTTCCATACAGATGATATTACCATTGCTGAATAAATACTTCCAGATTGTGCATAAAATGCATATGGGTGTCATGTTCATTTCCCCCTTATTCATTCCATTTGTTCCTGTGAGATTTCAGTAAGTGTGTGAGGTGTGCCCACAGCAGCTTAATTTATGCTTCTCACAGTATTGTAGTCTGTATGGAATGATTATGCTACCACACGTTATTAAATATATTATCCTTTGTTGAATACATGCTTTGAAATGTGCATTTTTAACATTAATGGTGTGTCTACTTGGCACTGCAGCCGCAACTCAGCGCAGTTTTCACGTAGTGCTGCGCCCCAATATTGATGTTACAGCAGTGTTATTTAGTGAAAGGTCAATCAAATTAATGTTTATTATGTCAATTAAATATTTTGACATTTAAAATTTTCATTAATTGCCATTGTAATCATGTTATGCACTCTGTATGGAACACTGTTAAGCTTAATGATCTTCCATACACAGGCGTTGGTGTTACTTTTCACCACTTTCCTCAAAAATCTTGGTCCAACAAACATCAGTCGAAGGCTGTCTGATGGATATTCCCCCGAGAATGAGCACACAAACATGCTCATCAGGCTCTTACCTACAGAGGAGTGCTGCCTGGCGCGGTGCTGAAGGGCAAAACATGTACACGTACTAGAGCAATGACATTTTAGAAAATGCTAATTTAACATTTGTTAAATTTCTGTTACAAATAAAGCAGGATTTGCTAAACTGAAAGCAAATCACGTTTCAAAACAAGCAACGTTGGTGGTTAGCCACTACGGTGAGCCCACAGGACTAACTAGCTTACTGCAACTTCCGTTACCTCAGTTACACACATTATCATTTCTACAGCCATCTTATCGTCAGGTGGATAATTAGTCAGCCATCACTTTGACACAATTAAGTACAGTCTGCTATAAGATCCATTCATCCATCTTCAACCACTTATCCTGTTAGGGGTCGTGGGGGGGCTGGAGCCGATCCCAGCTGGCATTGAGCGAAGGCGGGTTCACCCTGGACATGTCGCCAGTCCATTACAGGTCTTCCATAACATGCAGATACAATTCCTCATATGCAGAAGGACCCACTGCTGAATATTGCCCTGTGGGTTCAAACAAAAGGCTGCAAAGGGTTCAGCTCTCAGTAAAAATGCTCTAAAATTGGGCACTCGCTGAGAGCAGTCAGAATACTCTGAGTAAACAACTGGGCACCATTAAAGTTTGGATGAATACCATGCTTCACTAATAGCAGACCCTCCCTAAAGGCTGGATTTAAAAATAGGCTGCAGCTGAAACACCACTTTTTGAATAATTTACAAATAACATATACAGGCCTTTGTGGAAAAATGGTGCACGTCTGTCTTAGATGCTGAGAAAATGCTCATTAAGCCCCTCAGCCATCCCAAACTTATAACAGCTGTCAGCTCGCTCATTAATGCCCACGCCATAAAAATACATCCTACCGCATCCAGAGCTCTGGGTAACCCTCGCTGGCCTAATGCGCAGCAAAACACTGTAATGGTCAAATGCATCTTTCTCCTCTCGCAAGCCAGTTAGCCCTTACAGAATGTAAGATACTCCACGTAATGCCACTGGATGTGACGCTCAGGTGAGATTAAACCTCTCAGTGAGGATATACTGCACACCCTAATTTTCAGATAATGTCACATGTGGCAGAGACTTACATTATTTAACAAAGATTTCATTTTTTACCTAAATAACTACATCATAATCACAGAATATATAATTTTATAATATATTTGCGCAGCCCAACAAAGATTACTGTGTACTGCACAGTCTCCACTGTGAAGCTGCAAACAAGCATTTGCATTTTTTTGCTTGATCATGAAAAAAGCTATTTGTTAGTAAAAATGTTTGGACTGTATTGGGCACAGAAAATACATGTTTCTGAAAAGCAGGCTGAATTTATGTTGCTGCTTGGTTCAATATATTTGGCCACTCAACAGAACACTTAAGTTTCAGTAATAACAAAAAAATGATAATAAGCACTACATGATGACATGAGGATTTTTTTTTTTATCTGTTACCTGAATGGTACCTGATTTCATACAGTTCCACAAACTGTTGTATTTGTTTTATATTTGTTTATTTTATTTATTTAAGGTCTGTCAGATGATTAAAAAAGTTAATTGCATTTTACTGCAAATTAATTGCAGAATTTTTGCATCTTCAAAATTAACCATTAAAAAAGAGCCATCAACAAGTGTGCAAATATGCTGCTTTATGTATGTGTATGTAAATATTTATCACTGGAAATCAATCAACAACAGAAAACAAATCAAATCATAACACGGCAAACTGCAGCCCAACAGGCAACAACAGCTGTCAGTGTGTCAGGGTGCTGACTAGGACTTGATCCAGACTGACTGGGACTATCATAAAGTGGGCATGTCTGTAAAGGGGAGACTGGTGGGGACCCAGAGAACCCATTTACATTCACACATCTGGAGGTCAGAGGTAGTAGTCTGGTTGGCTAGTATCCAGTTTTCAGAGAAAACATCTCTGAAACATATACGTATACATATATATATATGTATACGTATATGTAATATATATATATATATATATATATATATATATATATATATATCTGGTACCTGAATGGTAGTTGATTTTATACAGTTCCAAACAGCAAGGTAGGAAGTGATATCAGTTGTCTTCTGCGGAGTAGTCTGGTTGGCCTCGTAAGTGTTTTCAGAGAAAACTGGATACTTCAATTGGTTTTCCACTATAAATGATGTTTTGGGGTCAGCCAAGATTACTAAATATTTCTTACTGTTCACAGTGAAAATGTGCAACATGAGGAAGGAGACCATCAGCAAGAATATGAAACAAATTGTTCTGGACCGGCTGTCAGGATAAGAGAGTCTTGGCCATTTCATCTTTGACTCTGAAAACCCTTTAACTTGTTCTTTATTCTTGTACAGTAAGTGTGATTTTAAATGACGCTGCAGCGTCTTTAGGTTCACTTGGAGGGAAGAGCATTCTCTACAGTGTTTAAAGTGTTTTCTAAGCTGTCCAGCATGAAATAGTATGTATGCTAGTGTATGCATGAACACGTTTGAGACAACGACTGCTGACTAATACGTTCAATCATTCCAGTTAATCAAAAGTAAAGTTAGCATGGTGCGACAGGAAGAGGAGAGAGGAGGAGGAGAAAGGAGAGGAGGAGGAGAAAGGAGCTGCAGAGTAAATAACCAACACAAAGAAGGACGATGAGGGGACACAACGCACGAGTTGTTGATTGGCTGACTGCCACCAGCCTAAAGGTGTCAAGGTGAAACAGTTCTAGCTGTGTAAATATGATTCCACTGAACTATTAGCCATCCATCCATCCATCCATCCATCCATCCATCGTCAACCACTTATCCCGTTAGGGGTCGCGGGTGAACTATTAGCTCACCTCATAATAACACAATGACTACTAATGTACTTCACGCTACATTTTGGTAAATGAACATTAAGTTTAATGTCAAGTCTTGTTTCCATCAACATAATTTTTGCATATTTTGAATCGTCACATTGGAAAAGCTAAATGAAAACTGCAAAAATTAATAAAACTTCATCAGTTGTGGAAAAAAGTTTTTCGCTTTGCTTTAGTTTTTGCTGTTGTCGCTGAAAGGGATATGAAAACGCCTTTGCTGAATAAATTCTGACTAATCCTAGCTCATGTGAAAGAAAAATCACAATTGAAATATGTGAAGGTCTCTGATTCATTTTTCTGTTGTAGATCAGCCAAGTCAAACTGTTTTGTTTCTGGTTTGTAGTCTCCTCTGCTTCTTCTCCGTTTACTGCTCATGTGTAGCCTATTGCACCAACCTCTGACGAAACTAAACCAGTTGATGGAAACAGGCACATTTCCATTTCTTTTCAAAAGTTTGAAAAGTTCAAAAGTGCTTAAAATTTGCTTGACAATCGAGTGGAAAAACAGCTACTGATGCTTGAAATCTTAAATCTCTGATGGGAGCTGTCACAATTACATTGCAGGTGAAATGTTTTTTTTTTTAGAGACTATCACTAACAACCTTTCTAAAATCATAACCTTTCTAAATGACACATTTTCTAATCAGGTATCACTATCAGCAGGATGAAATCTGTTATTGCCCTCCACCAATGTTACAAGTCAATGGTAAAGAAATTACAGTATTTATACTGTTCTACCTCCACTATGGTTGAGATTTGGTTAAGTTTAGGAAAAAATCCTTAGCTAAGGTAAGGTAACAACTATGGTCATAGTGCTTAAAAGAAATGAATGACTGTTGGTGGACATGATGTGGACAGAGACCTGTACTACGAAGCAGGATTTGGGGTTAGCGAGGTAAGTTCAGGGTTTATTCTGGATTTTCCATCTTATGATGGTGGATCACTTCTTACCAGAGTAGATCGCCATGGGACTTACGCTGAATACCTCCAGATAAGAGATCAGCTCATATAAATCACCGCCTACTGACCAATCAGAGCTTGGGAAGGACAGCTGGTTGTATGCTGTGTGTTTACCGCTTTGAGTTATGTGTTTAGATTTATTTTTTACTTGCTCTCACGTCTGTTTCACACCACCGGAGTCCGGGACGCAGCTGAAAGAAGACTGAAATACTCACACCCACCACACTGTTGTCAAAGGGTTAATGAAGGGTAGTCTATTCATCCATTGTACTATATCTGGCTTTGCAGGCTGTTAAATTAATAAATCTGTTAATTTGTGCATACACATGCATATTTTCTTGCTCTTTTGCCAGCTGTACTTCCCGCATTTCAAACCTTGAACTGTGTTAATTGTAGACTGGATTTTGTGTTTAACTTCTTTATATTTGTCTAATATTTAATAGCTTGCTCTTAATTTATAAAATTTGCCAGTCTGCTGACAGTAGACCTGTCCATGTTTGTGACTGGTCACATGCTACATACACCACCCTGTTCATGTGAACGCATCCGTAGCCAGGTTGAGAAAGCGAGGGTTGAGTCGTAGCACCGCTTGGCGTGATCATGTTTGTTAGGGTTGGTTAAGCCAGATGATGAGAAGATACTCTGGGTGTGTTGAACTTGCTTTGTAGTACAGGCCTCAGGTCTCCGGTGTCTACGTCAGATGTCTGACCCGCTAACCTCCACCCTTTGAGGTGATGCTGCTGTATAACATCACACCTCCTGTTGCTTCTCACAGACAGTGGTCATTATTTACAAGAGGACGCTCGTCAGGAAAACATAAATACACTGTAGGTTGTTCCAGATAAAACGAACACTGCTCTTATATTTCAACAAGAACACTCTAAACTGAGAGCTGGTGGAGTCCTGCTACTCTGCAGACACAAGCATTTAAAGAAAGCCCCACTGGAACGTATGCTGTGTTCATCGCGCTGAATTAATCCTCACTTGCTCTATGTAACTCAGCAATTAACAAAACAAACAGAAACCTGGCAGCCCATTAACTCTGGCATCCTCCCACTCTGCAGCAGTACTATTGTTGTTGTCATACAGTATATTCCCGCTCTTATTTGCAAAGGCTTCCGTCTTAAATTAAACATTTATTTAATATGGTAAATGTTTGTAAACAATGAATTACCAGAAGATGAGATTTGATTTTATTAATTGATTGTATTATTCAGTGATAAAATAATATTATGTGAATGAGTTTTGCCTATGCTTCATAGCTCCCTGACGAAGAACAAGCCAAGAGGACCGACGTTCCTCTACCGACGTTCCCTTCTGCTCACCGCCAAGTGTAAAACGGTGGTAACGCTGTTCGCCTCGCTCAGAGGCCATCGATACGACGATAACGCTACTGTAGGAGCAACGGAAGTGAGATGGCGGCTGGCGGTACCACGGTTTAGCACTCTGTGGCTCACGTTAGCACAGTTTCACAAGCGTGTCGGAGAGCTATGGTGGCCTTCAGGTAATGTGACAGGGGATCAAGGTGGATCAACGATCAAGCCTCCAGGAAGTCATTCATCCAATTTTTGTAGTGGCCAAACGGCAGTACTACAACTTTTCTGTCCGTCATGTGAAGCTATTGGGCTACTGGGTTTCTGGGTTTGATTCCTGGGCTGGGCTGGGCATTTCTGTGTGGAGTTTGCATGTTCTCCCCGTGTTAGCAGGGATTTCCTCTGGGTTCTCCTGTTTCCACCCACCACCAAAACACATTTTCCACCCCTACAGGGCACCTAGAACCTATGCCAAATGCACCAATGGGTGGATCAATTATTCTGCTACTTTTTCACCCCTAATGCTAGCAGCCGAAAGACAAACAACAACTTTCTAACAGAATATAAATATTTAGCGGCGAGAAAGTGATGTATTTTTTTCTGAAATAAGGTAAACTTTTCTGAGCTTTTGCACCCCAAATATCACATTGTATGGAATGGGCTGAGTTATGCCTGTATCTATGAACCAAGAAAACAAACTCTATTATTCCTTTTAACCTTGACAAAGATGCACACCAGATCCATTCCTTTCATTCTTACCTTTCACAATAAAAGCCCTAGACTTATAATAGACAAGTATTTCATATTTTCATGTTGCTTATTCATCATGTCCCTGGTGTGTCAAGGCCTGTACTCTACAATGACAACACATTTCAGGACTAGCTTGCTGAAGAAGTGCAGAGCACCAGAAACAAGTGGAGTAACTCAACTGTGCAATCCCATCTGACTTGGTGCATTAGTGCAGTTGTATGCAACATCTTCCAACTCATGTCTCACCTCTGATGGATTACTACATCCCTGACCTACAGCAACCATCCCATCCTTATCAACAGGACATTGCATCAAATCAGGCTGGTCTCATACAGTGTTCATAGCCACAGAGGAATGCACTGTAATTTGTGTATATCCTACAAAATTAAACTGTGTAATTCACATAATCATGAATCAGGAAATATAAATAGCTGAGTTATTTTAGGCCAAATCATGATCTTTTCCAAAATCTTACTTAGTAGTTTTCTTGCCTAAATATAACGTTGTTTCTTGTGAAGATGGAGGTTTATTTTGAAAAGACTATGTACATGTAATGAGTGTAAACTGACGTGTTGCTGGACACAAAACAAAAGAAAAATGATATCTTTCGAACCCTTGTATAAGAATATATCTGGCTAAAATAAGCAATGCCCTATTTTAGTGTCTCTCCCAATTTGTTGGCTAAATGAGGAAAACAATCTTTCACATTTCATTTCAGGTGGTACGTAAGCAGCGATGCAGCTAGACCCAGAACGGTGAGTAATAGGGCAGTGATTACCTTTGACTACTGGGCAAATTACATTTAAAAGGTCATTTTTATTAGTGCAGAGAAGGCCACTGGCACCAGACTAGGTCAGGAGTAGTTCTTAAAACCTTCCCGGTCAAAAGCCACTGACATTTTAAATAAATAATTTTGTGATAACTCACACGCTTAAGAACTAGTCACGAATCGGGAATCTCAAACCTCCCCTTGTATGTAATATGTCAAAACGGATTTTCATGCCAGCGGGGAAAAATGCACCTCTTTTGCATCTGGCATCGAAGTGAGATTCAGTTTAGCAAAGATTTTTGAGATGCAGTTTTCAGTCTGTCCCTGCCAACAAGGCGTTTGGAAATGTGGGAATAATTGGGGTGGAAAGCCACAAAGAAACAGGGATAAAGGGATTCGCCTCATACTCACGTTACAGCTCACTCTCACTTGTTAAACCTACACTTTAGAGAGGGACACTGAGTCTCAGTATGCTCTTACTACTGAGGGGTCACTGTAGGTGGAGGACTTCTCTCCTCCATAATCTCCCATATCTGATATTGAAGCAGACAAGCAAGAGAATCCAGATGTCTTTTAGCTCCACCTCAAACCCCCCGGGTGATGGCTGAGCTTTTAGAGGATGACGTTACAGAGCAGGAGAGTACAGGACAAGTCGTGGAGTGGTTGCATGATATAAAATGACTCTATGCTCTATGTATTCTCTGAAATGAAGTGTTTGGGTCAGTAGTAATATATGTCTTTATACAAAAGTCAAGTGTTTCTTTTCATCTATCAAGCATTTAGTAGTAAAATACCCATAGACTATAAGAAGTAGACATAGTCTGGTTTATGAACTGCTATTGTGAAGCCTTGAGTTTGTAATTTTGGCCGTCGCCATCTTGTGACATGAGAGGGTGGAGCTGAGTATAACATGGCACTGAGTGACACGACGTATGTTTGTAGGCCAACCAGGAAGTCTGCGTCCTTGGCTTCACTTTTCAGACTCAGGGGTCGCTGACGTTGTTATGCTATTTATATTTTAGAAGATGTTGTGTGTGAAAACTATAACTTCTTCTATCAGATTGTTAGCTGCTCTCCCATGAATGCTTGTGCTTCAAGTGCTTTCCTCCAGATAGACAGTAAATCTGAGTGCCACAGGGTGAAATCTGGGAGGCTGTTTGATTTGATTTGAGTTTGTTTTAGATTTTGTGTGGAGAAATCACAGACGTCATCTAAGTGCAATATTCAGCTAAGGTAAAACTCAAAGTCTACCTTGTGGTGTGGACATCATTTATCATATTTCATCATTGTGTAAATGAAATAAAACTGTTACTACCATAAAGCAGCCATTTAAAAGACCTGAATTACACTATTCAAATGTTTAACTATATCTTCAAACAAAATTTGCGTCAACGAGACATTTTCCAAAGGCTTTTGTAGCACAAGATTTATGCAGAGTAATTTACTTTTTAAATCATCTTCACTTTACTTTACACCTGCTCTCAAAAGCTGCACTGAGATCTGTTCACTGAGGACATGTTCATTCCTTGACCTCTTGGGTACAGTCTGTAATTGCAAGTGACTCTAAGTAGCAGCTTGAGGCAAAAATGAATATAAATGATCTCCTGTTTCCAGTAGAAGTCCAGATAAGCCTGAACTTGAATGAGTAACACAGTGTGACATAACCTTCACGTCTACTGAGATAGAGAGTATCAGCCATGTTGGTGGGCAGCATGGTCTTAACTTTCTGTAGCTTGAATATTTGGATTTCCCAATGAATCTACTATATATGTCAATCATCAATTAATCATGTTAGTCAGCAGAAAGGCCAAATATCTGTCAGTTTCAGCTTTTCAGTTTCAGTGGATTTTCTGCTTTTCTTCATCATGACTGTAATCTGAACAACTTTTGAGTTTTGGACTATTCCACATGAACTGTGGGAAACTGTACCAGGAATGTTTACTATTTTGTTATTTTATAGATGAGTGATTAATTGATAGAATAATAGACAGATTAATCAATAATGAAAATAATCATAACTTGCAGCCAGTAACGTCCACTCATTTTCCTCTGGCCTCTTGTTGGATAGACTGCATCAAATCTTTGTGACATCAAGTACAGAAACAAAGATATGAAACTGGTGGTGTTTTCTTACAACAGCCGCTTCTGCCATTTTGGATTGAAAACACCAATTATATTTATAAAATTTCATTGCTCAACACAGGCCATGTTGGTAGATTATAATAATAGAACAGAAATAATTTTGTTTTACTTATGTGCAGCACTTTTTAGGTAGATGTTTTACTGGCGTCCAGTCGTCACTTTCAGTCCAAAATGGTGGAAGTGTGACTTTGCTGCTGGGCATTGATGTTGGAACAAGTAACGAACTTTCACTTCTTGGTCATATACTTCCTTAGGTGACTTCACCCGTGGGTTTCTTAAGAGCTGTTGTGAAGCTTAAAGTGGGTGGCTCCAGCTGCCGCCATCTTGGCAGCGATGACAGCTTAACTCCCGACTCAACCAAAAATGGGCAGAGGTGGATCATCGTGGAGCTGCCAGCACCCCTAATTATTCCTAAATTTAAGACGGTTGTCACGATCGAGGGAAATTAGTAAAGTTGGCTATTTTAACATGTGGATGAGTGTGTGTGTGTGTGCATTTTAAGTTATTTTGACTATTTGGATCCCCGTGAGAAACGCTGTGTTAGAAATGTCCCGTCTTAGTCTTTGTGTTTTGTGTTGCATGCTCCTTGGTTTGCACTTCCTGTTTTATTTTGTATTCTAACATCCCCTCTCGTTTCACACCACTTCACTTCCTGCCTGGATGCTTTCCCGCCTGCACGTTTGAGCACCTCCTCCTGACCCAGTTTTCCAGCACCAGTCACCTGAGTCTGATTGTCTTCCCACCCTGATGGTGTCCACCTGGTCCAGCATCAGTTCCTCCCCTCGCTAGTATTTAATGTGCGTCCTCCCTTCCCTCTGTGCCAGTTCGTCTAGGTTACTTCATGTACAAGTGTCCCAGAGTTCTCGTGTTTTTGACTTCTCGTGCTTGTGTTTTTGACCTCGTCTCTGCCTGCCGATTCGGATTTGTTTGCCTGTGTTTTCTTATTCCTGTGTACCGACCTCCTGCCTGCATTAAAGACGCTGACTTCTGCTACAACCTGATCTCAGTGTGTTCTGGTATTGAGTCCAAGTCTCTCTGTTTCTCCAGCCGTAACACACTGTCTTATTTTGCCTGCACTGTTGTACGTACAGCTAATGACAATAAAGCTGATTTGATTTGATTTTTGACACGGAGACTTTTTTGAGTTCTGACTTTTTGAGTTCTTCTCAAGTGTCCACTGGAAGAACTGCAGTTTTTGGCTTAATTTCTAAGACACTGTAGGTTGCCACTTGGTTGGAAGAGAGCGTGTTTAATTTGTGCCGCCCCCTCTCTCAGTGCCTGATCACCACACCTGGATCTCATTGATCAGCCAGTGGAGCTGTATAGATCCTCTCCCAGACCCAGTGCTGCCGTTCCTTCCTCTTGCCCCCTGAGCTGTCTGCTGCTGCTGTTGTGTTTAAGTGAAAAATTAATATTACAGAAACAGAAGCAAATAAGGTCGCAGGGTCTCCGAGGCCAAAATAACAAACAGAAGAACCCATGCTAAGTAAGAAATACGAGTTCATTAAATATCATTAAACCGCTATTCTTCTGAATTAATCAAAAAGACAATAGGCCTACTAATATCCCTAAATAGCCACAGGAAAAAGGAGGAGTAAAATAATCAGGTTTCTTTAATAAAGTCATCAAGACTAACAAAGGCAAATAATCAAGGATAACCTGAGCTGTGTCAAGATGGTCTAAAAGATGACACAGTTTCACCAGGGGGAGACACCCCCACCAAATAAAAAAAAATAAAAAAAATGCAACCAATAGACATCACCGTGAATCTTCCCCAGTTGATTACTTACATTAAGACAATTATTTTTCATCTTAAAAGTTTAGTGAAATGTTTAAATATGTACATGAAGGAGTATTTAATATGTGCTGAAAGGCATACATTTCAGAAATCTGAGCACTGGACAAAACCAGGTTAAAAACTCTTGTTTCATTTTGTTGACATATTAGAGTCAAAGGTTTCATCTCCTTATCAATCCATAAATCAGAGAATACTGTCAACAGCAGCCATAAAAAATCCATTTTCACCATGTTTTAAGGAATAAAAAGGTTATAAATCAGGCTGTGAATGACATATGAACAAACCCCTCAATAAAACCTTCTGAATATAAATAGGAATGAGACTGTTGGTGCTGCTCCACCTTATTTTGAGAAAATGGCCTTTAAAGATACGGACTGTAAAATTCCAAACATTTTGCAATACATTACATATGAAGAAGGTAAAACTTAACTAATAGAACATCCTCCATTGATTACTCACATTAAGACAATTATTAGTACAATTAAATAATAAGTTTTCTGACATGTTCATGCTTAAATATGCAAGTGAGGCTTTATCTGAAGCTAACTTTTTTTAGAAATTTACAGACACAAATGGACAAAGGTGTAGAATAAACACCTATACCTGTATTTTGGATGTTTTCTTCCCACTAGTCTGAAAGAAGACGTTATGGAAGCAAAATAACCCAATAACTCAAAATTGACCGGTGCATGGAAAAACAAATGTTTTTGCCTGTAGCGTCTCATATTAAAGTATTAAAGTGCTTCTGCAGCCTTTTGTTGAAGTGAAGGTCCCATGTGTTTTTTTTTTTTTTTTTTTTTTTGCAAAGGTTGGGTAAACATTTCTCCTGGTTACTCCTTGTTTTCCTCCTAGACATGAAGGTCATAACGTAATCCTAATCTAAAGTACTGTACTGAATATTGCTGGTATAATTTTGTCAATCAGCCAACTTCTGAAAAAGAGGAGTTTAAAGGTATAAAACTGTTACTGTACAGTATATTGTATATAATAGAAAATAAATGTAGTTTGATTAAGTAGCTATAACTCTAGCTGTGCAGATTTTGCAAATCTATCATGAATTTATAAAACAATTAACCTTTCAAGCTACTTACATGGTACATACTCTTCAAACTAGAGGCTAAAATGTCCATAAGTACTGCCTTCTGCAGAGACAGTCATTGGCAGATACCTGATGTTTTGTTGAACCAGTCTGGAAGAAAGTAGGCGGCTTGAAACCGGCTGTATTTCAAAGCAAAGCTCCCAGCTGTGACTTTGAGGCTTTATGAAAATGTTCACTTCCGGTCAGCCTCCATGAGGCCCAGCGGGTAACTCTGCTGCACTGTTTGAGGGTTCCTGCATTTAAATTGCAAATTTCAACCATTAGTAACTTATGGGCACATGAATGGTAATTCATGTCCTTTAAGTTGTTATTCTGTGTTAAAGATTACTTGAATTGCTATTTCTCTACAAACATTAACAGAAAACTATAAATCATCTGTTATCTTTTGCTGAAAACAATCACAAGCGCTGTGTGCCAAAAGTGTTACTACAAAATCAGTTCACAGAACAACTAATGTGGACCTCTGAAACCAAAAGGACTCGTCCATTTGCTCTTCTCAGGAGGCTAGCCTATATAACCTTGTAATGTTGAACTTGTCTTTAGGAGATTTTGGGCGGGAAAGCCTCAGGCAGCGACTCCCCAGTGAAAGGCCATTTGGAGCTGAATATGTAAATGATGTTGTTTTCAGAGGTTACAGAGTGAATGAGAGGCAAGAGATCACCTGCCTCTTTGTATCCCTGTTTGAACACAATGCAACCCAAGTGGAGAGTATAAAAACACCACATGATGTTTTATATTTCCACGTGGGGTATAATATTCTCATGCAGAATATGGTATGTCCATATATTAGATTTATATTTTAATTAAAAAGCCCTCAAAATATAACTTGGGCATTGTTCTGCAATAAAACTGCAGCATTGTGATAACAGAGGTGCCTCACATCATCTGTGGGTTTTGGGGATGAAGTGTAGTAAACCGGTGAATGAGCCCATCCATGAGTTATCTGAGTTATCTGTATGCTTTTAGTGCACGTTGTGAACAGCCTTTATTGACTTGTCTCACAATATCAAGTCCCATAATGACGCATTGTTACTGAGTGAACCAACCGAATGAGAGCTGTAAAACAACACTCACTCACACACACACACACACACACACACACACACACACACACACACACAGGCAAAAAGAAAGCTGCCATTTTTTGCCATTTGTTGGTTTCACTGATTTCGTTCTCTCAAGTCATGCAGTTGAGCTCACAGGAAAAGTAAAATTGGCACTTTCTTGATGTCTTGAGAGGGGATAGGCTAATCACTCCCTTTTTCATTGGTTTTCGTTGATGGGGCTACAAACCCTCGACACGTACCTCTACCAGGAACACCTGGGTACACCAGCCACATTGTTCAGCCTCAGCTGCTTTGTCTGCATACCTCAGACTTTTGCATTCATAAGCGTCATCAACTGCTGCCTCCCGTGGCATGGCTAACTCCACGATGAACACGGACTTCTGAGAGGTTGGCCACACGATCAGGTCCGGCCTGGAACTAATTGTGATAACCTCTGGTGGAAAGATGAGCTTCTGATTTAGATCAACCTGCATGTTTAGTCCTAGTGTCCAGGAGGGTCCATTCCATTCTTGTAGGTTGTCCTCCTGTAATGAAGGGGATAGTGTTCGAGAATCCAGTCATCGGGGGTGAGAGGGCATTGGCATTGGTGGATCTCCTTCCGTTCAGGTTACTGGCCAATTGTTTTAAAACCTGGTTGTGTCTCCAGGTGTAGCAACCTTGGGACAGTCTAGTTTCGCAGTTGGTAAGGATGTGCCTTAAGGTTGCTGGGGTTTGGCAGAGAGGCCATGATGGGTCTTCAACCTATTGGTGTAGGTTCATGGGTGTGGGAAGAACATCGTAGGCGGCTCTGATGATAAAGCTGATTCAGCTTCCTTTAAACTCCCACAGATCCTTCCAGATAAGCGTCCAGTGCTCCAGGTGCTCCAGCTGGTCCACTGGCCATGTTTGGACTGTGAGGCTGCCCTTGCATGCCTCTCTGTCTCCTCTTGCTGCCAGACATCAGCAACTACCAGCATTCTTTTCTGAGGAGATGTTACCTTATGCCATGTGGGTCAACCAACTTGCCCCAAGTCCAAACCCACCTCTTCCTTGCTGCACCTGTCCTACAATGTCTCTATGCCTGAGAGCAGATTTTGTGCTCTGTACGGCATCGGCCGGCATCCCCGTTACCTGTCTGGGAGCAGCCATTCATATTGTAGCATCATGAGACTCAGTCAGGGTCATGTCCAGCCTCACTCTGGTGCATTTGTACTCCTACTAGTACTGACCTCTCAAGCTTACTGACTTTGGAGATGTGGACCTCGTAGACCGTTAGAGACCATATCAGGCAGTGGAGCAATCTGAACTGCAGGCACCACAGTTTCAACTTGCCAGGAAGGTCATATCTATTCTAGCAAGGTCTTTGATGGTTTCTTCCCTTAATTGATCACTCTGGTCTGAGTCTTTGAGATTTGCATAGTACCACCGCCCGAGGCTCTTGATTGGTAGCTCTGACACCACTGGAATGGATGTTTCATCGACTCAACTTCCTTTGCAGATTTTCCAGCAGATGCTTGGTGCATGCAGTGGCTGAGGTCAGGGGAGGTCATATCATCTGTCCAGACGAGATTAGAACAAAGGTGGGTGACGGATTGAAATGAGGTATATAAGAATTATAAGTGAAAATCTTTTGAGCAATGCGGTGGCAGGAGTATGATTAGATTATAATTTATCCAATAAATCTGTGCACTGCTCTTGATTTCCACCTTTTACATATATATTCTGAAATACCTTGGTTTTTCAAAGTCGCACTGATTTTCACCCCCATTTCCTGTCCCCTCCTGTTCCATTTCCTGCTCTAAAAATAAATAAAGTCCTCATATCCAATATTCACCCATCTAAAATTCAGAACGGCAACAATAAATTTCTGTAAACCAAAAATAATGAGACCCACACAAAAAACAGTCATCAACGATAAAAACAAGTTCTCTTTTGTCGCCTGAAGTCAAGAAACTCCAGCTGCCTTGTTTTAGCTGTAAAATATACAGAGTATGTTCTATTATGAAACTGTCATGCTCCTCTGCATCATGTCACCACCTGAATCTTGTTGAATTACTTCAGTCCTAGCTGCCCAGAACTGCCCTGATTACTCCTCCACTGTCCTCTCATGTTTTACATGTTTACATGCTTTAATGTTCAAAAAACGCTTTACTTTTCTCATACCGGCTGTGCTACTGCACCTCATTTACCCTCTGTCTGAAACACTGTTTGAGCTCCTGCCTCACCCCAGTCTGCGCTGATTGGTCAACTGAACCAACTCTTTGGACTTTGCTCCAGCTCCGCTCTAACTATCTTTGCTTGAGGGCCTGTCAAACTAGCAAATGTGTTGGTGACGTCACCACGTTACGGAAGGAAAGGCGAGACGTCTATCAAGGTGTTTCGGCAGTTCAGGAGCAGTTTTTCTGTAACTTCATTTGGGGACTTTAGGTTTTGTATCTTTGCAGAAAATGTTCATGCACAACAAACTATATAACACTAAAGGAAAGGGGAAAAGCAGGATTTGAACCCAGAGACGCTACAGCAAGGACTTCAGCCTTTGGCATGGGGGGCCTGATCTACCAACATACTGTACAGTTCAAGGAATATTCATCATAGCACACATTTTATATACTTACTTTTTATTTCCATTTTTCTTATAACATCTCTATGTATTTTTTTACTCTAAAATGGAACAACTGCACCCAACCATAACTCAGTTTCCCCCAGAGATCAATGAAGTATCTCTGATTTTGAGTCTGATTGTTCAAAACACATTTCTTTATTCTGCCGCAGTACAAAAGAATAATTTTCCTACAAGTCTAAATTTAATGATGTCAGCATGCAACTTGAGCCTGTTTTATATTTGATAGGAGCCATTCTGCCTGTGAATGTATGTATGCTTTGTCTAGGCTTTATTGTGTTTTATCCTTGATGATGATGAATACTGCACTGTAGAGTTATAGTGCGATTTTTGATTAAAAACATCAATAAATTCCCTGCCAATATGAATGTGTTCTTAGCTGTTCAAACGGATTCCTCTATATTATCTGCAGGTTTTTCTGATTACTTGGCCAGAGGTTTGATGTTACAGTATCTGACAAATGAGAAAATATCTGACCTTTTCACCCCATTTTCAAATCTAGAATCAGTTATCTTCTCCCATATGTTCTTGTCTTTATCTGCATGTATGGGATTGGTATTGGTGCTGATACTGACCTTATTAAGCAGATGTCTATGATGTGACTGAATCACAATAAATACAGCTGCTTTGTCAATGACATTGTAAAATTCGTTGTTGCTGTCAGTTACATTCATTCACGTTAAACTAATCTATCATGGTCACCGTCCACACTGTGAGGTCTTTTTCAATTTGAAAAAAGAGAGCACTAGTGTCAGATCAGTGCTCTGTATCGGCAGAATCCCTGAGTTGAGGTTTTGGAATAGAATATGGATTAGTATTGTGAGATAAAGATAAATTGATGGATCCCTACAGAGTACTACCTACCAGTCTCCCCTCTAAAAGCCGTTTCTCACCAGTGCGATGCAAAAATGCCAACATGGTCTCATCCCAACTCGTTATATAACGGCATTTTGTCACTGTAATTTCAGCAATAAAACCAGTATAATGACTCTTGGCGTCACTTTAGGATTAGACAACAAAACCACTGTAATTAGGTTTAGGAAAGAACAACACAATTGGGCTTAAAACTACTATGCTTGTACAGTAAAAATCATACCAAACATTGTGAACATGTGACACAAACAAACAGCTGATTGTAACATGTTGCACGGGATACAAACAGCGGTCTCCTGGATGAAAGCTCTGTGTTTGTTTGACCCCTCCCACATGCCTGGTGACTTTTTTGCTCTTTTATCTACATCATCACACTCCCGGCACACTTTCTATGAGCACTGACTGTTGCCGTGGATAGGTTTACAGTAAATAAATGCTTCATAGCGTTGCTATAGGTTGCCTTGAGCAGCTGTAAGACTCACTGATGGCTGTGACAAAGCCTCTATATTTGACAGCCTGAGGCTAAAAATGCCGTGCGGGAATCCATAAAACAATAAGACAATATTAATAAATGATAATCAGTCTGGTGCAAATTATCTTCATTATCATGTTCCATTTTTGTCAATGAGGCCAAATGAGTTTCCTCATAAATAGTGTCATGTCTACTCCCATCAACAAAAACCCATCCAGACAGAGAAGGTCTAAGGGGCTAGTATTAACTACACAACACATTAATGGGACCCAAATGCGATGCTAACACTAGCTATTGTGGCTAGCCCCGTTCTGTGGCCAATATAATATACAATTCCCATTTGCCTATAGCTACATTCCCGTCTTCTTCATATTCCAGCTGCTGGACAATCTCAGCCATATAATGCTCTTTATTACCTCCGCCAAGGAGGTTATGTTTTAACCGGCGTTTATCTGTTTGTCTGTGTTCAAGATAACTCAAAAACTTATGGACGGATTTTGATGAAATTTTCAGGGTGTGTCGAAAATGTGAAAAGGAAGAACTGATTTAATTTTGGGATGATCTGGATCACTTTGAAACTTTGTTAACATTGGGTTCAATGGGACCCAAAAAATTGTTCCTCAATATCTCTGGTAATTGTTGCCCAAAGCTCAATAAATTTGACTCAAGGATTTACAATGTGTACTTCTATCAAATCCCAAAGGCTGATCCAGATCTGATCCAGATGGCGGATTTTATAGCAATTTATATAAAACAAATGGGGGTACTCTTACATTTTGGCCTACTGTGCATTTAATATTAGAGGTAGAGGCCGGTTAGCTCAGTTGGTTAGAGCATGGTGCTGATAACGCCAAGGTCGCAGGTTCAATCCTCGTATGGGCCATGATTGTTTCCCGAATTTCCCTCCGGGGATTAATAAAGGTTCGTCTTATCTTATCTTAGAGATTTCTAACAAACGGCATCTTGTAGCTGAGACAATTCCGCATCTGAAGTATGTCAACGGATTTGATCTAGCTTTAATACTTGAGGAGACAGATCCACAAGAAACCGCCAGGGGGGAAACTATGGTGCTTGATGGAGGTCTTCGCTCTCCGAGTGCTTTTCTAGTTTGGTTCATTTGGTTGTTGAGGTAGTCATATTCTTGCATATTCTTGGGTGTTGAGAAGGGGAAAGCTCCCATTGGTATTACAAAACACCAACAATCCAAAAAATGTCCTATTTGTCTGACAGTTACCCCAAAAATAAATGCCCATTGTTCTGAAAATACACACTCTCAATGCAACAAACTGAAGAGCAGCACCAATTATTATGCATAATGACAGTGATATGTTTTAGTTGGAAGAAAGGATTTCACTGGTCAAATATTTATTTCCACAGAAAATGAGGTTTGTCCAAATATTTTTTCCCGTACAAATGTTCCTCAGGGATGTGCAAGCATTCATAAGAACCCACAAAATATATTTTTTACAAAGTCCTGTGCAAATGTTTTGGACAAACACCTGTGCTTGGTGTGAAATGACTTTAAGCCCACTTGCTGCCCTCAGCCTTTTGATGAAAGTCCACCTCCCCTGCTAGCAGATCATCTGCAGCCCACCATCATCATTAAAGCCTCATAGATGGATTCTCAGCCTGGACTCATGGCATCCAGTATCAGCTGTGCGTCATGTTTGCAGCAGTGCAGATGGAGGAAGAGCATGTCAACCTGCAGGGAGCTCGACTATTACAGAGTGTGAATGAGAAGGCTATTGGGAGGCACTAGATCGTCTTTGAGCCCTTCGTGACTACTTAATGGGCATCCTCTGACAATGGGTTTTTCAGTTAGCTGAAATGAGATTCAGCGCATGGCTATCAGCACATCTATGTGTGATACACAGCATGTCTCCATCTTGCACAAATGACTAAAGCCGCTGCCAACAGAAGAGTTCTTATCAGCAAACCTAAGATTTGCACCTGCTCTGCAGAGAAGTCAAACTGAGACGGCTACGGTCATTTCAACAGGACGTTTAATGAAATGCCTTCTTATACCTCCGCCTCTGTCTTTGTGTGATTATCACAGATATGATGAAGACTTTGGCTTTTATTCAGTCTGACTAAGAATAAAAACACAGCTTTTCCATCTTGCCCATTGAGTGGATACTAAAACATTTTCCAGACCAGATTTCCCCAGAAAAATGCATTTGTATGCATCTTGTTGAAAATGCAAGAGGAAGTGCCTATTATTTGCATGTTTGTACCAACAACACACACACATGACTGCTGTCATCCACTCTATGAAGCTAAACCTAAGCAAAGTAGATGCACTGTAATTTGTATACATTCTACATAATCAATTTGTATGTAATCCAAATAATTGTGAACCAGTAAGTGTAAAGAGCGGTGAATGCTGCGCAGGAAGGAGGTCTGGGTGGATGGGTGGGTCAGAAAACATTGGAACTTTGCCCAGAGACCGATGTTGATGTGAAAACAGAAATGTTGATTTATTTGTCATGTCATTCCATACTTAATTCCATACTTAAAGCAGCAGTGGGTAGAAATGGAGCAAATATTTATAAAAATATGATTTTATAAAACGGTCACTATGTCCTGACAGTGCATGAGGCAGTTAATCTGAAACAAAATCATGTGCCTCGGTGTCCTCCTGCTCAAAACGGCATCTGCAAAACAACCTCTGAGCAGCTGTCAATCACTCGTGAACTCCGATCAAACAGTCAAACCAGGCAGCGCTGATCAAATATGAATCAATATTCTGTTACTGTAATGACAATTTCTCTCCACAAATGTTCTCAGAAACATCTTGTAGTTACGGTTTAGCTGTAAAATGAGAAAGTTTGTGACCTGGTCGACATGTTGAAATCAGCTGAGAAAATATCAAGCACAACCCACAAGTCAAAGCACAGCCAATAGGAACACTCTCTCTCTCTGGAATGACCTGTGATTGGCCAAAGTCTAGTTTTCTCTCAGAATCCTTGAATTACAAAATGCTGGATGGTCATTATGGAATTTTTGCCCATTGATGCCAAAAATATATTCCTACTGCCACTTTAAGTAACGCTGGAATTACTTTAACTCAAATCCTAATCTTTTCCTCAACCTAACTATGTAGCTTTGTTGGGATGTTAATTCTGAACCACTGGAACTGAAACCGGCACACACATCACATGTTGCTGGACATTTGTACAACAATGCACGGAAAATGAGGAATAACTGTTAGTAAGATAGCATACGAACGGTTGTATGAGGATATGCTGCACATATATACGCACACAGAGAAAGTAGAGATGGAATCATATGATACCAGAGAGTACACTCTTGATTTATGCTATTATCAAATATTTGACAAGCCAAATTTTGAATTTTTTTTATTAAGTATTTTTTCAAGCAAGAATGCCAAACATCTGATGGTTCCACCTTTTGAAATGAGTGCAACTTGAAAAAAAAAAAATAAGATGCAGCCTTGATGTCTTGGAAATTTGGACTCAATAAACCAATTGTAAAAGTATTCATTAGATGAAAGAATGTGTTTTGTCAAAAAAAAAAAACCCTCTGAATGTTACAGAGAAACTGAGTATCTGCCTCACTGGTCACTCAAATGAACCCGTCATGTACCTGGAGGTCCTGTGTGCATCATTACTGCTGCCTCTTGAACGCAGGAAACACTCAATTGCAGAAGAAGTCAGAGAGAATCTCTCTGCATACACAGACAGTGCTGTTATCTTTCAACTATCCTGTCTGGAGTTTCCCATTTGCATTCAATCTAACACGTCAAAGCTATTTATTCAAGACCAAGTGCTACTTGTCTTCACACTAACCTATTGTTTGTATCTCAATACTGTATATTGGCTGGCTGACAGGAATAAAGTTCAGGTTGATACGATATGAATTAATATATATATGTACAGTATGTGTATACTCTACAACTCTCCAAACCTAACATACTGTATTCTTATATCAGTTTTGTAAATATCACCCAGTATCAGCTTCCAGCATCCTGAGATAAACACACTGTGGGCTATCAATTACAAAGACATCCATTTTCCTGACTGAGTGAATTGAAACAAGATCAAACATCTGGATTTTTAATCGTTTAATTATTGATTCCCACATGACATGGGCGGGAAAAAGAGAAAAAGTATGTTCAATGTCAGAATTAGCTCAAAAGGAGCTAATGTGTTTGGGCACTACCGAATTACTCAAATCCACAGAGAATACAGGCGTATTAATTACTGCTGAGGATAATTCAAATCATTAGTAATTAGATGTTTTTCCTTTCCCCTACAGAAAAAAACATGAAGAAATGTATATGATATGTTGTTTAGAAACAGTAGCTACAAATGCCTGATATCTTTGAACATTACCAATTGCCTAGTAACAGCAGGTATGGCACCATCGACTGATATATATATATATATATATATATGTATGTATGTGTGTGTGTGTGTGTGTGTGTGTGTGTGTGTGTGTGTGTGTGTGTGTGTGTGTTGTTAGAACATGAATTCAAAAAAATTGAATAAAGGGGTTCAGTTTTTCTCCACCAGAGTTACATCCTTGGCAGCATGGAGGAGGCTTTGTATCACCCTTAGACTATTACGGTACTTAGGGATATATATATATATATTCACAGAAAGAATAACTGCCCAGTTAAAGAACTTAAAAAAGTAATAAACAAATAACATTAAAGTCAGACTTCCGGTCTCATCCAAAGTTTAATGGGGTTTCTTTGGCAGAATTGAGACTTTCTATATTAGTGTAAAAAGAAAAATGTCTCTGTACAGTATATTATATACCATACAGTAAATCACAGCAATAACCACTCAAATTGATGTTATATATCCATAATTAATGGCTCAAATGATTACTTGCTTTGAGCGCTTTAGCGTCTTTCCGCTCATTGGTTTTGGTTTGGTTCACTTTCACCTCATCAACCTTGTTTCCAGATACAGAAGTCTGCTGTTTTCAGCTAAAAAGCCCAAACTTTACCGTCTGCATCCTCTCTAGCTCTAACTGACAAAGTTAGCAACTACAGAGGAATATTTAGCTCATTCATTCAGATTTTTCCGTCATGAGTTGGTGAAGACCAAAAGCTACAAGGAGACTTAATAATGGACTTTTGCTCTCCAAGTGGCCAGAAACGGTTCAGAAATGGATGAAATGAGATCAGTTAATACGGGTTTAAGAAAATACGATGTGGTGTTAAATGACACGTGAAACGTTTCTTTACAGCCTCAACCGTGTGGTGTGAACTGGCGTGAAAAGCCTAAAATGTGTTATCATGACAGGTGTAATGTTCTTAAAATGTCACGCCATTTCAACGTATATCATATCTAACAAAAAGTTATTCCAGCTTCACAGGGAACAACTTGGTTAGGTTTTGGCAACCAGAATAGTTAGGATTAGTAAACAAAACTGCATAATTACGTTTAGGAAAATATTGTTGTTACGCATCACCGGAAGTGCAGGCATAACATAAGTACGGAAAGTCTGTGACAAATAAATCAATGCTAACTGAGCCATCTCGGGCAAAAGTCTGGTGTTTTTTGACCCTGACCTCCTCCCTATTTGTAGTTCCTTGTTCATGATTATGTGGATCATATACAAATTAATTTTGTGGGATATAAGATATTATACAATCCACTACACTCTATTGTCTCCTTGGGGAAATTTGTCTTGGACTCAGCGCTGCACACCATCAGCTGCCTCCACAGGAGCGTCAATAAACAGAAACATATAAAGCACACATCAGTCCACATGTAAACAGAAAAACAAATAATGATGTAAACCACACACTACATATAGAGCACATTTCCCATTCAGCACAAGATCTATATAAAACAGCATAAATAACAGATTAAAAAAAAGGAAAAGAAAAATAACAGCATGAGGCTATTGCAGAAGCCTACAGCCTCAAGAAACATTATTTAACATTTAAAATTTTGATCAAGGTGGGCAAAACAGTTCAGTTTACGTTTGGGGATTCTGTATCGTCATACAGCTCATACTCAGAGTGGAGGACGTGTGGTGGGTCAGATGATACGCTCTCCGTTTGCCTAAAAACAGACTGCTCTCATATTGACTGGAGGGAGGCGTTGTCAGTCCTGCCCATAACCTTCATGGCAGTCTGAACCAGGCGAGCTGAGATTTCACTGCACAGAGAGGTTGCTGTACCACGCTGACATCCCAAAGCTAAGGATGCTCTCCAACACAGCTCGATAAAATAAAAACATGATGTTATGATCCACTCCATACACCCTGAGTCTGCATAAAATATGCCGTCTTTGCTGTTAACAAGAACACAGCATGATCTCCCACTGATAGGGTCCAGCACCATTTCCTCAGTTTTCTTTACATGTTTACATTTACATTACAAATGAGCTGGTTGGCATCACACCACTGAATAAAACTCAGTGAAATACGATGAGGGACCTTGTGCAGCATGCCGACGATGGCAGTGTCATCTGAAAATCTAAATATGACATTTCCTGGGCGGCTCTCGGCGCATTCATTTGTATATAAAGTAAAAAGGACTGGTGAATATATATGAATTACAGTGCATTACTTTTTGTAGGTACAGCTATAACAGTGTATGAGAACAGCCTGACTATTTATACACCTTTCCATGAGACCAGGTTGGAAATTCAAGTCTACTCTGTATTTGTGGGAACCTCTCTACCTCCAAAGCTAAACTTTCTGGCATTCCTGGAAACATTTCTACCAAGAGACATTTCATTTCCTTGCACAACTAATGATTTCTCAGATCAAACAGAATACCTAAGAAATGTCGAGAGACAGCCGAATTTGATCAATTGATCTCAATGAAACCAGCATGCAGTTAAAGCGTATCAAGACACATGAGTAGTTTCTAAATCCAGTCACGGTAGCACTTACACCAAAGAGCAATGTAAATGCATTATTTTCAGCCTCGGACACAGCAAAACCATTAATGTGTCAAAGAACACATTGACTCATCTGTAAAGTGACAGTCACGTTTGGTTCAACAGCAGTGATGTTCAAATAAAGGTTAATGCGTAGGGAAATAACAGACACCCCAGTATTTGCCCTCCACACTATGATAAATATCTGCTTGCGTTGGCATGAGCAGCACAGTGTGTTGTAATCAGACGCTACATCAAACAAATAACATGGTGAGAAAGAACTGGGTTTCTTGTTTCTCACAAATGGCAATCAAACACTGCATTGTTCATCATATCGAAAAACTAAAGAGATAAATCTTTACTGTTTTGATGTGATTGAGGCCAGGGACCATATGGAACGACAAAATAAGCCCACAGCATCAAACCATTAGGTGTAAAGGCTCATCTGACTTCATGTTACCATCTGAGGGACCTTGGAGTAGAGTTTGCTCCATAATGAGGCCAGGAAGGAGTAGTTGTTGCTCACTTGCTTGAGGGAGAAATGTTTGATTCCAGCTCAAAATGATATGGCTGCTCATTTGCCACAAGAGTAATTAAATCCCTCTGCAAAATCCATAATGATTTTAAAAAAAAACCCTCCGGTATATGGCACTCCAAAGGTTTGTCCTCGCCATGATCAAATAAAATCCCCACACTGCGACCACCTCCAGCTCGACTTCTCGTTTGGTAAAATGTCCCATGGTGCAGCACCTGCCGACGTAGTTTGGTCCTATGGGTGCGTGTTAGTGGGAACTCCAAATAGGATTTTTGTGTTGGTGAGGGATGTGTGCCGTTTTCAGCGCTACATGGCCAGCAGCTAGAGCAATAAACATCAACAACAACATCCTGTAATGGGAGTGGGTGGGAGCGTGAGAAAGCAGCAAGGGATAGGAAGGCCAGAATGAATAAAAAGTGTTTGTTTTACCCTTTCATCCTCTATTTTCCTAATCCATGTGATGTGTTTCCACTACTGGGTGGCCATTCTTTCACTAACACAACTCGCTTACCTCTAAATTTGATCTTAACATACACACTCAATACAATAATCATTTCTATAGAAACTGTGCCCAGATGATGGCTGAATCTGCCCCTAGGAACGACATTTTCATATGTAAATGGGACTGCAAAACATTCCCATCTGCTATATTTACCTCCAGATGGACTTTTGAAGTACTTTGGTCTCTTTCCTGCAAAAAAAAAAATCCAGAAGCTTTTTGAGACGAGTCCATCTACACAGCCTGGTGATGGCACATCAAGTCACCCATTAATGTCTAGAAAGCTAGTTTTATTGCTCTCTAGCAGTGATGCCAAATGAGCACCGGCATTTGTTGTACTGCATGAGCAAAAGCAACAATGGCAGCAGACACAAAACACAGCACTTGGTTTGCCGTGCTCTAATGTAAAAGCTCAGGGACCGCTAAATTATTCTGTCGAAGCTTGAGGGAAGAGACAACAGCACTTCAGTGGGCACTGAAGGACAAGCTGTTGGTGTCTGACAGCTGACTGGCATGAGGGTAATTCACTCCCTTTAAGAAAAAATACCTATTAAAGGTGTGATTTTATTTTAGCTCCCTTAGATAATTAAATGAAAGCCAAAAATATTCAGAAGACAATTCATCCGTTTTGCCTATTTGCAATTTAATATAGATTTAAATTGCAACATTTCTAGAAAATGCATACTCTGACCATCAAGTATTTAATTAAACTTTAAGTTTGAGGCCAGGATCAATACCTGGATCCATGAGATGAGTTTCCCATTTTCCCCTGAATGTGCTGAACTGTGATTTTTAACCTTGTCTCCAGAAAGAAATGGAATAAAAAAGGGTTGTCAACTGATTAAAATATTTAATTGTGATCAACTGCATGGTTAGTCGCGATGAATCACAAATTAGTCATATATTTTTTATCTGTTCAAATTGTACTTTAAAGGAAGATTTGTCAAATATTTAATATTCTTATCAACATGGGAGTGGGCAAATATGCTGCTTTATACAAATGTATGTGCTGTATATACAGTATGCAATATTGGAAATCAATTTCCAACACTAATCAATGGCAGATATAGTCCAGAAACCCTCCCAGGTTCTGACTTTAGCATCAACAATCTGCTCCAATCAGAACATGACAAACTGCAGCCCAACAGGCAGCAACAGCTGTCAGTGTGTCAGAGTGCTGACTTGACTAGGACTTGATCCAGACTGACTGGGACTATCATAAAGTGATCATGTCTGTAAAGGGGAGACTGGTGGGGACCCAGAGAACCCATTTACATCCACACATCTGGAGGTCAAGAGACCGACTGACTGACTGACAGTATCCTCTCCACGATTTTACACAATTTTGGCTTGTTATTTAACTTCCTTTGCTAGTATGACAGGTTGGTAGCAATGGATTCGCTCTGGTTTTCTAGTTTCATAATGATAGGAGTATTTCACTCTGATCCCGCTACAACCTCTGACAGATCAACTGTGTCAGTGCATTAAATAAATTAGTGGGGTTAAAACAAATTTGTGTTATTATCACGTTTCAATCTAGATTTAAATTGCACCACTTTTACAAATTGCATAATCTGTGAACATCAAGTCTTTAATTATGAATTATATTTCATAAATGGATCAACAGCTGGATCCACTTGTTTCCCATTTTCCCTCAAAGCCATTGAACTCATGATTTTTAACCTTGTATCCAAAAAGGTATGGAAAAGGTATGAAAAAAAGCATTTAATGTGTAAATACCGCAGACAAAAAGTGGCAACCCAGAGTATTTGCCTCAACTCAGCAGATTCAAACACAAATTTGGGGGCGGCAGTAGCTCAGTCTGTAGGGAGTTGGCTTGGGAACCGGAGGGTCACCGGTTCAAGTCCCGACATGGACCAAAAACTGAGTGTGAACTGGTAGCTGGAGAGGTGCCAGTTTACCTCTTGGGCACTGCCGAGGTGCCCCTGAGCAAGGCACCAAACCCCCAACTGCTCGGGGCGCTTGTCAGGAGCAGCCCCATCACTCTGACATCTCTCCATTACTGCATGTGTGTGTTTGTGTGCATGTACCATGTATAAGTTGAACAGAGTGTAAATTGAATTTCCCCATTGTGGGACTAATAAAGGTTGATCTTCTTCTTCTTCTTCTTAAATTTACTGCTTTTTCCCTTCACATTTCATACTTGATATTTACTCTAATAATATAATTCAAATAATAATATTATAAAAATGGGATATTATCGTGTATATTCTTTATATTGTGTATATTACAGATATTATCTCTAGTGTTGATACTGTATGAGCTGTATATTTACTGTGTATTTACTGTTCCTCTACATTGCCTGGATAACTTGCTGCTTTAACACACAAATTTCCCAATTTTGGGATCAATAAAGTCCCTCCATCCATGCATCAAATCCCTTGGGAAGTAGAAGTACTAACTATATAAAACTTTTGTTTTATATTTAAGTTTGAGGAGCAAAATGTGGCCCCACGCTGACATTGACAACTTGTTTAACCACCTACATTTGGCCTGTTTATAGTCAATGCTGTGCCACAAACCACTGAACTACAGATAAACATGTTAGTTTTATAGAGGTCATAGGAGATAAGAGTTTCTAAGGAGGTCTTTGGAGATTCAGAAACCACAGTAAGTTTAAATATATTATGCATCATACGAGCACTTCACAACTCTCTGGAGCTTTTTCTTACAGATCAAAGAACTTCCTCTTTCTGAAATAATGAGGGAGGGAAAAAAAAGTGAAGATATCCTCATCAGACATGTCAGCCTCCCACCTTCAATGTACCATCAGCAACCTTCATCCGGATTATTTTAGGAGAATCCTACAGTAAGTGTGGGACGCATGCTGAGCCGGAAACCCAAATAAAACAAACTACTGGGATTCGGTACAGACATCTGAGATGCCACCACACTGGTCCAGTTACGTGTTGAAGAATATTACGGGGTCAAATCGTTTTGCATCATGAACTCACCTCAAGCGTCTTCACCGTGGCACCCTCCTTTTGGCTCACACACTCGTGGGGTTGCCATGGAAACAAGGAGCCTACTGTTCTAGCCTCCTTACAAAGTGCTGCAGCCTTACAGCAGACCAAACCCGCCCCTGATGCAGCGTTCCAGAGATGCGGCATTGTCTAAATGAGCTGCAGACCAGTTCATATAGTGGATACTTCTAGTATAAATGACATACTGTAATAATAAACCCATGAATACCAATTACATACTCAGTCCCAGAAGTAACTGTTTGCGTTCCCTGGATGAAACCCTCCAAAACTAGGCTACGCCTATGGTGTTTAATCCTTTGATGTCTGCAAAGACCACACAAAGGGATTATTAACCGAATGTTACTCTGTTCAAACCAGCTGTAAGAAGAGGCAGGTTTTCTGCAGTAGCATGAGTATTAGTCCTGGAACAAGCCAATGATAACAAGTCCAACTGTGCTCATCCATCCAAATGCACTTAACTCCTATTCTTGAGCTACAGCGTGCCAAACAATGCCTTATCCAATCTTTCAGACACAATTCTGATGGGAAAAGTCAATCCTATTTGGGAAATATATAAATGTGTAAGTTACAGCATCATGTAATCTTTCTTTTTAATTATGCTCATAATCACATTAGGACCCAATCAATGTCATGTCTTTTGTCAGTTTTGAAATGCATTTCATTAGTCTCAAAGCATAATTACCTAAGTCTTATTTTAAGGTACAGGACTTGGGCAATTATGCTATGAAGCTAACAATTTCTAAAATGCTAATTAGTATTTTTATCAAGTGAAACGGAAAATAGATCAGTATGTCTTGGTGGTCAAAGTATATTCATTCAATGATATCTTCTGAAATCTATTCTTCCGTTTACGTTTGTTTTCCTTTGCGTCCTCCGCTCGTTGCATGCGTAGTCTTTTCAAAATAAGTTTTGTGGTTCATAAGAAATAACTTGCTTAGGTTTAAGCAACAAAACTGCTCAAGAAAAAAATATGGTTTCTTTTAAAATACGTCTGAAAAATGGTGTTACATAAGTAAATAGCGTATGTCTCCTGGATGAAAGACCGGTATTTTTTTGGCCTATCCATCCACCCCGACCTCCTCGCTACGCGATGTTTGCTGCTCTTTATATTTCCTTGTTCATGATTATGTTGATTATAACATATTGATTTTGTGGGATATACACAACTACTTACAGTTCATTGCTTTTCGTAGATATATCTATGAACTGTGTATGAGACCAGGCTGTGGCGGTGGCGGCACTTTAAAGGTGCAGTGTGTTGGATTTAGTGAAATCTAGCGATGAGGTTGCAATCGTGCGCCAAGTATGTAGAACTACAGTGGCCAATGTGAAAACGTGAAAAAGTGAAGAGCCCTAGTTATAGCCAGTATTTGTTTTTTGTCCTGGGCTACTACAGAAACAGTAGTGAAGACCACACACTCCACATGTAGATGTAAAAAGGTAAGGTACACATTAATATTCAATTTCTGCCTATAGATCCCACTAAATGCTACACACTGTTCCTTTAAGGCTTCATACTACTCACTGATACTCAAATCTTGTAAACACTTGCCAGGATGATAATCTGCTGACCAGGTGCTCAAGCATATTACATGCCGAGAAAGTAGACGGATGTGGGGGAAGGCTCATTTTTCCTAATTAATATCAAATTTCAGGCGTCAGTTGTGAATCACAAAAAGATGGTGATGAGACTAATCGTATCACCCCAACTGTGTGATTTACTAAGCCAGAAAGTGCTCATTATTTAAGGCCCACTGAAAGCATGTCTTCCAGCCTGTTGTGTGAGTGGCATCCTCTAAAACATGGCACTGTTTGGAGAGAGAGAGGTAACAAAAACAAGGATCAAGGTTGGGAAAAAGGAGAGGATGAATACAGAGATGATATTTTGTTTTGACCAAACTTAAAATGAAAACAGGAGAATGGCAAAACCTCCAAAAAGATTCATTAATAATTTGATGATAACTGGGACAACATGTCCATGCAGGGGTATATCAGCAGATACAGCATTAAAGAAACATACTGGTTTGGGAAATTATTCTACAGCCTTCTTTTATTTTTTGGCCTAAATACATATGACATACTGTATATGCACGTGCTCTGTGAAACAAGTGCTACAGCAATTTTATATTTCACCAATTATCACTGCATCAGTCATAAAATGGTTTGTCCACTATTTTTCATTATAAAAAAATATTTAAACCAAATATGATAGTGCCATTCTCCTGTCGACTGTTCATATGCTTTCTATAATCACATTAAACACGAGCTACAGTCGGCCTCACGTTTGTATTCAGGGACTGTATGTTTCGCAGCCGTATCACAGATGAACCATGAGGTTGTGGCTGAACTTGATTTGCATGAAAGTATGCAATTAAACAAAGCGCTGCCACCACTGAGATCTCATTTTCATGCAAGTACACGACTGGACAACCACCAACCAAGCGTAATTTGCGTTCAAATCGGTGATTGAATAAGCAGTGACCATCCGGCTAGCATCTGTAAGTGAGTAAGTGACCACAGTTGGCCCGCTGCAGTCTACAGCATCATGGCGGGAAGGACACAAGCTTTTCTTCTGATTTTAGGCAAGTTTTGCCTAAAACAATGCCTAAGTTTACGTGCACACTTACTATATATTCCACTATTATTCTGAATATGATTAATGTTCTGAATGGAGCATTTTCTGGTCATTAATGTGGGATATGCCGATATTATTCTGATTTTATCAGCATTCTTTAGAAAGCCCGTCTCACTCCCAGCTCATCAAATACCACCGTTCGGTAAGTGCCTCTGCATTGGAAGGTGCCTTTTAGCACTGTACAACTGTCCGCAACAAACTGGGCTTTTTACTAACTCAGTGATCGGAGCAAGTGACGTAGTACAGTATTAAAGGTGTGAGATGATTCAGGGCGGACAGGAAAGGTGGTTGACATGTAAAACAAATACAATATTTGTGCAAAAGTAAAAGTAAATTGACATATTTTGTCACATCAGTTGTTAGTCATGTGACACGACGGAGTCACTTGAGTCACTAATTAGTGAGGTCAATCACAACCATTTCCTGGGGCGGCAGTAGCTCAGTCTGTAGGGAGTTGGCTTGGGAACCGGAGGGTCACCGGTTCAAGTCCCGACATGGACCAAGAACTGAGTGTGAACTGGTAGCTGGAGAGGTGCCAGTTTACCTCTTGGGCACTGCCGAGGTGCCCCTGAGCAAGGCACCAAACCCCCAACTGCTCGGGGCGCTTGTCAGGAGCAGCCCCCCCACTCTGACATCTCTCCATTGTTGCATGTGCATGTGTGTGTTTCGGGTCTGCATGTACTGTGTATAAGTTAACAAACAGAGTGTAAAAATTGAATTTCCCCTCGTGGGACTAATAAAGGTTGATCTTCTTCTTCTTCTTCTTCTTCTTCCTAACACTAACTTAGTGGATAGTTGCCTAAACCTAACCTTCTGTGAAAACGGAAGTTTATTTTGAAAGGACATAATGTAGGGATATATTGACATGCAAGTAACACTAGAGGGTGAAGTACATTGACCAATGAGTTAACAAGTTGGGAATGAGAGGGTGTTGTCTTTGGATTGGTTGAAGGAATGAAAAAGGAAGGCTGAGTTCATACGGACGGCTGGCTCAAAAAACACTTTCACCCGGGAGACCACCGTTTGTTTCCAGTGTGAAACCAGAGGTCAGTAGTGAACTGTTTGTCACGTAACTTACGTAATTAAGTTACACCCCTTCCAGTGTGGCATAACTTCATCATGATCTTTTCCTAAACTTACGTAGTTTTGTTACATAAACCTAACCATGTTGTTTCCTTTGAGAACAGAAGTTTATTTTGAAAAGACATGAGTAGATATTGATGCTAGACATTCATGAGAAAATTAACAAAAAATTAGGAATAACTTTTCATAAGAAAACATAAAAACTTCTATGAGAGTATGTTGTTTCACATGGTTGAACAAGTCCACCAGTTACATTAATCAGAGGATCAGAGGATGTCATTGTGGCCTCCTTTAATATATATATATATATATATATATATATGGTTTATTGATACACATTATGTGGATTCTCTCAGCTTCCACTATCGTCTAGAAAGATGCGCGCCATTAGATATGAAATGGTTTAAAAGGTGGAATAAGATGGAGATGGAGATACAGGCGCTGCAGATGATAACTTGATTACTAAACAATTCTTCTACATGCTTTGAAATACATGTTTTCAAACCAGCCACTTCTATTGAACCTTAGTCTCAGCTAAAAGCTGGGCTTTGACTCCGTATGACGAAGAGAGTAAAGAGATAGTTGAGGCTGTGCGCAGTACAGTCCTCCTGTTTGTTGAGTCGAACGGTTACCAGCAAAGCATTAATCTATTCTGGTTGAGATGCTGAGAAGCAAGGTTTGGAATAAAAAGGTGCTTTTTTTTCATTAAAATTACAAAGCAACATGTCCTGTAACATTAGTGTGTCAAGTAGAAACAGAATGGAAAAGAGATAGAGCTAGAAAAACTACCACCACTACCACTACAACCATCTAGTTTAGTGCTGTATTGCAACATAACTTTGAATGCAGTGCAGTCATTAGACCGTATTATAAAGATGGACATCGCGGAAGCTGGCATCTTAAGATCTGGACATCATTTAGAGTCAGAATCTGCGCAATAGTGATTGGGGCGCTGAAGCCAAACCGAGAGTATCGAGGTCACCGGCCCGAACCAATCACACGTCAAGCACGACCACAGCTTGTCAGTGAGCGAGACTCACAGCTGCCAATCATGACGTCTCAGCCTCTTTTCATAGCATCAAATAACTAATTAAAACTAGACTTCTCAGTCTACTCAAAATTACTCAGCATGATAAAAAGTACCTAAAATGACAGAAACAATCTTGGAAAAAACGTATTTGACGCAAACTGACTTTTCAGTTTGGCTCATGTCCTGTTCACTGACATAGGAGGCAGGATTTATGAGCTATGCCGTAGCCGGCCACCAGGGGGCGATCCAGGTGTTTTGGCTTCACTTTATACAGTCTGTGGGTGCAGAGAGGTAAAATTGCAGGGCTGGGGGATTCTATCATTTATTCATATATTTTATTTTTACTATCCCATCCTGGCTGGAACGGATTTATTGGTATTTTTCTACTGAACAACTTTGCACTGTAGATATCGAATGCAGAAGATAAGCTTTAGTCGCACTCCTGGAGCAGCAAGCAAAGAGCCCATTCATTAGTAGCCCCCACTCATTTTATAACTCACTGTAAAGGGCTTTGAATTAAATAGTAGCGTGTGCTGTTAATCTAAGGCCCGATGTAGATCATCCACAGTTACATGCTGTACAGTTTATACACACACTCCTCCAGCACATGCCCATACCCGTTCTCCAAATAGTGATCTGAACTCTAGTGCACACTCCGCCATACTGACACTACATCTAATTCTGGTTTCACAGCCTGCCTCGATCTCGGGAAAATAATTTCCAAGCGCAACATCAATCTTGGTAACAATAGGCTTTGTACTGGCACTCAAACACTAATGGAACAACTGAACTTGTTGCCTCGAAAACAGCCCATTCAGCATTTAGTGAACCACGCTGTATCGGCAAACAGTGGCTCCAATTATGTTAAATAAATAAATATGCCAGGACCCACGGACACTGAGTGGCTACCTAATTCAGCTTTCATAACAGTACCTTCAAATCATAAATTGATGTATCTATCTTAGTTATTATTAGATAGTTTTCATATTTCTCCAGCTGGAGCCACCAGCTGCTTTTATTTCTGAAGCAGACTACGGCATAAGGGAGGCAGGGCTGACATCACCCCTGCCCACGAATGTCCGACGTACTGAGTACGCTGTTAGTGTGGGATGGGGAGGGGGTTACACAGCACCAAATATCCACAAGAGATTTCCCAGCATTCCAGAGGCGCAGTAGAGCCTTGGCTGCTGATATAGCTACATACATCTCTTATACGAGTATTACGCATTAGGGGAGCATGGTGAGCAAAACTCAGTTCTGAGACAATACAGTATAAGTGAGGAGGAACAAGACTGCAGGGTGAGCGAGGCCAACCATGATAGTTATGGTTTCTGACAGAGGACTAATTTTACTTTAATTATAATTTGTTGTATATTTTGAGATATGGGCTGCATGGTGGTGCAGTGGTTAGTACTGTCGCCTCACAGAGGGTCGCAGGTTCGATTCCGGCTTGGGGCTCTTCTGTGTGGAGTTTGCATGTTCTCCCCATGTTAGCGTGGGTTCTCCGGCTTCCTCCCACAGTCCAAAGACATGCAGGTTAGGTTAATGGATGACTCTAAATTGCCCATAGATGTGAATGTGAGAGTGAATGGTTGTCTGTCCCTAAGACCGGCGCTTACCTCGCCTTCGATGTCAGCTGTGTTCGCCTCCAGCACGGCTGATCAGTGTCAGTCATGATATCTCTCCCCCATTTAATTAAAATCAAACTTATCAGAAAAATGAATACTGTACTTTGACTTTTTAGTTTGGCCCATGTCCCATCCACTAACATAGAAGGGGTGACCGATATATTGTGACCTATACTGCAGCCAGCCACCAGGGGGAGATCAAAATGGTTTGGCTTCACTTTAGCGAAGCTTTTATGTCATCCATCTCTTTATAATATCTATGGTAGAACAGGTACAACACATACACCAGTCTGATGTGATTCCATTATTATCTCGGTTGAATTTATATTCATTGCTAGAAAAGACTTAAAAACATCTTAAAATAACCTGTTTCTGTTCAGTACCAAAGCAGGAACAAGTGTTGTTCTTATTACTTAGCAAAAGCTGCAGTGAAAAGGTCAGAACAACCATGAAGGCATCCTCTCCCTAATCCGACAGGACCTTCACAGGCTGATTAAACCTCTGCTCAGGTTGAGGCTGTTTGGAGCTACGTATGAATTAAATGATCACCAAAACACCATGAGCTAAATTGAAATTCTGGTTTAAAATCTAGTCTACTTTAGTTATTCATGTTGTGTCAACCTCAATAAATGAAAAGAAAATGAATGACTAGAGAAAGATATTCTTTGTTTAGTATACAAAAGAAAAAAGCATGGTAAATAACGTAACTGGTAAACCCACATATTCTCATCCCAACTCGTCACATACTGACCCTTTGTCAGACCCTGTGGCATCACCTTTCGGTCACAGTAACTCAGTGTTGTGAATCAAACAAAAACACTTACCTGTGTTTAGGCAACAAAACCACTTTGTTAGGTTTAGAAGAAAACAACATGGCTGGGCAAAAATTACTACATTTTTACAGCGAAACTGACTCGACGTGAACACAGGACATTTGTTCGTTTGTCATCCTCCAGTCCCACCCGGTGTGTCTCTAACCCTTTAAACTGAATCACCACAGCACTTTCTCTGAGCTTTTGCTGTTGCTGCAGATGGGTTTACATTGTAGTTAATGGAAAGTCTGGTGACTTGTGCTGCAGTATCACATGCCGATGGACAAAGCGTCAGTATTTCACACCCTGGGAATGAGAACAGGCTGGGTAAACACCTATCTTGCCCAAATGAAAAAGCACTGTACAGTCTTTGCCAAAACTTGCAAGCTGTCCAAAATGTGAATTATAGTTCATTTTTTTTTTTTTTTTTTTTATGTTTAGTTAACAGTTTGGGTGGGGGGGTTTAAGGATACTGGAACAGATGCTAAATACGTATCTGTCTATGCATATGCCATTCTAGACACAATGAATGATAGAGGTCTGTCACATTGGTGAACTGAAAATCCTTCATCATTTATGAACTTCACCAAATAAGTCACATAAAACAGACCTCGGCCAGCGATCACTGAGTTAAACAGGTGCAACGAAACAGGAAACAGGAAAGTGAGTGAACACAGCAGGAGTCTGATGAAGTGACAACGCCTGTGTGGATGGACCATGAGTGTGTCAGGGTTTTAACCATCACCACAAACTCTCTTTAACTGTAACCAAGTGCTTTAGTTGCCTAAATTAAACCATGCCGTAACCATAGAGGCAGCAGATCAAAAAACAGACAGATCCATTCTTGCAGGGCCATTTGAAAACACTACCCACACAAGTCCTCTTCCTCATATCTACGTCTAGCATTTCCCCCCCAAAGCAACACCCACTGCAGCAACTGAAGTCAGAGTTTTCTCCTTAAAATAACAGATTGTTTTATATCCACTGGCCTTAAATAGAAAAAACAATAATTCCAGGTCACTTCCATTTCAGTTTTCTATCTCCATGTACCATCTGAAGCAGGCAAACTTTAAAGAACAAAAGGAGGGAGATCAGTGAGTTTAGTGAGAGAAGTCATGGATCCCTGAGCCAGAGCGAGATTTTACAGTCTACTCTTGATCATTAATAAAAGACCAAGCATCAAAGGTGCAGTGGCACCCTATTGTTTCTGTGGCTTTCTTTCATTCTCTTGATTTTTCTTGGTCTATGGCTTTAGACCTTTTCACATAAGACATCCTGGCAAGTAGTCTTGAGCAGCATTATAGTGTCACCATATGTCAGGTATTTGGAAAAACAGACACTCCAGATGCTGTGTTGATGTGATGTAGTGGTACATACTGTTGCTCTGCCAGCATTGTTGTGGTTGTGTCCATTGTTTGCACAGTTAACTACGTTAGGCTCAGACATCGCCGTGCTGAGAGCCGTGGAGAGGCAACAGAAGTGCTTTGTTTCAAACGTTGCAATACCGCGAGTGGCCACCGGGAAAAAAGTGGAAGCAAGGCTGACCAGCGGCGCCTTATCCAGGTCTTATTATACATCCATGCGTAAGCCCTAAAGTTAGCCACAACTTTAAGGTGGCCTTTTAAGGTGGACCATCAATTCTTCTTTTAGTGAGAACATACTATCATATACTGTATACCCTGGTGAAATGTGAGGAAGGTATGAAAAATTGCATTTAATACTTTAAACTGTGACATGGAAATGAATTTGTCTGAAAAGATGTAAAACAGATATAACACGTTTCTCTGCATCACTTTGTGGTTATGTGTGTTATTATATTTCAGTTGAGTTGTGATAAAGATTTCCCTCAAACTAAATTATAAAGTAATAGAATAGACTAGAATGTTCTTATGTTCTTGGAAAACTAATATAGAAGTGCTTCAATCACTGAAACGAGAAACCAAAAACTAAAATCTGCAGCACAATATCATTAAATAAAACACTAATAAATGAGAGATCATTTTTATGGGAACTGGGGGTATGTGGATGCAATTTCTAGCACAAAACCGCCAGCACTGTGAAGAAATTAAGCTCATCCAAGGGTAAACTTTCAAATGAATGCTCCATCATTTCACAGATTCAGCCTCCCACACAGTTAAGCAAAGCACCCTCATATCATCTTGAATTAGTTCGTTAATTTTCTGTCTGTTCTCTATTTTGTTTTTGCTCAAGTTCACATTTCAACTGAGTCATAAAATTGAAATGAAAGGCAGTGTTTTAGAGTCGATCTTAGATGTATTTCCAACCAAGGTTTGCTGTGCTGAATATCCAGGATCTCACATCACTTATACAGAGAAACTAATCGCCCAAAGGCCTGCATTGCCTGCAATCCTACAAGTTTCTGATGGTTTTTGTGTGTGCAGCAGAGGAGCCTGCCTGTCAGTCTATCACACACAGTTTGTGAAAACTGGGTCAGAATGAGGCAAAAGATTTGAAAGTAGAAAATGTGCACCTGTGCTTATTAAAGCATGTCAAGCTGGGATTTATTGAACTGCACGGGGTGTCTAACTTGAGGCAAAGAACATTTATATTTTGAGATTTTTAGATAAAGATATTTCAGTGAGCATTACATCGATTGCCCTCTGAGAACAGCAGTTGCCAAGATGTGAGAGATTACAGATGTCTCGACATTTTTAACCAAATATCCCTCATTCACATTGCCGCCCCACATGGCTTTATGAATAACTTCTGACTTTATTGTTAGGAGAGGTTGATAAAAAAAATGCCATAGAGGTTAGCATAACCTCTGACTTTCTTTTTAAACCAGGACTTGTTCAGTGCAGCCGGCTGGCTGCATGGAGGGAAAAGAGTGTGACAACTTCAGTGTGTCTGCTTTCTGCCTTACAGACATGTCCTTGTATCCTCACATTCCTTTTTATCATCAAATTATCCTCATGCAATATTCTTGGAGAGTTCCCCTCTTTTTTCCTCCCATCCTTGTTGTGAGGTGATGTCACCTTGACATGAAGGTAGAAACGTCTTGCCTTCCCCCTGCCGTTCTATCTGTGGGCTGACCTGTGGGTCGCGGGAAATTCTCAACGGGGATGGACTCGCAGCGGAGCGTCTACCTTTATCTAATTATATGACAGCTTCAAGGGAGGGAGAGCTGCTGCTCCACGATCCCTTCATGGCGCCTAATATCCCATTCCTTTTCATATTGAATCTTTTTGTTCAAAGCAGCCCTTTAATGCTCGCTGCGCCCTCATCACCCAGGCGCTGGCAGAGAGGGAAGAGGCACAAGCGGCGAGGCTTCAAGCAGGAAAGAAAGAGTGAATCGTTGGCTTCTCCAATCACACCTATTGAAGGATGTGTCAGATAGATTGCATCACTATTTGGGCCCTTCCTAAAAACCTTTCCTGCGTGAGGCCCTCTGTGGCTCAGAGCGTCAGATGAAATGCAGGATCTCTGTGTGTCTGAGAAATAGATGCAAGATTTCGATGTCTTTGATCTTTATCTAAAAGCCCAGTTAGATTTCTATCAGAGCATCAGAATGTGCTTTATGCATGTCATTACCACAGCGAGTAATAATTCATGTTCATGCTACAGAATGGGTTAGTGTATACTGGAAAGTCTCAGTGCTGCATCTTTCATGATGAATGAGCTATTCAGGTATTTGGACTCATGTTTACTATCAGGACTTATTCATTTGTTCCCCTTCTCTTCTAACTGGCTTTCATGTTCAATCAGTTGTCTTGTGTTGTATAAAACTGTAAATGTTCACTCACAGACAGACTGAAGGAACTCAGTACTTACAGATCAAATGTCGCTTCATTTTACAGGTCTGCAAATTTTGGGATTTTTTTTTCTTTGTGATTTTTGAAATAACTGTCAAATTACACCAATATTTACCTAAAAGCTATCAAAAATGACTTCATTATAAACATGATTTAATAGTTATATACTAAAATATTATATAATGCTTAAAATAGGGCCCTTAGGCTGCTCGTCATCGGAGGTGGAAAACCAAAAATAACAGAAGACACTGATCAGGCACAAATCTGTGACAAAACTGTGACTTATTGTCTACACAAGTCTAACCTGGTAGCTGATGCCAAGATTCAGGGAGTATTTTAAAGAAATTTCAAATAAGCTATTTGCTAATTATTACTATATTATATTAAGAGACATTTTTCCTGGAATTGTATTAAATAAATTAGCAGTTATTAATTACTGCTTTTTGGGAAATAGCAGAATATAATTATTAAATAATGTTTAGAATACATATAAAATAATAATAATAAAAGTCCAGAGACAAGTCCCAAGTCAAGACAGCCAAACAAAGTAGCCTAATTTTTCATGAATTTTGACGTACATATTAGGGTAATTTGGCAGTAATTCAAAAGAAATTTCAAATTGGTGATTTCCTAATTATTGCATTTGTTTGGTATTTTGACCTGAGTTTTGGAATATTTTGTTTAATTATTGCTTGTTCAATTTAAAAAAAGATGCATTTGATAAATAGCAACTGCAGCTGAGGGGATAGAGCGGGTTGTCCTTTAATCACGAGGCAGCTCCTTCTGTTTGCATGTCAAAGTGTCCTTGAGACTGAACCCCAAGTCGCTTCCTTGTCACTTCACAGCAGCTCACTGCTCCAGATGCTGAGGATGGGTTAATGGCAGAGGGAGAGAAGTTTCATGCATGTTTTGTAGAACTAGAATGATGATGTAAAAAATACTTTTATAAAACGGGCACTATATCCTGACAGCAGTCCATCAAACAGTTAATCTGTAAACAGTCATGTGCCTCTGTTTCCTCCGGTGCTCCTAACGGCATCTGCAAGAGTTCACAGACCAGAGGAAAATGACCAATCAGGGCAATGTCAATCACTAGCAAATCAAATGGTCAAACTATAAGCAGCGCTGTTCAAATATGGATCAATATTCTGTTGCTTCTCTTGTAAAATGTTTTCAGAATCATCTTGTCGTTACTGTTTAGCTGTAAAATGAGAAAGGCAGCCATGTTGACAACATTGAAGGAAATGCCAAGCACCACCCACCAGCCACAGCACAGCCAATAGGAACACTCTCTCTCTGAATGACCTGCGATTGGACAAAGAGGCTATGAGGAGGTGCAGAAGTCTAGTTTTCTCTCAGAACACTTGAATTACAACATGCTGAAAGGTGATTATGGAATAATAATTTTGCCCAATGATGCCAGAAACATTGTGCGTACTGCAGGTTTAAAGGAACAGTGTGTAGGATTTAGTGACATTTAGCAGCGAGGTTGTAGATTGCAGTTAATTTAAACGTCTGCCCTGGCTGTGACGGCCTCTCTGTGTTTGGATCCTCTGCTGTCTGTGCTTTCTTTCTGCAGGTCTGCAGACCTGATGGATGTAATCAGCAGCATGGGACACACCGGGGCTGGTGTGCTCCGAGCTAAAAGCCTGAGCATGCAGCAGTCTGTCGCTGTGTCCTTTAATGCCGTACATCTGTGTCCTGGCTTTTGGTTTCTTTCCTTTGTTGTAACAGCACAATGTTCATGTAGCACATTTTCACACATCCTCTCCCCACACTAGAGACTGTACAGTTTCCTCCCATACAGTCTTTTCACTTATTTGACTTACTTTTGGTTGATCAATCACTTTATTTCTTAAGTTTAGCTATGTGTTTCCCATTTGTGTCACAGTTCTAGAGCCAGGCTGTGACAGTGGTGGACGTGAAAGCTCAGAATGGCCTCATCTAGAGCTGATGGAGGAGCAGCGTCGGTCATTCAGAGAATAGCATGGCCTGGGCGGTGTATGTGGGAAGACAGAAGAAGAGGAGAGGAAAAATTTTAACATATAAAGGTAAATTTAGCAATCTGGTGCAGTTTGAGAGCAAAATTATGAGTCTAGATCTATGAAGAGTTCAGTACTTGAGTAAACAATTTCATAAAAAAGGTTGTATGGTTATTAATGCTGATGGTAAAAAGTCACACAGCATAAGCATGGTCAATGACACGAGGTGCAGACGTCACCGCGGCCCCTCACAGTCTGCCCCGGATTACAGTCACACAGAGAATCCAGCGAGGATGCGTTGCACGGCGAGATCTCCACGGCGAGATCTCCACGGCGAGAACTCCACGGTGAGATCTCCACGGCGAGATCTCCACGGCGAGAACTCCACGGCGAGATCTCCACGGTGAGATCTCCACGGCGAGATCTCCACGGCAAGAACTCCACGGCGAGAACTCCACGGCGAGATCTCCACGGCCTCGGGTGGCAGCGAGATCTAAGTGAGTGATGCTCATAGTCGGGCCTCTCCAAGCAGACCTCAGACCTATTTTGGGTTCAGTATGAAACTGTAGCGCACTGGATGTCAGATCACTTTGATTTCACTTGAATGAGGCAATGGTTGATTAGGATTGGGTAAAGATTCACATCATACTCTGCTCCGCTGCTGGCAAAGTGTGAATAAATATATTATTCAGTGTTTTTCTATCGGGCATCAACCTCACGTTTACACACGTACTGTCAAAAACGCAGACTTTAAGCACAGATAAACACTCTTGACATGCACAAAAAAAATGTCTTTTTTTTACTGTGCTGCATTACAGGGGCATTTCCGGGGACATTAAAAAGAAAGTGGGACAGGACCGTAAGGTGGAGCAGGCAATGGCCCCTTGGCCCCGTTAGTTCTGGTGACCATGTTTTCATGTGATTATACTGTACACTAAAGAAAACATAGTTATTAACATTATATTCCATTTCTGCCAATAGATGCCCCTATTTGTTACACACAGGTCCTTTAAATTTTAAGTTTTTAAGTTAATTTTGAATAGTAATCTTCCAGCAATGACTGACATCAATATATCATCATGTTATCTTAAATAATGCTAATATGCGTATTTCCCAAATTATTAAACTCTTCCTTTAATGATGATATTTATTTAACTATTTATTGCAGTTGGTAGCTTTTGACTTATTTAGCACATCAACTTTGACTCAACTAAAGAAGCTCCCTCTTTTGAACACAATATCCTGAAGGTTCCACAAAATAATGCATGTCCTTCGGCAAAACCGCGGCCACAAAGGAGCTGATTTGAGGACAGACGGTAACCTGCGGGGGCCTCGATGTGGCACAGAGGCAAACAATGTACCCCAGTTGGGAGACAGAAGACTGATCGAGGCAGTATTGAGGTCATGCTGCCTGTTCTACTTCAGCAGAGTGATGCATGAAGTAGGTAATTAGTGATAAACAAAAACATGTCAGCGCAAAACCTTACACTTGAACAATTTCCGTCTTATTTCCTCCTGTACTGCAAACTGTGTTTTTGAAATCGCAAATCCATGTGTTCGTCGTGAGATGCAATACTGTGTGTTTTATTTAAAAAGGTCTGATATTACATTAACATTCCTCTTCACTGCACATCAGCTGGATTCTTGTTTGCTTCAGAAATCCTCATTTCCAACAGCGTTGTCATTTGTTTTGCATTTTTCGCCTCCGGATTCATGCTGTGATGTCAATGGAGCTGGCCTGAGAGGAGCACAATTTTTTATGAAGAGAAAATTATGTCCTAAAAATTTGTATCGTCAATTTTAGGCATAATTTAGGTGAGTGGTGGGTCAGGATTGTTTTGAGAAGGTACTGCAGCAGTGGCACAGCATCATTCAGTCACTTGAGGTCTGTTAATAGACATGCAAATGAAAAATTTCTTTTACTCAAAAGCATTTCAAATGTTCCTGAAAAAACGGGACAAAAAGTCCTCTGCCCACTCAAGCCCTGAATCACATTTATTAAAATCAATTTTCAGTCTGTCACAAAATGATATCAACGCAGCTCCTTTTAACAGCTATCAGTGTATCTGATAATCAGTCTAATTAAAATGAATCATCTTCATGACTCTTATACCATCACTCAGTTTAAACTCATAAGATGTTGGTTTACTTTATCATAGTTTTTCCTCAAAAAAAAAAACTGCAATTGAATCAGTGAGAGCCTGCTAATGCTCTTTAGATATAGTCTGTGATGAAAACATCAATTACTATAGTGATTAACCATATAATAGCAACTAACAGGAATACATTTTGCTGCACAGTAAACTTGTGAAAAGTCTGTTTTCAGACACAGCTAGAGATTACTATATATATATATATATATATATATATATATATATATATATATATATATATATATATATATATGGACACCATCCTAACCTTAATCTAACACTAGGTCTATGAAATTCACCAAAACACACACATATCAGATGGTTAGATGGTTGTACTGCAGGCAAAGGTGCACTCTTAAGCACCTGTACTGTTTGCCAATATGGGATCTATCTATTCATCCATCCATCCGTCCATCCATCTATCCATCTATCTTCAACCACTTATCCCGTTAGGGGTTGCGGGGGGGCTGGACCGATCCCAGCTAGCATTGGGCGAAGGCGGGGTTCACCCTGGACAGATTGCCAGTCCATCGCAACTCTAATATGGGCTCAAATCAATTACATTGATCTCAACTGCAGTGGAATACCCGATGAGACACAGCAAATCACACACCAGTAAATCACATCACGTAACTTTAACCGATAGATCATGCAACAATGCTCTTTTCTGTCACCTGTATCCACATGTACTGCGACCTGCAAGCTGTACGCAGAGCATGAGGCATCTAGTGAAACACTGATCAAAGAGTCTGACAAACGCTCATCAAACCAGCAATAAACATTATTAAGAGAGCCGGTTGCCGCATTTCCACAATTTTGTTGTGTTTTTTTTTTTTTCCCAACATGCTACCAGACTCCTCTAGCTGGCTGCCTCTTCCCACTGGCTGGCTACTCCATATCCATATTCATACTTGGGGAAAGTGCTTCAGTCACTTGATTGCTGTACACAGCCTGCCTGCACCCACTGAGAGACAGATTTAGACAAAAATCAGTGGGCAACTCCAGGTCTGAAAAGTGAAGCCAATGAGGAAGTGCCTTAAACTTGCATTCTTTCAAACAGCCAGCAGGGGGCGACTCCTCTGGTTGCAAAAAGAAGGCTGATTGTATAGAAGTCTATGAGAAAATGAGCCTACTTCTCTCTGATTTATTCCCTCAGTAAACATTGTAAACATGAGTTTATGGTTTCAATTGCTGGTTTAGAGTCAAATAGACCATAAAGCAGGGGATGGTTTAGGGTGGGACTACCTTGTGATTGACAGGTTGTTACCGCGACGTTTTTCAGTCTGGGAATTGTCCGTGTTTTCGTCTCATAATTTTAACCCTTTCACTGTGTGTTTTCAGTTCATTAAAGTTAATTGTAACATTTTGGTCACCTAAAACGTCTTATTCAGCGCTTGGTTGTATTTAGCGCCACCCTCTTGTGTCACTTCTGGTTGCAAAAGACCAAGATGGCGACAGCCACAAACCAAGATGGTGAGGGCCAAAATGCTGAACTCGAGGCTTCAAAACAGCAGTCCACAAACTAACAGTTGAAGTCTGTGTGTCCACTTCTCATCTATGGTGAAAAAATGAAACAGTACACACTATAGCTTGCAGTCTTATAGAACACTCATATCAATGCTATATTTGTTGTTGACCAACCAACATCTCTTACTGCTCCTCCCCATCAACATAGACTAGAACCGGGCCTGGTCCTGAGCTGCTTCAAGTCTGTGGTTCTTGTCTGGCGGAGGGTGTACCTATATATGGACAGAATGTTGGTTTATGGCTGTAAAATTTTCTTTCAAGACACGCCACATCTGTCAGATTTATGCTGATATCCGTAGTCTGATTCCTGCATTAGGGGTGGCTGGGGGGTTTCCAGGGGTGACTGTAGATAACACAAGCCATCCCTTGACATTTAAGTTGAAAAACAAAGTTTAGGAAATCTCACTTTAAAGTGAAGTTGCTGAAAGTTGACGGCGCAGGAAGCCGCTCAGCAGGATCAACTGTACCGTGGTGGACTGGGACAGGTAGCAGCAGAGGAAAGACCTTAACAGCTTCCCGACTATTCAATTCATTACCTGGATGAAAGGCATGCTGACATCGACTGGAGAAGGTTCTTCAAGCGGGTAGTGAAGGATGAAACAGACACTATCTGTAGGGAGGGAGAAAAGCAGGGTGAAAGCTGCTGCCTCAGCCAAGAACACCAACCGTGTATCTTAAGTTGACCCAAGGAAGCGTCACAAATTCCTAGAAACCACTGTTGCGACAATGCTTTGGCCGGCTGAATATTTTACGGCTGTCTGCAGTGTGCACACTTGAGTGCCGGCTCTTCCTGGAAAGACTGGATGGTATAGAGGCAACAATGGGGAACAGAGCCAGCCATGAAAACTGCAGATGGTTGACAGCACGACGGTCATTTCTTCAACACAAGAACGAGGAGCCATCAAAAACTCAAATGCTGCCGAGTCAATTTAACACTCAGTAACAGTGATCTGTGGTCACACAAGCTAGTGGCGCTCCGGGCAACTTTGGGTGTTTTCTAGGAGGGGTGAGTGCTTGACAGTTAAAAAACAAAGTCATTATGCAAGAAGACATATTGCTGGTTTGTGTGGTCATTTTTTCTATTCACTGCCCTGTCTAAAAAAAGATCACAACGTATGACAGCGCGCCTTAGTCGAATGTGCTCAGGTCAGTGCAGCCTTAAGAGAGAGAGCACACTTCTCCACTGTTCTTCGCCTCTGTTACTATTTTTAGGTCTCTAGACGGACATTGTGTGGCTGTGGCTCTGACAGGAATGAGGCCATCCGAATGCAGGGAATGAACCTGTGCCAACTGCCAAGAGTCTCACCCCCCTCTGCATATTCATTGTCCAAAACCCAACATCTGGGACATTTCCCTGTCAGGCTGATTTCCACACTCACTATAATGCCCCACTTTAATCAAATGATTTGCTCGTCTCTGTGTCCCTGTGAACCATTATTTCAAAGGCCAAGCGTCAAATTAGGGGAATGCCAGACAGGGTATGGTACATGACAGAGATTTGGCCAAAGTGTGTGTGCCATACTTTGAAAATGAATGCCATTGTAACAGTTTAAGTTTTGATGGATATACATATTACTGTTGATGTGTGTCTGTCTTGTGGAGATGGGCCTGCAGCAGTCCAGAATGTGGTGGGAATTGGCAACCGCCGGCACTTCTACTTTTGTTCCTAGCAGTGTGTGTAAGCATGATGTGCAATCGGCTACACCATAATCTTCCCCTCTTCTCATAACTCTTTATATGGCAGCCATTTGATTGGCTGGCAGGTCTCCACTCAAATAGAGTAACATAGTCAACAGTTAAACCACCACTCTGAATCAGTGGGCAAGGTCCATTGTACTGCAGTAGTTGCTGCAGTTAGGCTAACTGTCGCTGGCCAAATACACAACAAACTTTTAAAGAGAAAGTAGACATAGTGGGAAATACCAGTGGGCAACTCTGAAAGGTAAAACCAATGTAGAAGTGCCTTGAACTTGCATTCTTTGTACTAGCCAGCAGGGGGTGTGAGAAAATTCATGAGAAAATCTTCTCACTTGATTTATTAACTCAGTAAACATTGTAAACATGAATTTATGGTCTCAACTGTTAATTTCAAGTCTTCTTCAGAACAGCATGAAATTATGGTCCCATTTAGAGTCAGATTGAAACAGGGGATGCTTGTGATTGACAGGCCGCTACCACAGCGTTGCCTGATCTGGGAGTTGTCCATGCTTTTGTTGTACAACTTTAACCCTTTCACTGTGTTTTCAGTTCATGAGGGTTAATTATAAGCTTTTGGTCACCTAAAAATGTCTTATTCAGCATTTGGTTGTACTTATCGTCACCCTCTTGTGCCGGGGGGGCACATGAAAAACCAAGATTGTTGCCTGGGGCCAAACAAATACTGTCAGACATAACCTCCATTTTATCACTATAGAAAACATACTGTGCCCTTATTTTATTTATTAAGAAAATGACATTATATACAGGAGTCTTTGAACCATACAGGACTGACCGACTGTTGTCTCTGTGCTTCTGTGCTATTTACACTGTTTAAATTAGGCAAACATTTGACACAAATTTGGCTCCTTTATATGCAAATGAGACTCGCTGTAAAATTATTTTCTGAGAGTTGGTGGTAACTGAAGCACATATACCATAAGAGGTGTACTCTATATTATATATATTTTTTTATTTCATTATCATGGCATATTTAATCCCAAATGCAGGTTCTCTCTGTTACATTCGTCTTGTCTGAAGTTTTGAGGGATGTTTCTGCACCTCATTGGTCATAACCTGTAGCTCACAGTCTGAAAATTGAATTTTTCTTTTTCTCCCTGCCATTGTTCTGCCTACTGTGTTCTTGAAAAAAGAGGCAAATTGCACTCAGTTGCAAAACTTTATAGCCATGTTTGTGTTTTAATATCATTAGAGCAATATCTTTAATCTGGCAGATGGTGGCTGGCGGTAATGCAGAATTCAATTCTTTATGAATTTGCCCATCAGAGGTGTCCTGATACCTCATGGTTTTCATATATTAGGACACCGTGATACATTCATTATCAAAAACTAAGGTATCTCTTGATTCTTTAAAGCAAGTTAAAGTGACAATCCACTCAAAATCTTTATTGTAGACTTTAAATGTGGCTGTAAAAAGTCTGCAGATTACTGCTTCACAAAGAAGATTGGCTGCCATCTCCTTATTCCACTAGTGACAGATTTCTCTGTGGAAAAGATATTTTGAACATACCGTATTTTCCGGACTATAAGACACACTTGAAATCTTTTAATTTTCTCAAAAATCGACAGTGCGCCTTATAATACGGTGCGGCTTATATATGAATTCTGGGTGTGCTTACTGACCTCCTCCAACCAAGTTTAATGTGGTACAGGGTGCTCAAAAGTCTGTCAAAATGTTTTATTATGAGCTTGGTAAGCTTCTAAGCGGCACCGCTGGGTGGATTGTAGGAGCATTACGGTAACAGTAGTAAGGCGCCTGGCGGAGTAATACTACTGTTACTGTGCTGTCATGTACTGTCATGTTGATGTCATTGATCTGTGACTCCATGCGTGCCCATCTCAATGAAAGTGAAGCAGAGCTCGCCGTCATTCCGGGTGGATTAACTGAAGAACTCCAACTCCAAGATATTGGTGTCAACATGTCGTTAAACTGCGAGCTGTATGGGAGCGTTGAACACACAGAGGAGGAGGACAACGAAGGGGAGGCAACACCAGGCGAGTTCCTCCACTATCTGCCAATGGATCAGGAAGGCAGGAATCATCACTGAACAGCTAAGTAACAGCAACCAGACCGACTCGGATAATGACCAGACGGATTCGGGCTGCTCAATGCCGAAGTCGCCCGACTGTTTAACTCAGACACTGATGATGAAGGATTTGTTGGATCTGTGGACGAGGAATGAACTGAAAAAAACTGAAAGTGAGTGTATTGTTTTGTATTTCGTGAGTTCCAACTGAAAAATGTTGAGAGTTATTGAAGTTATTGAGTTGTTAAATTAATAGAATCAAGTTTGACTTATCTGACCGTTTTGTTTTGCTTATAATCCGGTGCGTTTTATAATCCGGTGCGCCTAATATATGAAAAAAGACAGCGTTATTGATACTTATTGATAGTGCGCCTTATAATCTGGTGCATCTTATGGTCCAGAAAATACGGTACATAAAAACTTCTTAAAGCACTCCTGTAGCATAACCTACCCTTTGACTCTTTTTATTTTAATTAGTGGGCTATATTGTGTGTAGCTAAAATATGGTTAAATGCAGAAGTCACTTTTTCCTGCAGTCAACGATAATCGGATGGTAAAGGAGATGAATTCAAGTCATTCTGCTATGACTGAATGAAGAGCAAACATTGTGCCACCCACGTGACTTCCTGTGTGTACTGAATGAATTAACTGAATCTTTCTACAACTATTGTACCTGCCAATACCTGAGACGAGCAGGTGTGTCACACACTATATTTCCATGTAAATATTTGTGATTGCTTTTCTAAGACTCCAAACCCAGTTGGATGGAACTCATCAGATTCACTGCACAACTCAATGCGTCATATTTCATTGTTCCATATTCAGACACAGCGATGATTCACGGTAGTTTTTTCTGTCCTCTCGGGGGTTGTATTGTTGAACAATCACTGTCACATCACTGTAAGATTATTTTAAAAATACTGAGCATGATAATTACACCAAAATGATATTGTCTCAGAGCTGCTATAATGGACTATTTTTAATTAATAATGGCTCCTGAGCCTGGCTTGCTGAACCGTGTCAGTATAGATGTTGGTAATTAGGATATTTTATAATGTGAATAGATCATCACTGGAAATGCAGGATTTCATGTTCACATTTTTAACAATATGATATTAAAATTGAGAACTTGAAGGTAGTCTTCATTATTTATTTTATCCTTTATATAGCTTGATATTTAAATAAATTTGTCAGTTATAACTTCTGGTTTTGATCATGAAGAGTCATGAAGATCATTAAGTACATCGGCGTTGTTTTAAACTGGGGGTGTAAATTAACATGATTATAACACACTAACACTAATTCATTTTAAAGCCACTGATTTCTTTGATGTATTAACGCAACTAACAGGATTTTTAATTAATTTCTTAAAATTCTGACGGGCCACTGATCTTTCGGATGTTGTAGCCGGCTCAGTTTTAAAGCTGAAGTGAAGATACTGGTACATTCATGTGAAACTACAAAACCTAAGGAATCCATTGGTACTAACATGTCATACGACCAAAGGAGGTTAAATAACGATCTAAACTGGCATGTCCATTTTCAGAGGGGTCCCCTGACCTCTGACCTCCAGATGTGTGGATGTAAATGGGTTCTCTGGGTCCCCACCAGTCTCCCCTTTACAGACATGCCCACTTTCTGATAGTCCCAGTCAGTCTGGATCAAGTCCTAGTCAAGTCAGCACTCTGACACACTGACAGCTGTTGTTGCCTGTTAAGCTGCAGTTTGCTATGTTATGGTTTCAGCATATATTTTTATGCTAAATGCAGAACCTGTGAGGGTTTCTGGACAATATCTGTCATTGTTTTGTGTTGTTAATTGATTTCCAGTGATCAATACATACATGCATTTGCATAAAGTAGCATATTTGTTCCCTCCCATGCTGATAGGAGCATTAAATACTTGACAGATCTCCCTTTAAGATAGAATTTGAACAGATAATGATTTGCAGTAACCATGATTCAACTGACAGCCCTATTTTAAGCATTTAAATCATTCTTGATTATGTCTTTAATCTCAGTTTTATTGTCTTGAAGCTGCAAAAAAGAATTAGTGAATGCATGTTTAGCTGCAGAAAGTCCTGAGAAACCTTCCATCCCAGAGGAAAAAAAGATGAGTTTCTCTCAGTCTATATTCACAGTTCCACATGTACCAAGTTAGCAGCAACTTTCTACTGAGAAGCTGTAATATGGGATTAGGCCCAGTACTGTATTTTATGGGTCTGTGGCTTTTTACTCAAATGTACAGTAGCAGCTGGACTAGTAGAAACCTAAACTTGAATTTAAATGTGTTCTCTTTTCACGGTTGTTGTGAAGGATGAGCAAAGTTCAGCTACTGTACATTTGGATTGCTAAACTGGAAAACTTGAACTGACCTCAGGCATGTTAAATTTTAACAAAAAATGTGGATGCTTGGTCGACCAGAAGGTCAAGTCGCCAGTGAACTCTGTTTACATGGACAAGAGCGCAGTGAAAGCTGGTACAGTGTGTCTGCTGAGATGCAGAGTCAGCATTAAGCTGAAGTGAAATCATTGAGAGATATATAGCCTAATGCAGTTGCAAATGAGGATTGATGTTTTAATTGCAAACTAATATTAACCTCCACAACAATACTGCAAGGTAATAGAAATATTAAAGTCTCCATTAGTGGGAATTCAGTTGGAAAATTAAGGCATGGATCTTTTTTTCGGGGACACAGTGGAGACCAGGAACCAATTTTAGCCCATGAAGTTAGACTTACTGTAATCTACACCAGAGAAAATTTCCAGATAGTGGGCACCTAGCAGTCCACCTAGAAAGGAAATAGCAAGCTGATAGTCCCCTATCACATACATAGCAGCGGCCATTATAATAGGTTTTCCAGTCTGATGTGACAGTGCACCAGTCACTGCACACTGACAGTTGTATCTTAGCACCATGTAAGTGTATGCTATATGACTAAGACGTCATTTGCCATTCAAACAGCACATGAACCGATTTACTCATGTGGCCCTGCTGCCCTTTTACTCTTAGTAAGCCACAAACCTGTCTCATTTACCACTCTGTCATGCTCCCACTGCCTTTCTGTCTTTTATTCCAGCATGATGTTTGACCTTTTGTCACCATCTTGTCATTATTCTGTCAGCTGGGTGCTAACAGCATCTATGTGAGGTTGAATAGGGAAGGTGTTTTCAGGGGTTGTAGGCTGAGCATCAGATGATGTCGGTGGCTCTGGTTTGTGCTTTGCATCTACCTTGTGAAGGGATGTTTATCTGCTTTTGTGGCAGAGAAATAGTGCTGCCTCGGTTAGATGCTGTGTTGATAATCGAATCAAATCATGTGATGTGCACCGTGTATCCAGAGCAATTAACTGGACTGCTATCAGTAAACAGTATCTTGCTCTGCAGCTCTGTCTTATCAGAAAATGTTTTTGCACACTTACATTTTGTGGGATTCTGGGATCTTTTACTAACATTTGTACTCCCGCCTTTTACATTCTGGTTCCACCTGTCTTCTACCCAGGGATGTCCTGGGACTGAAATTCAGCCTGGGACTGAGATGTAGAGGCTTTGTATGCTATGAGTAAAAAAAAGGCAGTAATTTGAACAGTATAACAGGACCTTCAAGACACTTTAGGTTGTGTTGCTGACACCTCCTTAGTCAGTTTGTATGAGCAGGTCACCACGACACTGAAACAAGACCAGCCAGGCAAGTCTTGCTGAGCTGGAACACCAGTCACAGTTTGTCATGTGCATAATGGAAATGACTGAGCCAAATCAGATTTCTACTAAAGCAAGAATTGGTCCATTTTGGCAGCGTTCTGCTCTGTGGCGACTGTGGCGGTGAGGCCAGGCTGGCCTGTACCGTGGCTGAGGACCATACAGTAACTACTCACATCACAAACTGAAAAATAAAAACTCCATGACCACCGGCCGGTATAGCATGGAAAAAAAAAGAAATCAAACTTGACCAAAGTAAAGTTACTACATGTTAACGCTGTTAGTTGCTGCTTGTAAACACGTGGCATTCAAAGTTGGCCACTCCTCCTCAGCTCCATGAGCGAGGGAGGGACAGACGGCAGCCATGGTAGAGCGAGCTGTAGAGTGAATGAAGAGAGGGAGCGGCATTAGTGAGAACAAATCAGTGAATCAGAAATAACATGTTATTTTCTGACTGTTCCACTGCTGTTATGTTCTAAAACACAAATAAACACACATCTAACTCCGAACACCTCCACGGAGGACCAACCACTAAGAGGACAACATCAACATTTGCTCGCCCTCCTTTTACATTCTAGTTTCAACTCACTTCTACTTACTACAAAACCCCACACAACCCACGTTTTTGTTGGAATTAACCAGATGCCCAAAAGTGTGATAAGATAAAAGTGCTCTGTTCTTCTATAACTGTACGCTCTCAAATTTATAAATCTCAACTCTGCCTTAATAGACACAGATACTTACAGTATGCAATAATGGCTGATTTGTGTACACAGACACAAATTTCCCGACCCGTCTTTCAATGTCCTTTTCATGCATTGTCCTACGAATGTTCAGCAACATGTGACGCACATGTCGATTTCCGCTCCAGTCTTTTCAAAACAAAACTACTTAGGTTTAGGAATAAATTGACTTGGTTAGGCTTAGGCAACAATCTTCTTGGTGAGGTTTAAGGAAAAATAAAATAACTCCAGAAGTGCCGTAACTTAAGCGCAGATGCTACGTGACGAATAAATCACTTCTGACACTGGTTTCACATGGGACACCTGTCTTCGGGGCAAATGTCCTGCGTTTGTGTTTTATGACCCAACCTGCTCCTTAAGCGGCATTCATCGCTCTTTATACATCTCGGTTCACAATTACATGGACTACATATGCATTGATTTAGTGCTGACATCACAAAAAAAATAAATTTGTGTCTATGCACACAAATTAATACATCAAATTTAGTGACTATTTCACAAACTGCTGTGCTACTGGGCTGGCACTACTGTCAGGATATAGTGACCATTTTATAAAAATGACTTTTTTAAAGTCACATTTGATCAAAGTCACCCCTCAGCTTTAAGGTTCCCCAAATTAAAAGCAATCCACTGATAAAATGGCCCAGTTGATTTAAAAATACAGATAATACAATTCAAACAGGAGCTGAATTCTGCATCAGGTTGAGTTCCTCTGAATAACCAAACTGTGCCGACCTTTAGCAGTGACTGCAAACATTTCAGCCTTTAACTGGAGGTGATCCTACAGACCTGTCAGCTCCGTGTGATGAGTGACATTGCTTCAAGCATCTTGTAAGCAAGCTGGTTGTGACATGACCTTGCTCACTTTCTGCCATGGACCTGATTCTTGTATTTCTGTATTTCGTCCTGCTGCTCCTCATGTCATGTTACTGTCCCACTTTGAGGGGTCGGCTCCAAACAAGCTCGAAGTTCAGAACAGATTAAACTTTCACAGCAAGTTTGAGGCCAAGGGCAGCCCAGTGGTGAGCTCAGTGTCACATATCTCCTCAAGGGAAAACAATTGTCATTTCTCATGTGCTGGCAGCTTCATACAAGGAAGTTACTGGGCTGTCACAGTATACGGGAACCAGTGGGCTCCATTTTCTTACATGATTTATGCTCGTTAAATAGCATATTCATCAGGCACGCTCAGGACATTTAAAAAAAAAAAGTTTTAATCTTGCCTGCACCTGTTTGGAATGAGTAAGTCACCTTGAAGTTAACTGTGCAAAATGGGAGAGGAAGCACAGGCAGGTGATTCAATACTGTGGCCAAACAGCTCAGTGCTTTTTTGGTACCGAGCATTAATGTGCTAAACTTCATCACCTGCTCGCTCAAATGACGTCAAAAGCATCAGCCACAGTCAGGTTCTATGCTGCCATCGAGGCTTTTCTGAGCATTTTACACAAGACCACCTCCTACCTAATGGCTGAGAAACCTTTTTCATAGACGTGCTGGTCAAAGTGACTTTGACATAAATTTCTTGAGCAGGAAAAAATAATCAAAAACACCAGCCAATAATGTCACAGGCAGCAGACATCAGAAACCAAAGTGCTCATAGGCAAAACTGCAAAACACAGACAGAGAAGCACCCACATACACACTAATATGGTGCTGCATTTCACTGACTAGCTGAAAAGACATTTCACTGCCAGTATGTGCCGTTCCTAAGTGCCTGAATGTTGCCAAAAACTGAAAGCTTTTTGCTGGTTTAATTTGAAATTTTGGCTGTGGAGTGCTTAGATATCAGAATAATTGTGAAACAGTTTTTCTATGTGAATTATTCACTAAAGCACATGAAAATCGAGAACACACAAAGAACACAGAAATTAATTAAGTGGCACATTTCTTACACCATAAAGTCTGACTACAACCACTGATGATGGTGTCATCTCGACCACAGTCCGTTGCCATAGCTGCACTCTGGACTTTTTAAGGGTAGAAACGGGTGCAAAGAAACAGCTTCGTGGCGGTCCGGCAGTGGCAGAAGAGTAAGAGAGAATCAGACAAAGGGTGTCAGAGATAGATAGAGAGGTGGAGGCTCGGCAGACAGGCTGGAGCAGCGTGGCGGAGAAGCAGCTGAAGGGTGACGGGCTGGTCAGCTCTGCCAGGCTGAAACATGCTGCTCCTGTGTTGACTGGATACTTCTGCTAGATTTTGCAGCATTGCCTTCGCCCATGTTTCAAACTGGTGCAGGCTGTTATACACCGTTTGTACACATACCTACGAAAAGTAATGCACTGTAATATCTGTATTTCCCACAAAATCAATTTGTATGCAATCCACATAATCATGAACCAGGAAATATAAGTCTGCATAGGGAGGGGGGTGGGATGGATGGGTCATTGATTTAGTCACATCTGTTCTGTATTTATTTTGACCAAAACGTTAACTTATTTTTTCATACATAAGTATGTATGGAAAAAAAAAGTAAATATTTTCCTAAACCTAAGTAAGTAGTTTTATTGTCCAAACAAGCTGTTTCCTTTGAAGATGAAAGTTTAGTTGGAAAAGACTGAATTAATGTAATAAGCGGAAATATACATCTTGCTGGACATTTAAAGGAGAACAAAAGTTTTGGTAACGTATGATTTCCCATTAATGTGGCTTTGTGATACTGACCTAAACGTAAACACAGAAAGTTACTGAAATAAGCTACAGCATCTGTGTTGACCATGATAAATGAATGTCACCCAATCGCAGCAGGCTTTTAAAACTTTATGGATTCAGCACTGAAGCTGAAGCAAAATGAAGCTGTGGCTTTACAGACGATCATTTCTGAAAGAAGAAATTCTTTGTTGTTTTTTTGTCTCTTCGGGGGAATTCTTGTTAATAATAAAAGAGATGAAAATAACACTATCCTTGTCCTTTTAACAGTAGTACACTACATATTTAAAAGGGGGCTTGTAAAATACTGTCATCATAACTCCTTTCATCTTTGTCCTTCATTTTTTCTTCATTTCTCTCAAAGACTCCCTCTAGTCGGTTCTATCTATTGATTCTTTGTTTACTTGTAGTTTATTGCCACTTCCTGTCTGATCGTCTGAGCTTGGTTTCTGATGTCTTCTCTGTGCTGCTTTTATCTGTCTCTCCTCACATTATAACAGTTTGCTGTGGCGTCACCACTTCGGTTCCTCTGTTTTACCTTCTCCTGAGTCATATACTGCATGGCATCCTCTCTCTATCTGTTCTGCTCTCAGCTCCTCCTTTTAGCCCGTCTAGTGCTGTTTCCATGCTGGTTTCAGCGTTCCCTTTTGTCAGTAGCCCTGGGCCATTTTGCTCTCAATGTTTCTGCCCGCTGGTCTTTTCCTTCTTTGGCTGCTTGAACTGCTGAACCTCCGGACCCACCATTTTAGCCTTTGTGTCTACAGTTTGGTTCGCTATGTGTCACTGGACTTGAACCTGTTCTATCTTTGACTTCTCAAGAGGTGCTGATCAATGTGAGGTCCTTGTTTTAACTTTGTCAAGCACCTCTTGTACTGTGTTTTGCAGGTCTTTTCAAGCTGTTATTTTTAAGCAGTATTTTTTTCTCTCTACTACAATTTTCTATCCATGTATTTGTGCTCATAGTCAGTTGTAATCCTGTCATACAACAGTTCATATGATATCTTTTTTGTTTTTTTTACATGCGAATGCCCAGCAACACCAGCATCGAGCGTGCCTGCACAAGTCCAACCTTATCTCATCAAACAGACGGTCTCATCCACTGTTCATGGCCATACCTCAGAAAAGTAATGCTCTGTAATCTGTGTATATCCCATGAATTTCTGTGTTGTTAATGTAATCATGAACCAGGAAATATAAATATGGCGTACCCCGCCTAGGGTGGAGGTCGGAGCGGATGGTTGGGTCTAAAAATACCAGACTTTTACGCAGAAGACCAGTGTTTGTATCCCATGTGAAATCAGAAGTCAGCGTTGATTTATTTGTCCCTTAAGTTACGTACTGAATGAATGTCACTCCCGGAGTTGTTTTAAACCAAACCATGATCTTTTCTTAAGCCTAAGTAGTTTTAATCTCTTGACAAGTTTGTTTCCTGTGGATACAGACGTTTACTTTAAAAAGACTGTTTGCCTAAAAAAAGCTAACACATGTTGCTGGACATTTGTAGAAAAATGAACGAAAAAGGAGGAATATGTTTTTCATAAGATAGATAGATAGATAGATAGATAGATACTTTATTGATCCCAAGTTGGGAAATTGTGGTGTTACAGCAGGTTATCAGCATAATATACATGAGAAAATGTACACATCTATATACACATAAAATAGAGAATATACACATCTATACTAAAGTGTGACGCACATACAGAGAATCTAATTATAATCTAATTCTAAGAAAATTAAACATTATACACTAATAATAATAATACAATAATAAAATAATGCTATGATATAATGATATAGTATATAATGTAATGTTGTATAACATAACATGATATGTATGTATGATATATATAATATAATATAGGTAGATATAGATGTATAGATATGTGGGATAATATTAATAATATAAATACAATATACACGACAATACACAATATAACATACTGTAATAATAAGATTTCATTGTATGTGAATACGTTGCACCAAATAGCATAAGAGCGACATTGTAATTTGTAAGTCAGTTCAAGAGCAATAATAATTTTACGCCACGCAGTCTGCATTGACTGCAATGTTAATTCATCCGCAGGAATATAATACATTCAGAGCTAGTGAGAACAAAAAAAGAGACTGTTTAAGGTGGGTGGGAGGGGAGGTGGATGGGTCCAACAAACCCCGTGTTCATATCCCACACATTAACTTTCTCTTTCACATTACAACCAGCTGTTCATTTGTGTCCCGTTTTCATAACGTTCAGTCTCATTTTCACTGTACAAACGTAGTAGTTTTTAAGCCCAACCATGTAGTTCTTTCCTAAACCTAAATAAGTGGTGATGCCAAGAGTAACTATAGTAGTTTTGATGTTAAAAATAAATGTACGACAAGGTGGGTGACAATGCGGTGGTCTGTGGCAAGTTGGGATGAGAACGTGTCGTTGTTAGGTTAAATACCTACATACGTTAGTATACATTAGTTCAGTATGCAACTTACAGTATCAAAAGTACGGTAAAATAAGTAAGTCCTGTGTTTGTTTGACCCATCCATGCACCCAAATCCCCCCCATGCAGACTTTGTCACCCTTTATTACACGGCTGTGTTGAATCCTCCTTTCTGATTGGTCAGTTGCATTCAGTGGTCTGTTATTTATCGATAGCAGACCACTGCTATGGATGCAGTTCTGTTGTTGCACTCTGGCGGACCATTTTTGTGTCAAAATATTGATTTCTTCAGTAAGTAGGGGTGTAATAAGGGGGATAATGTACAGCAAGCCGGTCATCCGATGGTGGACCCCAACTCTCATCCCTTACTTCTACTATGTCACCTCACTTCCTTAGAGACAACCGTACTTGTTCTGGCTAACAATTAATTTGGTTATATACGAATTACAGTGCAGTGCTTTGTTTGTAGGTATAAGTACAAACAATGAATGAGACCAGCCTGATCCTCAGTCATCTTAAAGCTATTCTGTTGAACCAGCCTTTAACACAGCTCTCATGGGTTGCAGGCCCATTACATCCTCAGTTGGGTATTTTCCCTCCCATAAGCTATTACTATTGTTATTGTTGTTGCATGGTCTTTCAACAGCTGTCAGCAGCAATATTCACAACAGTCATTAGAGGAATCTCACTGAGACAATTATACACTGAATCTGAATTGAATAAACTACATGCTTCACACTGCGGGGCAGAACAATGGCTCTGATGGTGGAAAATTTGAGTTGAGGTCATCTGTTAAGTTGTTGACTGACTTCCTATGAAGGAACTGCTGACTCTAACATTTTAGTCTGATTAAGTGCCACGATATGAGAATAAATAAAGATAAGAGGCAATAATGACTGTTGACAGAGACGGAGGGGGCAAAATGCTGAGTAAAACCAAGAAATGTGAGAAAGCAGGGGTAGAAAATAGTGCACCATCAGGTTTTATATAGCCAGGGCCTATAAGGACAGGAGTTAACTGTGTGTTGGCCTGTTTTCTCCTTTAATAGATAGTGCCAGTGTTTCAAATGTAGCGGCTGAATTTAGGCATATGGCATAAATTTGAAACACAGTAATACCAAGCCTGGACCTTACTTGGCACGTACCGTTGTAACACTTGGGGAAATACTGTACCACAGTATAATGAGATGCATTAAAGCCAAGTTTCAGTCAATGCCCAGAGTCTTGTCTGTACAAGATAATCTCATTCATCCAGGTAATGTAAAGCAAATAACACAATACACTGGACTTTTATTATGAAAGAGAGAGTGGCCGTGTTATGAGTTTGAGAGTCGTTTACAGAATGCCAACGCTTTCTCATCTCAACTCCTCACATTCTGCCACTTTGTCATGCCCCTTGGCATCAGTTTAGGTTTAGGCAACCAAACCACAGTTAGGTATAGGAAAAACGACATGGTCAGGCTTAAAGGACCAGTGTGTACCGATCCACACCAGGAATGTGAGCCCCGTGTGGCAGCTGCATTACGCTTGACAGTATACTACATACCGGCAATATGAACAAAGAAAAAGATTTATTTTTAATCAACACTTTTTTTGTGGACAGAATTCCTTCATTTGTCAGCACGAGTTAAGTGCAGTGACTTGCACAGCTCCATGAATGAATGTAGTACGGGGTTTTAATTGTGGATTATTACTATTTTTTATAAAAGAGCACACACTTTTGAACCTTTTTCTGTATAAAATAAGTAGAAATGGCATTTGTAATGAAATGAAATGGCCATTATAAAAGGCAAACTTTACGTAGAAAGAAAGGGCTGGCAGCAGCAGTAGAAATGCTGCAGAAACGCAGCTGTTGTGAACAACCAATGAGTGAAGTAGCCTCACGTGGCTGGTCTGGACAAGCCGCAAGGGGGATCTGCTGCTAGAAATGAAACAGATTATTAATAAGTATGTTTTATTTACTGTATGATCACCTGATAATAAGAATGGTTGTGTTTTTGTCACCGTAGAATGAGCCATTTATATCAACATGAGGAGCGTGTCCCCTCGTCACGGAGTCCACCGTGTTTCTACAGAAGCCAAAAACAGATAAACCAAACTCTGTTAACGTTTCCTACTTGGACCGGAGTCAATAACGTTAACTCGCTCCTGTCACTGCCTCTCTCTCTCTTGCTTCACCACTCACTTCCCACCTAGACACACACTCTAAACACTAGCTCTGCTCCTAATGACCTACGCTACTCTTACATCAGCTGACTCTAGAGAGGGCCAATCACGGCTTAGCACCAGCCAGCGTAGCTGGCCATGATGAGGCTTCAGCTGGCTGCAGTCTCCTCACCTCACCGATGGATGACGCCAGATCCTACACACTGGAACTTTAAAACTACTATGTTTGTAAGTGAAAATGTGACTGAACATTGTGAACAAACAGCTGATTGTAAAGTGAAAGTGAAACTTTTTGGGACATGAACAGTGGTCTCCTGGATGATAGCCTTGTGTTTGCTGTAAAACGTAGAGGGTTGTACCAAAGCGTCTGTATTTAAAAAGAAGAAAAGATCAGGCCGAGAATGACCTGAGTCTTTTATGGTACAAAACAAACCTGGCTCAGTGATCTGCTGTGCTTCAAGCGTCCTGGGTTTTGTGCAGCAATCATACATGTTTGAAGCTGTTGACCATTGGAGGTGTTTTCTCTCCTCCAGAAATTAGAGCACAAATATAACCCTAATGTAAGACGCTGCAGAAGGACTTCCTACTGTGTAGTTCACCATAGACTGCTGCAGTCCTAAAACCTGATAATGAGTTAGCCTTTAGCTCTTCTGGTCCCCTCGTCTCAAAGCCATTGTTTCTTTAGTTAGATAGCTGAAACAAGGTTTGTGGTACAACATAAGCTGAAGGGATTTTAACATTTTATTCTGACATAAAACACATCAGTGAATATCCCACTCATGAATTTTCAAGCTTTTATGTGTCTTTTAAAAAAGTGGTTACTAACAAGTGAATAAATGACAATATGATACATCATCACGTCGACTTCTCCGCCTTTACAGTCTTGTTGTGTATACTCGCGTTCATGTGACCGTGGTGTAGTTTGTTTACAGCCTAACGTTAGCTTTTAACTTCTGGTGATGGCATTCACGCTTGAAAAATCAGAAATAGTAATGGTGTAATAATACATGACATAAAACTCCCATTGACTTATTGTCGAGGGAACCATTGCGATGCTAACTTCCAGGTTGGCCCTACAAAAATATGTCATCCTGGAGCACTCTATTACTTCAGGTCTATCCACAGATTACTCCATCAGTAGTGGCGTGTCACGTTGGTCATTTTATCATAATGACCTAAAGTATAATGTAACAACAATGCTTTTCGTCTTTTGCAAATACAGAAAATCTGCAGCATAAGTAGCTACTGACTGAGTGACCAACCCTGTCCCCGAAATACGCTTATATAGTGTACCACTAATTTGTAACCATAACGCCTGCTGAACTATGTTCTTTATCAACATAATAAGGGAACATTTTTAATGAACAAATATGCAAAACATTCACTGACAAAATATCCAATTTGTTTTCCCCAACAATATTCACTCATGGAGGACATTATGTGGCTCTAGCAACAGATTCAGGTATTGCTTAAGCATTCACAGCACATGGTTAAGGTTGGAGAAAGACCTTGATGTTGGTCAAACAAAGGGACAGACAACAGTGACTTGAAGCATGAGACTCAGTCTTTATTACATTTAACTGAAACCATGATGAGCTTTTGTTGCCTCAACCTAACCACTCGCAGTGTGTCCAGTGTCCGACCACCTTCCTACCATGCATACGGTACAATCACAGTTTTTCTTTCACTGGGGAAAAACACTGCAAATGCACATAAACCTGACAGCAATTACATTCCCTGCAAAACTCATTTGGTAAAGAAATTAGTAGTTTATAAGCCTAAATTTGAGGAGACGGTTGGGTTGACAGATGATTTCACCAGGCTGGTCTGACTGACACTGAAAGTGACAAAGTCAGAGTACAGAGAGTATCAGATTTTACGAGGAATGGTATTTTTGGACACGGCTGCATTGAGAGCAAACTTTCCAGGGACACAAGACAGAAAGGAGCAGTAGATTGAGATGGGACCTTGCAGTGTTATATGAGGGTTATTTAAGGTAAGGGATTTGAAAGCAATGAAAACCTCTTCCCTGACTTTGTTGGGAAGGGGATGATATTCTTAGGGCTGGCTGTAGAATCACCTGAGGACAGAAAAATGTATTTTGGTAAGAATTGAGGTGTAGAAGGAGAAGTGGTGATGATCACACTGTGTGCTCCAAGGAGCATGAAGACAAAGCTGGCTTGGTTGGACGAGGTGGATTACGAAAAGATAAGTAGTTCTAAAGGACACAATTAGGACGAGGATAATGAGAGTGCACCTTTTATCAGATTCCTTAAGGCCAGAGATATACTCGCTTTTTAACTGTTTTCATAAGTGTCGGATTCATTTCTAAAAGAGAATGTGGACTGATGTTGTGTATGTTTAGGCAACAAAACTACAACTTCTTTAAGTTTAGGCAAAAAAAGTAGATTTAGGCAACAAAACTACAACTTCTTTAGGTAAAGGCAAAAAACAGTAGGTTTAGGCAACAAAACTACAACTTGTTTAGGTTAAGACAAAAGATAGTTGGGGTTAGGCAACAGGAATTACATCTTTGTTAGGTTTAGGCAACAAAACTAAAAATTTTTGAGAATAAGACAAAAAAACACTTTGTTAAGGTTAAGGAAAAACATTGTGTTTTGGATAAAAATAACTACAAACTCAAGAGACAGCTACACATGGTTGGTTTCACATGGGACGTGAACCTACAGCACCTGACTTCAGCTTCTGTCATAATTACTGCAGCCACTAGGGGTCACTGTTGTGTTGTTTTATACCTTCTTATGGTGATCTACCATGTGAATCAACGATAACACCTACTAGTGGGTGTAGCAGGCCCCTGTTAGTCCATATCTAAAGGTGAATGTGAATTCTGAGAATAATTAGACATTCCAGCAGGGGTTAAAAGAAAAGTCACTTAAATAGCGTAGTGACAGGTTAGAAACACATGGAAGAAATTACCAAAGAGACAAAAGATGAGTTCCATGGAAGCTACTGAGACAGATATATATGGGTGAAAAAACAGAAAGAGCTCTACACACGGTTTCCATTTCCTTTTGAATTGCAGAACTGAAATCTTGCTCGGGGCAGAACACACATAACCCTGCAGAGAAAACTGGTGAAGAGAAAACCAGTGAGCACTACAGCGTGATCATCGACAGGATATAATACACAAGATGAATAATATCATGTTCACAACCTTTCTACTGCACACAAATGGAAAGTAAGCTGTGTACCGCACATGTGACACTAATGCGTGAGTCATGTAAGGGTGACATAGGTACCCTCAGCTACAGAGTAAACCAAATTACTGTTTAAAAACCTTCAAGGTTTCTGTTAGTTCATATGTGGGTCATGGGTGCTATTTTACCTTTAATTTATAGGATAGCAGAATGTTATGAAATGTAATAAAAATGAAATAAACAAATGGTACAACTGTTGTTTGTACCCTTGTGAATTCAAATAATCGTAGTCAGATTACCACAAAGCCATCGCCACACAGTAAACCTTGAGCTTGTGGCCCTCTGGGCATCTGAGAATGAAACAGAAACTTCTACTCTGTGATATTATTAAATATTCACACATAAACAGCAGCAGCCTTCACATGGAGCATATTGTTCTGTTAATAATCAGAATGGAAACACCTCAGTCACAATAAACTGACGTGTTTCAGTTTCTGAAAAGGCAAAAACATAAATTTTCATGCGCTGGTCAATTTTGAGATTTTGGGCTGTTTTGAGACTACAACACATTTACTATTTTGTGCATTTGTGTCTGTAGTTTTCTCCTAAATTCACCAAAAGTCAGCGTTACATAATGCCTCATTTGCATATTTAAAACAACATTTCAGAAAACGTGTCATACAAAAAATAATTGTCTTAATGCAAATCATAAACTGGGGAAGTGTCATGGTGATATTATTTATTTATTATCTAATTATTCACTTGTAATTCACAAGTGTCTTTTACAATCCATATCGTTAAAGACCGTTTTCTCAGAATGAGTTTTTTCTCAGAAAACTCCACTTCAGTAGCACAGACAAACTCTCCGGTTCTGGTTTTAACACAGGGGTTTGTTCATATATCATTCATAGCCAGATTTATAGAACATTTATGCCTACAAAGACTGCGAAATATATTTATCATGGCTGTAGACAGTATTTTCTGATTTACGGAGAGATGAAACAGATATCCGTCAGTAAAAAACTGTGACTGTAGTATGTCAACAAAATATAACAAGACTTTTGAACCTGGTTTTATCCAGTGTTCAGATTTCTGTCCTGGAAATGTATTAAAATCCGTGTGAGGACAATAAGTTCAATGCTCATCTAGTTCAAAGTGCGTAAGAAGCCATTCAATTTAATGTTGACTGTTCACAGTATTCACTGAGCTCCAGCTTCCTGCAGTCAGCCACAGAACATAACGAAGAGCCGTTACCTCCTTTCTGCCACAAACGAGTGTAGCGTTAAGTGAGCGCTTCTGTCAAGTAAATAAAGGCAGCATGCAGCCATTTCGCTGTAGCGTTCAGAAAAACTGTACAGAAATGTGTAACAATATGTACTAAAGCGTTTATTGTACAGATAAGTGGACGGGTAATGAGAGAGTCAGGAGGTTTTAGACACAGTGGGAAAATCCACATAGGATGACCATAGTTTTAAACCCCTAAACCAGGACCTTAAGTGTACCACGCATTTATACATGTGCACATTCATGCACGTGCTAATATGCATGCACCATAAGGGTTTTCATCAGGATAGCTAACCTGGTGCACCTGTGGTGCATTTGAGCACAGGGTGGGATCAGAGAGAAGGCATTATTATTGGGTGGCTGTATTAGAGGCTGTGACAGTCATGACGTATCACATTCACTACTTTCTCCCCCTCCAATCACACTTCTATCCCCGTCATGACGCACTGACATTTTGAGAGTCGTGCAGAGTTTATTATAAAACACGTTGTTTTTGGGCCTACGCGTATTATTTTTCAACTTGTTTTGTCTCAGGTTATTATAATTAAAACTGTGGAGCTCAGACCAAATTTTGGTCAGGATGGAGACACTGTCCAGGTCCGAAAGACAGAACGGTCGGTCCCGGAGGGAGTTATAAGTGTAGTGAACTGCCGGTTGATGTGCAGAAGGAACTGTGTAGAATAATTAATTAAAATGACATGCTTCATGTGCACATAAGCGTGAAGGGTTCTGTAGTTCAAAACAACACCAATGTGACCAGCAGATCTGCCGTGTCTGTGTGCAATCGTTTGACAGTGTGCAACATCACTCTCTATAGAGACTGCAGCATTGTGCTGGGCTGGGTCTGTATACTTACCTGATGCACACATTAATTTATGACCGGATCATGATAAACATCTTTGTAAGGATAATATTATTTGAATTGTTGTGAATTGCTGTGAGGCGGCAGTGCTGCCACTACATCTACGTGCAGCTCTTTATTTAAGAAAGTGAAAATTCAGAATATTCAAAACTCATAAACTAAAATGTTTCAAGCATTTTTCATTTTAATTTCAATAATTACAAACTACAGCTCAAAAAAAGAAAGAGAGAGGTATCTCAAAATATTAGAATATTTAATTTTGAGTTTGATTGCATTTGTCATTTGAAACAGGAAACAAACACCTAGCTACTGTGTTCAGGCTGTTCTCACACAGCGTTTGTAGCAGTGGAGGCTGGTCCATAGAGACAGGAGGTCTTCCGGTGTCCTCCGGTGGTCTGTCCAGACTGCCTCCATCAGCAGTGCATGACGGCTGCCTCAACGAACTCACCGTCCACAGTAGCAGCGTTTCTGCAGCGCTGCTGCTGCTGCTGCTGTCAGCCCTTTCTGTATACATTGACTTTCCTTTATAATGGCCATCTCATTTTATTATAAATAGCAATTATATTTATTTTAGACAGAACAAGGTTAAGAAGCATGTGGTCATTTGTAAATAACAGTGATAATCCACCATTAAAACCCCATATTTTATTAATTTATCGATCCCTGCAAGTCACTGCCTGGTCTACCACACTGTCAAATGTGCAAATATTTCAGAATAAAAGCCTTGTGTTAATAAATTTAATAATTCTGTCCCCCAAAAAAATGCTTTAATGTTGACATGAAAGTACGAAGTGTTGAAAAGTGTTAAAAATAAATCTACTCTGTGACATATTCTATACATGTTTAAACACTGAAACTGTAGTAATGTTGCTGGTAGGATGTCAATATACTGTCAAACGATCTTTTTCACTGTCTGTTGTTGCTGTGAACTGTGTGGCAAAATAGGCGAGATCTCGTATCTCTAGAAGAGATGCAGCTGACATGCAGCCGAGTCGCGCTGCTCACGCCGGCAGTGTGGCTGCTCTAACCTGTTAACATGGCCACTGAAATGAAATATAACAGGTTCTGCAGCCGCCAGGTGCAGCTCACACGGTCTGGACAGACCATGATGGCAGCTGCAAGATTTCACAGACCAGAGGAAAACAACCAGTCAAAGATGACTTGGAGTCTGTCGTCCAGCTATGAGCCGACTGATCGAATATGAATCAATGTTCTGTTACTGTAATGACTATTTCTCATGCAAAATGTTTCACAAACATCTTGTAGTTAAAATGAGGAAGTTTGTGACCCAGCAGCGATGTTGAGACCAAATGTCAGGCACTGCCCACCAGCCAGAGCACAGCCAATAGGAACAATGAATAGGAACGCTCTCTGTGATTGGCCCAAGTCTTCCGTCATGGGCTAGATTTTCTAAAGTCTGAAAACAGAGCCATGAGGAGGTGCTGGATGCTAGTTACCTGTCAGAACACTTTAATTACAATATGCTGAAATGTTGCTGTGGAATTGTTTTTCCATATCTCATCTGGCCTTAGAAGATCCTGGGGTCCCCCAGGAAGAGCGGGAAAATGTTGCTGGGGAGAGGGAGGTCAGGAATTCCCTGCTTAACCGGCTGCCCCTGCAACGGATGGATGGATGGATGGATGGATGAATGGATGGATGGCTGGAAGGATATGACCTGTTGTATGAGGATATGTTGCTGTGTTAAGGTCCATTTTGTTGACCCATCCATCCACTCTGACCTTGTCGTTGTGTGATAATGTAACCTTACTTCCTTCTTTGCTCCCATCAAAATTAATTCGGCTGCTTGAGGGCTTAGTCATTTGAGCGTAAACCTATTTTTGGGGCTCTGGCTGAAACTTGCTCATGCTGACGTTCCTCTTGGGGGCTGCTTGCTGTGGGAAACCATCCTGGTCACTGGTGTGGCTCAAGAAAATCTAAGAAATGTGACTCAGGGGTCACTGGACTGTCTGGGATGCAGCTATCAACAGTGGAGCAGTGGCCCTCAGGCCTGGGATAATGCAGAGAAGTTAACATAATAGGCGAGTGGCTAGCATCGGACTGCTTATCGCCAGACATTAGCAGCTGTAACCATGGAGACTTCCTATTCCTTTTCAGCTCATTTAAATTGGTTTATCAACCAAGTGAAAGTCAGTAGTCAGTAAAGTTTCCCATGTCAGCCCATTTTTCTCTCCAGTCATTGGTTCATAAAGCAGGACTGAACAGTCTGAGTCCCTCTGGCCCTGCTCAATGTAAAGTTTACACTAAATGAAATACTGATTTGCTGTTTGATTAAATTTAAAACCATGCCAAATTCTTCTGCTCTATGTCTAAACACTCTTAAGGGAAGCAGCTATTTCTCTCTTTGATCACTGGTGTATTGCTATTTTATCCTTTTTTTATAGCAGCCATTACGCATCATAAGCACACCGTGTGCTCTCATATCTTTAATGAATATCCCACTGAATTGTCTCATTTTTAGTCAGTTTGAGTGCCAACAGTGCAGCCCCCCCCCCCACAATGGATCTGTTAATGATTCCACCCAGCTGTGCATTTTATTGCTCCATCCAGGAAACAATCAACAATTAGATCATCTGGACTTAGATTAAATTTTTCAGAGTTTACCTCTGCAGGTTTTACTCACTTCTAGTGATCACTTTGTAATCACTGCCCCGACAGGTGCTCCTGCTGCTCCGATCATTAACGCTGAGAAATTATTAACTGTGCAATCATCAGCGCACCAATTCAATGATGCCTCGTAATTTTCTTCTGAGCTGGCTTGTTTAGACCCTTTTCATCAGTTTCAACGAAAGACCAGCGGTTGCCTTGACACTCTTTTTTTTTTTTTTTTTTTTTTTTTTTTTTTTTAGATATTATTCTCACTAGCTCCCTCAAATAGGTTATGAGACATACTGGAGTAGGCAGTTGCTTGCTCTGTATTGTCAACACGTCATGCCACATTTTCAGACTCTTTGAATCCCTTTCATACTTGGTCACGTCATCATGTAGGTGTTAATCAGTGGAGGCCGGTCCACAGAGGCAGAGGCGGTTGCTCCTCCTCTGTTTTTAAGAGGAGATGAAGATATAAAAAGCATAATAGTTCAAATAAATCATTTCTAAATCTCAGTGTCATTTATACAAATACAGTATATTGTAATATTCTCTTCATTGGAAAAAAATCCATTATTCATATTCAAATTTAAAGGCTTCATAAATGACACCTCCAGGGAAGGCAAGAAAGTGGTGGCTGGGTCAAAGAAGGACGGGCTGGTACTGTTCGGTCCTGAGGCGGGAAAATGAGAATCCAAGGGAGGACATCATCCCTTGAGTTGTTACCAAGCAACAGACAGAAAAATACAACACTGACAGTGTGTTGATCTAATGATAATGTCCAAATGTAGGCCTTTACAACAGCGTCCAGAGCTTCCCTTTTTATTGAGGAGCTACTATAGATGTATAGAGAGACCTGGAGGCAGCGTTACAGGTGGGCTCCCATTCATGAAACTCGATCTTCTGGATCCATTGGGCACATACAGCAGGCGTAGTAGTGTTTCCTTTAACCCACCTCCCTGCCCTCGATCCAGCCTTGGTCTCGATCTTATTCACACAACTCTGGATTTGGCTATTAGTGCATTTTACAACTTTTAGGACAAGTGACGGATGCAAAAATTGGCATTTGGCCACTGCAAACATTTGCATCAAAGCTTGTTGAGCTGTGCTGTTTGACTTAGCCAATGCAACAGTTAGCACATTGTGAGCTAACTGAGGAACGTGCTGTAGTCTGTGGCTCGTCCCGGGGATCCCGGTGTGGACAACACACTGCTACGGGCAGCAGTTTCCAGACAGGCGTCTACATTATACACACAAAGTTCATTCTCATCCTGAGGCTGCATTGTTGTTTTTATGAAATCTTATAAACCATTGTTTTACTGCTTAGTTTTTCATTTTACTTAAGAAAGTGGCGAGATAAGCAGCCAACTGCACAAAGTTCTTTCCATATTAAAAGACTGATTTATAGAAATGTAAACGTATAATATGCAGAAATTAGTAACATGAGAGAACATATATTAAGCATATCAGCACTAAATATAATAACATGGGGCTTTATGGGCAGAGTTTCCTCCCGTCCTCCCCAGTTTTTCGAGTCACCAGTCTCAACTGGTGTAAATGCATCCAAGAAGCATTCCAGACACATTGAAATGAAAAAACGCATTTCAGCCAGACGGTTTAATTCAAAATGGTCTTCACCTCCAGAATTTGGAGGTTGTAGCACTAAAGGTGGATGCGTCTGCAAACCCCTCAGCACTGAAACCACCATTCTCCGGGCTATTAATTATCATCTGATAAATGCATTCTCCAGTAAGTGCTCAGTCGTAGTGCTGCTTGACCTAAGTCCGCCCTCGGTTGTGATTAATCATGTCATTGTAACTGATAGACTGAGAAATAAAATTATTTTCAGTGCCACGATGAGCTGATTCGTGTTCTACCCATCAAACCGAAAATGTTTATCCTCCATTGGTTATTTTGTGTCTTCATGCTCCGTTCTGGGGCCAAAAAAATGTTTTATTTAACCTTTGGCTCATCGTATTTGTTTGCGAGCAGCTCCTTTAACTACTTTGCCAGCAGTACTCAGTGCCAACTGAGCTGAGTTGCCAGTAGTAAATGACTGTCTGTCTGACTAATGTCAACTGATAATTGTTCTCAATTTGAGCATCTAGTTGTTTGCTCTAAAGTTATTTCTAGAAAAATATAATTGTCTTTTAAAAGCCTTTAAATCCATTTATCACAATGAAGAATTATTTGATAAATGTTTAAACCCTGAGCAGCAGGCTACAAATCTATTTCAGACATGGATTTACCGTCTTAGGCACACTGATTACTCTGTTTTTTTTTTTTTTCTTTAATAGTGTAGAGATGTATTTTTAAGCAGTATTTTACATAATTTCTCCTCAACTCAACAATGCCCTGTTTTTTACAGTCTAAATTAACAAACCCCAGACTCTGCAGATCTCCACTATAAAGTTAAGTCTAATGATCATATCTGGTGGAGGAGTATGAAGCTTATTTTAGCTTCACTGCAGAGAAACAGTGTGACTGACTCACTACCTGGCGAGCTTTGTTTGTGTGGCTTACATATTAAATTGTGAGGTGCTGCTACTATGGATTAAAATAAAAAAAAAATCAAGATCAAAATAAAATGGCCAAATGATAACTGCTTTTGCTATGTTCAAATATAATATTTTCTATATACAAAAATATTTGGTGGATTCTTCAGAGCAGCACATTGAACATACGGGATCAGTGGGATTCAGGATTTCAGAAAAAGGTTGACAAAGGTTGGCTTCTCATTTTCCAGACCGATACCGTTGACTTTGCTGGCTGAAATGGGAACCGTCGTTGGCAGCTCAGTAACTAGCTAGCTAATTAACATTCACTTAAAACTCTCTTTTAATAAGCTTTATTGTTAATGTTTTCAAATAGCACGTTTTCTTTTACACAAGAAAAGGATTTGAGGATGAGCACAAACTGATGATTTTGGCAGATTCATGAATTTTTTACTGGTAATTTAAACTTTCCTAAATGCAATATGGATCAGGACATAACCAATGTTAAACTCAGGAAGGCTGGTCACAAACTTTTAGCAGGCCAAAAACATTATTAACATTAGTGAGTGGGGAAAGTGGCTCGTATTTATTGTACAGTATTATACACTGAGGGCTTAATGAGGTACAGGTGTGACTTGACAAGGACATGAGGGACGAGTGTGCAGCGAGGAGCAAAGGTCAGGTGTTTGGCAAAGGCGGGAAACTCTCTGGGGACAGCAGGTGGACAGGTGAGGGGTTGACATGGTTCAACAGCATATACTGGGAGCCTCCATATGCAGCCTAGAGAGAGGAAAAAAGACTGAAAGTGTACAGGGGGGACGATGCAGCTGTCCCCACAGCAGATCCCCATATGGAGAATATACAGTTTATCTGTTGTGTAAGAGACTGTTTGTCCCAACTGCTGCTGTTGCCCTCACCATTGCTGCTACTTTAAACTGTGACTATCTTTGCTTATTATAGCACAAACCAAGATGAATAATACAGATTTTACAGTGCAGTAAAATAAGGGAAGTCATAGAAAATAAAGAGAACCGTTGTAATGCCTCAACTGTGAGAAACTGAGACAGCAGAAAATGAACAATGCGTTTTATAATCTACTATATGCCCTTAAAATACAGCCGCTCAGACATCGGATCAATAGTCACTATCAAGGGATCAAGGTATCGGGATGTTGTTACCGAACCCTGAAGTGCTCCAGTCTCCCTGGTACGTCAAAAGCCAAGTCATTATATTCACTTCAGCTGTATCAAGTTCCTCCACCCGGCTCCTCAAGAGCTACACTAGTCTGCTGCTTTCACTATGATGCCCTGAGGCAGTGCTGATGCAGTGAAATGTGCTGTGAAAATGCTTGGGAGAATCCCCACAACTCTTTCCATCAATAGGATTTTTTTCCCCCCTTAGAAGTCGACACTGTGGGGAGTTAACTTCGGTGAATTTCATTATTACAAGCAGCAGAGTAGTTTCAAATCTGTAGTGAGGATATTAGCTCTGACCTTTACTTTTATCTACCCATCATTTCACAGGAACAGTCCACATGATCTGCATCTGGAGAATTTGTTGGTTAAAGGTCATGTTTGTTAACTTCCACATATATGAATGTCACATTGTCACTGTTCGTGGATTAAAGGAAAGCCACAATAAAGAAGTAAGAATATATTAAAGTGACCGAGACAGGCTCACAAAGACATGCTGAGACACTGATGTCCATCCTCTTATAACCCGGCGGAGTGGAAAGTCACCATGGTTTTAATATTCAAGTGCAACTTGGGAGCTCTAATTGTAAGGGTTCGCAGGGTATTTTAAATGAGAACAAGCAATAAAGGGTGCAGGCTGCTAATTCAGCCTTGAATTGTAATGTGTTTTGCACACAGCAAAATAGATAGGCACAAGTGAATTTAGCCTTTTCCTCCCTGCTAATTCTCCTACAGTATCAGAGAACTGATAGGGAAGAAAAGGCCAAGTCACTCAAGCTTTCCTTGAAACTCTGCAATTCAAAGCTGTACATGCATGTATTCATTTGTTAGAACTGAATGTCTCGATGCCCCAGAGTCACTAAAGTCAGTGCAAAATGGAAAAAAAAAAAAAAAGTTTTCATTTAGTTTTGCAGGTAACAGTTTATATTTTTACTTTTAAAGAAATAATAATACTTAAAGGAACAAAACATTAGCATATATTAGAATATAATATTCATAACTGTTTTCATTAGTGTATAATCACCTGAAACTATGAATCACTGTGTTTCCATTAGCTTAGCATGAGCTCTTCATATCTACATGGGGAGCAGGTCCTCTTCATGGAGTCCACCATGTTTCTACAACAGCCCAGAACAGACCAACCGAACACCAGCTCTAGAGAGAGCTTTTCACGTTTTTACATCACCTGACGGCCACCTTAATTCTTCGACACATTTGTGAAACTGTGGTAATGTGAGCTGCAACATGTATAACTGGGTTGGGTTAGGATAGAAAACAACCACCAAACCGTAGTACCGCAAGCTGCCGTCTGACTTCCGTTGCCCCTAAACTAGGGTTATTATGGTATGGATGTCCTCTCAGTGACGTGGACGGCGCTACTACGGTTTTTGTATTCGGTGGCTTACATTACTGCAGTCTTGGACAGGAACGAGTTAGCAGAGGGGTACTCAGTCGGTTGCTGAAAGTTCATTTAAGAGTTCATTTAGTATTTTATTTTATAAATTCATAACTGTTTGAGTTCATGTTGTCATTAAAATATAATTAAAATGTTGTAAATAATAATTAAAAGTTTAAATATTTGTTTAAAATGATAAGTGATGTTGATTTAAAAACCTCTACGCTCTTTATGTAATGTTATATTCAATGTATTGTATTGTCACATGACCAGTAGTCAGAGGCGAGAAAGCAGGTGTGGCATTATGGGACAGAAACCACATGGACGTGGGAGAGAACACACGGCTTCCTCTGTACTTGGTTCAAAAGGTTCACAGGTAACTCCTCTTCATTTCAGGTGTGTGTGAAATGCTTGTTCAGTTGCCTTTAAATGAACACTGTGTACATGTTGTTGGTTTCGCCGTGTTTCTACTGCGCTGTCATGTGGCAGCGTGTCGTCAACGGACTTTAAGAGATTTTGAGAAAGGTCTAAAAATGGATTTTGAAATCTTTGTATTTTCCTTTGTTTATAATTTTCGCTGTGTCGTGTGAAGATGTCGGTTCTGAAGGAAAAGAGACAGACGAATGAAACTGATTCATGGCCATTATTGAACTGGTGCAGCTACAGTTGCAATCTGCACTAGATGCCACCAAATCCTACATGCTAGCCCTTTAATTGTTAATATTGTTCATATGGCTGATTAATCTTTAGCAACTGTAGTTTATTTCCCAATGTAAAATGTATGAGAGCTATAGAAAAAACTGATACTCAATAGTATGGATGTAAAGACCAAAACCAACAATGACAATGACGGGTGCACCAAGTATGTAATCCGCAGCTCTTACAGATACACTGTGTATTCTGTTTGAGTAATATTTCTTAAAAAGTACAGCTCAAGCAGTACAAATTTTACTGCTCCAGTATATTTGTAATAGTTTGTAAGAACAGATGTCTTAAATCACCAAAGTACATAATTGAAACGGTGTGTTTTTGTTTGTTTGTAGACAAATGTGTTGTGTGTAGGTTGTTTTTTTTTTTTTTTTTTGACCAAATAAAACCAAACACTGTTGTTAAAAATACATCTTGTATTAATATTCATCAGCTATACAGGACAGTTGGTAGTGCATGGTGGAAGTTGACGGCGTGTCTCCTGTTGTGCCAGCACTCAAATGTCAGTCAACCATCGCCATGGGAAACGCCCACAAAGAGGCGGGAAGCTCTCTGCTCACTGTCCACAAACACGCTGCTCTAAAGCTGCAGTAGTTTACGTATCCTCTATACGGCAAACTTACAAAACTGTCGAGAATTAAAATATCAGATCAACTCAGAGGAAACTATAGATTTGTGGCAGATTTTCCAGTTTATTTCAGCATTTGCTGACAGTAAGAAAAATATAGAATAATGCCGTATCCTTTATCAGCAATGTGATTAGGATTGCTTTCTAAAAGGTTTTCTTTGTATTGGGTAAATGGCTTGGATGTTAAAACATCCTATTACAGTTCAGCACGCTGTCCGTCGGCTAATTTTAATCAAATCAGACTCAGTCGGAAAACATCTTTCAGGTAATATGCAAAGCTACACTGCCATAGAGACGAAGAGCTCTGCAAGTAATTACAATGAGAGAGTGAGAGCAGCTTAACCCAGCAGAAACAGAACGCTTCAATGAACGCTATGTCCTAATATTGAAAACAGGTATCATTTGAAGAATCGTGCACTGACACTGATGATCAGAAAGATCTGAAGTCACTGTGCCTCAGTAATTTCTCCTTTATTAAAGCGCACTGGATTTGTAATGAATACAGTCGGCCTGCGTTTAGAGTTACCAGGCAATCCTGAGAAATGCATCACTCCACACCTTTTCATCAGCCAAAGGCTTTTCTCACAAGTGTGGTGCTACATCAAGATGACAGAGGAACTGCAGTCTCTTTGGGAGCACTCATTTTATTTTTCTTATTTTCAGAACTGAATTAGAGGGTAAACCCCTTCACATACACCATCTTGTTTTCAGGCCGACAACATGGAAGTTAACATTTAAGCACATAAAAAATATGCTAAATTAAGCAATTCAATGGCACAAATATCAACACAGTAACATCACAGCCCAGTTGCACAGCAGTTCAAAAAAAGTCACAAAATTTAATGTACTGATTTGTGTACATTGACATGAATTTCACAGTTTTTTCCGTGCTGTCTCATCAAGAACTGAAGTCATATATAATCCACGTAATTGTGAACCCAGAAGTAGAAATGGCATGTAGGGAGGAGGTCAGGGTGGATGGGTGGGTCAGAAAACACACGACTTTTGCACAGCAGTTTGTGTCCTGTGTGAAACTACAATTCAAAATTGATTTGTCACATAACTACCATACTCAAGTTACACCACTTATGGTGTAATTTTATCTTTTACTAAACCTAACTTGGTAGTTTTGTTTCCTAAGGCTAACCAAGTTGATCTATTCCTAAACCTAACTAAGCAGTTTTATTTTTAAAAGAAGAGAGCAGAAATACACATCACATGTAGCAGTACATACAAAATACAAAAAAAAAAATGGAAATTCATGTCTGTGTACACGAGTCAAGTAGATTATATTTCACAAAGTGCTGTGTGCTTGAGTTGAACATCAACGAAGACATCCACATAAGGGCTGTCCCACCGTCCCAAAGCACACCAACATAGTATGAACATAATGAACATAATAACATAACATGTCAAAGTACTGAGTGGACTCCCACACTGTAATGCAATCAACAAGAAGAAGAAGGAGATTTAAGATAAACAAGCAAAGCGGTCTTCGTGGAAAGAAGTAATCGATGGGAGTCAGGTAAATTATTCCAGTCTGATGGTGTTTTACGCTTAAGGCAGCTCTCCCAACTTCTTTAAACCTTCTCGGCAGAATACAAAGAGGTTGTTGAGTACGTCTAAGTGAAATATGATGATCTGAATAGAACTAGAAGCTGCTTATAAGTATAAAGGATAGTTAAAGTAAATGCATTTGAAAACAAAGAGCAGCCAATGAAAATGTCTCCTAGAGTGAAGTGGAAGCCAGTTAAGTGCATCAAACATGAAACAGTGATGTCAAGGACACCTCGCGATCAGAGACTGTATATAGGAAGTGGAGGTAGTCACTGTGACGTCACATCTGAAGCCTCGATAGCGGCATTTTGGCCGTCGCCATCTTGGGTTTTGTAACCAGATTGACGCGCGAGGGTGGAGCTAAGTAAAAACCGAATGCAGAGTGAGACATTTTTAGGCGACCAAAATGTTCACTCCAAACATTATTAAGAAAATGACATTATATACAGGAGTCTAAATGTTAACTTAACATTAACACTTACATTTAACATTTGACTTAACATGAACCCTTCCCTCTCCTCCTGTGGTTCCTCTCTGCTTCAGTATCTCAGCCAGCAGCCCCTCGGCTGTCCTCTCCTTCTCATCTCCAGACAGCTTTCTGGATCTTTCTGCAGGTTTTGTCTCAAAGTGACGTTCTAGTTGTATTCTTTGAATACAGCCATGTTTTTTGCAAACTAAGCTCACAGCTTTACCGCCAACCTCTGCGAGTAGTCCAGGACTTATTATAGATGTGCTGCTGGAGGGACCGCTGCCTGTGGACTAAGACTGGATCGTATTGGACCGCAGCACCGATACATCCTTTGACGTCTCCAAAAGTCTCCAGTAACACCAGAAAACTTGCTAGATTTGTCTCTAGTCGCTTTTTTGACAAAGAGTCTCTGGAGGGTCTGAAAACTCAGCAGGTGACACGACTACAAACATCACTCACGTCAATTTACATCAATGTCAAGCGTGACAGGAAGAAGCACAGTAACAGCATTTCAAAATGAAAGCTATTTTATTTCCTGTTTTTTTTTTTTTTTTTAGCTTCGCAGGTAAGATTGTGTGGTTTGACTGAGACCTCACAGGCCGGTCAGAACCATCACGAGGGCCGTATAATGCCCAGGTCTGCCCTAAAGCATCCCCTGCTTTCTGGTCTATCTGACTCTAAATGGACCATAATCTACTAAATGAACATCCTGCTGTATTGAAGAAGACTGAAACTAATGATTGAGACCATAAACTGATGTTTACAGTGTTTACTGAGGTAATAAATCAGAGAGGAGGATCATTTTCTTCTATTCAATCAGACTTCTTTTCGTAACCAGAGGAGTCGCCCCCTGCTGGCTGATAGAAAGAATGCAAGTTTAGAGAACTTCCTCATTGGCTTCACTTTTCAGACCTAGTGGTTGCTCATTGCTCAGGACAAATCCACAAATATGATTACAGACTATGTTTAAATGATGAAGATGAGGTTCTGAGCGGTTCTGCTATTTGATGTCACCATAGTCAATAATGGGAAACCTGTTGGATTAGAAGTGAGGTGGATGAGGCCACTGCTTGTTCAGCTCAAGCTGGACAACAGCAGCTCCCTCTTCCTCCTCCCTCCTCCTCTTCCTCCTCCCTTCTCCTCTTCCTCCTCCCTCCTCCTCTTCCTCCTCCCTTCTCCTCTTCCTCCTCCCTCCTCCTCTTCCTCCTCCCTTCTCCTCTTCCTCCTCCCTCCTCCTCTTCCTTCTCCTCTTCCTCCTCCCTCCTCCTCTTCCTTCTCCTCTTCCTCCTCCCTCCTCCTCTTCCTCCTCCTCTTCCTCCTCCCTCCTCCTCTTCCTCCTCCTCTTCCTCCTCCCGTCTCCTCACCACCCTCTCCTTCTATCGTATCAGATTCAGGGCGACGTCACACTGCAGCGTCTCACTGCAGCCTCGAAGAATCACCTCCACCTTTCTGGCTGGGTGGAGTTTGTATAGTCTCCCTGTGTCTGCGTGGGTTTTCTCCTGGTGGTCAGGTTTCCTCCCACAATACCAAATCCAGAGATCTGCACTTTAGGCTGATTGGAAACTCAAAATTATCTACTTCAATCAATCATATTTATGTTCTCTTGGTGGCTCAGGTTCCTCCCTCAGTCCAAATATATGCACTTTGGGCTAATTGGAAACTCTAAATTGCTCCCGTATACATACATAAAAACATAATTTAAAATCAAATAAACAATCACATAAAAGTTTGATGCACCCGCCTCTCTGAATAAATATGTACAGTATGCTGTAAATACAATTGTATGATGTTATGGCGGCTGTAAAGTAGAAGTGATCCTGTTCAAGCTATAATTTAAACAACACTAAAACTGATCAATAAAATGATCAATGTTACACAATAAAACATGTTCCAAATGGTATTTTAGATGTTGGTTAACAACAGCATTTGGTTCTGTAATAATGGAAACACTAGTGTTTAAGTTTTAGAAAGAGTGACAGCAGAGAACCACAGGCTCTCAGACGGTGAGCAACACTTAAAAATACAGTTAAATACAAAGGTAGCTACGTATCTGGTCCGATGAGAAAGGAATGAGCAACGGAGGGAGACACACCAGAGCACAACAACACAAAGCAACGCAAAAACAATGCAAAGTATAAGGCCGAGAGGCAGAAACCCAGTTTACATGCTTATCCTGCATGAATTACAGACGCAAGATGGGAGACAACTCAACTATAGAGGAAAAAATGAAACAGTTTAGCATTTATAAGTCACTCATTTATCAGTCACTCTATGATAATAAGGGACTCAAATATGGGAAAGTAAATGCACAGAAATAAACTAATCATTCACAAGAAGAGCAGTCTTCAGCACAGATTGTTCACATAGTTTCCGACACTCAATAAACAAATCCATAACTCCCTATGTTGATCTAAACAGGTATGAGGGGCAGAAACAGTAGTGGAGAATCAAATAAAGCAAAGTACGTTACGGAAACGTGTTCATGTTGGATCCTTTTAGGGAAGAAGCTGATTGTTTTCAGCGCCTTCCTGACTTATTGGTGACATTTGTGGTTACTGGAGGTAATGACAGAGTTCACTTCCAGTGTTTGGGTTGAAATTACATCATATCAATCACTGAAAATCACTTTCACTTTCAAATTTGAAATAAAGGCAATTGTATTTTAATCGATTGGTTGGAACATTTGTGGTTAATGTTTGTCAAAATGCGTATATTTGGTTTTCCTCATTACATTAAACAAATGTACTGTAAAAAAATAAAAATAATTTTACAGGTTAGGTGATAATTAGCAAGTAACCCTTCATTTCTTTGGAATTAATACCAAGTTACCCCAATATTTACCTCAAAATATATCAAAAATGACTTTATTATAAACATGATAATAATAATTAAGTGCTAAAATATCACATAATGGTTAAAATAGACACAAATCTCACCATTCTGACTTATTGTCTACACGAATGAAACCTGGTAGCTGATGTCAAGATTCATGGAGTTTTTTTATTAAATAAATTACCAGCTACTGGGAACTAGCAAAAAATGATTATTAAATGCTTATAATAAAGTCATTTTTGATCAATTTTGAGGTAAATATTGGGGTAATATGGTAGTAATTTTAAAGAAATTTCAAATAGGTTCCTTGCTAATTGCCTGTAAAATGAAGTGTACCATTTGAGAAAACAAACCAAAATGAGGGGCAGGAGGGCCAAAAAAATAAAAATTCATGCCATAGAGGGTTTAGTATTAACTTTAATGTGAGACAGCAGTGTTTCATTATGAACTATAACTAAACTTACCAAGTAAATGAGCGTAGTGAAGCTTAAAGGACAACCTGTCCTATAGCAGTCCCTCGCTGAATGTCACAACTGTCAGACGTCTGAGTTGACTGGAGGCTTATTCAGATCACCTGTTGTGTGACGCTGGTGTGGGGACTCGCTCCTGATTAACTAATGAGAGCAGCTGCACATCATTTCCCCTCTCGGCCTATCAGTGTGAGACTACGTCCTTTCTCTGGTGAGGAGAGGTGAGGAGTTGTACATCCAGCACACTCTGATCCTTCCTCGACTTAATGCAGACCTCAGCAGATATCGTCACACAGAAACTCTGGTCTTTCAGCCCTTTTGAGACTTCTTTGCTGTCTCAACTTGATTTTTTTTTTTTTCATGAAACCTAGTTGGAGTGAATATCAATGAACACCTTTACACATGCATAAAGACTTAAACTTTATCAGGCTGCTTTTTTTATTGATGTGACGGATGTAACACTGTCATCTTAATTTGTTGGTTATCATTTTTTCAGCTGCCAGTTTTTAGACATAAAATACACATCAGTCTCTCGTCACTGCTTTCACCTGTCGTCATTTTGTGATGTTATCACCCTAAAAATGGTATCATTGTGGTGATATATCATTTGAACTTATGGTGATGGATTGTTAATACAGGTGCATGCACCTGACTAGGACTAGAACCCATTTACATTCACACATCTGGAGGTCAGACAGTTTTTCATCACTAAAATTTAGTGCAAGTTGGGAGCGTTATTTAACCTCCTTCAACATGTTACAACCCGGCCTAGGGGAAACCTGGTGCAACAAGAATAATGAGGCTCCCCTTTCCCAAAACTCCCCAAAATCCACCAGCAACAAGGGATTTACAGCCCTTCTAAAAGCTTTATTCAGAGAGCGAACATCAGGGTAGGCAAAGGCAAAAATAACAACCAAAAAAAAAGCTAGAAACCCTAAACTGCTCTACTTGAACATAAGAAAACAAAGGACAAAACTCAGCCCTAACTCCTATAGCCAAAACAGGAGAAAACAGATTTAAATAAAAGGTGCCACCTACCCCTACTGGGTTAGACAGGTTTTACTATTACAAACGGAAGTATCTCACAAAGTTAACAAATGCTGGTAGTCTTGGTGGTGTGTTGAGGAAGGAGAGTGCCCTTGGACTGAAGGAATCCGGCTTTTTATATCTGTGGCTGGAGACTGGAAACCAATCAGCTCCATGGATCAGGCCCCGACGCCTACCTGCAATCAGCCACCCACACCAGCTCACCTGCAGCTCAACACACACACACACACACACACACACACACACACACACACACCAGAGGACAACAAGAAAAGAAGAGATCTACCACAGAAGACTTTGTAGAACATACTCTAAACAGGATCAGATGCTAATACCACCTCAGGGTCGTAACACCTCCCCCCTTAAAAAAAATCGAATATTTCTCCCCTAAAGAAATATTCGATTTACGGGTCACCAGCACGGGAAAGGGCATCAGCCATTACGTTATCTTTCCCTCTTTTATGCTTAACTTCAATGTTAAAGTCCTGTAATAGCAGGGACCAACGCATTAAGCGTTGATTGTTGTTGCGCATCTGAGTTAGGAAAACTAAAGGATTATGGTCTGAAAACACCAGTACAGGTAGTGATGTAGAACCCACATAAACCTCAAAATGTTGAAGGGCCAGAACCATAGCCAATGCTTCCTTCTCAATGGTACTGTAATTTACTTGGTGTTTGTTAAACTTCTTAGAAAAGAAACAAACGGGATGTTCAACTTCTTGGTCATCTTCCTGCAGGAGGACCGCCCCCACCCCATGAGCACTTGCATCCACCTCAAGTTTAAATAAGCGCAAGAAGTCAGGGGAGGCAAGCACAGGTGCACTACACAGAAGGGTCTTGGCAGACTCAAAAGCTTCTTGACAAGTAGAAGACCACAAAAAAGGCTTAGCAGGACTGGAGAGGGTAGTCAGGGGAGCAACTACATCAGCAAAGTTTCTACAGAACCCTCGATAATATCCACACATTCCCAGAAAACGGCGGAGTTCCCGTCGGGTCTTGGGCACAGGGAAATCTATGATTGCTTGAACTTTCGCATTAACGGGGCATACCTGACCCTGCCCCACCTGTTTACCCAGATAGGTCACCACTGCTTTACCAAACTCACATTTTGCTAAACTCAGTGTTAGGGAAGCCGCACTCAACCGGCTGAAAATCTCTGCCAGTGTTGCCACATGCTCAGGCCACGTAGGGGAATAGACCACAACATCATCCAGATATGCTTCACAGTTTTGAACGCCAGAAAGTACGATAGACATGAGATGCTGAAAGGTGGCGGGGGCGTTCCGAAGACCAAATGGCATCACCCTGTATTGTAGGAAATGATCCGGTGTCACAAACGCTGACATCTCTGAAGCGCGTGGAGTTAGGGGCACCTGCCAATAACCTTTAAGTAGATCAAGTTTTGTGACAAATTTAGCCGAACCCACGCGATCAACACAATCGTCAATCCTGGGTAGGGGAAAAGAATCTGGCCGTGTGATTGCGTTAAGTTTCCTATAGTCGTTACAAAAACGGGGAGACTGATCTGATTTTGGCACCAGCAATGACGGTGAGCTCCACGCACTAGAGCTAGGAACAGAAAAAACATTTTGAAGGAGATATTCCACTTCCTGCTTCGTAAGAGCCCGTTTTTCTGGATTCACTCGATAAGCATGTTGTTTTACAGGTTTATGCTCACCGACATCAATATCATGCTGAAGGACGTGGGTCTGGGTGGGATTATCACCGAAAAGCTCTGGATAACTATGAATTAACATTATCACATCCCTCCGGGACTGCTCCGGCAAATAAACCAAAAACTCATCCAACCTTGACAGAATCTCTGAATTTTTTAGGCGAGCACAGGGTACAGAACCTCGCCTTTCACTCAACCCATCTTCCTCACTGGCTGGAGGTGTCGATACAACTACCACAATGGGAACTACAGGAGTCAGACTACCGATGCAGGAGGAGTAACGTTTTAGCATGTTTTACATGACATACGCGGGTTTTTCTCCGTCGATCAGGGGTTTTAATTACATAATCCGTGTCACTTAATTGACGGTCAACGAAACCCAGGCAACCCACTAGCTACTGGTAGCAACACGAGCACCTCGTCACCGGACTTAACCTTTCTCACCACAGTTTTCTTGTCATAATTTTTTTTCATTTTATCCTGAGCAGAGGCAAGAGACTGACGAGCTGTTTCACAAGCATTATGCAACTTCTCTTTGAACGAGCTAACGTAATCCAAAAGGTTGTGCGTCGCTTTTGGTTTATCAGACAGCCACTTTTCTCTGAGCAGACGCAGCGGACCACGCACGGTGTGTCCGAAAACCAGATCAGCCGGACTAAAACCCAGCGATTCCTGTGTGGTTTCACGTACCGCAAACAACAACAAAGGCAGACCTTCATCCCATTCTTTACCGGACTCGAAACAATACTTACGGAGCATGGACTTCAGCGTTTGGTGAAACCTCTCCAAAACGCCTTGGCTCTCAGGATGGTACGCACTGGAGGTCCGGTGCGTAACTGACAACTGGGACATTACCTGAGCAAAAATCTTCGACATAAAATTAAAGCCTTGATCACTTTGTAGGTACTTCGGAATACCAAATGTGGTGAAAAATTTCACCAGTGCTTTTACAATGCCTTTTGCTTTTAACATACGTAAAGGCACAGCTTCGGGATAAGGGGTGGCAACACACGTCATGGTCAAAATAAACTGATTACCTGATTTAGTTTTTGGAAGTGGTCCTACACAATCTATCAAGATGTGTTCAAAAGGCTCTCCAATTATCGGGATGGGGTGTAGTGGAGCAGCAGGAATTGTTTGATTTGGCTTCCCCACAAACTGACAGGCATGACAGGAGCGGCAGAAATTAGCTACTGCGGATTTCAATCCTGGCCAAAAGAAATATCTGAGGATGCGCTGATAAGTTTTTCGAATGCCCAAGTGCCCTGACAAACTGTGGTCATGGGCCAAACTGAGCACTTGAACACGGAATGGAACTGGCACAACTATTTGTCGGACTGCATCGTGATCGCGGCCTGGCACAGGAGACCACCTTCGCATTAGGACACCATCCTCGAAGAAGTAAGTGACAGAGTGTTCCTTTTTTGTTTCTGAGACAGCAGTGGACAAAATACTTGCTAGAGTACAGTCTTTTTGTTGAGCGTCAATCAGTTCCTTTTTGTCAACTGAAAACGTCAGATCGGGTGCTGTTGCCAATACAGGGCTGTCAGTCATAACATCACTATTAGTCTCCGTCGAGGTGTCTGTCAAAAATGTATCAGAAAGGGGCACCATCTCACCTAATTTACGAGCCTTAGCGCGCGTAATGGCGCATACAGGGAAAGGGAAGAGGGATTGCACACATCTAGGGTGGGTTTATCAACCACTTCGGGGGAGGGGAACACTTTCACTCCCGCTAAATCAATGAAATCAACCCCCGGTACCGGTAGCTGAGGTCGTAAACCAACTCGCACAGGGCCAGTCACTAACGAGGAGAACAACTGCATGGTGTGGAGGGGCACACCTACAACACTCATCTTAACACCCCATGCCAGTATATCTGAGCCACAGTACGTTTGATTTGTAAAAGGCAGTATCCCTGCATGTATAAGAGAATGTTTGGCACCGGTATCCCGTAATATTTTGATAGGTACGCGGCTGGCTCCATCTTCAGGTATGGACACAAAACCACACAAAATAAAAGGCTCAAAGGAGGCATCAATTTTCTCGCCCCCCCCAACTGAAACCCTGTTTTGGGCCATCGGCGATACTGTCTGAATCAGCCCGATGGCGGAAGGAGTATCTGAAGTTTTAGTCTGATCTTTTTTCTTTAACACTGGACAATCGGCAATCAAATGTCCGCTTTCACGGCAATAGAAACAAGTACGGTTATCCACTGAGAGTGACGATTGACGCCGGAAACTCCGGGGAGATTTCTGTCGCTCACAGGGAACGGTTCCAGTAGGGGGGCCAGATTGAGAAAACGTACTCCTATGTGTTAGCGCAAATTCATCGGCAAGCACCGCTGCCTGTGACAGTTTCGCTACTTTTTGCTCATTCAAATAGACGACGATGTTTTCGGGTAAGCATTTTTTAAACTCTTCAATTAACACTAGTTCTCGCAGCTGATCAAAATCATTTGTTGTTGTGGCATGACAATATTTATCAAACAAGGTACATTTCTCGTGTGCAAATTCCCCGTAGGTCTGGTTGACAGTTTTCCTACAGTTCCTAAATTTTTGTCGATACGCCTCTGGCACCAGTTCATAGACACGGAGCACGGTTGCTTTAACAGTATCATAATCTAGACTTTGTTCCAGAGAAAGACTATTGCATACCTCCTGTGCTCTACCCATCAGTTTACTCTGTAACAATATAGACCACATGTCTTTTGGCCAGTGCAGAGCAGATGCAATACGCTCGAATGCACAAAAGTATGAATCCACCTCCGTTTCTCTGAATGGAGGAACAAGTGCCACATGTCTGCTGACGTCAAAGCCATCCTGAGGGGAACGAGTAGGTGCTGTAGATTGATTGGTGGAGGCAGATGCGAGGGGAGGTGTCCTCTCCAGTTCTAGGGCTCTTAGCCGTAGGTGCATTGCCTCCCGCTCCTTATTTCTCACCTCCACCTCCTTTATGCGGAGCACCAGCTGGAGCTTCTCCTCAGTAATGTCGCTCTGCAGGAGTGGATCTATGTGTGGCAAGGGAGGCAGGATTTCTTTGCTTTCCACATTTTCACTGACCGCCTCAGCAGGCTCAGGAAACACACCCTGTTCCCCTAGTTTCTCGGTTAGGATTTGCTTTAGCTCAGCTTTGTTAATTTGTAGAGGCACTTGTATCCTAAAGAATTCAGCAATACTTAACAAATCTGTTTTTTTACACTTATCGAGTTTCTTAACAGAGGGATTAGTGGTAAAATCATGTAATTGAAACTCCATGCTTACTACAACTAGAAGAAAACTATCAACCAGAAACTGCACACATACCTTACCTGCCAAAACTTACCCAAAAACACACGTCGCATGTGGGAAACAAAATGGTGGGACGAGCCCCCAATTCATGTTACAACCCGGCCTAGGGGAAACCTGGTGCAACAAGAATAATGAGGCTCCCCTTTCCCAAAACTCCCCAAAAACCACCAGCAACAAGGGATTTACAGCCCTTCTAAAAGGTTTATTCAGAGAGCGAACATCAGGGTAGGCAAAGGCAAAAATAACAACCAAAAAAAAGCTAGAAACCCTAAACTGCTCTACTTGAACATAAGAAAACAAAGGACAAAACTCAGCCCTAACTCCTATAGCCAAAACAGGAGAAAACAGATTTAAATAAAAGGTGCCACCTACCCCTACTGGGTTGGACAGGTTTTACTATTACAAACGGAAGTATCTCACAAAGTTAACAAATGCTGGTAGTCTTGGTGGTGTGTTGAGGAAGGAGAGCGCCCTTGGACTGAAGGAACCCGGCTTTTTATATCTGTGGCTGGAGACTGGAAACCAATCAGCTCCATGGATCAGGCCCCGACGCCTACCTGCAATCAGCCACCCACACCAGCTCACCTGCAGCTCAACACACACACACACACACACACCAGAGGACAACAAGAAAAGAAGAGATCTACCACAGAAGACTTTGTAGAACATACTCTAAACAGGATCAGATGCTAATACGACCTCAGGGTCGTAACAAACAACAAGATAGTATGACATGGCTGATACCAATGGATTCCTTATGTTTTCTAGTTTCAATACCAGTAACAGTCAACCTCTAAAAGATGCTTTAATGCCTGATCATTCCATTAAATTTGACAACCCTAATGTAAAGTATATAAAGGTAAAATGACAATAGTAAAGTGACAAGTGACGAGCTCAAGAGTTCAGTAATCACGTTCGGCTGAGCTTATTATCTTGTTCATCTCCGAAGCATCGTCTTTTTTTCTGTTTGTCTGTGTAACGTCTGTCTAAATGAACAAAACTGCTACAGCTGATTTGTTTACTGTTCCGCCGTGAAAAAGATTAATGTCAAAACATTAATCCAGCGTCATATTTTCCTCCGGTCTCGCATGTCGCACCTGTCGTGCCTCTGGAACGCCTCACATACTGAGAACCACTGCTCTTTATACACAGTCATTATTATCAAAGAGGCATTTTCAGGTAAAGTTAATGTTTCTGCATGATGTGGTTGCGAACTGCTTCTCACACTCTGTCCACACAGGGAACATCAGCAGCAGAACCTGTTGCTTTTTATTTTGGCGTCCATCAGCGTGGCTCGGCCGTGGCTCGGCCGTGGCTCGGCGGCGGCTCGGCCGTGGCTCGGCGGCGGCTCGGCCGTGGCTCGGCCGTGGCTCGGCGGCGGCTCGGCCGTGGCTCGGCGGCGGCTCGGTAGCGTCAGCTGCATCGCCTCTACAGATTCAAGGTCTCCTCTATTTTTACCACGAGCTGTTCACAGACAATGAGGGTGATCTTTTGACAGTATATTGACATCATATCAGCAACATTACTACACTTTCAGTGTCTGTATCTGTAGAATATGTCACAGACATGAAAAAGAGTAAAGATTTATTTACTTTCTGCTTTTATTTCAAATTTAAAGCCCTCAAGTGACAGTGAAAATGATCGTTTGACAGTATATTGACATCATAACAGCAACATTACTACAGTTTCAATGTTTAGACATTTATAGAATATGTCACAGACAGTAAAACAGCAGTTTCATGTCAAAATTAAAGCTCTCAAGCATTTTTTCTGTGGACAGAATTCCTTCTTTCTTTAACACAAGGCTTTTATTCTGAAACATTTGCAGGACAGTGTTATAGAACATGCAATGACTTGCATGACTAATGAATAAAGTACCAGCTTTTAATTGTGGATCATTAATGTAATTAACAATGAGCACATGCTTCTTAACCTTTTTCTGTCTAAAATGAATATAAATGACATTTAAAATGAAATGAAATGGCCGTTATGAAAGACAAACTCAGTGTAGAAGGAAAGGGCCGACAGCAGCAGCAGAAACGCTGCCAGTGTCGGTACTGCTGATGTTTCCTGTGTGGAGTGTCAGGCTTCCTCTTGGTTAGCTGAAATCTGGGGAATCTGTACCGCCACAGTCATGCCTGTTGACATCTTTTACTTTAATAGTTGGAAACTAATAAACATAATAATAACGTCATGCATTAGTTATAGCCATTGTCATAGAGCACAGGCAAACTCAGTCATGGACAGACTCCCACACGGACAAAGAAATAATCCTCAGTTCACCCTGGACCACTTTTGAACCGCAATACTTCCATGGTGTTATTATTAACTCCTGTATTTCCAGCATGACAACTTTTAAGACAAGATCACTGCCAGCTGGCCTTGTATCCACAGAGAGCACTGTGGTCCCTGAAGGGCTGCACATCCTGTTGAAATAAATGAAAGAGTATATTTGTCGTTTTAACAGTCACTACAGTGGAAAACAACAAGCACCTCAGGTTTTTTTTTTTTGTTGAATCTCAAATTAACTTCGACCAGTCTGTTTCCCAATGCAGCTTACTAATAACAACCAGAGATGTGCATCATTAATTCATGAGGGGTGGGGGTGGCAGTTGAGATGTGTTGATGCCTCAGAGGAGGATAATTAAACAGATAGAGCTGTTTCTGTGCAGTAACGTACGCTTGCACTGCGGTACCGTGGGAGATGAGATGTGTCTGTTAATGCTCATGAGAGCCTTATAGTTTGATACAACCCTGAAACTCATGTATGTTGACTCAATCTATTCTGAGCTTCAGATAGCTCAAGAGATGGGAGTTCAAATATCACTTTCTCTTCTGCTCTCAGCCGGTGTTATCACCATGAGGATGCCCTGCTTTCTCAAGACCAAAGGGCATATTTAGCCTGCTCTTCATTTACTGATATATCTGTTTACATATGAAGCATTTTAAGATATTAGCAGAGGTGTACATTTACTCACTGCTGCACCAAATTAAAATTATAAGGTAATGTGACCTTTTAAGTTTAGAGAGAAGAGTTGAGGACACTGCCTAAGGCCATTCCAGAGGAAAACAAGAATTACAGCCGTTTCACAGAAGTTAAGTTAAGAAGAAGAAGATATTCCTTTATTAGTCCCACGAGGGGAAATTCAATTTTTTCACTCTGTTGTTAACTTATACACGGTACATGCAGACCCGAAACACACACATGCACAAACATGCAACAATGGAGAGATGTCAGAGTGATGGGGCTGCTCCTGACAAGCGCCCCGAGCAGTTGGGGGTTTGGTGCCTTGCTCAGGGGCACCTCGGCAGTGCCCAAGAGGTAAACTGGCACCTCTCCAGCTACCAGTTCACACTCAGTTCTTGGTCCATGTCGGGACTTGAACCGGTGACCCTCCGGTTCCCAAGCCAACTCCCTACAGACTGAGCTACTGCCGTCCCCTGTACAGGACAAAAATATTCAGACAGACTTCGACTTCAGTGGATTTCTGCCAGCAGAAATATTAGTTTGATTAATGAAATCTTTTGTCATTTAGCATAATAATTATAATAATTAACCATGTGCTTCTGTTTGTTGCATATATGTTGGTGACGGAAAGGGTCAAGCCACAACAGCTAGCATTAGCATCAAATTAGGGGTCCAGTGATTTTAGGTATTGTGTAGTTAGCATCAGCCCTGTAGACTTTCTCTGTCTGTCTTTGTCGTGTGAAGTGGACACAATGAAAATGGAAACACGGCAATGTGGATAATTCACACCGGAGCCGGTGTACATAGTTTCCATGCAGAAAATTTGATCTAGATGCCCGCACCACATTTTCACATCGCATACGTGATACATTTGGAGCCGTTAGACCAACAACACTTCTGACCAGTAGGACGTGATTTACTGGTAACACAGAGAGAGGAACATTCGTCACTATGAATTATTCATAATTAATACTTGATACATCAGTTTAGTTGGACAGTATGTAAAGTATGTAAGACCTTGTTCAGGCTGCCAGCCCAAATCCGTTTTTTTGGCATATCCAGATTGTATCCAGATGTATTTATTTTGGACGTTGATGGCAGAGAAGACAGAAGAAAAGCCACATGAAATGCAATTTTTGCAAATTGGATCCAAACCATATTTGGAGATGTATGAAATGTGATTCTAATCTGATGTTTACAGATGAATCTCAGTCTAGATGCTCTAGCTGCATCACTAGCAGCGCGATACACAGCAACACATTCAAATCCATAGAATGATGGAAGCGCTGGGCATAATCCATGCTGGTATTAGCAGAGCGCGACAGAAAACAACAATCTGTGGACTGATGCCAAAATAAGCTCTGCACCACGACTTGACAACACGATAGTTTAGAGGGCAAAATGGTGGACCTCCACTTCCCAAGCTTCAGAGTTGTGTCACCAGTGTAGCTATGTAGTAACTGACACCTCTGCCGTTACCACAGCAACCCACACAGATAGGTTTCCAATTTGTGGACACACAAATCCGATCTGATCAACAGTGCGAACTGTCGTCTTAAAGAGCTAAACTGAACATTTAAAACCCAATCTCGTACTTACTCTGCATCCTCGATAAGTGAAACTGTCTTAAATGCTGCAGTTTTAAATATACTCAACATCTAGCAGATGGAGCATAATGTTTTTACTGCCCCTCAGGACAAGACACATTGATATCTGCTTGATCAATACCAATGACTAAACGAGTCCTTTGCGAGATGGATTTCTGGCTTTCAAAACTCACTTGCTGGCCTGAACTCTGCTTTGGGATAAAAACTATTAACTACAATGCTACCAGTCTTCTGCTCTCTATTTCAGCTGTTCAGCAGTGGAGGACAGTGATGCAGTGAACAACTAGTTTCATACTGTTTCAGAAACAAAACCTAAAATGGAAACTATTAACGTTGACAGAATTGTGAGAGATTATATTTTACTGTTGTACTTGTTATTTATGTCGAGTCTGTCCTCTAATTAGCCAGCTCTCCCTTGCTGTAATGTGAAAATGAGAAAAATTTGACTTTGTTTCTGCCAACATAAAGCCGGTGTTGTAGCAGAGTGAAGGGGAGGAAGGGGGAGGCGTGGGATTTGTGTTGGACAATGAGCTCTGTCAGTGATGTAGTGCAGCAATTTTTCCTGCTCACCTGTATATATTGATTTAGATGGATATATGTGTATATATATATATATATATATATATATATATATATATATATATATATATATATATAAAAGAATTGTGTACAATAAAATGCTGCCCAGTAAAACAGCCTTTCAGAAAACCTGAAAATATTCATCTTTTGCTAGTCTGTGTCAGAGAAATGCTGATTCAAGTCTATTGTGTTGCGTTCCATTGTACTGAGCTCCCTCCTCTTGTGTTTTAAACTGAATGTTTTGTATTGGATTTCTTTACTTTACGTGAAAAGTAGTGCATTGTACACTTAGTGTGAATCACTCACTAGAATTTCAAACTGTATATAAAGAGATTTTTGACACAACCCTATTGAATTCTACAAAACTGTGGATTTCATTTAAAGAAAAAGGTTATTCATGGCCAATGCCATGGCAACTATGTTTAAAGGGAGCTTGTTATGCTTTTGTATTTTTTCCCTTTCATTTTGTGTTATATAGGTTTTTTTTGGTTTTTTTTGCTTGTAAAAGGTCTGCAGAGTTACTCCCCCCTACAGAAACACTGTTCCTGGACTGCATAAAACCCCTCACTTGAAGTCCCACTTTGTCTTCTGTAACGTGGTGACATCACCAAATAACAAGCAGCTAGTTTGGCGCACCCTCAAATAAAGCTGGTTAGAATGGAGCTGAAGTGGAGTCCGAAGAGTTCGGTTCGGTTCAGTTGGCCAATCCAACATTTGGCCAGCAATCAGAGCAGATTTGGCTTTTTGGGAGCTGAGTGTGAAAAGAGCAACACAGCTGGTATGAGAAAAGTAAAGCATCTTTTGAACATTAAAGCATGTAAACATGTTTTTAGTAGAAACCCCAAACAGAAGTATGCACCAGAAAATAAGCATTTAAGAAGCAACCCTAGACAGAGGTTATGGTTATGGCAAATACACAGTTGTTTAGGTGTAGTTGAAGTTAGGCTCCTAAAACACTTGGCTCAAGTTAGGGAAAGATTGTGGTTATTCTTAGTTAAGATATCAACATTAATTTCAGGTCTGTGATGGGACCCAAACCCTTTCCTGCATGAAAGTCAGACACACTACAGTACATACCCACCCACTACCTAAAGGACATGACTTTCTGCAGTGAATGTACATTGAGAGATGCAAAAACGTCCAATATGGATGTGATTTCTTTGATGCTGGGCTAATTACATTGCAACCATTTAACCCTAAGAAGAGGAAAATATCAGGCCCTTGCAGTACAACATAGTGTTTTAAAAATAGGTGGTAAGAAGGTCAAATGATTGCAGGTAGTGTGGCATCGAGAGTGGAAACCCTAAATGATGACAGGCAGATAGTAGCTCCAGAATATGGAGGGTATAGCAAGGATAATCATTGCGTCAGAGCTGCTGCCATGTTGTTTCCAAGCCTGCTAAGTTTCTGGTGACTCCCCGGCTGCAAGCTGTAATTCCTAAACATTTGCAAAGCCACTGATTTTTAATGATGGGTTCCCGTCACCTGGCTAAAGGTGTATGGTACATTGTTAGCTGTTGATGTGTGCAACTGGCATGAAACATGTTTTTAAGGGGTGCTCATGGTAGATGGGAAGAAAGGTAATGTGGAGAATCAGTGGTCGTATGGGTCAAGAAGTGAAGAGTCCTCAGCAATATGAAAATACGTTTTCAATGATTCATTTTAAGTGTTGCTAATAAGTTGAGCTGACGGATAACTGACTGAGTCAAACTGCCAGTACAGAACATTTGGAGAGTCTCTTTTGCAGATTGATTGTTGCAGAGGCAACATGAAAAAAATGCATCACCACTGAAGCAGGCAAAACTGGGTGTAGTGGTGCATTGACGAATTAGATGTGCCAACAAGCATTATTTTTTCTCTGATGTGTTTCAAAGCAGAAGATTTAGAGGCACTTTGTCATCGCTGTTTTACACCAAGAGAAGCTCATACAGTAGAAAAACATTTCCTCAGTATGACTCAACATCTGATGGAGAATCAAGCGAGGTCCGACGTGCGCTCGAGTTTGCATTCTCAGTCAGAGAATTAATGGACTTCAGGGAAAATTAATTCCATTACATTTTTTTTTCCTCACCTTTATGTTTTTAGATTACTTAATCAAAGCAGCTCGTGAACAAAAGAGTGGATGTGTCCTCGAACAGTTCTGCTTCTCTAACCTGTTATACAAAAAAACATTCAAAGGGTGATTTGATGGGAGGTACAGTACTCTGTGTCTTTGGAGTCCTTGGAGCTTTTAAACATTACATCAGATTTACTGTAGATGTGTTACTTCTGTTGTCCTTGGGGTTCAGACACTCATGAAAACAAAGTCACTTGTTTCTCAATGCCCTCTGAAAAAATGTTCCTCATATGAGTGTTTCTGACATTAGACCACATAGTTTCAGGTGTCAATATCACACATTTTTTGCACCTGACGAACTGCCCTGAGTTCTTCCTTCATAAGTTTTAAAGCAGTATGACAATGTCATGCTAAACAGATGCTGTTTTAACTGTTTTTCTGGTGAGGACTCAAAGGAAGTGGATGGAAATGGATAGAAATGTGTTAAATAGCAGAATGTTCTGATGTACAGTATGTGCTGTACATCTATGTTCCTACCTCTAATTAAAGTATCCTGGGCTGGCATCTGGGTCCCTCTTAAAAAGCTGCTCCAACATGCCAAACCAGATCCCAAACTGTATTTACCATATTTCTTGCACTATAAGGCGCACTTAAAATCCTTTAATTTTCTCAAAAATCGACAGTGCGCCTTATAATGTGGCGCGCCTTATGTCCCAATTCTGGTTGTGCTTACTGACCTCGAAACAATTTTATGTGGTACAGGGCGCTCAAAAATATGTCCAAATGTGTTATTACAACTTTGGTAAGTTACAAAGCCGCACCGCTGGATGGATTGTCGGTGCATTACGGTACTCACCGACACCGTCAAAACCCAAGTGAGGAAAACTGATTCGGAGCTCGCCGTCATTCCGGGTGGATTAACTAAAGAAATCCAACCGCTAGATATCGGTGTCGACAGGTCGTTCAGAGTTAAACTGAGAGCTGCGTGGGAGCGTTGGATGACAGAAGGCCAACACACATTCACCAAGACAGGGAGGCAACGCCGGGTGAGTTTCTCCACTATCACGAGACGAGAGCGCCTTATGTATGAAATTAGACACTTGCATTGATAGTAAATGTAAGAGTGTGGGGATTATGTTGGCTGATAGGTTTGAAGCAAATCCAACATTCATGTGAGAAAGCAGAGTTTGTGTCCCATCAAAGACCATCAACTGCCTTTTCAGTAACCGTAACATTGACCTTTCCCAAACCTTTACCAAGTGATGTAGTTGCTTAAAAGCACTTGTACAGTGTTAAAGTGTTTAAGTTACCTTAACCATACATGGTTGTCAATTACTGTGATTTTCCCTAACCTTAACCATAGGGTAGTTACAATACGTAGATATTGTGGCAAACAATTGGACCTGAAGAAAAAAATGTAATTGAATATAAGCCGATCATCTGACATTTACATTCTGCTCTTACAACTAATAACCAGCAGGGGGCGACTCCTCTGGTTGCAAAAATCAGTCTGATTGTTCAAAAGTCTATGAGAAAATGAGTCTGCTTATCTCTGATTTATTACCTCAGTAAACATTGTAAACATCAGTTTATGGTCTCAGTAACTGGTTTCTAGTCGTCTTCAATACAGCAGGATGTTGATTTAGTAAATTATGGTCCATTTAGAGTCAAATAGACCATAAAGCAGGGGATGCTTTAGGGCAGAGCTACCTTTGACAAGTCGCTACCATGGCGACCAACATTTTGGTCACATAAAATGTCTGATTCAGCGTTCCATTGTACTGAGCTCCCTCCTCTTGTGTTGATGGCTGAAGATGTTGACGGCTAAAATGTCAAACTTGAGGTTTCAGAAGAGCAGTTCACAAACGAATGGGTGGCATTACAGTGATTTTGTCCTTATCTGCAGTCGATGGTTGCTCACTACAGTATCAGCTGTTATACCAGCAAACAACATGTTGGGTACTGCTCGCTGTCCTTGATGTTCATGTGAGCTTTTGCACCCAAATGATGCACATACCTTAGGGGAGCTTCATCTTTGTTAGGGGATGCGACTATGTCATTGTAGGTGTATTGCTCAGAACAAGGAAGCCCGGTGCTGAGTGTTAAGTCGTTTGGATGAACGGTTCTTGAGAAAGCTGCAAGCAGCAACACTGGAGGCAGACTAGTCAATCTTTTGTCTTTGTGGTGCTCCATTACATCACTGTCTAATCTTTCTTCCACTCAGTCCTGAAACTTTTATAATGGAGTGAAGTGTGGAAGTGTGCAGTGAGTACTATAGGGAAGGTACAGCCCAGGCTAATTCCTCATGGAGGAAGTGTGATGAGGGGTGGTGCAGAGAACACGGCAAAGCCCGATTAGGTGGCATTAATGGGCTTTTAATTTAAGTCAGGGCTTATTAGATGTCAAACACAAAAGGGCTGAATGGATTTTAGAGATGAGTTGAGTTAACCTGCTGTCAGGCGAGCATGACACCTGCTCCGTTGCTATTCCCAGCCACTGAGGTGCAGCAGATTATATTAGAACCTGTACTCTGATCAAAAAGACACAAGAGTCGCACAAACTCTGCTGCTGAACCCAGAAAGAAATGGGAAGCGGTGCTGCGTGACACACGTGCCATCGCTACTTTGAAGTCCTTGTTATCCATTAAAGCTCAGGGTTGTTAGTCAGTTCATAGCTGCTCACATACTGTACCTGTTCAAGCCGTATAGTCTCTGCTGCAGCTCTCAAAACACAAACACGCTGAACTCAACTTGACGCCCCTGCAATGCATATTTAAAGTGCATTGTACTAGACAATGTCATGGCAGCTTGACAGTGAATATAGAGAATAAAAGATGGATGAGAAAGAGCATGTTTGATGACAGTCATGGTGGAGTAAAGTGTGTGTGTGTGTGTGTGTGTGTGTGTGTGTGTGTGAGAGGCATAGACATGAACTATGAATCAGAATAAGTTATCAGGTTCTGCCTGCCTTCTACACTCCACAGAAATACAGATGTACAGCGTTTGTCTTCACTGATGTGTTAATAAAATCATAATGTTCTCAAATTGAAGTCATGAGTGACAATTAGTGATGGTATTACTGCAAATTAATTTGCATCCTACGACCTGTCAACGCTGTTAAACAGCCAGAATGTTCATCAGAGACGGTCTTGCTTTTTATGTTAATGAGCCACAGAAACCAGTGAGTGTGCTGTTTTTTGCACGCTGGTTTCTGGATTATGATCTGTTTGTCGCAATGGGAAACTCTGAGGTCTGAGTGAAGCCAATGAGGACGAGCCTTAAAGCTGTATTGCTTCTTATAACCAGAAGGGGGCGACTCCTCTGTTTGCAAAACTAGTCTGATCGTACAAATGTCTATGAGAAAATGAGTCTACTTCTCTGATTGATTATCTCAGTAAACATTGTAAACATCAGTTTATGGTCTCAGTCACTAGTTTCAGTCTTCTTCAATAACGCAGGATGTTCATTTAGCTGCTTTATCAGCACCTACAGTAGCTGAGTGCTTATCCACGGCTCTGCCCATTCTGGGTGCAGCTGCTTCAACAAGGTATTCCAGCTATTTTTTACTTATTTATATTTTTTTACAAGCACTTCGTAACACTCTTGTGTTATAAATAAAGCTTTTATTACACGCTGAAATGAACGGGAAAGTCTGACAAATAAAATATATTGTAACCAGAAACCAACTGTTGAATTAAGTGGAGAGGTAACGTTTTCTGGATGTGGAGGAGGAAAACCCGTTCAGAAGATCAACAACCTGGATAATATTAGAATCGCATATACAGGGATATGAATAACCAAATTCATTTATGCACAGAGTAAAAAGTTGTGATCATGATCAGAACCTACAAACTAAAGCTGCTCCATCTACTAAAAATTACCTTGATTAAAAATACCTCCCCAAGAATTGACAAAAATTAACTCAAAAGGAAAATATTTAATATTGTTGTAACTGAAATTATACTGTATTATCTTTAGGAGCTAATTCACACACCCCTTGACACAAACAAACACCATCCAGTGCTGCTTTATGAATATCTTCTTCTGTTGCTATGTATTGGGTCTCAGAAATAAACCACCAGCAAACTGTAGTTCAAAACAGAAGCTCATTGACCATCTTTGCTTTCAGAAAAGCACCTCTGCAGGCGCTTCAGTCTGACATTGATTGGACAGTAAAATGTGTGGAGGGGAAAACATGAATCTATTGATTGCCTCTGCACACTACAATAATAAATTGGCTATACATTCCCAGTGGGTTTGAACATGTATTGTACACAGACAGGTTTGAAGTACTGTATGTTTTGGATGAAATAATTATCCAAAGGTCAGCCACTGTTCCATGTCATAATTAACAGGTCAGATAAAACAAGGAGAGACTATCAACTAAAGGATGAAAGCAGCATTTTTCTTCTGTTTGCCCTCACAGCTTTACATTCTGTTCATTCCAATTATTTTTCCTCATGATGGACCATCCAGGTGGAGCAGCTCGAAAATTGTGAACTAAAAAAAAAAAAGCATCTCCAGCAGTTTTAAAGGATTATCTCACTGCTGAAGGAGAGTTTCACATTTTTACTTTCCAGCTCACATTTCACCATTAATTTCTATTAACAATCAGCTGCTGGGCTTAAAGGCAATTGCTTGCTTTCATTTTGTAAATTTAATGAAAGATGATATGATATCAAAGAGTCTGGAGTCCATTTTCATGATATGGGCGCAGCGGATTGGTTTTGCTGCGTGAAAACCTCCTGACTATATTTTTTAAAAATGATATTCATGTTTTCACTTCATTTACTTCCTCTGTGATGACTCTCCAGCTAGTTTGGCTTCTTGAACCCTGTCAAAACTCATCGCATAAATTCAAATATACATTGTCATCACAGTGAAAACAAGGTTATTCCTCTTGATTAAAGGAAAACTGACATTGTTAAGATGCCTGGCCTCTCCTTGTTGTATGCTAATGCTACTCTGTTTTTCTCAGCTCCTTTCGTTGTCAAACTTTAACATGTAATATCTCTGCTTACGTATTGATCAGTCTCTCGCTGTGACTGCCGATTCCCAGAGCAGTTGACTTTTGTTTGAGGTCACAGAGCTAAAGAAATCTCATCTGACTGTGTACATAAAAATGTAAATGTTTTTCTAGAGTTAAATGCCTCTTTATAGTTATATATAGTTATAGTTATTTCTTCTGGGCTCTTTTGATGGTAGAAATGTTTAGAAATATCATTATGTCACTTGATTTTTCTATCTGCGGTCAAAGCAAACGGCATGTGAAGGAGGCTTAACAGGCAATGAGAGGTTTTAATCACAGGAGAGGGGACCATAAGTCATTCTATAGATGGATGCAGAGTCTCAAAAGAAGAGTCTCCAAGCTGCTGGAGGGATCACAGCATCAGAAAATCAGAAACAACCACAGCTCCCTGTGGTGTAAAGAAATGAATAATTCATTTGTCATGAATGCAAAACGCAATGGCTGTTGACATCTTCATGTTTGGTGTGAACAGTCGATGAGGGAATGGTGTGTTTCACCAGTTTGCACCATGCCAACAACTAGAAATGCAGAAGCCATGCACCACTATATGTTTACAGTCGCAAGAAAAAGTCTGTGAATCCTTTGGGATTTCTTGGATTTCTGCATAACTTGGTCATAAAATGTGTTCTGATCTTAATGTAAGTCAAAACAATAGACAAACAGTCTGCTGAAATGAATACCGCACAAAAAAATGAGATGTTTTCATGTTTTTATTGAACACAACATGTAAACATTCACAGTGCAGGGTAGAAAAAGTATGTGAACCTTTGGATTTAATAACTGGTTGACCCTCCTTTGGCAGCAATAACTTCAACCAAACGTTTCCTGTCGTTGCAGATCAGATCTTAGACTTAGATGATGATCAGGGTTCACATACTCCTGCAACTGTATGTCTGTGTTTGTGTGTGTGTGTGTGTGTGTGTGTGTGTGTGTGTGTGTGTGTGTGTGTATACAGCACAGCACTGTGTATATACAGAATACTGTATATCTATTATCTATAATGGTTTTTTTTATCATTTAGTTTCCCAAAGGCTCTCATTTCATTGCATCCATACAGAACAGAGGTGTTACTAACAGTGGTGATAGAGCCTATGGTCCACCGATGAAATTATGAACCGGGTGTCTGTGGTGACCCTACCGGGAAAAGTGTCCATTTTCCATAACCCACCAGTGGTTGGTCCTATAGAGAAGGGAGGCGGCGGGAGACTCATGGAAATGGAATACTGTTTTTTTCACGTTCGATAATGCCGCACACGACACCTTTCAGTATGACATGTACCGGCGGGCCATCGCCTGTAATGTAAACCCATCTGTGGCAACAACAACCGCTCCAAGAAAATGCACCGGGTATCAGGGCGGAACTCGGACTCAGGTGGAACTCAAACGCAGATTCAGAGGCAGGGTGTCAGGCAAAAATCAAGGTCTTTATTACAAACGGATGGTCGATACACAAAAAGGCAGTCAGCGAGGCAAACAGAGTTAAATCGGCGGGCTAGAGGCAAAGTCAAAAAATACAAGCTGTGGTCAAAACACTAGGAATCGGAAACACGAGAAATTGCTGGTACGCTCTACTAAACAGTTAAAGACGAACTGGCACAGGAGGAAAAGGGAGGACACATTATATACTAGTGAGGGAGGTGGATAACTATACACAGGTGAACACAATCAGGGCAGGGGATGACGATCAGACGCAGGTGACTAGTGATGATAATCATGACGGGAGGAGGTGCTCTAACGTGAAGGCAGGAGACAAGCAGGGCAGGGAGTGAAGTGAACTGCAACGAGAGGAGAGGTTAGAATGCAAACAAAACAGGAAGTGCGCCAAAATAAAAGCATGCAACCGGAAACTATAAGATTAACATTTATACTTCCTGACAGAACCCCCCCTTTAGGGACGGCTCCTGACGTCCCAGGACGTCCAGCTAGCTGCTTATTAAAATCTCTTATAAGTTGAGGATCCATGATGTTTTTTGCTGAAACCCACGATCTCTCCTCCGGTCCGTACCCTTCCCAGTCCACGAGATATTGCTTACCCCGCCCCCGGCGACGGACGTCCAGCAGGCGCTTGACTGTGTAAGCCGGGCTTCCGTCAATGATCCGGGGGGGCGGGGGGACTGCGGAGGTAGGGACCAGAGGGCTGTCGATCGCGGGTTTCAGCCTACCAACATGGAATGTTGGATGGATCCTCATCGATTTTGGCAGCTTCAGCTGGACAGACACAGGATTAATAACTTTCAACACGGGAAAAGGGCCGACATACCTAGGAGCAAGTTTCTTTGAGTCAACATGGAGGGGCAGATCTCGGGCGGACAGCCAGACCATCTGCCCGGGTTGGTAGGTGGGAGCGGGTGTCCGCCGTCGATCAGCCATCCTCTTATAACGTGCCGTGTTCTTCAACAGTGTCTGTCTAGCCCCCTTCCAGATGTGCTGGCAGCGTTTCAGCATGGCGAGGGCCGAGGGAACGGAAGATTCCCCCTCCAGGTCGGGGAACAGAGGGGGTTGGTAGCCGTATGCACACTGGAAGGGGGAGAGACCTGAAGAAGAACACGGCAACGTATTGTGGGCGTATTCCACCCACAACAGATGTTTAGACCAGGAGACCGGGTTCTGTGCCACTAGGCATCTCAACCCGGTCTCCAGTTCCTGGTTAAGTCGTTCAGTCTGTCCATTGGTCTCCGGGTGGTAGCCCGAGGACAGACTGACAGACGCTCCCAGTAAAGAGCAAAACTCCTTCCAGAACCCGGAAATGAATTGTGGCCCCCGGTCCGACACCACATCCCTGGGGAAGCCATGGATGCGGAAAACATGGGTTAACACCACCTCTGCCGTTTCTTTGGCCGAAGGTAGTTTTGGAAGAGCAATGAAATGAACCATTTTAGAGAAACGGTCCACCACTGTTAGGACAGTGGTGTTACCTTCAGAGGTGGGTAACCCAGTCACAAAGTCCAGGGAGATGTCGGACCAGGGGCGATGAGGTACTGGAAGGGGCTGCAGCAGGCCGGCAGGTGGTCGATGAGAAGGTTTACACTGGGCACACACCGGACAGGCTGAGACATACTCCTTAATGTCTCTCTCCATCGCCGGCCACCAGAACCTCTGCTTTGCCACGAACAGGGTGCGACGTGCTCCTGGGTGGCAGGCGATGCGAGAGGTGTGTGCCCAGTGGATCACCCTGGAACGGAGAGAGACAGGTACAAAGAGTCTGTTATGTGGACACCCCTCGGGTGTTGAGACCTGTGACAGGGCCCTCCTTACTTCCCTCTCGATTCCCCACGTCACGGCTCCCACCACGCAGGAAGGAGGGATGATGTGGGAGGGACCCATGGGAGTGTCCACCGAGTCAAACAGTCTGGAGAGGGCGTCGGGTTTCCCATTCTTTGATCCCGGCCGGTAAGAGAGAGAAAAGTCAAAACGGTTAAAAAACAGGGCCCACCTAGCTTGCCTGGAGTTTAGTCTTTTGGCGGAGCGGATATACTGGAGGTTCTTATGGTCGGTCCAGACGAGAAACGGTTGCTCCGCCCCCTCCAGCCAATGCCGCCACTCCTCCAGCGCAGCTTTGACTGCCAGAAGTTCCCTGTTTCCGATATCATAATTCCTCTCGGCCGAGGATAGCTTCCTGGAAAGGTAGGCACAGGGGTGAAGCTTATTGTCCTTTAATGTTCTCTGAGAGAGAACAGCACCGATACCTGAGTCGGAGGCATCCACCTCCACAACGAATTGCCGGCTGGCGTCAGGCAGGGTCAGGATGGGGGCGGAGCTGAATGCCTCCTTGAGTCTGTGGAAGGCGTTAGCGCACTCAGAGGACCAGACGAAACTATTCTTAGGTGACGTCAGCGCGTGTAGCGGGGCCGCAATAGAACTGAAATTCCTAATAAACCGTCTGTAGAAATTTGCGAACCCCAAGAATCGCTGCACCGATTTGCGGTTCGTTGGTGTTGGCCAATCCGCTACCGCGCTGACTTTAGCAGGGTCCATGTGTATGCTGTCGGGGGAGATAATGAAGCCCAGGAAAGAGACTGTTGGAACATGGAATTCGCATTTCTCAGCCTTAACGAAGAGCCGATGTTCCAACAGTCTCTGGAGGACAAGGCGGACATGGTGAACGTGGGATTGTTTGTCGGGAGAGAAGATTAGTATGTCGTCCAGGTACACGAAAACGAAATTGTTTAACATGTCCCGGAGGACGTCGTTAACTAGGGCCTGGAAGACGGCAGGGGCGTTAGTGAGCCCGAATGGCATCACTAGATATTCGTAGTGGCCACTGGGGGTGTTGAATGCCGTCTTCCATTCGTCCCCCTGTCTGATCCTAACAAGGTGGTAAGCGTTGCGGAGATCGAGCTTGGAAAATATCTTGGCTCCCTTTAATAGCTCGAAGGCTGAGGACATTAAAGGGAGTGGGTATCTGTTCTTAATGGTAATGTTATTCAGCCCCCGGTAATCAATACATGGCCTAAGTGACTTATCTTTTTTGTCTACAAAGAAAAAGCCTGCCCCCGCAGGTGAGGAGGACGGGCGGATAATCCCCGCCGCCAGGGATGACTCGATGTACTCTCTCATTGCCTCTCTCTCCGGGGCAGAGAGAGAGTACAGTCTCCCTTTTGGCGGGGTTGTACCTGGGAGCAGGTCGATGGCACAATCATATGGCCGATGCGGAGGCAGGGAGGTGGCGCTGGTCTTGTTGAAGACCTCCCTTAGGTCATGGTAGCAGGGAGGAACCCCTGGCAAGTCTGGATCAACGGCGCCATCTGGTGGAGCAGAAGGCGAGGTACAGGAGGCGGAGCTCTGATCCAGCACTAGAGGTGCAAGCAGTCTTTCAGCGGGCTCCCCAGGGGCGACAGACAGGCAACAAGTGTTATTACAGTCCCTCCCCCATGACACAATCTCTCCCTTTATCCAGTCAATATGGGGGTTATGTCTTTTAAGCCACGGAAGACCCAGGATTAAAGGGTGCAGGGCAGAATCAAAAATGTGAAAGCTGGTGGACTCAGTGTGATCGCCAGAAACAGTTAGTTGAACAGGAGATGTGCGATGAGATACTTTACAGAGCAGTCTGCCATCTAGAGCACTTGCCTCAAGAGTCACCTTCAGGGGGAGGCGTTGGAGCCCGAGTGTCTTAACCAGACCTCCATCGATGAAATCTTCATCGGACCCCGAGTCCACCAGGGCCGGGTAGGACAGGGAGCGCCCCGCGGCGGAGATCTGGACCTGCAGTAGAGGGCGAGAGGAAGAGGGGAAAGCAGAAGTAGGACTCACCAGTGCCCTCTTCATCACTGGTGAGTCATCTCTTTTAATGGACAGGCGGACAGAAAGTGACCGGGTTGGCCACAGTATATACAGAGACCCTCCCGCAGGCGCCGCTGGCGTTCCTCCTGGGATAGTTTTGCCCTGCCAATCTGCATGGGCTCATCCGTCCCCCTAGGGGGAGATGGAGAGCCCTCAGCGGCAACCAGAGAGGAAGAACGCCAGCCAGCGCGCTGGCCGGGAGAGTGCCTCGTCTGGGGGGGCGGTGGAACTGCGCCTCGACGTCTGTCCTTCTCTTTCTCTTTCTCTCTTTCCCATAGACGGTTGTCTATGCGGATGGCAAGCGCGATGACGGAGTCGGGGTCTGCAGGCAGGTCCAGAGGGGCGAGCTGATCCTTCACGGGGTCCGACAAGCCGTGCAGAAAGGTGTCCATCAGCGACGCGTCGTTCCATCCGCTGTCAGCGGCTAGAGTACGGAACTCGATAGCGTAGTCTGAGACCCGCCTCCTGCCTTGCCGGAGTCCCACCAAAGCCCGTGCAGCCTCCCGACCTGGGGCAGAGTGGTCAAAAATCTTACGCAGAGAGTCAGTAAAAAGTTTGAGTGATGCACATACCGGGGATCCCCGAGCCCATTCGGTGGTTGCCCACGCTTCAGCCCTGCCAGCCAGGTGGGTGATCATAAAAGCCACCTTGGAGCGCTCGGTCGGGAACTGGGCTGCCTGCAGTTCAAAATGAAGGCTGCATTGCACCAGAAAAGCGCGGCAGCCACCGGAATCTCCCGTGAACCGCTCCGGCTTGGCGAGGTGTGGTGATGCAGAACCAGCCGCCGCGGGGACCGGCATCGGGAGCGGAGCCGGCGTCTCGTGGAAGACAGGCGCCGGTGGAGGAGCGGCTACTGCGCCGGGAGTCAGGTGAGTATTCATCATGGTTAGGAGCGTCTGCATCTGTGCTCCTAACCTGGTGATTTGATCTCCGACGGATGAACGAAACTGTCCTTGTTGATCGTTAATCAGTTTTACTTCTTGGAAGACGGCGGAGAGGCGATCCTCCTGCAGGCTGAGCCGCTCTCCCTGCGCCACGATCGCGGTACGAACCTGCTCTGAATCTGCTGAGTCCATAGTTGGCCAGGTCGTACTATCAGGGTGGAACTCGGACTCAGGTGGAACTCAAACGCAGATTCAGAGGCAGGGTGTCAGGCAAAAATCAAGGTCTTTATTACAAACGGATGGTCGATACACAAAAAGGCAGTCAGCGAGGCAAACAGAGTTAAATCGGCGGGCTAGAGGCAAAGTCAAAAAATACAAGCTGTGGTCAAAACACTAGGAATCGGAAACACGAGAAATTGCTGGTACGCTCTACTAAACAGTTAAAGACGAACTGGCACAGGAGGAAAAGGGAGGACACATTATATACTAGTGAGGGAGGTGGATAACTATACACAGGTGAACACAATCAGGGCAGGGGATGACGATCAGACGCAGGTGACTAGTGATGATAATCATGACGGGAGGAGGTGCTCTAACGTGAAGGCAGGAGACAAGCAGGGCAGGGAGTGAAGTGAACTGCAACGAGAGGAGAGGTTAGAATGCAAACAAAACAGGAAGTGCGCCAAAATAAAAGCATGCAACCGGAAACTATAAGATTAACATTTATACTTCCTGACACCGGGAGTGTGGTGACGCAGTTTAAAGAGTGAATGGCCAACAAACATTGGGCGAGTGTGTTCACGTTCCATTTCATTTTTACTGTACAAATGCAGTAGTTTTAAGCCTAACCATGTATACTTTCCAAACCAGCGGTATGTGACGTGCTGACGAGCTGAAATGAGAATGTGTTGGTATTTTTCCAGTCTCTGCCAGCATTGCTAGAAACTGTTAGCATGGCTAAGCAATCAAAACACATAACGATGATTACAGACAATGAAACTTCAAAATCAAGTGAATGTGAGATCCAAAAACACACCCGTAATTACATGGGTGCCGCCAAAGACAATGAAATGGAGATCTTTGCCATTACACCGACACACGGCTGCTCACCAAAGTTTAGTCATCTTGAATTTTCGAGAAACGAAAAGACTGAACGTTGTGACATTGATGACACTGGGTGAACTAAATGACTGAGTCTGATTACTGTACGTATTAATCTTATGAGTTAGTAGAAGACCACATTTCAGTGATCAGAAACTCCACTTTTCTTCAGAAAATTGATAAAACTGTCACCAAAATGTATCTTGTGATGTGAATGTAAAATGTGTCCGCACTTTTATTCATGGCCAAGTCAGGATTTGTGAAAAATTAGGAAAACGTTGCATTGATTAAATACACTGTATGTGTGTGCATATATTTGTTATTCAACTTGTTATGAGTTCATAGATACCAAATACTTGATTGCGCTCTTTGTAGTTTCTGAAATACAACCATTTTCTTATCATACTATATTTAGTCTTTTTTTCCCATAAAATGGTAGAAAATACCTTAAAATAAGCAGTGAACATGTAGTGATTCTTACTATATTCAGTTCACATATTTGAGTGGCTCCTATCTACATTTTCCATATAAAAGATACACAGAACTATTATATGTCATATTGCAGGTGAAAACATTCTCCATTAGTGTCAATGGGTTTCAATGCACTTTTTGAAAATTCCTCATGCCCAAGACTAAATATACATAGTATGGTAAGAAAACTCACTTTTCGGCCAAATGGTTTGACAGATGAGGCAATTTCAGTTACGGGCACAAATGGGTTAAACTCAAAGATCAATTTCATTAAACTAAAAGACCAACACTGAACTCACTGATAAATGTTTTATGGCTTTATTATTTTTAAGTGCGTACGTCTTGTTCCCTGCAGCTCTGTGTGCTTGTGCTCTGGGCAAAATATCACTTTTCCAACCATTATTCATTCATAAACTACAGTTTGTACCATCTTTCTGACATTTAAACATGGATAACAGAAGATCCCAAACTGCAATTTGATGTTGCTCATACATGATTAATATTTTCCAAGATACGAGAACTGAGGAGCCACTTACTGTAAGTTTCCTCTCTGAAGTTACTTTTATATCAGGGATGACGTCCGTGGTCTTTATGGATGCTCCTCTTACATCCTGTTCACAATGAAAGTAAGAAATTGCTTTTAAATGGCAAAATAAGTGAAAAAGGACTGCAGCATTTTGGAGCCACTCTCATATTTAATATCCTTATTAAGACTTTATCCACATGGACTTTTGTGAACGGGAGGAAGTGGCTGACTATTTTCAGTGGTCGACTTGTCACCGGCAATCACCAAAAAGTCCATTAATGTGCTTTTAAAGCAGAAGCCGTTTCTGCATCAGTGAATATTAGTGTCAGGTTGTTTCAGCGTTTAGCTTCAGTGTCAGCAAGATATTTAATTATGTTAACCCACCAGCAAGTCAAGCTACGCCTTGAGAGGTATTAAAAGTTTGTAAGGGCAGAGCGAATGATCGGGCTCAGAAGTGTCTTTAGTTTACGGTATAGGTCACACCAGAGAACTGTTAACTTATCCTCCTCCTAGTTGTACATTAATACCGATGCTGGAGGATGTATTTAAAACTGAGCGGCCATTTGAAACCATATAATAATATACAGTTGTGGCTATAAAGGCGTGCTCTGTTTCCTTTGAGTCCTATGGAGTGGAGTACTGTATAGTAGTAGTAGTATACTGTGAGCGTACAGGCGCAAAGCAGGTCTGAAAATTAAAACTGAACAATGGGACTGTGCCAACAGCTATGTGTACAGTACTTCCTCTGCTCTGCTGAAAAACCTGCATATTTCATGTGTTTATCAAGGTTTAGTGACTCCATAAATATCATCTACACTACAGAAATGTAATTTGGTGGCCACTGGCAGACTCACACTTAAGTGTGGAAAAGAGGTTGAAAAACGTATTAGTAGAAGGAAAACAGCATCAACGGGTGGAGTTGGGGGCGAGCTTCAATAATGGCCAATCACATCAGCTACTCTCATCCCCTTTAAAAGCAGCAGGCGGATTAAATAGACCCAGAAGGGAAAAGGCCAGAGAGTCTGAGATAAAATAAAGTTCCCATCTACCTCACATTGTATTGATGTTTTGTTTTGTTGTGTTAGTGTAATGGCTCAGTAGAGAAAAAGGTTTGAACCCAGATGCAAGAGAGCTAAAAGTTTACTCAAGGTATGAATAAATAAATAAATAAATAAATAATAACAGGCAGGTAGATCAAATCAGGAAAACTTGCCCAGAAAGGGGTCAGGCTGAGAGGCGCAAGTCCAATGGTCTGGGTAGGTGTGTAAATACCACACACCATGAGTTAGCATTTTAGTGTTTTCACGTCATCTGTACGCCACGTAAACGTCCACAGTTACGTTTAGGCAAGAAAACCACTTAGGGTAAGGAAAAATGTAATGGTTGGGCTTAAAATAAGTAAGTAAACTATGTAAAACATATAGAAACAACCACAGCACACACGTCCCAAACTCTGACTAAAAACGTGATAAATGTTCGATCCCCTGGTATCCCCCAGTGTTTGTTGGATACGTCCACTTTCCCACCCGCCCACAATAAGTGGTCATTCTTGCTTTTTATACTTTGTCACTAACTCTTACTGTAGCATTTATACATTTACATTGCAGTCAGTACAGGATACATAGCTTACAAAAGATGTGCAGAAATCAAGAAAGGTGTACTTACTGCACACCAAATGCCTTGTGCATTATCGTGGCATTTATACTCCTGTACAAACAGGCTGACATAAATCCTTTAGCTTAATCCTGCAAATTCAAACCAAAAGATGCATAAAACTACCATATGAACTTAAGTTCAGAGTAAATGCATCAACAAAAATGTATCCAATATAAATATGTGCTTAATTTCTGCAACTCTATGCAGAATTGCTTTATCATGAATGTCTTATATAACATCGGAGAATGACCTTGAAATAATTCCACAATGCCTTATTTTAGGAGAAATGAGCACACTTTAAAAAGCAGATAAGTCTCATAAGGTGACTATCATTCTGGGCTTTTTAAAGGAACAATATGTCATATTTTGGGGGATCTACTAGCAGAAATTGAATATAATATTCATACCTTTGTTTTCTAAGAATCATGTTTTCATTAGCTTAAAACAGGGGTGTCAAACTCAATTTGATCCTGGGCCACATCAGCATTATGGTTGCCCTCAGAGGGCCAGTTGTAATTGTACGACTATATAAATACTAAATACTGCTGTGCAACACTGTCAGGTGGGATTTCATTCCAGTCATTGTGCACACTTGTGCAACTGCGTTAATAGTCATAGTCATAGTCAGTAATGTACAGTTTACATTGATTCTTGGGGGCAGCTGTGTCTCAGCGGGAAGAGCAGGTCGTCCACCAATCGGAAGGTTTGTGGTTCGATCACCGGCTGCTCCGGTCACATGTCGATCCTTGATCAAGACACTTAACCCCAAATTGCTCCCGAAGGCCGAGCCATCGGTGTGTGGATGAGTATTTAGATCACATCCTGATGGGCGAAGCTGGCTCCTGAGCAGCCTCTGATATCAGCGTATGAATGTGTGTGTGAACGGGTGGATGCTGACATGTGGTGTAGAGAGCTCTGAGTGGTCAGAAGACTAGAAAAACTCTGTATAAATGTGAGTCCATTTACCATTCTCTCTGCATCTGCAGTATTTGTACATAATCTGTATATTGCTCCTATTTTTTTTACTGTGTTGTATCTCGCTGGTTTCTTATTGACACAGAACCTTTACTGCTGAACACCATAAATGTCCCCACTGTGGGACTAATAAAGGAATATCTTATCTAATCACATTGATTTATATATTGATTGATTGATTTATTGATTACTTATTATATAGAAATGAAGAACATTAAATTTTTATTCTGAGTTGAATTCATTTAATATTTTTTTACACATACAATATATATGCACTATGTACATATATATGTATATATAAATATAGATAGATAGATAGATAGAGGCAGATAATAAAGCTGCATTTTCAAAAGGATGACATTAATTAGGTCAGTTAGAGCAGAGGGTCATTAGAAGCATCTTGTGAAGGAAGTATCCCAACATTGTGAAACTACATGATGTTTTGGCTGGATAATAAAAACCTGGACCAGCTTGAAATCACAGCAACTGGTTAAGTGATGATTGAGTCATTGATATGGAGCCTCTCATGTCCCATCATGTTCACATTGTGCACTGAAACAGAAAATTCAGACTTAATCTAAATAAACTGAATAAATAATGTTTAAAGCTGCAGTAAGTGAGACCGGAGCAAATTTGATTTTAAAAAGTTATTTTCATAAGACAGGAGTAGGAGTATATGAAGCATGTAAACTAAAAAATGCCTCTGTGTCCTCCGGTGATCCTAACGGCATCTGCAGGATCTCACAGACCAGAGGAAAACAACCAGTCAGCGCTGATCTGAGGTCAGCTGTCCAGCTGCCGTGTATGAGAGTCAACAACACTCACAACCGTGGACCAAACAGTCAAACTCAGCAGAGCTGATCAAATGTGAATCAGTCGTCTGTTCTCTCCTCAGAGTTTCAGAAACTTCTTACAGTGTACTGTTTAAATGTAAAATGAGAAGGTTTGTGACCCGGCAGCCATGTTGACATCTGACACCGGTCACGTGACCAGAGCAGAGCCAATAGGAATGCTCTCTCTCTGAAATGACCTGTGATTGGTCATTTAGATTCTTAAAAGCCTGAAAACAGTCAACACTTGAATTTCAATACGCTGAAAGGTTGTTATGGATTTTTTTGCCAAATTATGGCAATAGGCCTGTTCCCTGCTGCAGCTTAAAGTTAGAGAACAATTTAAGATGCATACTGCATGAATTGATTTTATTGCTTTTCTGCCCTTGACTGATAAAAACCCAACCCTTCATGGTATCATCTTTTACTCCTCATGTTATGAATTGCCCAATTCTGAGTATTGATGACATGGGCCCGAGCCAAGGACTGCCCCATTCTCCACGTCCTTCCCTTTTCCCCAGAGGATCCTGTTTTACATAAAAAGCTATCTACCAATCCCCAGATATCCCAGACTCCAAGACACTGTGGGGACTCTGGGTCCTAGCTACCTCCTTGTTGTGAATAGCTCTCTCTAATTAGGCTTTGGATTATTTCAAAATGACTAATGTTCAGCCTCTCCTCAAAAAACTTGCTTTATTACAGTCCTGATATATATTTGTGTCCTTGTCAACAATAGAAACGATGAAAATGTCCTTCAAGGCTTTTTACAAGTGCATCTAAATCATGAGGCTTTACTCCCACATGCCATTATACCAGACTACCTGCTAATAACGGCAGAATCTACAGCAGATACACTCAATTAAACCCCAAACTAATTATAGCGTAATACCTGAGAGTGCTTTACAATGAGGTGCTGACACTGGTATACTGCTGTCACAGGCCAGATGCACCCGTTGCTGCATTCCTGTATGGCAACACTTTGTCAACAAATCCTACTACTTCCTCTGTTTTAATGAATGTCAGCTACAAAATCAGCATGAGATTAAAATACTTGGTATTATAATTTATTTCAAATCTTCAGTCAGCAGTTTTGACCTATAATAGCAAACCACAAAATCCCGTGTTGAATGTATGGTGTATGTTTTGGAGCAGAGTTGACTTTATAAGATACTGCAGGTTTAAACTATTTATTCTAACAACTCATGGTGAAATAAGACAAAGAGGATCAACGAGAGGAGACGGGAAAACAAATTTTACTCAAACTGCTTTCTCTGTTACAGAAACAAAACAGTGGATTGATCAGTCTACAGATACTAGACTAATGTTAAAAGGCTGGTGTTGTCTCAGCAGGTATCCCAGCAGCTCTCTCCTCTCTCCTCGCCATTCTGTAGCCGGTCTGTGATCGTCGGTGTACGGCCGGCGAGCGAGCTACGCCCACGGGTGACTGTGGAGCTTTTCAGTTCAAAAGGCAGATAAACAGCTTCCACTTAATTTATAATGGAAGTCATCTACGAGGAGAAAATGTCCGATTCACCATCTAATATTGTAAAACATTTAAAGTCTACACAGCTGATTTCTAACCTCAGAAATTTTCGGAAGTCAATTTAATGATGAAATAGCTATTATTCTGGCTGCTGTTGTGGGTGTAACTGTAGCCTGGAGCGGTCCGGTGCATTGCATTGTGGGAAACAGTAGGCTAGGTAGGCTGGTCCAATGCATACTGGAGATTTTCTCCAAATCAGTACAACAGCTGGCTATTTTTTTATACTGCAGATTTAACTTTTGTTCACATACAGCATTCTACATTTTGGCCAGTCTACAAGTACAGTACTTGGTTTCACCCGCCCACTGTCACTCTTCTGCACTCTTGACATGTGGAAGAGGTTTCAGCTGGTCGCAATCTGCAACCGCACTGCTAGACAACACCAGATCCAACACACTGTTCCTTTAAGCTATAATATTACAAGAAAAAATGTCAGTTTTTCTCACACAGAGAGTTGTTGGGGGGTTAGGAGTGATGACCCCATCCTAACATCTGCAGGGGTAAGGTCAGAAGGCCCACTCATAACATGCACCAACTTCACAGAAACCAAATCTCCCTACAAACTAATGGAAAAGTTAGCAGCCCCTGAAGCGACTGTGTCTTTATCAGAGGTGGTCAAGTTAACATTTGTGTGGACAATAAGCAGTAAGTTTGGATTTTCTGTCTGTTTTGGTTTCCCACTTAAATATGAAGAGCAGCACACAGCCACGTCCCTGAACGATCTGATCGGGAAACTACATCCACATCAGCAGGCTGCAGAGCAATAACACCGAGCAGGTACAATTATTCTTTCAATTTTTCTTGGGATATTACAGCTTCTTTAATTATCTTAATCTTAATGAACACAGATGAATGTGCAGAAAGTTTTGAACATGAGCAGAAATCTTGCTGAAAAGTTAAAGTTCAAGGCTTTATAAATTACTGAATCTATTATTGATGTGAATAGGTGGTAATTTCACATTTCAAGAGGTTACTTTCCCAAACAAGACACAAAAGAGTCCTGCATACATGTGTGGTGACCCAGTGGGTCACATTAAATAACAAAAATTGATCTATAGAACAATAAATATTGGACAGCGATACACAATGTCTGTGATATAGTTTGAATTGTCATCTGGCACCTCAATGTTTTCCTTTACATAAGTGAAGATATTTCCACCATAAATTGGTGCATAAAAATTTGTGTTTGCCTTTTGACCCCCAGACCCGCCATACCCTTGTACAGTATTTAATATAAGATAAGATAAGATAAGATAAGATATTCCTTTATTAGTCCCACAGTGGGGAAATTTACACGTTACAGCAGCAATACAAATAAAAATAAATTAGTATATACATAATAGAAAATAGAAAAAAGTAAAGACAGAAAAAAATGTGTCCATCATATCAATGATATAATTGTACATAAAGTCCTTATTGCACGTATGTCCGGTGAGTTTGTTGTGAATGTGAATGTGTATGTGGTTTACTGGGAGCAGTGCTGGTTGTGGAGTCTAACAGCTGCAGGCAGGAAGGACCTTCTGTAACGCTCCTTCGTACACTTAGGGTGTAGCAGCCTGTCACTGAAGGAGCTCTCCAGAGCTCTGATGGTGTCTCTCATGGGGTGGGAGTCCTTCTCCATCATGGATGACAGCTTAGCCATCGTCCTCCTCTCTCCCACCACCTGCACTGTGTCCAGAGAGCATCCCAGGACAGAGCTGGTCCTTTTAATAATCTTATCCAGCCTCTTCCTGTCTGCAGCTGTGATGCTGCTGCCCCAGCAAACCACTCCATAAAATATGGCTGATGCCACAACAGTGTCATAAAATGTTTTCAGGAGTGTCCCCTGCACTCCAAAAGACCTCAGTCTCCTGAGCAGATACAGTCTGCTCTGGCCTTTCTTATGGAGTGCAGAGGAGTTTGTTGTCCAGTCCAGTTTATTGTTCAGGTGAACACCCAGGTATTTATAATATATATTTATAGATCACTACTTTGTCTGTGTAACCCTGATTTGGCCATGAAAACTGAGTTTTTTATCATGGAAACTTGCCCACTGCCTATTGGCAGACCTAGAGGGGGAAAAGGTGGTTGATTCATTTCTCCTTTTCATCAAAGTGAGATCAGGATCAGGTACTGTATCGTTATTGAGACCTTTCTCACGAAAAAGCCACCAGAAGTTGTGCTTTCGGACCCTGCCATGTCTTGACTGCTTTGGACATGTTGCTAGGTAACAGGTGTCTGATATGTCTGACAATAAACACAAAGCAGGACTTACATTTTTGCAGTGAGGTGTTGCTAGGTTACAGGTGCCGTTCTCGTGAGGTTTTGTCACTCAGCGGAAAGCCTCTCAGCCGATCATGTTGCTCATGGAACCACCTGATGTGTGAAGCTCCATCATCCTTAAACTGAGCTTATAACCTCAGTATGTTCTGCATAAGCCAAGTCAAATAGCTTGTCTGACATGACAGACATCATCCAGAAAGCTGATGAGGTGTTTATATTTCCACTGGTAGGTGAAGCCTCTTTGCCATCAGTAATCACACAAATGTACGGTACATACAAGGGCGCCTTAATATTTTACTTGAGGCCCGAGGCTGCGGACGTTTTGCCATGGCAACTTTCAATTCAAAACCCCCGTCAATGGACAGCGACAAATATTAAATAGAGTGTCCCCCTCATCATAAACAGAATATGAAAGTCATCATCACAAGACAAAGCTAGGTCATACGTGTGTTCACGATACAAGATCAGTATTTTCAATTAAAAACCTACAAACATCACAAGCAAAGAACCTGTTGGAGTTGTATTTGAGGGTCCACCCCGCCACCCCAAAAAACCCAAAAATTATGCAGTCTTACTTTATTTTGAATCATTATTTTTACTATAGATCACGTGTCAAACTCAAGGCCCGCCGGCCCGCCACCTCATTTTATGTGGCCCGCGGGGGCTTGCAAAGAATATATTATGCTTATTAGAGGTTGACCGATCTAGGTTTTTAACAGAATCAGGAGAGCCGATGGACGATATGTGATGCCGATTTCTTTGGCTGATTTTCTTTTTTTTCCTTCCATATGATAAACTTTAACAGCTTAATAATAACAAATGATACACAAAATTTCTCAACTTCAATAAACATTTATTGAACAACACCTATGGTCTGTTTCTCCAATCTACATTTTGTGTCTGCTCTGCAATGCACTTATATATTCAAAATAAAAGTAATGTATAAAGTAAATATCGAACACATGAAACAGTAATCAAAAAGGAGCTGCACGGTGGTGCAGTGGTTAGCACCCAGCAAGAGGGTCACAGGTTTGAATCCAGCTCGGGACTCTTCTGTGTGGAGTTTGCATGTTCTTCCTGTGTTAGCGTGGGTTTTCTCCAGGTTCTCCGGTTTCCTCCCACAGTCCAAAGACATGCAGGTTAATTGATGACTCTAAATGTCCCGTAGGTGTGAATGTGAGCATGAATGGTTGTCTGTCTCTATGTGCCCTGTGACTGACTGGCGACCTGTCCAGGTGAACCCGCCTTCGCCTAATGCCAGCTGGGATCAGCTCCAGCCCCCCCCAGTCAGCTCAAAGATCACCAGGTCAACATCGGGGGGCAGGAGGCTCTTCAGAGGAAGGTGCTGCAGCTGAAGGCTCAGCTGCAAAGAGCTGAGAACTACAGTGACTGTCATCCGATCAAAGTGAACCTGCTCAACAAGCAACTGGAGACACAAAAGATCCAAAACGAGTCTGTCCAGGCAGAAGTGGAGAACCTGAATGCAACACTTCAGCAGAGCCCCAGCAGCCAGCCAAAGAAGAAACGAAAGGTGAAGGGAGTGAGAGCTGGACCACGTCCCTGAAAACACTAAATAAATTCAACTCAGAATAAAAATTTCATGTTTATTCTTCATTTCTTTATAATAAGTAATCAATAAATCAACCAATCAATATATAAATCAATATGATTAGATGTCCCGTGTCTCACATTTATACAGAGCTTTTCTAGTCTTCTGACCACTCAGAGCTCTTTACACCACACGTCCAAACACCGGGAAGCTGACTGACATTATTCTCTGGATCCACTTTCTCACACAGTTATGTTTATATTATGTGTTTTCATTTTCCATCCAGGAAGGAGGATCCCTCCTCTGTTGCTGTTCCTGAGGTTTCTTCCATTTTTTCCTTTTCTCCCTGTTAAAAGGGGGCTTTTATTGGTTGGGGAGTTTTTCATCGATGAGAGGGTCACATGTCGTATCCTGTACAGATTGTAAAGCCCCCTGAGGCAAAATTGTGATTTTGGGCTAAACAAATCAAATTGACTTGACAATTGACTTGAACGTTAACTACTAGCTATTGTTGTGTTATTGATTTATTTCCCTCTGCTCAGGGCCAATAAACTGATGACGTTGACAGCGGTGCGTACGGTAGATGGGCTGCCACAAAAACGCTTGCATGTTATTGATTCACATTTATACCACAGGCAGCGATAGTCTTCTTGAACTTATTCACGAACTACCTAGTATTCATTTGGCACTCAATTGGTGTGATGATTGTTGTTTTATTAGTGTTTATTATCACGTATTAGAAAACAGAAAACAGCCAACAGAGAAGCTGCTAGATGACTCGCTGTCATGGGTGATATGACATGCTGACTTTTATTTGTAATGATACACTATGGCGCCCTGGTTGTCAGCAGCCTCCCCTGCTGTGTTGTGGCATGTGTTGGCTCAGCCAGCTGTAATTTTTTTAAGCTTGTGTCTCGTGAATCCCCCTGGTACTCGAGGCCCGAGGCTTCAGCCCCGCTAAGCCCGTGCATTAAAGCACCATTGGATACATCCGTTATTCTATTGACCTGTTAAAGTTGTTTATCTCATTAAAGAAAATAAAAACAATTCATAGGAATGCAAAGATACTGTAACTAAATGTACAAGCATCTGACAGCTTCTGACACTGACATGTGACAGTAGGAAAAGCAAAATAATAAGTGATTTCTGCTTCACTTTCATGGTCCTGGTATTTTGCATGCTGGCTGTCACACTGTCGTGTCCTACTGTGCCTCTTAAATAAAATGGAGCCACCGCTCTTGTTTTGTAACACCTGTGTTTTTCCTGCTGTGCCAAGTTGTGAAACAGACCTTGAAAATTTTACTAATGCTGTTCTCACAAATGACATTTGGTTGATATTTCAATGGAGCCTGATCCTAAAGTCAGGACCTGTCAAGCTCCGTTTGTGATTGAATTATAGCCATACACATGGAGCCTCCGTTGCTCTAACAAACATAATTAGCAATGCGTACAAATGGAAATTCTCCAACAGTGTTTTTCTCTTGTTTAGATTTTGTTGTTGTTGTTGTTGTTGTTGCCGTAGCGACTTCTTCTAGGTGCCAAAGCAGAGGGTGTAAACTGGTGGCGACGTGTTGTTCCCTCCTGGTGAAGCTCGTTGTTAGTTGTTCAAAAGAAGTACTTGGCATCATGCCTGTCTGCCAACCTCCCCAGGCCAGCAGGAGGTTAGCAGTGACAAGAACTGCATAGCTTAACACGTTTAAATGAGCTCATTGTTGCATCATTTGCTCAGCTCCCAGCTGACTGAAAAAAATGTGCTCAGTGGCCTTTACAAACTGTCAGCGCTCGCTGTTACTCTTATTCCTAATGCCAACGCTCTTCCTTATTCCACCACCACACTCCTACTCCTGACTGAGGCTTCCTATCGGTGACTTGCTAAGATATGATCATTGTTTTGCAATCCGCAAGTAAGTCAAGTCAAGATATTTTATTTTTGTAAAGCCCAAAATAACAAATCACAGTTTTGCCTCAGGGGGCTTTACAGTCTGTGCAGGATATGCCATCCTCTGTCCTAAGGAAAAACTCCCCAACCAAATAAATGTACCCAAGCCAAAAGCCCCCTTGGACTGAAGTGGTTTGTAACAGAGGCTGAGTCCTCTGGGGGACGGCGGTCCAGGTCTGTCATGAGGCAGCACCAGCTGGAGAGGCTGAGAGAGGTCCCAGAACGGCTGATGGTCCAGAGAGATGGGGGAGACACAGCAGTGGCTGTGGGCCATAAACAACAGACGGTTACTGAGAGGCAGCAGCCTAAATTTAATAATATTCTCATCAGCAGGACTGCTAGACTAAAATTATACATTGAGACTGACACCGACCCACCGGCTTAACTAATTGAAAGTTAGAGCAAAAAGATGGGTTTTGAGTTTGGATTTAAAGACCGCCACAGAATCAGACTGTCTGTTGTCTACAGGGAGGTTATTCCAGAGGAAAGGGGCTCGATACGAAAAAGCCTTTTGGCCTGCTGACTTCTTTTTCACTCTGGATAAACAGGAGCCCTGTATTCTGAGAGCAGAGAGTCCTGATTGGAGTATAAGGTGGGAAGAAGCCCATTCATAGTTTTAAAGGTCATCAGAAGAACTTTAAAGTCTGATCTGACTTGGATCAGCAGCCAATATAATGAAGCTAAAACTGGTGCGATATGGTCAAATTGTCTAGTGTTAGTTAAGATTCTTGCTGCAGCGTTCTGAACCATTTGAAGGGTTCTGATACTAAAACGAGGCAGATCTGATAGACCATTACAATAATCCAGTCTGGATGATATAAAGGCATGGATGATCTGCTTCAGCCCTGGATAGAGAAGACCTGATTTTAGTGATGTTGCGCAGGTGAAAGAAAGCAATTAATGTGCTGATCAAAAGAAAGAGCTGAATCGAGCGTGACGCCAAGATTCATAACTGTCAAACTCAGCTATCTAAAGATGTAGTTACTTGCTCACACTGATGTCTGTGTCAAAAACCAGCATCTCAGTTTTATCTGAATCTAGGGGCAAGAAATCCAGTTTTTCACCGCAGACAGGCAGGCCTCTACTATAATAATTTGTGATCTATCCTCCGGCTTTATAGGCATATACAGCTGCGTGTCATCAGTGTAACGGTGGAAACTGATTCTATGACTCAAGTCTTTGGACACAAGTCCCAAATCAAAGCAAGCAAGATCAGAGTCAAGACTGCCAATAACCAAGTCCTTAACTTTGAATTTTTAATCTTAAAAGAGTCATTGTGTGCTTGTCACCAAATGTAATGCCATTTGCTTCTCTGTCTGTAATTTTTTTTAGGGTAATTTTTATCAATAGTTTTTGTAGAGGAACAAAATGATATTTTTTCCACCTTTGTGCTCAGTAATGTCATGTTAGTTCTTCGTGGGTTTCTCCTGCAACTTGACAGGATGCTGTTACATCCAGCAGATCCTATGTCATGTTTGTTTTGTCTTTTCAGTCCGGTGTCCTGGCGTTGCAGTGGATCTGGGGAATTAAGTGTTGTCTTGTTGGGAATGAATGACGAGTTAGTTGATTCAGGATATTAATTGTGTGGCTCACTTTTTTAAAAATATACTTTTCAATCTTTGGGTTTGGGGGGAGGGCTGCACGGTAGTGCAGTGGTTAGCGCTGTCGCCTCACAGCAAGAGGGTTACAGGTTCGAAACCGGCTTGGGGCCCTTCTGTGTTTGCATGGGTTTTCTCCGGGTACTCTGGCTTCCTCCCACAGTCCAAAGACATGCTGTTTAGGTTAATTGATGACTCTAAACGTCCCGTAGGTGTAGATGTGAGCGTGAATGGTTGTCTGTCTCTATGTGCCAAACCTGTCCAGGCTGGCATTGGCCTTCGCCCTTCGGCCATTGGCCTTCGCCCAATGCCAGCTGGGATCGGCTCCAGCCCCCCGTGACCCCTAACGGGATAAGTGGTTGACGATGGATGGATGGGCTTGGGGGGAAGATATCAAGACTTGTGAATCGAGTCATGTGACTCAAGTCCACACCCCTGCCTGGAGGTCACATGCACATCACTGCAACAAGTCAAGAGTTGAACCACTGGAGGTCAGCAAAGGGGTGTGAAGTAACCCTTTAAGTGTCCCTGACTGAAAATCACTCGTGATTCAGATTTCAACATGGCCTCCCGTCTGGCACCATCCTCAGGGTACAGCTAACGTTGTCCCATAAGTGGTAGTAAAAGGGGCCGTTAGCATGCCTGTTTTATTTCACTACAGTTCTGAATACATTCTGCCCTTACAATCTTTACTTGCTACCCTCTATGATATTATATGATTCATCTCAAATTATCACTCTGAGATGTTTTAATCATTTAAAATTACTGACTTGAGATCCAGCTATTCAACCAAATCAGTATGTGAGTATTAGCTCATACACAAACACCATCCCACCCATGAGGACCCCTTTAATTTACTTTTATGTCCTTTGTCATTTCATACATCTTACAGTTCTCACCAAGATTTTTCTATTTAGTTTTGAATTCTCTCATCCATTGTAACATCATCCACCTTAATTAGTGTTGTAATAAAGAGCTCTAATGTGATAATCACACACTGAGACACAGAAAACAATAATACGCGTTATCCAAGTACAGAATTTGGAGTTATTTTTATGCTTTCTCAGTCGTTTCTATCGAGAGTGTGGAGGATTTTAGGGCACTTCAGCAAGTCAAGGCAATCAAGAGGAAATAACATTACAGCTGTTGAATGAAATTCCCCTAAAACAGGGGTGTCCAGACTTTTTGCAAAGAGGGCCAGATTTGGTGAGGTTGAAATGTGTGGGGCCGACCATTCAGCCTGACAACAGGATAACAACAGCCTGATAACAGAATAACAGTTATCTTATTCAAGGGCCGTATCAATCTGTGTATCACCCCTTCTTTGGTTTTTCAATTGAACATCAAAAATCAAAAAACAAAAATATAATATTTGATCTAGAATCAGATATCAAACACAAAATTTTAGACTTGGATCAAAAATATGAAATGGAAAAATGAGTGCTGGACCAAATTTGATTTTAATATTTGGTATACAAGACCCAGTTTGATTGTCAGTTGAAAAACAAGAACAAATGATCCATTGATTGAAAAGACTCAGAGCATATTCATTAAAAAAAGAAAGAAATAGAAGTGATTCACCTCAGAAGACTAAACATATAACTTGTTTGCACTAATGTGAAGGGTGGCTCTGAGATCTGGACTACAGTCAGTAGACCAGGTCTGGCTCTAAAGCAGCGGTTTTGATGCGCAGATGTCACGCAGGTTAGAGTCTCTTAATCTGGTCCTCAGGCGGTTCTTGGACGTCTTCTTGCATGTATGTGGAGCCAAACGAGTTCAGCATTTTCTTAGCAAATGTTTGAATCTCTGGGAACCTGCCTTCATCCAGCTGGCAGTAAAAGTTGACAACGGGAGCCGTTGGTGCTGACCGCGACTCTCCGCATCACACTGCAGCTCAATGCGGTCCAGCTGGAGGAGGTCTGGAGCGTCATCGGAGAAAGGAGAGTTAAAAAGCCTGATCTCCTTTTCAAAAGCTGCAAAATGCCGAAAGCGGCGTTAAAACTCCTCAGCCGAAGATGAGGTGTCTGCTGCATGCCTCCTCAATTGCGCATCGATATTGTGGCGGACCGCATATTGTTGATTATATGACAAAGGCTGCGGGCCGGTGGAAATTTGAACACGGGCCACAATTGGCCCGCAGGCCGGACTTTGGACATGCCTGATCTAAAATGTAGCTGTGGCACTAAAACCTCTGGCTATTCATCTTAGTAGCCACCAAAAGAGCATATGAATAACTGCGGTACGATGGACACCAACCTGATAAAACATGTGGTATGTTTGCATATTTGAGCTGACAGTTAAATTTTACTTATATTGTCCTCCATTACCAGCATCATTGGACTATATGGAGACTCATGAACAGATAAAAAGAACAGAGGAAATGCATGTGCTGGAAGATGAAGTGTTACTTTCATTTCATTCACAGCTTATTTGGCAGATGAAACATCAGCATTCAACGAACAGAGTGAAACATACTTTGAATGTCTCAGGAATGGTTACGACTCATAACTGTCCAGCGGAGGAAAGAAAATCTGCAGGATGTTTCCCAGGACAAAAAAAACCCTCTCAGGATAAAAATGGATATGACACATTTTTCCTTATGTGGTCCTTGTACATGGAGCTCCTTCACTTCAGAGAAGCAGGTGTTGGGGTTAAAGACAGGATGTTTTTAACTAGATGTTGGAGGTCCATGATGCAGCTATAGGCTGCACTGTTAGGATGCCTTCTAAACCCATTACAGGCTGAAACAAAACCACTAACAGACTCACTTTACTGGCAGGTGAAGGAAACAGAGAGCCCACAGCAGGTTTATAGATAATAAATAGAAAATCACATCTTGTTTGGGCTCTGTGAAGAAGAGATTCAAACACACACAAAGTCACAGTGAAATAGAAATGATACTGTACATAATGTAGACTGTTGTCAAGGTGCAATGACATAAAGAGTGTGACTTTAATTTTTTAAAATGTTTATGTTCATGAATAGTAAACTTTCATTGGCAAATCTTTAGTGCACACTGCCCCAATTATAATGAAACTGATTACAAAATGGACATTTTCTTATCCTATTGAAATCTGTGCAGACAAAACGATTTTAGCACATTACAAATGTCCTTTTTTCAGTCCTGTTAGTGGTACATGGGCATTAGGTATCGGCCGACTGGGCTCATTTTTTATGTGTAAGGCAACATCAGATTTGACTTAAACATTGCTTTCCTAACTTTGTAAAACACAATGTAACAAATAAATACATAAATATAAAATTACTGAATTATTTATTATTAAAATAATAAATTACACATCAGTAACTTGATAAAACATGTTCAAAATTAACAGGAATTGCAATTCATGTGTAAACCTTTTTAATTGAGCAACAAATTGATCAAAACGTAAACAGAAATTAAAATTACGGTATATAAAATGTATAATATATAAACATGGGACTGAATAGATCAGCCCCAGACAGCGCGGTGGTTAGCGGTATCGTCTCACAGCTACAGGATCGCAGGTTGGAATCCGGCTGGGTTTTCTCCAGGTTCCCCGGTTTCCTCCCACAGTCCAAAGACATGCAGGTTAACTGATGACTCTAAATGTCCCGTAAGTGTGAATGTGAGCATGAATGGTTGTTTGAACTGGCGACCTGTCCAAAGTCTACCTCGCCTTTTCCCAGTGTCAGCTGAGACTGGCTCCAGCCCCCTCCCCATGAGGTTACAGATAATGAATGAAGACCAGCCCCACCGTCACAGATATCCGAGTGAATTTAGTGAAATCTGTCAAAGTCGACCATCAGATTCACTGAATGGGTTGCTGTGTCTGCTAAGTTAAGGTCTTCACCGGTCCAGCTGGTTCATAGTACTGTAACCAAGTAAAAGGCCGAACAACAACAACAACAGAACAATAACGATAGCAATAATAATAATGATGTGAGCATCCACACTGATGAGTGATAGCATTGTGGAAACAGTGGAGCCAAACACACACTGCTGTGTTGGAGCCACAAACTCTGTCACTAATAAAAACAGGACACTTAGCCTGAGATCATCCCAGATGTCTGTGCTGACAGCGTCTTTATCAACACTGTTTTAGCAAACATGGTTGGCGTTTTTTAACCTCAGCGCTGAGTGTTTCCACAATGTCATCTCTCATGTTGAACGTGACGTCGTAAATGTGACGTGTTGACTGTGACGCCCTGTAAAGTTGGATGGATTCGATCGGCTGTCGCTGTTTCTGTTATTCATCAAATTATTCTGAAGGTGATCCAAATGATATTGTTTGCCACTGTCGTCATTATAGTCCTGGTGTTGACTTTGCCACCCACTTGAGCTTGAATCATTTTTTAAATGACATATTCATAGTTTGTTACAGTTATTGTTCTTGTTGTGGAGAGTCCTTAACTCAAGTGCTTTTTGAGGTAAGATTTATAATGTAAACTATGAAATGCTGTAAAAAACACATGTATTGTTGTTTATGTTGACCTGATTGTAAGTTGATGTTGAGTCACGCTGCTGCCAGTGTCTGTATTTGGGTACTTTTAGGGCAACCACATTTTGGACTGGGTCTAATTATCGTCGGGTCTGACTGTCCTTTTGTCCCTTTCAGAGTGGGTCACTTTTGAAAAGCTTGCACAGGTTGTAGGAAAATCACCGTATCTGATTCAGGGTTTTTGTTTTTTTTTACCAGTCCACTCCACATCTGATCCAGATCACACATGTAGAATATTTGAATTTATTCCATATTAATATTGGCCTGCCTAGACCTCCATACCCCATTCATATTAATAGTAACAAATATCTTAATGCATTTAAATTTCTGTTTCAAGGGACGTAATAAAGTGCTTTGAAATAAAACTGTTTTCATGATAAATTGTTTTTATTGCGACCTTAAATGGCAACATTTGAATAACTGCTGTTTCCCAAATGGCAGGCTTCCTCCTTCACTTGCCTGGCGATGTAAATTCATATGCTGATAGCTTGTCAGCTACAGGGCTTGAAGACAGGACTATTTTATTTATGTAAAGGAGTGTGGGAGTAGAGTCCACTCTCCTGCAGCAATACCGTGGATTTGAAGGCCGAGGAAGAAGAGCCGAGAAAAAGATGTGACAGCACATCAGCCAGCGAGGAAGTGCTTGTTTGACTAGTGTATGATTTAAATGTTTCACAGTCGACAAGACGCACCATTTGTCAATGATGCAAGAAAAATCAAAGTTTCCTCCATAAGAAATTGGAGCAATTATTTTACGGTCTCCACCTTTGCTGACACAGACACGTGGAAAAAATACATCCTTATAAAATCATCTCTGCGTCAACTCGGCTGAATCAGCATAGAAAATCAGTCATTTTTCTCAGATGTGGAAATGTTTCATATCTAGGTGCCTCCTATGGACTGATTTACTTCAACTTATTCAGGCTGTATCCCGCGGAAACAGAGGAGGACTTTTAGTTGAAAACGACATAATTTTGGTGAATTTTTCATTAAAGCGTAGATATATTTAATGCTCCAGTGTCCCCTGGTGCTTATTAAATCAGGTCAGTTTGAGATAATGGATCTTTAAAACTCTACAAGCAGCTCTAGTAATCTCTTCCTGCTCTCCTCCCTCTCCTCCCGCTGGACTGCGTTCCCTCACACCATATTTATTACAAGATGATTCAAGTTTGGGGAAAGGGGAAGTGAGAGAGAGAGAGCGTGTGAAAGAGATTTCCAATAGATAACGTGTTTATAATATTAACTAAGAGCCCGGTAGACTAAGAAACGCAGCTGCAGGTACGAGAAGTGCTGATTCCTTCAAAGCAGCAGAGAGCGAAGATTAGGGAAAGAATAGCAATTCTAGTTCTCACTGAGTCGACGCAGTCAATAGCTCTCGCTGGGGTGAGACGCTGAAGAGGAAAGTAAGGTAACTACATCCAAGTCAACTTTTTTCTTTGAGATCCCAGCGAAGTTGTTAAATCTATAGCTGTCACATTTGATGTCAGTATTGATTTATGAGGATGGCACAGTGAAAAGACTGGCAGCTTCAAGGAATCTCGCTGTTTAGCTATGCAAAGCTTGTTTTTAATCCCACAGCAGGTTTAGGCGCTTCCTGCTTTGTGTGCAGTCCTGGCTCGGCACAGCAGAGTTGCATAATTTGTGATGATTGGAGTATTGAACCACACATGACTAGAAATAACAAGAAAGAAAGTTTCTCTCTCTAAAGGAACCTCTCTGGGGTTGCATTTCCGCACTCGGAGGGCGAATGAAATATGTTTCCGCAAGCAGCAAATCAGGAGCATATTTGTTGTTCAAATTAGTTGCTTTTGAAGGAGCATTTTTGTGCAGTGGCTAAAGGAAAAAATAAATAAAGGTGGTACCTGCAAGCCACAATTGGACAGGCCAAAGATAATACGTACTTGGTGAAAATGTTTTGCAGCCTTGCATGATGAGAGCTCATGTACAATAAGAATAAAAGTGCAACTGTAACTGTTTCAAGGTAATTGCTCCCCACACTTTGTCTGAAATCATCTCTAAAATGGCCACAAGCTATTTTTTTGTGATACGCTTCCATTCATACATCTGCCCTGCCCGTAATGGTCTTATCACCGCTTTAACATCTGCCTCCAATGTTGGTTTTCCTCCGTCTGTCATTCTAAACTTTAGGCCTCGCAGTAAAAAAGCACAATCGTTAGAGAGGTGGGCCTACAGGCGAACATTATGTGCAGCAGTGTGTGATGCAAACGCCCACTTCTACCCGGCAGCATAATCTCACCTTCAGAAAAGAAAGTGCTCGGCTCTTGTTGTCAGCGTTCGGCAGATGAGGCGTCCACATATTAACACTCGCCGCTGTGAACAACAGTGCCTCTCCCTCCTTTGTTCCATGACAGCCCTGTGAGCTCAGTGGGACACGGTGACGGCAACCCTGCTGGGCTGATTACGACTTTCTGCACTTTCTGTATCGTCTTCACATTTCAGAAGCTCTTTAATCTCTTTGAGCAACCACAAATCTCGTCTCTTCTTTTCTTTTTCCAAGAATTCAGTTCAACCCTGTGTGGGAGTCTGAAGTCAGTGAAAGTTCGTAACTTGAGTTTCACATTATTATCCATGAAACTTATTGCACCTTTAGGCAGACTTGATCATTTTGAGGACATGGTTTGTGTCTCTGTTGAACTTGATTGTGTTTCTATCATTTAGTCTATCCTTACTGATATCAACCTTTTGGACTAAATATCATAAATTATAGTATGTCCAACATCTCTTTGAAACAATTTCAACTAGAAAAGCACTTGGAGTGCACAGACCTCCGCCAAGTACACGATGCCGCTTGTTAGAAATCTCTACCTCTAATATTAAATGCACAGTAGGCCAAAATGTAAGAGTACCCCCATTTGTTTTATATAAATTGCTATAAAATCCGCCATCTGGATCAGATCTGGATCAGCTATTGAGAAACAATTTTTTGGGTCCCATTTACCCCAATGTTAACAGAAAATTTCAAAGTGATCCAGAATCCAGGATTTCTTCCGAATCACCCCCAAAATTAAATTAGTTCTTTTCACATTTTCGACACACCCTGAAAATTTCATCAAAATCCGTCCATAAGTTTTTGAGTAATCTTGAACACAGACAAACAGATAAACGCCGGTTAAAACACAACCTCCTTGGTGGAGGTAATAAACACTAAACATTATAACCTCCGTGAATGTAGGAATTTCTTTTAAGACCATAGAGTGCTACAAGAATGAGTCCTAAAACACAGAAATGAGTTAGCTGGAAGTCAATGGGGTTTTTGAATGGGTTTTTAGGTAGATGCCTGAAAGGTCAGTGGTTAACACAAGCTAGGCTAAATGGGGGTGCAGTGGTTAGTCCTTGTGAGTTTTCTCCAGTCCAAAGACATGCAGGTTAATTGATGACTCTAAATTTCCCATAGGTGTGAATGTGAGTGTGAATGGTTGCCTGTCTCTATGGTCCAGGGTGAACCTTCACCCAGTGCCAGCTGGGATCAAGTCCAGCTTCCAACCGCTAACGGGTTAAGCGGTTGCAGATGGGTGGCTAGATGGATGGTTAACGAAAGCTGAAGAGATGTTGAAATATGTTGTTCTGTAACATAAAATACATCAGTAAATAACCCACTTGTTAATTCTGAAGCTTTTACATGTCTTTAAAAAGGCGGTTGCTAACAAGTGGCTAAATGAGACTACTAAACGTCATCACGCCGACTCATCCACCTTTATAGCCTTGTGTGTATACTCACACTCATGCAACCAAGGTGTAGTTTGTTTATAGTCTAACATTAGCTTTTTACTTCTGCTGATTGTATTCACATCCTATTGGCTTTTTGTCAAGGGAACCGGGGCGATGCTAACTTCCTGGTCGGCCTACAAAAACACGTCATCCCCAGATCACTCTGTTGTATTAGACTGCATTAGATAAGTGTACCTAATAAATTGGCAGCTGAGTGCATTTATAAATGTACATAACAAAACATGTTTTTCATTCTGCATCTCTGCAGGCTGTTCTCATACGCAGTTTGTCGCTATACCTATGAAAAGCAATGCACTGTCATTTGTATTAATTTGTATGTAATTCATGTAATTGTGAACCAGGAAGAAGAGCAACGTCACCAGGCTTTTGTCGAGGAGACAGATGTTCATGTCCCGTGTGAAACCATTGAAACCATAAGTTAATGTTGAGTAAGTTACAGTATTTGTCACATAATTTCCATATACTGTATACCATTTTCATAGTTATTTTAACCCAAACCATAATCTTTTCCAAAATGTAACCAAGTAGTTTTGTTGCCTAAACCTAACCAAGTCTTTTCTTAGTAGTTTTATTGTTTCTTGTGAAGATAACTGGAGCGGCGTGTGTCACGAGTTGCTGGACATTTGTAGGATAATGCACGAAAAGTGAGGAATAACTTTTCAAACGATATCATAGGAATCTGTGACACCTAAACAACCTGAGAAAGGTGTTCAAAAGAAGGAAGACGACCTTGACTTGACACTGTTTTGTGTGCTGCTGCTTCCGAGAGAAATAGTGAGCTGTCAAGCTGCCATGGATGAGAAGTCTTTGATGAACTCACGACAACTGAGCACAACACATCTGAATGAGGAAGACCATGATGTGGTCGAAAGCTCCAGAATAAATGAGTGAGGACTCTTTTTTTAAAGGCTCTTCACAGTTTTAGAGCATCATGACGCTTTTTATTACTATTATTGTGTAGCAATTTCTAAATAAAGATAATTCTTGCAAACATATAGATGTATAAATGTTGAGACTGTACGATTTGTTGTTCAGTTTTTGTTTATTTCCCTGTATGTACTGGTGGGAAGGCTGATGCGCAGTAATTGAAAGATTCCACTTGCAGGTTGTTTAATTTGCAGGGGAATATTATTTCACTTTTATATCTCTTGTATTAGCTGATAAGAAATTAATTTAAAGTTTTCCTGATAAAGTTGGTTGGGACATTTTATAAATGTGACAGTGTTGGGAAGACTAGAACGTGTACAACCAGTACATGAACCTTTAATAATTAACTAAATCTTATATATTATTCGCAGAGGAGATAAAGTTACACATAATTACATGCACCCATTTTGAATGTGATCAGATGATTGAATTATTGATTGTTATCACTATTATTCTAATGCCTCAGATGGGCCAAAAGTTAGGTTAGGAAAGAACATGGATTTAGGAAAAACATCGTAGTTGGACTTGAAATAAGTATGTAGACTCAGTTAAATAGGTACAGAGACAATGTAACAGAAGAAACACATCACAAACGTAACAAAATAACAATACTGTGGGACACAAACACTGGTGTCCAGGCTGAAAGTCCTGTGTTTGTTGGACCATCCACCACCCCTACCACCCACCATAAGCTGCGTTTCTCTGTTTTTAATCTGCGCCACTAGCTCTGAGCCTTTTACATGGATGTCTTTACACTGCAGTCAGTACAGACTACATGGCATACAAATGACACGCCAAAAACAACAGCGCTTTTTTTATTGCACACAAAATCCATTCGTGCAACCAGGGTGAAAACCACATGACAATGACCCTGATTGTCTCAAAGCAGCTGGCATCCCTGAGTCCATTAGAGGGGAAGCTTTCTGGATTTTGACCCTTAAAGCAACAACATTCACAGAGCTAAATGTAAACCCGTATGTTTCAGATGTGCTGAAAGTTGTGTTTTTGGAGGGTGTGGCCAGGTGCTTCATATACTGTATATTGGAGCATCATTTCTAAGTGAAATTTCTTTTGAAATTAATCAATTTGTTGCTTTTCCAAGGCTCCATATGCATTTCATTATGAAGGCAGATAGGCAGTCTGTGTTTGGATCGTTTTCACAGTGACCCTGTTTCAACAGTGACACAGTTCATTGCAGCTCATTGGTGTCTTGCCATGTGCTACATAAGTGTCTGTCGGCATTTTACCTCAAAACCCTAATGAAGGCTTTGTATAATTTGAGTGCCTTGGATTTCTTTCCTTTTTGCAATTGCTGTGCACCTTGAGTCCTGGACAGCACTTTTGTTCATTGAGTGGTTTTGCAAAAGAAAACACTTTCACTTTTTGTTTACAAAGCATATTTTTATCCCATCGTGTTTTTCCTCCACCACTTCATCTGCAGTTTCAAAATCAACTTGCAGATATGTTGCTTGAGATATGTAATCAATCAGTGAAAATAATTTCCACCCTTATCTAGTTACATTATAGTCATGTGGCCATGCACTTACAAGCTGATTTCCATTACAATGAATTACCTACAGATATTCAAGAAAGTTTCAAGGCTCTGCATCAGATTTTACACCGAAATGCAAAATGCATTGCACACTGGCTGCCTCGGAGCTGGGGGGAAAAGTCACAAATCTATACACCATGGATTGTTGTGGAAAGTGCTCAGCAGAAATGCAAAGTATATCTGACTTGTAATAAATGGGCTGATATGGCAACACAGTGTTACAGGCGTGAAATAGTCGCTGACTTCTGTTCTGTTTGTCTACATAGACACAAATTTCCCTTTTTTTTGTGACACTTGGCACAACTTTCAGCAATGTATTTTTCGTGCGTTTTCCTACAAATGTCTGGCAACGTGATGCAACTGTCAATTTCATTTCCAGTCTTTTCAAAACAAAACTACTCTGTTGTTTTAGGCAATAACACTACTTATATAAATTTAGAAAAGGTCATGGTTTGAGTTAAAATAACACCAGAAGTGGTGCAACTTAAGTACAGAAGTTATGTGACAAAAACAACCTGGTTTTAGGAAAAAAAAAATTGCAGTTTGGGTTAAAGTAAGTAATAAATAAATAACTAAATAAATCAACTGTGACTTGTTGTTTCACACGGGGCACAAACACTAGTCTTCTGGGCAAAAGAGTTTTTTGACCCACTCCTCCTCTCCGACCTTCTCACTACGCAGCATTTGCCGCTCGCAATACTTCCCGATTCACAATTATGTGGATTACATACAAACTACAGGCTGACCATCATGAAAAAAAAAGTGAAATTCATGTCTATGCACATGAATCAATACATTCAGTTTCATGACTATTTCACGAACTGCTGTTCGACAAGGCTGGATATGGCAGATTTTACTCTACAGAGACTGGACCCCCACACACTCATGCTCAACATGCCACAGGACATTTGCTGAACTGCAACAAAAGAACATAAAATGAATAATAAAGTTTATTATTGTGTCTTAACATTAATATTTACCTAGCTCACAGGGGACAAAGGACCAGCACATCTTATATAGCGATAGCCCTCATCTCAAGAGAAAGTAAAGAATAAAATCATACCATTCATATCAAGCCCTGCAATGATTAAGTCAGTGATTCATTTGATTCACTGGCAGTTTTTGCAGTGCAACCAGAGTGCTTTAAAATACATAAATTATTAAAAGACCATAACAATAAAAGACAAAATACAGCAACTCATAAGTACTGGAGAGCAACTCTCAGTTCAGTAAAGCTCAGTGGAACAAGCTGAACATTTAAACTCAGAGAAACATTGAGGGAGTAACAGCCGTCTGGCAGTAGATAAAAGAACAAAGACAGGAATACAATCATGAATAATCAATACCATAAACTTAAAAAGAGAAGAAAAATAAGACGATAACTCTGAGGATGTAGCATTAACAGCATCAGCAGTGCTTTGAGTCTCAGCGTGCAGGTTAAACTTAAACACATAGTCATTACTACATTTTAACCTGTTGTTTTGGTCGACAGCTGTTACAGGACTCCGGATTCTCAAACCGGATCACGCGGTCCCCCCTGCAGTGTTGGATGAGATCTGCAACCATCAGTGTCAAACTGATGGATGAAAGTTTGGTGGTGTAATAACTATGCTACCCGCCTTGTAGATAAGATAAGATAAGATATTCCTTTATTAGTCCCACAGTGGGGAAATTTACAAATTTACATAGATAGAAAATTTACATAGATAGAAAATTTACATAGTCCAGCAGACTCGATTCCTGAAGTTTCATGAAATGAGAACAGTGTTGTGAAATTCAAATACATGCTCCGTACATGAAACATGAGAGAAATACATTTTCCCATCACTAAAGCATTACACAAAGACAGGACGAGGAAAATCAGTGGTTTGAAACTGAGAGGTTAGACGTTAGAGGACCATCGTGTACATTGTGTGCACGCTGTTCACTGTGACTCAGCCCTGATCTACTGTCCACACAAAGTTGATTTATTTGTCACGTAACTTCAGTAATTAAGTCACTTCCTGTGTTTTAACCCAACCTGCGACCTTTCCCTCAGCTTAACTAAGTAGATTTTGTCACAGAACATAAGTCACGTACTTAATTCATGCCACTTCTGGTGCACTGTAACCTAACAACAATCTTTTCCTAACTAAGTAGTTTTGTTGCCTTAACTTAATCAAATTGCTCCCTGTAAAGATGTAAGTTAATTTTGAAAAGATTGGAGTAGAAATTGATGTTAGACATTTATAGGAAAATACACAAAAAATGAGGAAGAACGCTTTTGAAGGCTTTTGTTGTGTCTTGTCTTACGTGGCACTTTTTTAATAAACAAATGAAGGGAACGATTTCTTGACTTCCTTCTTTACTGAAAGAGATGAGGGACTGCAGAGTGAGAAAACACTTCAATACTGCATGCTGTTTATACACGTTTGTCAAGTGTCTCATCTGTTCTTTTACTCCTTAACCTTGACTCAGACAGGAGACCCATTCACCATCTCTGTTCTTTCAAAGTAAAGACTGAGATGTATTCAGTGTCTCTGTTGTTCACACTAGAAACATGTTTTTGCAAAAGCTTTGGCCTTTTACACAGCAGTGAATAAAACAGATTACAGATACAGACAGTAAAAAGGGTCATTATACACTACACTTGCCATATAGTCTGCACTGATTGCAATGTAAATGCATCTGCATGAATATGCTACACTCAAAGCAGACGTATTATAAAAAGTGAGAAAGACTACTTAGGAATCGGGGGGATCAAACTTAAACAGGACTTTCACCGAGGAGACCGGTGTTTGTGTCCTGTGTCCTGTTTGTTTCCAAACCCAACTATGTGGTTTTGTTGCCTAAAAATAACCGAAAGCATTTCACGTTAACAGCGAGCCGTTCAATGACACATGAAAAGCTGTTTCACAATAACAACCCTGTGGCGTGAAATTGTAAGTGAAAAGCTTAAAATGCATTAATATGACGTTCAGAATGGCCTTAAACGTGGTGTGCTATTTATTCGTCTTCCTATGGGTCATGTTAGATCAACAGTACCATGTGATTTGCTTGATTATCTTTATGTTTTTGAATTTAATTTACTTCATGTACTGTGCATGCTTTCAAACCTTTTCACCAGATGAAAAATGCATACCCAAATTGTGGTAGACAAATATACTGTATAGTATTCATATCCACATACCGCCTGGTCTCATAGGAAAAGTGTAATTATTTGTACTGATACACTGTCCTGTGTAACCACATGCCAGGGGGGCTGCAGACACCACAAGTGTTTTCCCAACTTGTCAGCAGGATTTTCGGTGAAAACACAACCTCACGTCCCTTCTGGAGTTTCACACAATACATCCAAGACAGACCAATTTAAAACAATGTAAGCACAGCATGTTTGCTGGTACTGACATGACCAAAATCCATCTTACAACAATTAAAAAAATGATTCCTTGTCAAGAATGCAACAGCTAGTGGAGGCCAGAGGAGCTGCTATGCCAAAGTCATAGTAAAATGTCTTTTTTAAGACAGTTGGGCTGCCTCGCGGTTTGATGTATTTGCTGTAAAAGAGGATTTTGGGGCAGAATACTGTAAAAAGACTGGTGAGCAGTGTAAATTAATAAGTGTCAAAAGTTTGCATCCTGTAAAAAGTCATTTTTCCTAACCTTTACCATAACATAGCTATAGATAAACAATATTTTCCTAAAGCTGACCACACTGTAGATGCCATACACATTGTTGAAAGAAATTATTTAAAAAAAAAAATTAGAATAATAACATTGTGATTGAATTCTGTGTTTAGCAGAATCATCCAACACCAACTTTCAGTCTGGTGATTGGGCTGGTCAGAGGAACAAGGACAATTATTAATTATTAATAAGCAGTGGGCAACCTCTGCTTCTGAAAAGCAAAGTCAGTGCTGCAGTGCCTTAAACAGCAAACCACTGGGTGACGTCATGGTGACTATGTCCACTTCTTATATACAGTACAGTCCGCCTGCCCCAGCATCTACAAACAACAGAGCAATATTTATGCTGCTGAATGCTCGCTCAGTGTACAATAAAGCACTATTCATCCATGATATCATCAGTGACAGGAAAATTGACTTTCTCTGCCTAACTGAGACTTGACAAAATCACATGCTGGATCTGGTGTGCTCCACTGGCACAGCTCCCTCCCATCTGCAGGGCCTGGACCTCGCTGTTTCAGACCATCTCGCCGTCCTGTTCCTGTCACCCTGCCCAGGCAGCGCACAAATCGTACCATCACATACAGGAACATCAAGACCGTGCACTGGCTCTGACTAACCTGATAGCGATCCATCTGGCCTCAGATCCCTCAGACACCTCAGTGGATGGCTTGGTTGCCCACTAAAATGCCACTGTGTCCAGCAGACTTGAATCTCTTGCCCCCCTCGATACCCGGACTGTCTCCTACACCTGTCCCATCCCCTGGTTCACCACTGAACTCTGCACTCTAAAGGCTCTATAAAGATCTCGTCTCACCGTCCACATTGAGGCCAATATAGATCATGTGTGGGCCTATAAAGTAGCTCTCTGTCCCAGGACAAAACACAGTACTTCTCCACCCTCATTGGCAACCAACAAAATCACCCCAGAATGCTGTTCTCCACCATCAACCGGCTACTTCGGCCCCTTGATCCCCCAATCCCCGCAGGTGCCCTCGACCTCTGCTCTAAGTTCCTGGACTTCTTCCAGGCTAAAACTGACTCCATCCATCAGCAGCTGCCCCCCTCCCTCCACACACACCTCAGCCACAGGGCGAGGCTCCCTTTGCTGTTTGCCTTCCTCAGTGCTCCCTCTCCTCCTTCTCCCCTGTGGATACTCCTCAGGTCACCAAGTGGGTCACTAAGGCCAAAACCGCCACCTGTTTCTGGACCTCGTGCCTACAGCCTTGGTCAGCGCATGCCGACCTGTCCTGTACCCCATAGTGGTGGACATCATCAACTCATCCTTGGAATCTGGTCTGGTACCGTACAGCTTCAAGATGGCCTCAGTCACTTGCAACCTCAAGAAGCAAGATCTGGACCCATATGACTACAACAACTACGGACCAATCTCCAACCTTCCTTTCCTCAGTAAAATCCTGGAAAGAGCAGTGGCCGACCAACTCCATCAACATATGTCCAACCATAAGATGTATGAACCCTTTCAATCTGTCCAGATTGAAAGACAGCAGAGACCACCCTCATCAGAATCACTAATGACCTTCTCATCACTGCTGATTCTGATCACATCAGCATCCTCATCCTCCTGGACCTCTCAGCAGCCTTTGACACTGTCTCTCACATCATCCTCCTCACCCACCTATCTGACTACCTTGGCCTCACTGGTTCAGTTCTCTCCTGGTTTCAGTCCTACCACACGAACAGAAAACAGTTTGTTACCATCAGAGACTCCAATTCCCCCATGGCCCCAGTCAACCATGGTGGGCCTCAAGGCTCTGTGCTCGGACCCCTCCTTTTCACGATCCACATACTCCCCCTTGGTCAGATCATCCACTCCATGGTCTCAGTTTTCACCCATATGCTGACGACACACAGCTGCATCTTAGCTCCAAACCAGCCACCCAGCTCCCCCCACAGTCACTTGTCAACTGTCTGCATGAAATCAAAGTCTAGATGTCATCTAACCTTCTCAAACTCAACAGCAACAAAACAGAGCTCATGGTTGTGGCTCCCGAGGCCCAGCTCCGGACAGTTGGAGGTTTACTCCTGGAAATTGATGGCTGCTCCATCTCCCCATCCCCAGAAGCCCACAACCTGGGTGTCATCCTGGACCTAACTCTCTCATTCCAGCCTCGTCTTCCACCTAAGAAACACCTCTCGACTCCAGCAATCACTCTCTGACTCCATGGCACAAACCCTCATCCATGCCTTCGTCACCTCCTGTTTGGACTACTGCAATGGAGTTCTGTCTGGGCTTCCCAGCAAAGCCCTGGACAGGCACCAGCATATGCAGGACTCAGCTGCCAGGTTTCTGACTGGCACCAAATCCTGGCAGCACCTCCACCCTCATACACCTCCATTGGCTCCTGGTCAAGTCCTCCATCACCTACAAAATCCTCCTCCTCTCCTACAAATCCCTCAATGCCCTGGCTCCTCAGTACCTATCTGACCCCCTTCACTCCAGATCTCAAACCCCACACCAACCTCCAAACTCTGTCCCCACAGAGCTCCTCAACATCACGTCTCTGGACAGCCTCAAAAAACGCTGTAAAACCCACCTCTTCAACAGGACCTGTGGCCTCTAGCTACTGGTATGTTCATTTTGTTGTGTCTATTGTGTCTGTGTTAAGTGTTATTGGGTCTCTTGGAAGGCACTATATAAATCCATGTCATTATTATTACTATTCTCATTATTTAAACTAAACTAATGTTGTCTAAGGTACAAACGATTATCTAATTATAAACAAAATGTAAATTTGGGACCTGCTGTCTCTGCTAAATTGATTGGCAGGTCTTTTAAAGGTAACATATTGCGTTTTTAGTGTCACTATGTGATGTTTTTACAAGTACTGTACATGCCTATTATGATGCATCTAATGCATGCACATGACATGATTTATTTCCATACCACTACTTTCAAAGGTAAAGGCAAAACTGCAAGCAAGCAAACATGGATATAAACAATGTAGTTTTTAAAACATTCAAAAAGTTGTAAATGTGTTATGATCAAAACTCTACAAAATACAACAATATGTATATCACTCCTCTCTCCTCATCTGACGATGCATCTCAGCAGCCACGGAGTTGGCTATTTGCAGGTCAATAGATGTCTAGACGTCTTGAGGTTAAAGCTTGACTGAAAAACGAAGGTCTTCAGATGTCTGGGTTGCATACACACTATATCTGTAAATTATTATATTTCAGCACATACTGTAGTTGGGGCCGGATTTACATAGATTTATATAGAAATATAGTTATTTCAAGGAGACCTATCATGAAAAATTCACTTTCTCCACGCTTGTGCTCATCGATTGGGGTGTCCCACAAACTGTGAAATAAAACAACCCAGTCAGGCTTTTTGTGGGCTGACGAGATCAGAAAACATGTGATCCGATCAGATTTGGCTCCCCTTCCTATGTCACATCATTAGAATGAGTTACCAGAGCTACCTTTGAGGTGCACCATCAAGCCAAGCAAAGTCAATGAACCGGCCCAATATTTTCAATTCCAATTAGTTTTCATTAAGAAATCAAGTTTTCATATACTGTATGTCTGTGATTATATTAATTTACAGACTGGGGGATTAAATGAAAGTCTTGAACAGACAGAAGATGAGGAAGGCTCCAGGCCTTAGATGACTGATGAGCACTTAATCAGCCACTGTCACGCTGTCAACACTCTAACAGCAAATATCTGCTTCTGCCTTTATAGATTACAGTTCTTACAGTCTATACTGCACATTTTCATACATTTTTAAATTATAATTTAGTCTTTAATACACATTGTTTTGTAAAATGTATATATCATCTGCCCCTTTATATATATATATATATATATATATATATATATATATATATATATATATATATATAGTAACATGCATATCTGTTACTGTCAGTATAAATGCTACTCATACAGTATATATACATCTCCACATGTACATACTGTACATAATCATCTAGTCATGTATATCCATCCAGTGTTTATTTCTTTGCACTATTTGTATATTTTACAACTTCCAGCCAGCACACTTGCATATAGACATTATATTTTTACTTTTATTATTATGTTCTTATTTCTTATTTCGATATAGTATTAAATGGTAATATTGACAGTGTTAAAGAATCCATCTTCTTCATTTAAATGTGTCTTTATAAGTAGGAAATCACAAACATAAACAAAAGCTCTTCACATGTACTACAGATTCTTCTTGATTTTAAATAAACACCATGATACATCAGAGTCTTCTGGAGGCATGTTGCGGAAATCTGCTCTTATGTTGTTTTCGTGTTGATCTCTGCAAACCAGATTTGATGCTCTGGTTGCTATGGAAATAAAGGAGCGTTGGATCTCAGAGAAAGCATGTACAATCCAGCAGGAGCAGGCTCTGCCTTGACAGTGGCGGACGACTGGCTGGGTTAGCAGAGCACACAAAGAGCTCGATACAGGTTGAGAATGGAAAGCCTGTGTTTCTGCTACGCTGGCGTGAAAAATGTGCACAGGAGATGTTGTCTTGTCTGCTCGACGGAGGCAAACAAAGAAGAGAATACATCTCGGAGGGCAGCAACTAATGGGACACAGTGTGGACATGAGTGTGTACAATGCTGTATATTGTTATACAAAATGACCTCCAAACTCAAGGACACAAACACTTCTCATAGTGCACTCAGTATTTGTTTATATTGTGCAATGTTAAAGATTTCACTTAAAGAGACAGACACACAGATAAGTGTTTTATCTAACCCCTTAACAGTTTTCTCCTTTAATTGCACCACAGTAGCTTTGAGGTTGTTAAAGTGTATATTGTGTACCAGCTTTTCACTGAAGTTATTCAGACTTGTGACTCCATGATTTTATAGCCGCGCCATCCCCTTAAATGACGATGTGTTCTTCATCATGTTTAAACATTTTTTAACATTTAGCATAACATATTTGCAACTTGACAAGACATTGAAATAAAGCCCTGTGGGTTTAATCAGTGTTTGTAAAGCAGTTTGAAATGACTATTTCATATTCAAAGGGTGAGGTTTAAGGAGCTGATATGAGCCTTTTAGCCTCTTTTGGTTCAGTGTTTGTTTTCAGGCCTGCAAACTCCACTCCTGTCTCTGTCTATTTAGACATTCTTGCTATTATTATTTCATTTGTAGGGCTGTTAAAGTTAAGGTAACATGTTGATGTAAAGTTGTTTTAACGCCTCTAATTTCTTTAACACATTAACATTTCATCATATGAAGGAATCCTTCCGCACCAACCATGTTATACTAGCTTGTCGTGGAAGAGGTTAAGTAACGCTCCATACTTGCCATAAATTTTGCTGAGGAAAAACTGTCATGACCATTTTCAAAGGTGTCTCTTGACCTCTGACCTCAGGATACCCACCAGTCTCACCTTATGCTAAATTTAGTACCTGTGAGGGTTTCTCAACAGTATTTGTTATTGTTTTGTGTTGATAAATGATTTCCAAAAATAAATATGTACATATGGTTGCATAAAACAAGCATATTTGTGCACTCCCATGCTGATACGCATATTAAATACTTGTTAAATCCTTTTAAGGTACATTTTGAACAGACATAAAATGTGTGATTAAATTGGGACAATCATGATTAATTGCATTTAAATAGAATCAACTGATATTTGTTATTTTACTTATTTTACTGTTGGTGAATGGTTCTTTTTATATTTACTTACATAATACTATATATATATATATATATAAACCTATATTTTCATTGCTTGTGCACATAACAGTCCTGTCTATCCCTCACGTTTGTCGAGCTTTGTTGTCATAGTCGTATTCCTTGTATGTATGTACTTGGCATATAAACCTGACTCTGATTCTTAGCAAGCTAATTTTCAGATGCTGAGTTTTAGCAAAAAAGTTCAGGTAAACCCAGTGCACACTAGCTGCCAAGCACCAACTGGCAGACCAAATGGTGAACATAATGGAGCATTTAGCAGCAGTCAAATGATGACTCTTTAGCTGAGACCAAAACAGCTGAAAGAAGTGTAAATATTGGAAGCATTAGGGAGACACGACTCCACATGAATGCTAATGTTGCTCTGTATTATGTATGTGCCACGACACCTTCAGGCCTACATGGTGATAATATGTCAGATATTGTGTTTACAGCTTGTTACGCTGACCCCAAGTGGCCAAAAAGGGTCAATGCAGCTTTAAGCGCTAAAGAAAAGAAAACCAATTCCAGGATAAATGTATGTGGTCGAGATTTAAACGCATTCTCGGTTCTGATATAAGCTTTTTCCCCAGTGTTCAACATAAAAGAGGAATTTAGATTACAGCTTATTTTTGCATTTATGAAAACATTGTGGGTTTAATTTAAAACCTTTATATTTGATATACTAAATGTTGACACATATGAATACAATGTATTTTGTTATTATTGAATTCATTATTTGAATTATTTAATTCAAAGCCTTCACTGCCTTCACTGCTGTGACATGAATGACCTGTTGAATGAATACATAATTAAAGCATTCAGGTACAGCAGCTCTCACAAAGCTGTGAAAATGTTCTCCACGGTTAATAGAAGCCACATTAAGGACAGTTTTTCAAGTTAAAATGGCAATTAGCAGGACTCATTTTAGTCTTATTTTGAATATTTTTGTTCAAACTGGCACACTGTCCTGAGGGTGTGCCACAAATAATTCATGAGTATTCATGAGCGATTAATAGTCGCTCTGAAGCTCCTCTAAGTGCCATAAATGTGTTTCACACCAAATTTAAGGTACCTTGCCACCAGAATGTGTCCCTTATTATGTGGTTTGTAGTGCTGTTGAACCTTTAACAGGATGCTGAATTACTGACCCCAGCGACATGCAGTAAATGTATACATAGCTATAATTTATGTTTGAAATGTCAAAAAGAAAAATAAACACGTCTGCATGTTATGTGTGAATTTACTGTTGTTGACACATTCTTGCAAAATGTACGGGATAACAATGAGAAATGACCATATGTTATACTGTGTGTGGTATGTTAGAAATATGGTATTTTATATGGGAAAAATAACATCATATTTTGAATAGCAAATATGACAACAAGGAAGGGGGTATTTCTGCTTGAAATTTGCAACTGGCCTGTGGCTGGAGCAATTATTGTTTGCACATATGATTATTTTCTATATATTTTCCTTTTCCATAAGTATGCCTTAAAACTCCACTAATAAATAGTATAACAAGGGATCAAACTACGCAGAAATAATCCCACAGAAAACTCTCGCCCAGCTCAGCAGCTCAGCTCAGCATTTTGGTGTCTTTGGCCCAAAATGTTCCTGTTTTGTCTCAGTCTCTCACCCCTCGCCTGTCATTTCCAACAACTGCAGCAGCTCTCAGGTGATGAACAAACCCTCAGTACGTAACCTGCTCAGCACCAGACATCAGACAAAGCTAGCAGCGAGCTAGCCAGTCATTCCCAGTAATCCGTAGTCTCCATAGTTTCATTTAACATTTACATCTGCAGGATACCTTTACGCCACATGTTGTAGCCTGAATGTTGGCATTGTTCTGATAATTGGTGCCTATTTATAACAATGAGTCTAATATGAAAGCTTATCATGCATTCTCTTTGTTTTAAAGTATTTATATATACGTGTGTATACCTTTTCAGTAACACATGCATAAAACAAAACAAAGTTGTGATTTAGCAAATGTCTCTTCAAAATGGCTGATTTACCTTAAAAATAACATAAGGTGATGTGAAAATGGCTTTTATCTTATATTTAAATTATCTTATAATTATTTGTAAATGTTATAAATGTGCAAGTATCAACGCTTGTTTGCCACAGAGTTTATTACCTAATAATCCAAAACCTAATGGCAAAATCCCATTGGGTTTTGTCAAGGGAACCAGAATGAATTAAAAAAAAAAAAACTTAATCCCTGGAGCACTCTATAGAGATGGAAAAAATACTACTACTAATACTACTAATAACAATACTAATACCAGTTATATTAATCAAACAATATTTTGCTCTGATTCTGCTGTCAATGTTTACAGGGTGGTCTCTTGTCCCCAGGTTGCCAAAAAAATCAATTAATACTTCATTAAGAATTTCTTTTGAGTTTTAACTCACAAGTACTGTACATATGTATATAAACTGCATATGTATATTAAAACAGGGTTACATACAAAGATTTGGAAAAGGGTTACATACAAATATTTGTAATATTATATTGTATTTGTATGCGCTGTGATAGTGCTTTTAAAAAAAAATTTAAAAATAAAATAAAATAAAAAGAAATAATTTCTTTTAAAAGAGAAGTTAATTTGGGTAAAAGCAGAAGCTACGGGGGAAACTGGGGAAGACTGACGGCTCTCAAAAAACTTTTTTTTCTGAAAAAGTAAGTACATAACACTTTTTTCACAGTGTATCTAATACGTCCTTTAGCTTTTCTAGCAGCCTTTAGTTTTTACACTGTGAATTACCAAAAACAGCCTTGTTCATCAGTCTTTCCGTTGAGTACCACGAGCAGCCAGGTTTTAATTTAGTTCAGCTGAGAGGCATGTAATTAATTCGCCATAAGCAGTAATGAGTTGCATTGTAATGTAGCATGTAATCACATCCTGTCTCAAGAAGAATTGCTCTGGTGTTTGCCTGTGTGTCTAGATATACAGTACCTGTCTTTAGTCTTTTTCTCACCAAAATAGATTTAGCCTCTTCACGTCCCACTTTGAAGCCCTTCAAAGACGCCTCCTTTCCCTTCTTTCGTTTCAGTGACACATGAATACAGTAGGAAGAGAGAGCAGCAAACAAGGTTTGATGGCAGCGAGAGAAAGGGGAAAATGGAGCATCATACTCTGCATTGCAGGCCCCAAATAACTGCGAGTGTCCTCAGTGCACTGGGCTGTGGCAGATTTTAATCAGCTCCTCGACTCAGCCACAGCGTGATACGCACCACGGGAGCGGTGGGACCCGGAGACACCCACCGCCGACATCCAGGATCCTTTAATGGCACTGAAAGGAGCTAATAATGCAGGACATCAATTATCAACAGAGGCACAGTGTGAAAACTGATTTTTAACTGTGTGTTACCTCAAACCACCTCGATACAAGTGGGTATTTATTTCGTCTCACGCTCGGTGAGTGTCATAAAGGAAGTGAGTGTAGAGTCTGATGACCACCTATGGTAGCAGCTGTAATCATGTTTGTCATGCGCTTCTTCTGTGAAATTTGAGCTCTGCGGCCTGGATACAGCAGGCTGATTTTCAAAATAAAACTATCAAACTCTAATTAGCAGCAACTTGCTCACTTGAAATGCCTACTGCTGGGGATATGTGGCCACGCAAGGAGACATCATGCTTGTCTCACGGTGTCAGCATGTTGCTGGAGTGGCTGCTTTGCAATCAGCTCAGAGTGTCATCTGGGAGCGGCCTTTGCCACACAGGACGAGCTTTCATCATTCAAATGATAAATGGAGGCTGGCTGCTGCCTGTCTCAGATATTTCTGCTCGGGAGTATCACAGCATCTTGGGCCATGAACGTGCTGATTAGGTATTGGCCATTAGGGGTCCAAAAAACATTAAAACCTTCAGCTTGGAAAGTTGCTCTGACTAATATGCTGGGAAACAACTGCTGCCTGTCACCATGGAAATATGTGTTGGAGGAAAATGGAAAGATTTTGTAGGTGTGTAAAATAATGTGTAATGATTTTAAGCTACATTGATTGCTGGGGAGGAGGTCTGACATCCTGGTTTACTGATTCATGAAGTTGGTTTTGTAAAATGTCCAACATTCGCGCACATTATAATGCTATCAGACCTCCATAGCGACATTAAATTCTCAATACTGATTGGTCAATCACGGCGCTCTATGGTCTGTTCTTTCTTTATAGCAGACTGTTGCTATGGCCGCAATTCTGATGGCGGACCATTTTTGTGTCAAATTACTGATTTCTTTAGAAAGTACCTGTGTAATAAGCGGGATAAAGTACAGGTAGCGGGTCACTGTTAGGAAAAAACACCCCTCTAGATTACGTCAGGGTCCAGCCCTCTGCTCTGCATTGGGGTGTGTCTTCGCCCTGTAAATGTTTCTTTCACAACAATATTAATAAATTTACTAAGTGCTTCACAAGATTATAAAAGCAAATAAAGTAAAAAAAAAAAATATGGTAACTGCCAAAACAGGACATCACAGTACATATCAATAATAATAAGACAAGACAAGATTCATGTTCCTGGGTTTTTCTAGTTTGTTTCCTGTTTTATTTTGAAAATTCACTCCTGTTGTGTCTTGTCTAGCCTAGTTTTGTGTTTGTTTCCTGCCTTTTTGTGACTGCCTGCCCCGCCCTGATTTGTTCAACCACGTCATTCATGTCACAGCGGTGGAACAAAGTGTGCAGGTAGTGAAGGTTTTGAATTAAATAATTCAAATAGTAAATTCAATAATAACAAAATGACAAAAACACATGGTACTGTATTCATATGTGTCAACATTTAATATGTCAAATATAAAGGTATTAAATTAAACCCACAATGTTTTCATATATATGCAAAAAATAAGCTGTAATCTAAATTCCGCTTTTCGGAAAGCCGGCCGACCGACCCCTGCTCCACGAAGCCTGTCAGGGATCTGCCCCTGGACGACTGTCCCTGCCCCCCGACCATCCGCCCGAGTGTCCCTGCCCCTGGACGACTGTCCCTGCCCCTGGGCCATGAGCTCTACTCCCAGGCCATCCCCTTGACATTCCCTGTTTCACTGCTATCCAGTCATCCATTCTTCCCCAGCCTGTTTTTTGATTCCTGTTTGATTTGTTTTTACCACTAGCTTAACAGTTAAAGCCAACAGTTAAAGCTTGCTGTTTGTTAAATGTATCTGTCTGCCTGGTCTCTCTGCATTTTGGTTCACCACTGAAGCTAAAACTATAAACAAGTTGGTAAAAACAAGTATATATGCATAAATGTGTATATATGTACACATGCATCCACAAACAGATGTATGCAAACATATATTTATATCCAGTCCTAAACTTATAGGAGTGGTGTCCTAAAAAGATGAGTTAGATGATTGAATCTATACAGAAAATGTAATTTAGAGTTTAGGAGCCCTGGCAGCAAACGCCTGATCACCTCTTGTCAAAAAATTGGACCTGGAAACACCAAGAGGAAGCTGATCAGATGATCTCAGTCCACATACAGGCATATAGGGTGTTAGGAGATCCATTATGTACTCTGGGGCCAGTCCAAGTTGTCCTTTAAAAATGAATAATACAATTTTAAAATGAATTTTAAATTGTAGGGGAAGCCAGTGCAATGATGCTAGGACCGTGTAATGAGCTCCCGTTAATTAATGCCCATTAGAAGCTTGGCAGCAGTGTTCTGAACCGGTTGTCGCTGTGATAGTTACAGTAATCAAGTCTAGAAATAATGAAACCATGCATGACCTTCCCCATATCGCTCAATGAGATTTTATTTTGGAGATGGTTTGTAATTGAAGAAAACAAGCTTGAACTGTCTTGACCTGCTTTTCAAAGGTAAGATTGGAGTCAAATATGACTCCTAAGTTTCTGTGTGGCATAGGGAGCTAAGGAAGCCAGCTGGTGTTTAAGCACTTCAGCCGTGCAGTCTGGGCCAATCAGTAAATCCTCTGTTTTGTTATTGGTAATTTTGATGCATCTATTCTTTGATTTCACTTAGGCAGTTATGCAGGGTGACGAAGTTATTGGGGTCATTGGGCATGATGGGCAAATACAGCCGGGTGCGAGAAGACAGGTTGTGTTTTTGCATTATATGACTCAATGGAAGCATGTCAAGTGAGAAAAGGACTGGACCCAGAATAGAGCCTTGTGGCACTCCGCAGGTGATGTGAGCTGAAGATGATGAGTAGTTGCCAAGTAGTACTATGATGGTTCTATTGGACATATAAGATTAAAACCAGTTAAATGCTGGATCTGTGTGTATCAACCCAATCCCTCAGATGGTTTAAAATAATTTCATAAACTGATATCAAGAAGGACTCAAACAGAGCAGAGTCCTGCATCTGCGCCTAAAAGGTCATTAGTATTAGTTACTTTACGGAGAGCTGTACTGAGTGTAGAGCAAAAGCCTGATTGGAATTTATCTAAAATACTACTGTCATTTAAAAAGGAAGTTAACTGATTAAAAACTTTTTTTTCTGAAATGTTTGACACAGTGGCAGTTTCGAGATGGGCCTATAATTGGCTGATCAACAGGGTCACAGCTAGATTTTTTTAAGAGGGGTTGTATGACAGCATGTTTAAAACTGGATGGAGAGTTTCCAGTGACTAATGAACTGTGTATGATCGAAACAATGGAGGAACCCACAGTGTCACTGAGCTCTTTAAAAACATGTGTTGAACTACATCAAGAGAACAAGTTGTTGATTTCATGCCTCTTACAGTTTCTTCCAGTTGTATCAGAGAGATGGGCTCAAAGTGAGAGAAAACAGGTGGCCCTGAGGGTTTAACAGAGATAGCCTTAGCCAGTTGAACAAAATTAGCTTTGATATTCCTGATCTTATTTTGAAAAGACGTAAGAAATTCTTCAACATCTCGTGTGGCTGTACCGAAGCTCCGAGTGTGAGAGTGTCTTGACAGCTGCTTGATAATCACATATTTGATTTTTGAGATTGTCAAGAGATGACAGTTGTTTATTAGATTTCCACTCTGCTCAGCGTCTCCGTCTTTTAGGGTGCGAGCTTCCTCATTAAGCCATAAACAGACGTTTGGTTCATGTTTCTTCAGTTTGAGAGGAGAATCCGGAATAGAGGCACAGTTGTTCATCACAGTTAGCAGTGTCAGTGAAAGCAGCTGTGGTGCAAAAGACTGGATTTAAGAAAAGAATTTGAACACTGAGTTGCAGAGTTTGAATTAAAACTTGATAGTAGACATGGTGGTTTTCTAATTGACACATTGAAAGTGATAGTTTGGTGATCAGATACATAGTTATCTGCTACCAAACCAATACCAGATGAAAGATCAAGGTCCAATGTGTGTCACTTCAGATTAATGAAGTCAGTGGAGAGAGGATCTGAGGGACAACCCGTCACCCAGTATCAAAGCTTGATCATATTTAGACATAATTAGGGACAGCAGCTCTGAAAAGTCTGAAATAAAATTAGCATTGAATTTGGGAGGTTGATAGATCCCAATACAGAGCAGTTCAATACTTCCTCTGATGACAAAACTGGCTTAAAGCATGTGTAGTCACCCAAAGAGACAGGAGAGCAGTTAAGAGTTGGATAGATAACTGCCACCCCACGTCTACTAAAAGATCTACTAAAAGTTTATCGAAAAATTGAAAGTTAGGTGGTGTGGATTCAATCGGCGGTATGAAGTCACCTTCAGCCAGCCAGGTTTCAGTTAACAGAAAAAAGTCGATGTTAGTTGAGCTGATAATGTCATGACAGATAAAAGATTTATGTGAGAGGGACCTTGTGTTAAGAAGACCAAAATCAGTGCTACTATTACAGACTCAGAAAGATTTACAGGGACAAGTTTCAGAGTCTCTCTGTCTAGTAGCTCTGTGTTTGTATACTGTAGTGTTCATTTTACAGCCAGTTAGAATATTGATAACAGGAACAGTTCCAGCAGAGATCCTGCTATTGCATAAAACAGCTGTATTAAATATAATATCTGAATTTAAAGAGGTGATCTACTGTAAGTTCAAAAGGGTCCAGCTGGTTTTTGCATCAGTCAAGTCCTGCTATGAGCAAGTAGTGAATTTGGTGATAAGCAGCCCGGTGCCTTTTCCATTCGGATGAATTCCATCTCTTTTATACAAATTGGTTCTGGTCCAGAAAGCGTCAAAGTTACTAATGAAGCCCACAGCAGTAGCGGTGCAGAAGTTCATCAGCCAGTTAAGCAGGCTGCAGAGGTGGCTCACGTTCTCACAGCACTTCCTTCGTGAGGAAATGGACCCAGACCCCACACATAGTTTTCCCCAACTCTCAGTGGTTGAGCATCATGATTCAAAATCCTGTTCACGCCGACATGTACAATGACTGTTTGAGCAGATGGATGTAAGTCAATAAGAGCAGGGATGTGTTCCATAATATACAAAACCCAGACCCAGAGAAACAATATCTTATGCCTCAGGGATTATCCATGAACCTAACAACTGAATCTTCAATAATTAAAAACTCGGACTCATCATTCAGCCACCATCACGGTTAGCCATCAGAGGTGGCGAGGTGTTGGTGACTGGGCTTACCGAAAACGTTCGCTGCAGGTGACGCTAGCTGAGAGGAGGCAGTATCGGACGCGGAGGTTGACGCTGGCCCGAATGGCAGCGTTGAGGTCCAGGCACTCCAGGCTTCCTCAACCCGCAGGGGGTGGCTTTTCCTGCCGAAACTCGTGGGGGATAAAACGAACGAATGTCCGCTGGATGATCTACAGCACGTGTCAAACTCAAGGCCTGCGGGCCAAATCCGGCCCGCTACCTCACTTTATGAGGCCCGCGAGGGGTTGCAAAGAATATAGAATGCATATCATTCAATTCTATGCCGCTTCACAGAAGTACTGTCTTTAAACTGCATATCCCACAATGCATCTCGATTTTGTGACATGCACACTGTAGCGTCTCAGTATCTGCGGTTTCCAGCAACAGCGCTGTGACGCCTACTTAAGATAAGATAAGATAAGATATTCCTTTATTAGTCCCACAGTGGGGAAATTTACAATTTACTTAGCGACTTAGTCGCCATAGTTAGCCAGTTTTCAGACCCCTCTAGCGAGTCTTTCAAAAAAGAAATCAGCGTTTACCACCAGAGTTTTTCTGGTGATATGGAGACTTTTGGAGACTCTCTCATGAAAGCTGGCATCGTTCTTCCTCTTCTCAATGAGCAGTGGGTGCTGCCATGGACCCCCCCCAGGTCCCAAAGCCCCCATAGGGGGCCCGGTCCTCGTCAGCAGTCCCTCCTAGCTGCATTCAGAGCTGTTCACCCCTCCACATCCAGAATGAATGAATCCCACCTGCACAAAGTCGCCACTGACTGATGTAAATGTACAATTCTGGGAATCAAGCCCTGAATTTAAAAAAAGTAACTTTCTGTCTTCAGAGCTAGTTATTAAATATATTATTACTAAAACTAATACTAATCAAATTCAGAGGCAATTTTATAAAATGATCTAGAGTAGATTTATTTATATATTCTTACAGTTACAACCAGCCCTTTGAGGGGAACCATGATACTGATGTGGCCCGGGATAAAAATGAGTTTGACAACCCTGATCTACAGGCTTGGCAAGTGGTCTGAAACAGTTTTCCAATGGAAGCGCACCTTCCACTTCCGCTGAGTCAAACAGTGGGAAGGAGACCCGTCTTTCTCCTTTCACCGTCCCCAGCAGCAGGCGTAGCCGTACGCGAGTTAACCGCGGAGCCGCTAGGGAGGGCAGCATTTCCTGCTGTTCAATAATTTCTCTGATAAGGTTTTCTATGGATCTGAGCTCAGTCTTAAGTTGTAACAGGAGAGGTATATGGAGAGGGAAATTAGCCTACCAGCCTACAAGAGAGTAGATTTGCGGCGGTGGTAGTAGGCCAGGTTAGCCGCCTTGCTAGAAGTCCTTAGTAGCATGACTGAGCACAAAAATGATTTAAACAACTGAGGAAAAACTTTTAATAATAATAGTATTTGGGTTGTTGATTGTGGTAAAAGCTGGTGTACAGTTTACCTGAGCAGGTACTGAGCAGCACCACCATCTCTTCCATACCATGTACAGACAATGACTGGCTTGCTGAACATTATCCCTCACATATTATACAGTACATTATTAATCATACCATATATACACGGTTTACAATAATCCAATTGAGTGGACGAACCCGACCTATCTGGAGTGACCCTAGACAGCATCCTCTCCGCTAGGCAGCACCTGAGAGGAACGGCGGGTGGTGAAGGCCAAAAACAACTTGCTTTGTAAACTTGCAGCCTCAGGTCAGCAGCCCCCACATTGTGCACCTCAACACTGGCCCTTACATGCTGTGCAGCAGACCACCGTGCCCCGGTCTGGTCCAGGTTAGCCCTCCATCTACCAAGCCACGCAGACATCTACACCCCACCCACTGCTCATCTCACATCTAGACAACCAGTCGAGAAAAACAGCAGACTTTACCGCCCAGTCTGTTTGGGGAAAGGAATGGAAAGGATGTCCCAAACAAACACCCGGTGTCAAACCCCACTCCTCCCACAGAGACAGTGGTCAACCCTCAGCAGACTCAGCCATGGCCCCAGTTTGTCAGTGTCCACAGCAGTCCAAGCCCACTGTGCTTGTGGAGAGGAGCAAACAATGGAGCACATCACTGAAGCCTGTTCTCTCCAAAGACTAACAGGAGGATTAGTCAAACTCCATACAGCAGAGCACGACTGCTCATCTCAAGGACTTTGCATTCACTATAAATAAAACCATGCAGACTCTACTGTTATTAATCAGATACATTCACAATCACATTATCTAATTAATCTTCTTCATTTATGTTTTCACTTCCATTATATTTTAGTTATATACCTCTTACTACATTCTCTGTTTATCTGTATTTAAATGTAACAACCAGAGGAGGGATCAATAAAGGTGTATCATCTTTGGACTAAAATCAGTTTGTTTTATTAGAGATTTATCACACCCGCCTGTCCACCACAGGACAGCATGTCAGTGTCACATTTTTCCTCGCAAAGACGTGAATACTGCATGCCTGTATTAACATGCAGTACCAGCAGGGAGAGACAAAGCCTCTCACTTAGGATTAGGTAATAAAACCACTTAGCGAAGTTAAGGGGAAAAGAAACGGTTGGGCTCAAAATAAGTATGTAAACTACATAAAACACATATTGGATATTACTTAACAGTACAGGAACAAATGTAAGTAAAGTAACAAAACAAAATACTCGTGAAAGTCTTGTGTTTGTCGGCCCCGGCCACCTCCACACCCGCCAACCATAAGTGGTCATTCTCACTTTATATACTATTTAACAGGACTTCCATCACTACACAACACTGCACCTTCATGCAGGCGTGTAATATTCACGTCTCGGTGACACAAAACGTCACACTGCCACGCTTTCCTCCGGTGGACAGGTGTTTCACACTGCCGTGAGACTGGGCCGGAAAGTAGTTCAACTTTGGCGAGCTTTGACACACAAATTTGTGTCATTCATCAAATTAGCTGCAAACTGTCTCTGCTGACCTTTGAGGGAACGGAGAGACCCACAGAGAGCAAAATGGAGAAGGATTTTATATTAGCTGTGTCATACAGTATTTTTTTTTTTTTTTTCACAAACTGCCTCACAAAAGAGACTCAGCTTGGTGACATATGAGTAAATGGTACCAAAAGTATGCACATACGTTCCCTTACCCCCTTAGTTAACTTGTTGTCATGTTAAAGAACACATAATAAGACACTAGGTCACAATTTCTCAAGGGTGCACACATGAATTTTGCTGTCCCACTTCCTGATGTGAATATGCATTTTGGTGTGAAAGATGAAGCTGAAGGAGGCTGAAAAACTGTAAAGCTGCAGAGTCGGGTGTTCGTCCTCTGTAGTTTGTTCACTAACAGCAACCCCTTTTAATACAGTTTGATTGTGTTTACGTGAAACATTATTGTTCATGATTGGCATTAAATGGAAAGAGCTTAAAGCACCTTCTCAGAAAATCTGAGAAAATCACTGTTCCACAACACCACTAACTGTTTGTGTTAGTCAGAAAAGTGTGAAGGTTGAAATTTATTCCCTGCAAACAATGACATTAAAATAACTTAGCGTCCATGGCCCACTACAGGATAGCTTGATTTTGTATATTTTATGATCAATAAAGTCACACTAATGAAACTGTCAGTCACTAATATTGTCTCCTCCACATATCGTTATTGCAGGGTGTCATTGTCAATATTTCATTGTCTTTGTAATTATAATGTCTGTATTATAAACGACTGTGAGTTTTTTCGATGGCCACAGTCGTCCCCCAGAAGATTCCTACCGGCAGCAGCTCGGACACATGATGGGATCTGCTGAGGACAACGGCCCCTTCGCGTGAAGCTGTGTATTGTTGTAAATTGTTCAGTGACAGTGGGACGAGAGACACTTGTGTAAAGCACAATGCGTTCTTTTAACGGCTGAACCCCATGGCTGATTGCTCTGGTGTAAACGTAGACGTCCAGGATGATAATGGCGAAAATGAGCAGTGACTCAGCACACACAGTTGGGCATATTTTTTGGGGGCGGCAGTAGCTCAGTCTGTAGGGAGTTGGCTTGGAAACCGGAGGGTCACCGGTTCAAGTCCCGACATGGACCAAGAACTGAGTGTGAACTGGTAGCTGGAGAGGTGCCAGTTTACCTCTTGGGCACTGCCGAGGTGCCCCTGAGCAAGGCACCAAACCCCCAACTGCTCGGGGCGCTTGTCAGGAGCAGCCCCCTCACTCTGACACCTCTCCATTGTTGCATGTTTGTGCATGTGTGTGTTCAGGTCTGCATGTACCGTGTATAAGTTAACAACAGAGTGAAAAAATTGAATTTCCCCTCGTGGGACTAATAAAGGAATATCTTCTTCTTCTTCATATGGCATGAGATTTCCATGCCTCCTCAACATTTGTTGACCTTGATTTGAGCCCGCCTGCCTCCCATGCATAATTAGCAACTGTTAATTTTTGCAATCGTCAGGACCCAGTCATCTCCAGTCAGGTGCCGAGAGGGAAGAGGCGTGTTTTTAACCGTTCTGTGGTGGTGGAGGGGCGCCGTCAACGGCGGTGTTGCTGCCCGACTAGCAGGCTGGTGGCTGTCCCGCTGACTCACTTAGCTGATCGATAGCTAATTCCCTTAAATAATCAAGGGGCTCTGCAATGGGAGCGGGTTGGGAGGTGTGATAATTGATTACTGTTGCTCTACATTTTCCCCAGTGAGTTCTCTCTATACGATATTTTTCATTGAGCTGTTCACGAGATGCTGAGGTCTGCGCCTTCCATGCATCACATTTTGTTAGGGCCAATACGAGGATATAATTCTCCTTTGCTAAGACATTTACTTTGGTGCAAATCTTGCTGAGCCAACCTTCAGGTCCTGTCTAACTCAAAACCCTTATAGAGATCTGTTTGTTTTCTTCCTGGATGAGTTTGTATTTATGACATTATGCCTTTACAGCTGCAGTAAGCAGAATATTTTTGGCATCATTGGGCAAAAATCCCATAATAACCTTTCAGCATATTGTAATTTAGGTGTTCTGGGAGAAAACTAGACTTCTGCACCTCCTCATGGCTCTGTTTTCAGGCTTTAAAAAATACAGCCCATGATAGAAGACTTTGACCAATCACAGTTAATTTCAGAGCGAGAGCGTTCCTATTGGCTGTTCATTCAACAGAGGCAGCTGTCAATCAGTCGGGAACTCAAACAGTCAAACTAAGCAGGGCTGATCAAATATGAATCAATGTTCTGTTACTGTAATGATCTCAACACAGATGCTGGATTACAAAATTTCTCATGTTAGAAGAAGAAGAAGAGAAGATAAGAAGATATTCCTTTATTAGTCCCACGAGGGGAAATTCAATTTTTACACTCTGTTGTTAACTTATACACGGTACATGCAGACCTGAACACACACATGCACAAACATGCAACAATGGAGAGATGTCAGAGTGAGGGGGCTGCTCCTGAAAAGCGCCCAGAGCAGTTGGGGGTTTGGTGCCTTGCTCAGGGGCACCTCGGCAGTGCCCAAGAGGTAAACTGGCACCTCTCCAGCTACCAGTTCACACTCAGTTCTTAGTCCATGTCGGGACTTGAACCGGTGACCCTCCGGTTCCCAAGCCAACTCCCTACAGACTGAGCTAGACTGAGCTACTGCCGCCCCCTAAACAATACATTAAAAGATGTTTCTGAGAACATTTATGGAGAGAAATTTACAGGAACAGAGTATAATTCATACTCAATCAGAGCTGCCTAGCCTCTGATTGGCTGTTTTCCTCTGCTCTGTGAAATCTTGTAGATGCCGTTAGAAGCACCAGAGGACACACAGGCACATGATTTTTTCAGATAACCTGTCTCATGCACTACTGTCAGGATATGGTGGCCATATTATAAATAACTTTAAATCATGTTTGCTCCAATTCTACCCACTGCTATGTAACTACGGTGAAGACGCTATGTCCCGTTGTTAGTTTCCATGAAGCATCAGGATCAACATGCTTCATCACACATCCCCAACTCCTGCAGACTGAATATACTGTATATAAAGGGGTCTGAAAGCTTTCCTCATACTGCAGTTATACATGGAAGATAATGTTCAAGAACCCATGAAAATCCATAAGTTCAGAGTATCAAGACACAGAACACTGGCCAAATATTGACCCCATTTAACCTAAAATGAAACGAAGCCCTGCTTTTATTTTCCTCACAAAATTGCTCATTAATCTCAATCATATTTTAGTTGATTTTGCAGAGAAACAAATTGTGCTTAAAGTTAGTTAAAAGATAAAAAACAAATGTTTTTTTTTTTGTTTTTGCAGCTGTTCAGATGGGACTCAGCTGCTGCCGAGGAGAGGAGCGAAGATGAAGAGGACCAGAGGCAGATTTTATGCCTGCCTTGCAGTTCTCATGCCTCAGATCTTCTGTGTGTGTGTGTGTGTGTGTGTGTGTGTGTGCGTGTGTGTTTGTGTGTGTGTGTGTGTGTGTGTCGAGGGGAGGCAGAGGAATAACATTTTGGGCACTTTGACTGTTTTATTCTGTATTCTGTTGCTTGTTTAGCTGCCAGAACCACAAACACTGTCAGGAGAACGACACATAAAAGAAAAAGAAAAGTGCAAAAGCACTGAGCCAGCAGCAAGTCAACACAATTGACAACCGCAATCTCACGAGTGAACTCACATTGATTCATTTCAAGGTGTAAATTAGTTGGTTTGGACACATCTTCAGTAGTGGGGGATGCTTACAGTCTCTCTAGAGCCACGTTTGAAATGAAGAAGGTTGCTTTTATCTCCTATTTAATATGTATTCACACTCAGTGATGGATGTAATCAGTACTGGGTGAGTGTGTTCAGTGATATTATGCAGGCAGTAACCTTGTTTATGCATCCATTAACACTGAAAGATTTTGCAGAAAACACGTTCAAATAAAGGATTTCTTGAGAAAATAATCTGACCTCAAGGTCAATTTAATAGCTGATCTTGAGTTTCCCATCATATCCCATATTTTTTGTTAGTTTGGCCAGTTGTCACTTTGAATTTCTCTTAAACAGCGTCTACATTAAAAATATATATATATACAGAGAGAGATAGTCAAGTCTGTCTAAGTCTGCCAACAATAATAATGCCTTCACGCCACTATTTTCATTAAGGCATTAGACATCAGAGATTGTACGTAACTCTCAGTTTTAAAGCTGAAAGTGAAAATACTGACATCATATGAAACTAGAAAACAGAGAATCCATTCATTGTCAATCTAGCTTGTCGCAAAGGAGGTTAAATAATGCTCCAAATTTGTGCTAAACTTTGGTGAGGAAAAACTTACAAGGCCATTTTCAAAGGGGTTCCTTGACCTCTGACCTCCACAGAGAACCAGGACTTTGTTGGGAAGACTGTCAGAACCTGCTGCAGTAAAATGGGAGGTTGGTGCTCGGAAAAAATACTGCTTTTGTCCGCAAGGAGCGCTAAAATCAACACATTACATTTTTTTGTAGTAACGTTAAATATGTTACAGTATATCATCTACACCCTTGTTTGCCATATTAGCGGTCTTTTCTTCACGTTGTGAAGAAAAAGACGATAAGACGTGAATGACGCTGCCCAAAATAACTAGCTTCAAAGTTGAGATTTGAAATTATTTATGACAACTGGGCACCTCCATCAGATTAAAATCATGTGATATGAGTTAATGCTCCAAAACAGCAACAAAACACTGAGGTGACATTTTTGTCAGCTGCTTTTGCCAAGGTGAAGGCTTCATCATCCAGAGTGAGATAACAGAATTAAGACTGTAGTTGGACCTCAGTCAGTCAAAACACTGGACAACTAAAGGGCTTGATTGACTCTCCTTACGAGAGAATAAATTTCTTCCTCGAATCTGGCCGTTATGTAGTACTTGAGCTGAAAAGCCCGAAACAGCAGGTTTACCCGCATTTAAATACACAGAGCTGCTGCTGCTGTCGACCGCTGACCATCCTGCCTGTTAATACTTAGCCTCAAATCCATCCAATTTTAATTTAAATTGAATTAATTCAGTTGCCTTTGTTCATTAGCATTTCTCTTGCTGACTCCACATATCACCGTATTCTATAACATTATACTTATTAGTCTCTGCTGCAAAGTAAATGAATGTTGCCACCAAGCTAAACTGGTGTTTCTTCTTCAGGTCATCAGTAGGCACTCCTGTCATTAACGTATTACTTTGCAGCTGACTCCAGGTAAACACAGCTGAAGAATCGAAGCATCCATGTCCATCCATCACGTCAGACTACCGACTACCGTTTCCTCGAACCCCCCTCACAGTCTTGCCACTTCCTCCAGAGTGTTGTAGGCAGTTGGCTCGCTTTGACTCTAAAATGTCCACCAATGATGATGTAAATATTGGACATTTAGACCCACACTGCAAACATCTGTCAGCACAACACTTGGATGATGTTGCACAAGCTGTTCAGAGGAACTTGACAGACTTAATATTCTGCCTTTCCCTCGGAGCTGTGCATAGACAGCTCTGTTGAAGAGCACAGGACGAGGAACCGCAGGAGCTCACTTAGGTGACTTTCATTTTATAGTCACACTGCAGCCTTGTGTTAGGGCCACTGTACGTAAAAATAAATAAATAAAATTAGTGAGCCGGAGAAGGGGAGTAATATTCCAAGAAAAAAATGTCAATCCATGGGAACCAACCGTGTCATGCTAGCCTGTCAGGAAGGAGGCTAAATAATGCTCCAAACGTACGGCACGGCCATTTTCAAAGGGGTCCGTTGACCTCTGACCTCCAGATGTGTGGATGTAAATGGGTTCTCTGGGTCCCCACCAGTCTCCCCTTTACAGACACTTTATGATAGTCCCAGTCAGTCTGGATCAAGTCCTAGTCAAGTCAGCACTCTGACACACTGACAGCTGTTGTTGCCTGTTGGGCTGCAGTTTGTCATGTTCTGATTGGATTGGATTGGATTGTTGATGCTAAAGTCAGAACCTGGGAGGGTTTCTGGACTATATCTGTCATTGTTTTGTGTTGTTAATTGATTTCCAATAATAAATACTGTATATACATACATTTGCATAAAGCAGCATTTGTCCACTCCCTTGTTGATAAAAGTATTAAATACTTGACAAATCCCCCTTTAAGGTACATTTTGAGGGGATAAAAAGTGTGTGATTAATTTGCGCAATTAGGTATGAACAATCATGTGATTAATTGCAATTAAATATTTTAATCAGTTGACAGCTCTAGTAAATTTATGACTTTATAATCCTGCAAAGTTTTTTTTTTTTTTTACGACTTAAATTTTCTTGAATATTCCCCACTTATTATTATTTTTATTAGTTTTATCTACAATGGCCCTAATGGGACATGGTAATAAACAACTTGGTTAAACCTGGATCAACTGATTGTTTGAGGGGGCACTTGGGTTTCATGTCACAACTGTGTTTTCCTTGTTTCCATGTTTTTCCTCCTCCTTTCCGCTGTCATCCTTTCTGTCTGTGGGCGTGGCGCTCGGTTTCTGCTGATTACCCACACCTGCCTTCCACCAGCTCATCGCTCTGCAGTAAATCAACCCCGCTTCTCCACTCGCTCTTCATCAGAACATTGTTGCATCCGCTGTGGTAGTTAGTCGGGCTTGGCTGCTCTGTTTAGTGCAATCAGAGTTACTTTTTCATGCTGCTGATTTACTTGAACCTACCCTTTACACTTTTCCTTGTGTCTCCAGGACACTACCTGCCTCATCAACCACACTCTCTCTCATCAGCTCAGCTCAGTTTCTCATCATTTTCATTGCCCTTGGTCCTTTCAATAAACCCTTCATTTACATGCAGTATAAGATAAGATAAGATAAGATGAACCTTTATGTATGCTACTGCATCTGGGTCCACCTATTACTGACCGTAACACTGGGGGCCGTGGAAGCAATATGTAAACACTGACTGGTATTAGCATCACAAACAGTTGCATATTTTACATAAACATTCATTATGGATCATGTTTCTGGTGTTTTGACAAATGTCAGTTCAATATTCAGTCTACTTTCAGCTCTGTTTTGGTCTCCACCATCAACCATCCTGAGGAAAATACTGTATCTCGTTAGCTGCTAAATGCTTAACTATGTTCACCAGCTAATTGCTAACTTTGATTGGCGTCGGACAGGTAGCATAAAGTGGGCTTTAAGACCTTTTCACTGAAAAGAGCTATGCCATGAAAGCGCTAAGAGTGGACCAAAATAGGGCTGCAACTAATGATTATTTTCATTGTTGATTAACCTGTTGATTATTTTCTCGATTAACTGATTGTAGTTGTTTGGTTTATGACATGTTAGAAAATTGTGAAAAATTATGTGTTTCCCAAAGCCCAAGACGACGTCCTCGAATGAAATGTTTTGTCTGCAGCTTAAAGATATTCTATTTACTGTCATAGAGGAGGAAAGAAACCAGAAAGTATTCATATCTTAGAAGCTGAAATCAGAGAATTTGGTTTTTTTTCTAAAAAAAAAAAATACTCAAACTGATTAATCGATTAAGAAAATGGTTGGTGATTCAATTTAATAGTTGACAATTGATCAAACGTTGCAGTTCTAAACCAAAACAGTACAGATGTGTGGCGTAAAAGTACAATTAGTACAACAATTAGCTCAGAGACACTATAAATTGATAATCATCTGTGGACTCGTCACTGCAAGTTTAGATTTACATGAGCATATACAGTAGATGTCATATATCAGTACATCAGTCACTGGCACCTTCAGCTTTTATGACCAGTAACGTTCAGTCATATTCATTTAGGCTGACAGGAGTGACAATGTCGTCTCAGCTCCCTACACCACCTCGACCTCCTCTTTATGTGCTATATTTTGTTGTTGACTGACATATTTTAATATTAAGCGAGTAAAGAGTAAGGCATTTTGGGAAATATGCTTCACTCCAGAGAAGTGGTGGTTTACATCATCATTTTCATTCCCATGGTGTCAAATACCGAGGCTTTGTCACAGCTGTTGGCGTTCAGTACCGCCACACATGAAACACACCATGGGGTGCCATTAACTATAATGTAAACCCATCCACAGCATCAATAAACAATGCGCCGGGAGTGTGGTGACGTCGTTTAAAGAGCGAAAGAGACACAAGCCACAAGGTGGATGGCTCCAACAAACACTAGGCTTTCAGGAGGCCGCTGTTCATATCACGTCACAGTGTTCATTTTTGTCTTGTGTGTACAGCATTCTGTGTCATTTTGACTTTCGAAACATAGTAATTTAAAGTCCAACCATGTTGTTTTTCCTAAACCTATCTAACAGTGGTTTTGGTGACACCAAGACTATCTACAGTGGTTTTGATGCTGAAAATAGCGTGATGCCAAGGGGTGTCAAAATAAACTTCCGTCTTCAAAGGAAACAACTTGGTTAGGTTTAGGCAACGAAACTGCTGATTTGGGTTAAAATAACTCTGGAGCTGACGTAACATAAATATGAATTCTGGTTTCACACGGGGTACAAATAGCAGTCTCCTGGATGAACGTCCAGTGTTTTTTGACCCACCCATCCCCTCCAACCTCCTCCATACTGATTCACAATCATGTGGAGTACTTATGGATTGTTGGATATACACAAATTACAGTACATTGCTTTTTTGTAGGTATAGCTGGAGACAGTGTGTAAGATCAGCATGAACATAAAATCAACATTTTGTTCAGAGCCCTGGTTGTTATCTGACATAGTAAAGGCTACAGTCTAATGTTACGTCATCAGTGGACTCAGAAACCTGAAAGACTTGCAGTGAGACTCCCGATTTCCATATGAAGACTTGAGACTTTACTTAAAGCACTTATACAAAGCACTTCATGTTCTCTTTGGTTAGATCTCGTCCCTGCAGGGCGACTCAGTCCTCATCAGCTGACGTCCCTCGAGGGGACGCTTTTGCTGCACAGCAGCTGGATCTGAGCCAAGAGATCTAGTCTGCAACAAGCTGGCTCCAGCTTTAATCACCTAGTTTGGACCTGCTTCAGTCTAGCTTTTGACCTTTTTAAAATTCCATCATGTGAAACTTGGTCCAACCTGTCCTGAAAGCAGGTAAAACTAATGTAATGAAGTCCACACCAACCACAGAGGGGACCCATTTTTCCCTATTATCGTCTCTTTTTCTGCCCGATTGATTATATGGGTTTGATGAAAGCATTAAGGCATTATCTTTGGCCGCTATAGGCTTTATCATGGGGCCGTACAGCTTTTTACAGGATTGAAAGCGCACTTATCACTGTACCTTTTATGCAAGAGTTGGCTGGCACTCTGTCCTTGTAGAACAACCATTGGTATAGTTTTATTTATAAGTCTGTTCTTGGCCCACTTACTGTCATATCTTTGGAATTACACTTGTCCAAAGTCTGGTTAATGCTACATTCAGAGGACGGGCTCCCATTATCTGTTTGCTTCGGCAGTTTTTACATATTTGGCTAAAGAGGCTTTAAAAATACCTCTTACAGTTGGCCCTCACTACAACGTTACTTCAAGCTGCTGGATCAACGAGTCACTCACAGAGAGCCTCGAGGTAGATTCCTTTTCAAAGTAGTTTGTACATTTTCTGTCACGTTATTGTTTAGTTTCACCCGGTGTCTATAATGTATTGATTTTAGCACAGCGCTCCAAGGCTTTACTTCAAACAGTCCCAGTTGATGCAAAGTCAAAACCTCCTTCATGTTCACCTGTTATCTTAATCAAAATCAGTATCAGGTTTATTTCCACAGCACTAATTCCATCAGTACAACAACAGTCTTGTCATGTCTGTCCTCCCAAATGTTTTCAGTATCAGTCATTTGAGAAAAACAAGCCCTCATCACAGTATAACTCTTGTCCGTCTGAAGCAAAGAAGGAAGTATTGTAGATGATATCATAGAGCCAGGTAGAGGAAGGAGGTCAGGATGGAGGGGTCAACAAAATGTTTCACTCTGACACCACAGTTTTCATTTCCTACCGACATTCAGCACTAGGCTTTTCTAGACCACAATCATTCCCTAACTTTAAAGGCCCTGGACACCCGTAGTAAACTCACATACAGTAGGTGAATAATTTTGACTGGTTAGACCTCTTCTCTTTCCTGTTAGCTTTGTTATCAGTACATGGAGTACAGCACACAATCCCATAATAGTTCCACCCACTGTGTGGGGGTGCAGGGCCTTTAAGTGATCATTATTTTAATCATGACAACAAACGTCTGAAGGATTGTCCAACATGTTCTCATCCCAACTCATTTCATACCACCGCTCCGTCATGCCCCTTGGCATCACTTTATTTTCAGCATCTAAACCACTATAGTTACCCTTGGCGTCACTTTAGGATTAGTTTTAACAAAACCGCTGTAGTTTGTAAGGAACAACATGGTTGGGCTTAAAACTACTACATTTGGGCAGTGACAGTCACACTGAACATTGTGGACGCGCAGCACGGACAAACAGCTGATTGTAATGACGTACGGGACACGAACAGCGGCCTCCTGGGTGAAAGCCTTGTTTGTTGGACCCATCCACCTTCCCTCCTGCTCACCTGGTGTGTCTTTTTGCTCTTTAAACTGTGTCCAGGACCACACTCACTGGTTTACTGTTGCTGCAGATGGGTTCACATTACAGTTAATGGAACACCCAATGCATTTCATACCATCGCTCAAGGGTGGCTGGTGCAGCGGTAACACACACTGATGGCTGTAACACGGCCTCGGTTTTAAACACCTTTAGAGTAAGAACTGACTGGATTGTCACATCCTGCTGAAAATGAAATGTTGAGTTTCATTAAAGCTAGGGTTGGTAATGTTGAGGAACTAGCAAATGGTCCAACTAAAAAACCCAGCCCAGTGTTGCCAACTGCAGAAGACCCTAAATCTAGCGGGAAAGTTGTCATGTCGGCAACGCTAACAGGCCGTCAGGGCAAGTTCGACATACCCAAGGTATCTTCTTGTTATCTGGCTTAACCAACCCAAATGAGCGAGATCCCACTAAGCGGTCCTACGACAGCGGTTATCAACTCGTTAAATCAACCCAGAGTTTCTCAATCTGATTATGAGCGCATTCACATGTGACCAATCACAAACATGGACAAGTCTACAGACTTGCAGATGCGGCACATTTCACAAAGGAAGAGCAAACTATATTAGACAAATACAAAGAAGTCAACCATCAGACTAAAAGTAACAGTTGAAGCTGCCAAATGCAGGAAGGACAGCTGGCAGAAGAAAAAATGCCCATGGGTGAATGCATACATTTACCGACTTATTATTAATTTAACAGAATACTCAAACATCAGATAGAGGTTGAGATAGCCTATACAATTATCTTACCACATAGAATGGATGAATGCTGTAAATTGCACTTAATTATGGTCTTTGACAACATGTTTATGACTATTTCATCCTTTCAGCTGCGTCCCTGACTCCTGACTCCAACTGCTGGTGTGAAACCGACTTGAAAACATAATTGAAGGCATGAAGCATCCACAGCATACGGTGAGCTGTCGTTCCTGCATTTGCCAGAATAAACTGCACTGCTTTTAGCCTGGATTATTATTGACTGTAACATGTTTGTGTTTGTATAATTATATCATACGATCCGTGCACCGAGCTCTGATTGGTTAGTAGGCAATGCTTTTATACCTGCTGCCCGGGAGCAGGTTAGGCATTCAGCATCAGTTACCATGGCGATCTACCGTGGACCACCGTCGTAGAACAGAAAACCCAGGTTTAACCCTGAAGTTACCCCACGAACCCCAAATCCTGATTTGTAGTACAGGCCTCAGATCCCCCTCCAACACCGCTCCCTTATGAACATAAACGACAAACATGCCTGTTTTTAGTACTCGGAGTTGTCAAACTAGCTGGTTGTGGAAAACTCCAGGGACGTGCAATGAGTGCACAGGCACAGTGCACACGAGTCATTTCATTTAGACCGCATGAAAGGATTGGACTGACTTATTACAGTCCTGCGAAAGCCACAGATATTATTCTCTTTTTTGTTTTTGTCAGAGCATTTAATTTATTGATTGCTGTCAAGATGAGAATTTCTATAACAAAAAATACTATCAACCCTTGTTGTGATAAAAGTTTGATTTGTTCGTGAATTAAACTGTATTTATACTTAAAAGAGAAACCTAGAGTGACATAGTAGAGAATATGACCTGACTGTATTTTTACCTTAATTACCACCCATTTGTTCATGTTGGACATGGCATGCTGGCTATTTATTCCTGAATCTGTATTTTAATCCTGTTTTTTTTTTTTTATGAGAAGATTTACTGTACATAAACTCTGTGGTTGTTTGTGTATATTTACACAATCTTGTCAAATAAAAGTTTAATGTCAGTGGGGCTTAGTAAAGTAAAGGCTAAGTGAAAGTCAGACTCTTCTTCACCGGCAAATGTGCCTGGAGGGGATGCTGTATGCCGTCCAAAAAGGTACCGTGCTTTGAATACCGCTGCCACGTTCCACGGGTTTACAGGTGTCTTGGTTTGCATAAAGGGGAGCAGAAAGCTTGCTGATTTCACACAGGGCTCTTCAGTATTCATTGCCCACCTATGCAAATATCACTCCCCTGTCTCATCTGTATATTTGGAAACCTTTCGTATGTGTTTATCTTTCCCAGAACGGGCTCTGTCAGAGGAGGATGCTGACCTTTCAGATCCACCCCAGTGACCCAACAGCAGCAGTAAGGACTGTGAAGAGGTCGCCGACAGACAATAGCCTGTCAGACACATGGGCAATGTATAAGCTGCAGAGAGCGAGCGACCTGTGCAACCAGACAGTGACAGAGGGAGAATGTTAACCTGCTGTTTGGCCTCATTTCTCTCTCTCTCTGTCATATCCTATTGAGTTAGCTTTTAAATACACCTCAGGAATCCTTTTAATGTCACAACAGTGTGAGCTGTGCCTGTATTTCTAAAATGCAAAACAACATCTTCATCTCCCCACATACATACCCACACTGTACGTGTGTATACCTTTGGGAATATTACACTCACTCAGTTAATTCCCTGTGGGTTTGCCCTTAACTTAGTTTGCCCAATTAAGACAGAATCCAGTCTCCATCTTTCTGAACACACCTGCACTGACAAAGTTTTGTGCCTCATATAAAATAGTTAAACTGTGGTTCAGTTATCATTGTTCCATAATCTTATCTAGGGCTGTCAAAGTTAACACGATAATAACACATTAATGCATTTTAACACTTTAATTCATTAATGCAATCACTATACTAGCTTGCCTGGAAGGTTAAATAGCGCTCCAAACTTGTGCTAAATTTTGATGAGAAAAAATTGGCATGACCATATTCAAAGGGGTCCCATGATGTTAACTGATTGCAATAATAAATATGTACATATGCAGTATGCAGAAAGTATCATATTTGCCAACATCCACGAACAGATAAAAAAATGTGAGATTAATTAATGATTAATCACTTTCATCATTTTTGCCAGTATCCCATTCTCCTCTTCTTCTTTCTCTCTTACAGTAATAATCTCAAACATTTTCTTTTGAATGAATGTCTGTTAAACGTATATGTAATTTGGAGCGTCTTAAAACAATAACAAAAGACACTTTGGTGATGTGAAGTAGCGTGGGATCATGGGATCTTAGCAAGCATAATGTTAGCTTGCTAACCTAGCAATATAGAAATATTTGGCATAAAGCAAGACAGATGTCAAAAAAATATATAACAGGTCTCGTCGTTTGTGAACATTTTAATTCAGAATTGTCACATATTATATGTCACTATCGACTGTATCACTGGATGAGGTAATACAGTGGTGACTGAGCCTATGGCCCACTGATGAAGGGGCATTTGCATTGTTACGAACCACGTGTGATAACATTCCCAAGAAAAATCACAAGCAGTACAGTGAGATCCAAAAACACACCTGCAATTACTGCTTATCGCCATAGGTGCCGCCAAAGAGAACAAAACAGAGATCTTCAAAACTGTCACTTTAAAGCTGTTTACAGCTGCGTACAGATTAAAGAAACAAGATGAGGGATCCTTGGTGAGCTTTAAAGGTGCTGGTAAGTGGATTTTTTAACTTTGGACCGAGCCAGGCTGGCTGCTTCGCCCTGCTTCCAGTCTTTATGCTAAGCTAAGCTAATTACCTCCTAGATCCAGCTAACTTATAGACATGAGAATGATCCATCTTCTCATCAAACATCCCACAAGATGATAAATAATAGTATTTCCCAAAATGTCAAAGTATGCTTTTAAACTTCTGGTGATACTTTTACTGTTGCATGTTGAGTCTTGATTTTATTTAAATGTCCCCAAATCTGGCAGATTTGAAGCTATTCATGACTCTTGCAGTGTCATTTATTTATTTACCTTTAATTAATTTGACTTGTGTTTATATCATTGTCATCACACTGGCAACTGGCATATAAATATTTAACGAAGCACATCCCACATATTGTATTATTTTCCAACACTGAATTTCAAGACAGTTTAGCATTGTTTGGGTTTTTTTTTCTTAGTCTTTTTTCACAAAATGCTTTTTCAGTAACAAACATTTCAATAACAATAGCAGCTAGAGAGCTAAGTTTGCAGTGGGCTTATTTTACTGGTTAAACTGATGTACGATACATTTGTTTTTGTAAAGATTTATTTTGTATATTACCTTATTTTTTATTTATTTATTATTGAGAACTGGCATACATATTGTATTCTGCTCCTTAATTTAGATGTGGAACTACATGATATGACGCACCTTTTAAAGTGGGTGGTGATTAGATTGGCGGAGTGATATGACGTAAGAAGTGATATGATTCAGTTGCCCTACGCTTGAGGTCAGACATTAAAAGTGGATCCCGTTGCTCAGATGAAGTGCTCTTGGTTTTCCCACAGCCCTCCAGGACTTTAATTCAGTAACAGGTTTATAGTTACGGCAAAGAAAATATGAAAATATGAGAAGAATGTGGACTTGTGAGTCACACAACGTGAATGTACGTCCAACAAATAAGGCTGAAGCCAAGATTCAACATTTCAATTATTCTCGTGTTCTTTTTTGTTTGTTTGTTTGTTTGTTTTACTTATATTTGAGGTTTAAAATCCATGCTGTTCTCCTGCCGTGCTATAAATTCACCAAATGAAGACATAAATGCGTCAGTATTTCTTGAGCGTGAGGCTGTTCAGGTGTTTTACATGTCTGGACTGGAAACTGGAGCTCAAGCTGTTCCTTCTTTTACCAGAATTTGCCTCCGTGGGCAGGTTTGGCAACAGAAGCTGGAACAGCAGCTGCACATCAGTGGCCATATGCCGCCGCTTCCTACCTGCCAGTTATTAAGTAAATCCTGAGGTCTACAAGAACATGATTTATTCCAAATATTTTTGTCTTGATCATTAAGTCCAATGTGGCTGATCAATGGGAGGAAAAGAACAAACTGGAACACATCCTCTTGATCTTTAGGCCTGTCAGAGACTGTTTTCATTCTGAAAATAACATCTCGCACATCATGACTTCATTAACGACATTAAGTTTAAACTGAAATTTGAATTCTCCTCACTTAGTATGTCAAGACGTATAAACTCTGCTGATACTGTACATATTTTCCCACTTTTCAAAAAAAAGACAACACACTTTTTGGACATATTTGTGGAAACAACGTCTAAGCATCAAGTCGTTCTTATGGCAGCAGCTGACTGACAATTGAGGGCCGGTGTTGCTAGGAGACGTGCTGTCAACTTCCTTGGTGTGCTTCTGACTGGAGCATGTCATAGCCTACCAACATTATTCATTACAACACATTATTTCCTTTTTCAATGAGCCCACATGGCGTTGGTTATGTACTGTTAGCGTTTGACATTTTGGGAAATCCCCTCCGGTATTTTGAGAGACCTCACAGTTCTTCACACTTGGCATGTTTTATGTGAGGAGGCTCTGGATGTCTGGAGGTTAAGATAAGATGAGGACCTTCATGATGTTCCAGACTCCCATGGTAAATAGTTTGGCCCAGTAGTGCTGGAATGAGTTGAAGTATGGGGGGCATCCAGCGTTGGATAATATAACACAGTGTTTTCCACAGGATTTAGTGAGACTGTGGTGGGTGGACGTGGGAACCTAGGGGCGTCCGGGGGCAGCTCTCCTGGAAGAAAATGTTGTATGTTTTAAAGTTAAATGCATCAATCTGGTGTACTTTGGGAGAAAAATGAAGAGACTAGATCTAATTATTAATTTATTCATAAAGACATTGGTCGTAAAGAGATGAATGGTGATGAAACGACAAAAAGTCACACTCCAAAGCAGACTCTCATTGTTTTTTATACGGATTAAACAAACAAGACGTAATGTGTTAAGTGAGCTTCGGAGCTGCTCATAAGCAGGGTTTGTTAGCTTGGGAGGGAGGCCAGCTAGCTGTTTCCCATTTTTCCTGTCTTTGTGCTAAGCTAAGCTAACTGGCTGCTGGACTCAAGCTATCGTGTTTTCCGGACCATAAGGCGCACCGGATTATAAGGCGCACTATCAATAAATATCAATATCGCTGTCTTTTTTCATACTAGTGGGGACTAGTCAGACTGCAGCGTTCGAACTGATGAAGCCACTTGGATAAGGGGCGAAACGTCTTCAGGGACAAATCTAAGTCCAGTTGCCTTCGATTCAATTTTTTGCCAGAATTTCATATATAAAGCGCACCGGATTATAAAACGCACCGGATTATAAGCGAAACAAAACGGTCAGATAAGTCAAACTTTATTCTATTAATTTAACAACTCAATAACTTCAATAACTCAACATTTTTCAGTTGGAACTCACGAAATACAAAACAATACACTGACTTTCAGTTTTTTTCAGTTCATTCCTCATCCACAAATCCATCAAATCCTTCATCATTAGTGTCTGAGTTAAACAGTCGGGCAACTTCAGCATCGAGCAGGCCGAATCCGTCTGGTCATTATCCGAGTCGGTCTGGTCATTATCCGAGTCAGTCTGGTTGCTGTTACTTAGCTGTTCAGTGATGATTCCTGCCTTCCTGATCCATCGGCAGATAGTGGAGGAACTGGCCCGGCGTCGCCTCCCTGTCTTGGTGAAAGTGTGTTGGCCTTCTGTCATCGAACGCTCCCACACAGCTCGCAGTTTAACTCTGAACGACCTGTCGACACCGATATCTAGCGGTTGGAGTTCTTTAGTTAATCCACCCAGAATGACGGCGAGCTCCGAAGTCGTTTTCTTCACTTTCGTTTTGACAGTGTCGGTGAGATGGGCAGCATGGAGTTGCCGAGTTGCCGTTCAATCAAGAGCCGTTCGGTCTCTTGGTTTCTCTTCCTGGAAAGTCGCTGATTTTCATGTCCAGCGCTACCGCTGCTGCCTTGAGTGGAATAGAAACTGTAGAGACACTTCTACCTGCTGCTCTCTGCTGAATAACCCACTGTTCTTTGTTCCCTCAGAAACTCTGGTTGGTCTTCTTTACGTGGTGCAGCTCATCTTCTTCTTCCTCCACTTCGTACCATTGATTCATTAATATTGATTCTCTCTCCGCTACTCTATTCCCATGTTCTGCTGCCTGACTGATTACACACATGATAATGTTACGGTGCCTATCTGTCGAAGCACAGTAACAGTAGTATTACCCCGCCAGGCGCCTGACTACTGTCAGTAGTATTACTCCGCCAGGTGCCTGACTACTGTCAGTAGTGTTACTCCACCAGGCGCCTGACTACAGTCAGTAGTATTACTCCGCCAGGCGTCCAACTACTGTTTCCGTAATGCTCCTACAATCCACCCAGCGGTGCAGCTTCGAAGCTTACCAAACTCATAATAAAACATTTTGACAGATTTTTTGAGCGCCCTGTACCACATAAACTTGGTTCGAGGAGGTCAGTGAGCACAACCAGAATTCATGTATAAGCCGCACCATATTGTAAGGCGCACTGTGGACTTTTGAGAAAATTTAAGGATTTTAAGTGCACCTTATAGTCTGGAAAATACGGTACATTCAAAATAAAAATTCACACAGGAATATGTTTCAGTTGTTAGGGAGTCTTGGGGATTGTTTAGGACAAAATGACCAACTTTTCTCTCCGGGCTGTTAAGTTTGAAGTCCACCTGGAAAGAGGAAGTTTTTGTGATGATGGCAAATGGTCAGATGAAAACTCACATCAGCAGCAGGTAGTCCTGCAGTCACAGCACGCACACAGTGATGGGAATAAGCAATGGCTATCACTGTCAGGAACACAGCTTGTTAAATGCCTGCATGGCTGTTGGAACTGAAGTTATATAATGACCTATTTTTAGTGCCCACCCACTAAGATATTGCACAAATGAAATATAAGTTGGTACCAAAAATTCATAGGCTGGTGCTAAGTAAATAATTGAATTTCTTGTTTCACATGCTTATACAGTACATGGTAAGTTTGCTGTAACTAGTATTTAAAACCCATCCTAAAAACCAGACCTGGCATTTTGAAGGAAAAATCCACCTTAAAACTCTTTCATTAATTGGCCATATCACAGTCCAACTCTGTGGTTTCTAACCCTCCAGGGTTCCCTTGCTGAGCCTCAAATGACATAAAGGCCCCATTTTCATTAAAAATCCCAGGATTTCAGCATAATGCACTGTTGACCGTGTAATTGTTGTAGAGGCTCATCTGATAAAGAGACAGTGATTTGGGTTATTACAACAGGCTAGGCTTATAGGTTAAACTCATTCCCAGTGACTTAGCTGGAAGAAAAGGAATTTGAATTTAGCCAATAATAAATTTGACATAGCCTCAATTTAGATAGCAATCGTTCAATTTCATTCAAATTAATTTGGCTCAGCTGGAAGTGTAAATTAACCTGCCTATAACCCCCCCCCCCCCAATGAGATATGTACATTCTTCAGTGAGGGCTCGGCGTCAGTTAATTGATTTCAGCACCCTGCCAAACAATCACATCCCAAATTGTTGTGGTTAATTAAAACAGGCACAATCTCCCCACAGAGCCAGTTTTTGTGATAAAAGGAAGAAACCCAAGCTTGTCCAAATATGTTCTTGATACTGAAATGTGTGTATCTGCATGTTTTTGCGTGTTTAATGAATAAAAGAACAATTTCTGTAAGAATATCTTGGGAGGAAACACAAACCTGTTTAATATGAAATCACAAAATGAAGAGTATTATTTCGGGTTTGCTAGTTTAAGGCATCACCATCAGATTCCATTACATTTAACAAGCAGTGATAAGTCTACCATTATTATCTGCCCGCCATTGTTGCTGCAGGAATCACTGCGAGTCTTTAACACTGCGACACAAACCTCCGTCAGACAAAATCCTTCTCGCTCTGACTGATGTCTGAAATTAGAGCGAGGAAGGAAGAAGACCTGCCGTGCCTACCGCCGAACCATCTCACCACAGCAAAAAAAAAAACACATCTCCGAGTGATTATTGACTGTTTAGGCCAAGATGAGGCACCTATCAATCATAATCAGGATGCATATTGATCACTCAGGTAGCGATCAGTGAAAGGATTGAGGGAGCAGAAAGATGTGTTTTCTTCATGTAAAAATGTGTTTTTTTATATAACATTGAAAAGTAATAATGTTTGGAAAAGAATAATTCTGAAATATTGTTAGATTTTATCATAGAAAAGCATAAAAGGACGAGAGAGTGTAGTTAATCCCTGCTATTCCCTCTTTGTCCAACCACATATCGGTAAAAAAAAAATACACTTTTCTTAAAGGTTTTCATTCAAAGTTAAAATTTAGGAGAAGAATAACAATGAAAATATAAAGCACTAAATGTATGCTCTAATTTAGCTCGAAGCATGCAGCAGGTGCACACTGTCACTATGAGAAACTCAAATCTCTGTTTGGACACCTGGAGGTCAGAAGATTTAAGCAGTATATTATGATGATATAGCTGTTGCTACTGAGTAATGCTAAGACCAAATACATAACTCCCCTTCCTGAATACCAAAACCTCAGTCTATGAATAACAAAACAGCTCCCTCCACCTCCCTCACTGCTGTAGAAAAACAGTCTTTGGTTTGACGGTTCAATTCTCCGACTCCAGCTGTGCCTGCCAGTTGTGGGATATCTGAAAGCGCAGTTCAAATCTGACTTCTTGCTGCATTCCTCAAACCATAACAGAAGCCGACTGCTGATATGGACAGTGTTATTGTTCACCGTGGCTTCTGAATTTAGCTTCGGCCGCCTCAACGGGCCAGCTGTGTCATCTGTTGTTACAGGCTGCACAACAGCAGATCGTTTGTTGCTACAAATGTGTTGCATTAGCAGAGGTCACTTTCAGGTTTCTGATCTCTTTGTTTTGCTTGTCCTCAGCAGAATTATGTGGCTCCTATTTATGCAAAAAAAAAAATTAAAAATTATGTTATTACAAATATAATCCTTCATTGACTGTAATCATATTGTTTATTAGGAAAGATTTCATTTGATACCCTTTGGCAACGTAAATGTCTTGACAGTTATTTTTGGCTGTTGCAGTGTAGGTCAGCCTTCAGTGATCCCTCTATGTGAGTGCAGTAAATCTACTCAGCACAAGGCGTTATCTGAAGTACCATCTGTGGAGGCTGACAGACCTTCACAATGTCACTTTCATGTCACCTTATTTAACAAAAAGCTCCACATTACAGGTTGTCTATCAAATGCTAATAAGCATAATTAGCCACTATCTTTCAAGGGAGTCTGTGACTTTGGTCTTGGGAGACTTTTCAGTTTCCGCGTCGTCCTGGAAAGTTGGTCATTTGGATGTTGTCCCCTTGGAGTCCTGGGTTGTAATAGGCCGAACCACCGACTCCAAAGTTCAAGTCCAAAGGGGCAGCGTTGTCCAATCTGTGAACTGGAAATCAGACAAGTCAAAATTAAGTTAAGTTAACATTTGTATGACTGACCTCTTTGTCCCTCTTGTTATAGCCTTGTGACACACACACACACACACACACACACACAAAATAGATGTAATATAATATTCATTATTACTGTATTTACAGAGAAAAATGTGTTTTTGCTGTCAGTGGCATTTAAATTACAGCTGTTATTGTTAATGCAATAACACAAATTTGTTTTAATGCCTCTAATTTCTGCTGTAGCAGGCTCACTTTTAAAGTTAGAGTGAAACTGGCATTAAATGAAACGAATAGAATGAAGGAATCTATCGGTACCAACCATGTCAGACAAGCTTGTTACAGAGAATACTAAATAATATATATATATATAATAATACTAAATAAAGCTCCACACTCAGAAATTTTGGCCAGAAAAAAACTGGCATATCCATTTCCAAAGGGGTCCGATGACCTCTGACCTCCAGATGTGTGGATGTAAATGGGTTCTCTGGGTCCCCACCAATCTCCCCTTTACAGACATGCCCACTTTATGATAGTCCCAGTCAGTCTGGATCAAGTCATAGTCAAGTCAGCACTCTGACACACTGACAGCTGTTGTTGCTGTTGTCATTGATTAGTGTTGATCATTGATTTCCAATAATAAAAATATACATGTACTTGCACAAAACAGTATATTTGCACACTCCCATGTTGATACAAGTATTAAATACTTGACAAATCTCCCTTTAAGGTACATTTTGAACAGATGAAACATGTGATTAATTTGTGATTAATCATAGTTAATTATGGACCATCATGTGATTGATATTTTTTTTTAATTGATTGACAGCCTTAATTTAAATCTTATTTTATGTTTTTACTTGCAACTTGAAGGAAAAGTACACCTTCAAATACTGTCATTACTGTTGTAATCTGTTTCTCCTAACGTGGCAGTTATGGGTCTGCTTTGTTGTTTTGGGAGGAAAAGTTCTTTTTCCCACAGATGAACAGGATTAATATCGTCAATGCAAAATCCCATTGATATCTTCACAGTCCAACTTTCGGATTTTACGGTAAAAAGAGTCAAAGGGCTTGGGTTCTCTTGCTGAGCCTCCATTTTTGAATAAACAGAAAAATCAATCATACATATTGAATAAACCATCATAATTCTTGTCATTATTGTTCACGCCCAATATGTGGAGCTTTTTGAAAGTCATTTTGGGAAATGTAGGAAGTCACTACACCAAGAGGAGGTTAGAGTAAACAAGGCAGATTGAAGATAAGTGGGTACACCGAAGAAGTGACTTACTCGCAACTGCAGCGCAGAGATAGGGAAGCTCAGTTTCCCAAGAGGAAAGAATAATAGATCCCAACGGAGACTTTGACAGGCTGATGTTGTAATAAATCTTAAAAATCAACAGACACGGGTTGATATTCCTGTAAATAACATGCCTAAGGTGTGAGGGGCTAAAATGGATCCTTCTCTCTCATTTATTTTCCTATTAAAGTGTATTTTGTGGACCATCTTCTTATCCAGACTGAGAGTCTAAGAAAAGAAGGTGTTGTGTTTTACACAGATTGTAAAGCTCAGGGCAAATATGTCATTTTGAGTTATAAACCAAACAGACTTGTCGTGTATGTGTGCTGTACTGCAGGTTGTATAGCAGGCCTTTGGTAATGCAGGCTGGATAAAGTACAATTGAGATAACAAGTTGTCCATCCAGCAGTCAAAAATTAATGTGTAAATGTGATCTTTTTAAATCTAATTGCTAATATACTGTAGTCACCAAAAGGGAAACCAACAAGGTCTTTGGGGATCAGAAATCCTCCAAACCTGTGACAGATCAGGACAGAAACAGAAACAAATAGACATATACAGAAAAAACATATTAAGAAAAGGTGGTAATGGTAACATGCAGGCCAAGGACTGTGATATCTAATCAAGACGTCTAATCTTGACTCCTATCAATTACGCTCCCATACAACTAAACTACATTTTCAAATTTTCAAAATGTATTTTCTCCTGGATAACGGCCACAGTTTTAAACACATGGTCAACGTTGTGAATTGAAACAAAACTAAACAAAAACGTTCAATGTTTGGCTTATAACATATGCACTTGTAACGTCATTTTAATTATATATGCATAACTTAAAACAATTCAGCAGTAAGTTTGAGTTTCACATGGGACACAAACAGCAGCCTCCTGGGTGAAAGTCTGAGGCTTGCCGACCCATCCACCACCTCCGTCTCCGACCTTGGCAGACTTGTGATCCGTCAAAAACAAACGTAACCCGGGACGAAATGCTCTTCCCTTTTTAGCGTGATTATGCAGCATTGCTATTTTGTTGTAAGGGAACATAAATGTTAAGAGACCTGGCCGCTACATGATTGAATAATTATGCATATGATTCAAAGTGGCAGGCTCTCTCATCTCTCACAAGCCTTTTATCATCAGGTTTTTGAGCATGAAGCTTGAAGGCGTGTTTGCATTGAGCACGTAATACATATTTGGCTGTGACTGTATATTTTCTGATGTTTCCATTATACTAGTGAACTGCAGTGTAATTAATTTGCTGGGCGATGTGTCCCTTGTTAAAGTTATTGTATAAAACTGTGGAGCTGTTTACCTCAGCAGAGCTTTTCCTCCATTACGTTTTGGAAGACTGATTTTGTGTCATGAGGGAATCTTTGAGAAGTGCTGTGTGTTGCCAGAATGGTTTTCAAGGATCAGTTCACATTAAAGGGCATCCTGTTCCTCCTCCAGTGTTTGAGAGGGTATGCATGAGCTGGGCCTGAGGACCTACCGTTTAAGATGTGATCTGACTCATTTAGAATATGCAGGTATATTTTAAGCTGGTCTATGCACTACGACTGACCAGCTAATTGCCTCTCAGGCCTGCCATCTGCAGCCCGTTCTCATTACCAGGGCATCAAATATCGTATATCTTGTCACACTCCTTGGTATTTGATACTGACACTCAAGACACGCTTTAACGTCTGTATGAGACGCTCTGGGCTTTCAAGTAGCTAGGCTACATACAGGAGTGTGGTGACGTAGTTAAAAGAGCTAAAGTACACACAAAGGGCGAGCAAGAGGGGAGGTGGACGGATGAAACAACCAGTCAATCGTCAGGAGGCTGTTTGTGTCCCGTGTGAATCCAATGTCTTGTTTATCTTTGTGTTCGCAAGTTTCACTTTCACGTTACAAACATGTCTTAAACCTAACTAAGTGGTTTTTGTAGTCTAAACTTAAGCAAATGTTTTAGTTGGAATTGACAGCGTTAACCACTTATTAACTACAACCATACAGTGGCTTTTTATAACTCAACCTGTTCTCATTCCCAGCTCGTCAAATCCCACTGTTTGGTCAGTGCCCCTCGATGTTGGAAACCGACACACGGAGACACCCTTTAGCAACAGTATGTGACGAAATGGGCTTTCAACTAACTCCAGTGTAAACCCACCCGTGGGGCTATTCAACGGTCGGAGCAGTGATGTAGGGTTGGTGTAGACCGGTGTCTGTGTCCTGTGTTAACTGAAAAGTAACGTTGACTTGTCAGGTCAGTCTTTAGTCATGTGATTTTTCGGTATCGTCAGTCCTGTGAGTCGTGTAGTCAGTGAACTTAACATCAACCATGACCGTTTCCTAACCCTACGTTAAGTGGTTGTGTTGCCTAACCTTCACTTCCTGTGAAAACAGAAGTTTATTTTGAAAGGACACTCTGCATGTAACAAGCATACATTGAGACGCTGTCTTTGTAACTCATGATGGCTACCCTGTGTGCCGGTCTCCGATGCCGAGCTGCACTGACCAAGCGGCGGTCTTTGACGAGTTGGGAGGGAGAACGAACGTGTTGCGTAGTTTTAGTTTGTATTACAAAGTGACACCAAGGAGTCCTGACCAAGCATCAGTAAGTGACAAGCTGGAATGAGAACGGGGAGGTACGTATATGCTGCAGCAGAAAAAGAAATGTGCAGGTTAATTTCAGTTGGACCTTAACAGAAAGGTTAAGTATGAGGGTGTGTGGAGGGATCTGTGACAAGAAAATCTGTCTTCTTCTAAGTTCATGGCAAGAATGAGATACTGCAGTACATGATCCTGTTTTGCATGGTGAGCTTACCTGTGTGTGTGTGTGTGTGTGTGTGTGTGTGTGTGTACTATACTTTCTTTCTTGTTGAGAGTTAGATGAGAAGATCGGTACCACTCTCTTCTCTGATACATATGTTATTAAATATGTAACTACAGCCAGGTAAATCCTGGAGGCGCCTCTACAGCTCACTAATTAACACATTGCATATTGTTTATTTAATCCATTTAACAAATAAGTGTAAAAAAAACACAAATGAGCTGTTATTCAGGGGATTATGTATCAGACTATTTCCCAAAAATGTTGATGTAATGTAAAGTGTACACGTATTTTAGCATTAGAGTTTGCAATCTGCCGCCCACATACCAGAGGGTTATTTTAATATTCAAAAATGTCAGATCAAGTTGGCAGCACTAATTATATCCTGATCAAACAATCACAGATAACAGTGTAATTATAGATGTCCTAGGGTGGAATTTTCCTCTAAAATGCAAACAAGGTTTAGCATGTACTGTCTAAGGGGGTGGTGGGACGTACCTGGGTTTGAAGGGTAGTCCTCAACCAGTTTACTGTGGGAGAAACCCTTCCGGTGTTTCTTCTTCAGGATGATGTAGGCCACCAGTCCCAAAGACGCCACGGCCACCGCCGTTCCCAGAACTGCTCCCCACGCGCTGTTCCTCTTACTGCTGTGGTTATCTGTCGCCAAGCCTTTATTGGAGGAAGAGGGGTCGAGAGGGTGGGGGAGAGAGTGATAAATAATATGTCAACAACAAAATTATTCATATCAACTGCTGTCTTTGAGGGTTAATTGTCACATAATTATAGCTGAGATGTTTTTGAAAACGTGTTTCCAGTAGATACACATCCCAATTAGTCAGCTGTACAGATTTGTCTAATTTACGCTGTTATAATTAATGCAATTAACAAACCAAAATCAAGATAATTTCTGGAATACATTTGAATATTTAAAGATGGCAGGCTGTGCATCTAAATCAGGTGAAATGTGACTGAACATTACTTTAGTTTTCATTCTATTATATCACTTTAACTTTGAATTACACTGCACAATGACAGCGGTTTGAATTTTCTAACATTTTCTATTGCATAAACTTTAACGTACTGTGTTTAAACTGTTTAAATGTTGAAATTGTTGAAGTTATTTAAGGATCTCAGTCTGCTTTTCTGTTTCACTGTTCGTGTTCAAGGCAACGGCAGTGAGGAAAAAAGGCAGTTTCTGAAAGTGACAGTTTTCACTGTCATTTGACACAGACGTACTACATTTGTATTTTATCGAGACTCACACGTAAATAATTCAGTGCTTCCATTTATCCACAAATAGCTCAATTTACCCACTTGCTAGGATCAATTTACCCCTAACCTGGGGCAAGTTGAACCAAAACACCATATTCTCAGACAGTGTACTTCAGATCTTGTTTTTTTTTTTTGGCTGCATTTTCCCTGTCATTTGAAAGCAGACGGAGTAAAATATGAGTGGAAGTATCTGTTATATACAGTACGCTGTGTAGTATAGTGTTTTAATCTTATGTCACGGTCCTTTGAATGTTTTTCTCTCATGTGCAGGTGATACAGATTCAGTAAAAAATATGAACGCATGCCAATAAAACTATGTTATCCCAGTCCAAATCCCATGTAGGTGTTAGAGCCCAGACAGGTGTTTGATTAGACCTGCTCAGGTTGAAGGTGGGCCAGAGCTGTCATTGGACATCGTTAGGTCACAGATCTTTATCTACCAATAAGAACGTTAAAGGTGTTATTTGTCCCGCCCTCACAGGTTCAACAAAGCCAACAGGAGACTTAGGAAGATGTCACTCATTAGTCTAAACACGCCCACACAGTGCTGAGCAGAGGTCTGATCAGAGCGACTGCAAACATCTTAAATGGTAGGTCCTTGTTGGTGTTCAGAGGCTTTAAGGTTGCTTCATGCTGGTCTGTTGGCTGGTCCACCGCTCTGCTCTGAGATCGCTCAGCGACTGTTGAACATGCTGTGAAATCAGATATCCACGTGCCCCCGTGAATAAATGCAACTGACTTTGGTGATCCCCTGACTTCTTCTTCACCATGACGTTGTTTTTTGTGGTTTTCGATGGAATTTCTCAACAATCGTTACATAGATTACCATGAATGTTGATGCAGACAGTCAGCGTTCCTCTCAGGACTGTAATCATTCTGCTGACTTTTCATGTAGCACCATCACCAGGTCAGAAATGGTATTCCCATTATGCTCAGCTTGTGTGTTTAGTGCTAATAGGCGGATGTTAGCATGCTAACACACTAAACTAAGCTGATGAAAACAGTAGCCTATAAATTTTACCTGCTAAATATCAGTGTGCTAACGTTTAAACTGTGCAGCCTCCCAAAAATTATATTCAACAAAACTGCATTGTCACTTCCATTGTGAGGAATACATCATTTCTGAACACAAAACTTTCACCCTGCAGATTACTGTCTTTGTCTTGTACGACATCAAAAAAATCAATGTGGGCTCATTTTAATTTATGTCTGTAGCTTAAATAGAGAGATTAACTTAAAACAGAGAAAGCAGTTTAGTTGTTGAATGAATGTAATTTTATAGGAAACGGTTTCCTGTGAGCATATTAGCGTCTCACGGAGCTGCTAGCATGGTTGTAGACTCTTAAAGCCGTTACACACCGGCAGCATTTTTTGGTCGTATTAATTCACCCGTCAGTGTAGTTTGTTGTGTTTCAAACTGTTGTTTTAGTTATGATAACTTTCCCACAGAACGTCAATATTACGTTGCAAAAAAGCTTTTTACTTTCTTTCAAAACAAGGTCAGTTTTGCCGGAGGTATTAAATACGTACACTATAGTATACATCAACCATGGATGTATAAAGAGAACCGGATAAAGTGTTGTCAGCGGGCTCCCGTTCATTCCTATGAGAGCTGCTCAGTGGACCATGAAGCCAAAATGTCTCGACTACTGAGTGATAAAGTACCCAGATCATCTGGCGATCTTTAGCATTTTACAACTTTTATGACCTAATGATTTAAATTAGGGCTATTCAACAGTTCATACTGGGAAGGTGACTCACCTAAAAAATAAAAAAAAAAAAAAAAAAGTTTTTATGGGCCCAATGGCATCATGTGACTACAGGGAAGTTGTAGTACTACAGTTTGGCCTCTGCCTGAACTAATCAATTCAAACCTTTTATTGATAGCGTTGCAACTGTCGCAAATTCACATCACTGAAGGTATGAATATGTGATGTTCAGTATTCGTTGGAGAATATTTCACATTGTAGTGCCATTTATTCATCACGCCCCCGGAGTGTAAAGGCCTTTAGTCTTGTTGTATTTTGATGAAACATAATTAGGATTCATAAAGAACCTGATGTCACGGTAACAACTATATGTTTCCTTAGTCAAGCAGCTGGAGAGACTAGATATTTTTATTTATTGATAAAAGTGAAAGCGAAGTTTCCTCTGCTCATATTTATAGACTGTTTATCTACTCAGCCGTCGGTGCTTTTGCACAGGTTTTGTTCACACGCTGTGCCTGTCATGATAACTATGGAGCAGGTTTTTTTCTTTCTGTGTTGCTGGCAGTTTCACAACAGTTTTCTCACTGTTTATTGGCATCATCTGTTAGTGTTATGTCCTGATGTCACATCTGTCCGTGGGATGTGAGTTTTATTTTGCAGTAACACCAGCCTTGCACTCTGTAAAGGCCTTTTTTCCCCTCTTGACATGGTGTCAGTAGTGAGCTCGCCCACATATATTTAGCAGGAAAAGTTGCTCTTCAACTAGATAGATGCATAGATAGATTTGTACTGGTGTATAGGACAAGCAACCTTTTCCAATCCTATCTCCTTAATCTTGTGGATGACACCAAAGACCAGTCTCACGCCCCCGCACAGAGGCAGCACAGCAATCTTTGACCTCCGTCCATGACTGCCTCTTTTACATTTCCTTGCCGCTGAAACAGGGGTTCATTGTCCTGCTAAAAAGGCGCTTGTAATAGACCCCTTCACTCACAGTGGTCGCATCAATAGCACCTGAAACCCAATCCAACCTTTTCCTTTGAAAGAAGGGGCGTTTGTCCTCTGCCAGTGGGAAAACAGGTGGAGGCAAATGTGGGTCAGAGAAAGGGTGGAAAAAAGCAATGTCTAAAACAAGCAGCAGTGATATATGCTCTTGAGCAATCAGCATGGTGCTACTTTAAGTCTCTAAAGGTGATCTGTAAAGGATGCTGAGCTGCGATGCTTATTGCTCAACACGAGTCAGCCAGGAGTGCTAAGAATTTCACACAAATGCTATTTTTCTTCAGGTATCTGTCTATAAAGTGATGTCATGCTGCTAGGAAGACAAACAAAGCCGTTTCCTGGTCAAAGAAATGTGCACCAGATACTGTGACACCTGAAACGGCAGCAGTACCTCTCTCTGAGCTGCTCCCCGAGGCTGCATCTTTGTCTGTCTTGTTGGCCTTCTCGGGTGTGATCGGAGCAGCGATAGTTGTAGGTGTAGCGCTCGTTCCTGTGGTCTCAGTTGGGATCACTGTTGTAGAGGGAGAATTGGTGGAGGTCTCCTTTTTCTCTGGCTTCGTTGAGGTTGTTGCCGTTGTTTTGCTGGTAGATTCTGTAGCGTTAGTTAACCCTGTGTGGTTGTTGGGTTTTTTTGTGGATTCTGGTGTGGTGCTGCGCTCTGGAGCCGAGGTTGTCGTCAGTAAACCAGTGTGATTGTTAATCCAAGAGCTGGTGGAGTTTCGTGTGCTCAGATGAGTTGTGGAGTTATGAAATTCCTTCTTAGCTTCCGTCTCGTGGATCTGGCTGGAGTTTGTGTGGTCTGAGGTTACGTTAGTTGGAGAAACAGTGGCGTCTGGCGATTTAGCTTTCTTGGTTGTAACGTTTGTGAGAACTGCAGGCGGCATGGTGGTAGCGACAGCAGTCAGCCCAGCCAAAGTTTCTTTTAGACGCTTCGCCTCGCTGGCCACATTTTCCTCGCCTTCGTCATATATTGCCATGGAGCCAGATGCTATCCCACTGGAGTACTCGTTAGTTGAGTCCCCATCTGCTTCAGATCCTGTATGAAAGCCCAGCTCCTCTTTGGTATTTGTAGCGTTTTGAATTTCAGCTGTATTTTTAACTCGATCACGGAGCCAAGTACTATTAATTGTTGGTCGCGGCGAGTCAGTTGCATTTTGAAACAAAGCCAGGTGAAAGACTTGGACAAGCAGAAGGAGGCCTGTGATTTTTAAATGCAGTCCCATTTCCTCGTTTGGTTTCACACTGAAACACAAGACAGAACATTATCTTATTAATGAAATAAGTGTGTCATCCATTGTTGATCACAGAGGTTCAGACTGACTGAGTGCTCACTAATTAATATGGATTACACTGGAAAAGAAATGCTATTGTTTATCAACCTTCAGTGGAATCGTATGATGCTGATTATATTTTATGATAGCATGATCCATCCATCCATCCATCTGTATCTGTATCCTGTTCAGGGTTGCGGGGGGTTGGAGCTGATCCTAGCTGGTATTGGGCATAGGTGGGGTTCACCGTGGACCGGTCTCCAGACTATCACTGAGCTGACACAGAGAGACAGACAACCATTCACCCTCACATTCACACCTATGGGACATTTACACTCATCAGTTAACCTGCATGTCTTTGGACTGTGGGAGGAAACCAGAGAACCTGGAGAAAACTCATGATAGCATTATACTTTAAATAAAACTAGACAAAAGTGTAATAATGTATGTGTATGAACCATAGACTGTCTACAGTATAAACAATAATTTTGCTGCTATTTTTATGCCTAGATGATGTTGTGTTGATGGAGCAGTGATAATGTTAGCATAGCCAAGCAGTGATCGTTCTGAACTCCATTCAGAAAACATGCATTTAAAAAACAACTCTCCAGTGCATTTGGTGTGAACACAGCATGCAAAGATTCACTGTAAGAGTCTGTGTGGCATCCAACCAAACCCATGCCAATGGTAACTGTTTCACAGTATAATTATACGAAACGTAATAAGTATGTGTAATTAAGTCCTTCCCTTGAATTTTGCCTCAAAATGGAAAGAAATTAGGAGTTGGACATAAATGCAGCTTTACTGCAAATGACAACTAAAACGAGAAAGCAAGTGTTTCTTTTTCTGTTTCCTGCGTCCTCCCAGTGACGGAGGAGTCTGTTTACCACCTGGAAGCAGCCACAAGTGCTAAACTTGTGTTCATCACTGCCTTCAAACTCTCCCTGACCACACACAAAATCAAGCCTCAGTGTGCAACAAGACATCCCTGGTTGTTCCTATTTTCCAGAGGCACACAATCACCTGCTTTAACGGTTCAGGTCAGCTGCACTGACACAAGTCACAATGGAAATCCTTGAACGCCTAATCCTGTCCCACCTCCCGTCTCTCAGGGAGCTGCTCGGTTGATGGTGCGGTGAACGTGGAGCACAACATCATGAACATGACATCCCCTTGCTGCTGCATCTGGAGGTGAATTTCAACGCAGCCATCCCTGCATTGTTACACAGTGAGCTGCCACAGTTCAGCACGGTCCCAGCACAATCTCCGGTGAGACCTTGATGACAGGGTGAATTTACACAGATGCCCTGTGAGCTCTGGTGTTTTCCTCTTGGCTTCACTCCAATACACAAATGACTGCAGCTCTACCTATTCCCTGTGGGAATTTTCACCTGGAATCACTGCTGCTTTGTTCTGAGCAGAGTCTTGTTATGAGCAGTGCAACAGTCTGTGTGCAGCAGCAGAGGTTTGAGCATGCAAATGTAGGGATTCCAAGTTTCTGGTTTTACCTGTCACTACATACTTTAGGGTAGGACAGGGTACCACTAGCTGAAAATAAATGAGAAATAACTACGGCCATTTTCTCAAACTCATCAGTGGATCACCGATGGATTGTTCATCTCTTTATTAGGGCTGTCAATCAGTTAAATTATTTAATCATGATTAATCACATGATTGTCCATAGTTAATTATGATTAATCACATGTTTTTTATCTATTCAAAATGTACCTTCAAGAGAGATTAGTACTTAATACTTTTATAAACATCGTAGTGCGTAAATACACTGCTTGATGTAAATGTATGTAAATATGTATTATTGGAAATCAATGAACAACACTAATCAATGACAGATATTGTCCAGAAACCCTCCCAGATTCTGACTTTTAGCATCAACAATCTGCTCCAATCAGAACATGGCAAACTGCAGCCCAACAGGCAACAACAGCTGTCAGTGTGTCAGAGTGCTGACTTGACAAGGACTTGATCCAGACTGACTGGGACTATCAGAAAGTGGGCATATCTGTAAAGGGGAGACTGGTGGGGACCCAGAGAACCCATTTACATCCACACATCTGGAGGCCAGAGGTCAAGAGACCTCTATGAAGATGGACAGGACAGTTTGTCCTCGCCAAAATTTAGTGTAAGTTTGGAGCGTTATGTAACCTCCTACTCAACAGGCTCCTAAAATTGCAAGTTACATTGATGTGTCAAAGAAATTAGTGGCGTTAAAACAAATTGGTGTTACCACGTTATTCTTCTGTGAACTTTGACAACTAAAGTAATTGTACTGTATTTTCTGGACCATAAGGCACACCGGATTATAAGTCGCACTATCAATAAATATCAATATCACTGTCTTTTTATATATATTTAAAGCACATCAGATTGTAAGGTGCACTGTCCACTTTTGAGAAAATTTAAGGATTTTAAGTGCGCCTTATAGTCCGGAAAATACGGTAATTATTTTTCACGTATTTTATTGTTGTTTTTGTTGCTACTGTGCTACAGTGTCAAAGAGCCAATTCAAAAGACTTAATCTTTTTTTTTCTTGTATAACTGCGATGGAACAATTAATCTTGAATATCGTGAGATACTTCTCTATTTTTCTCAAATAAGGGATATAAATACTTCTTCCTCCACTCCCAAGTTCACAAGTCATTACTGTAAAACTGATTTACTGCACACTTGTATAACTGTATTGTATGCTCTCCCTTGTTAATGTTACATAAGGCACAGTATGGAGTTTTTCCTCGCCAAAATTTAGTGTTAGTTTAGTTAGTTTAATTTAATCTCCTTCACATCAAGCTAGTTTGATAAGTTGTGTTAATGCATTAAAGAATTTAGTGGTGTTAAAATTTATTTGGATCAACAGGATATTGTTATCGCGTTGCCTTTGAAAGCCCTAGTCTTTATCCATTAAAAAAATACATTATCCATAATCTTTTAAATAAAAGTTGGGATTTCTGAAAAGCAAGGATCAGACTTTTCTTACATTAGTACACTATGAAAACATGCAGGAGCCAAAATGTTCCTCTGTGGTCAGTTTCTCAACAGGGAGTTTTACTGCTCTGTGGGAAATAAATGGAAACCCTGTGGGTGGTTGATGGTGCAGCCTTCTGTGTCCACACAGGATCAATCAGAAGGCTCAAGTTTGCTGATAATACATAGACACCGAGAGCACATGATTATATAAAATGGCCCAATCCACCAAGATACTATTACGTTTAAGAGCTTATACTGTAACACTGCAGCAGTGAAAATAATTAGCTGGAATAAACTGACCGGGTTTGACTGATCTCTGGCTGGTCTCTGATCTCTGGCTATTTAACATCTTTGGCGCTCTCAAGTCAAAGGTTATTGTTTGAACTCACCTGTTCTCCAATAAAATAAAAGTCAAAGTGTCAAATCTCAGAGCTTTAAATTTTGTTGCGTCCATCTCTAAGGGCGAACAGAAGCTAAAGATTATACTTTGTACAGACTTGATACTGCATTCATCAATTTAAATTATGATCCAGAGGATGTGAGAGGAGCTTTTTCACCTCAAAGTGCTTTAGAAGTTTGACAAATGAGCTGACAAATGTCATCGTGATCAGCAGTTACTCAAAGGAGTAAAATGCTGGTAAAAAACAGATATATTATATTATTATTATTATTATTATTATTATTATTTTAACCCAAACCATGATCTTTATATAAACCTAAACAAGTCAGTCTAGTCCTAAACCTAACTAAGTAGTTTTATTTTGAAAAGACTGGAGCAGAAATGGACATGTGTCACGTGTTGCTGGATATTCGTAGGAAAACGCACAAAATGTCGCTGAAAGTGGTGCTGAGCACCTGAGCACATGAATCAGACAGATCCCGAATTTCCCTCCGGGGATTAATAAAGGTTCATCTTATCTTATCTTATAAAATGTTGTGACGATTTCTTGGACCACTGTGAGACTGTTGGCTATCCATTCATTTTGGCTGATTTAACCGTTTAAATGACTTCAGTTTCAGATTCCTGTACTAAGATAAGATAAGATGAACCTGTATTAATCCCCGGAGGGAAAGTGGGGTGAAAGGAGGGCTCGTCCGGGATTTGAACCCAAGACCTCTCGCACCCTAAGCGAGAATCATACCCCTAGACCAACAAGCCTGTTGATGATAGTATGTTTATTCTCAGTTGCAACATTACAGATTTTTGAATTTACTATAGTTCTAATTCAGCAGCTAAGGCTCATGGGTATTGTAGTATTTAAAGCCATTTCCCATAACCAAACTGACAGAAAAAAAAATAAAATAATAAAACCTCCAGGTCTGCCATTTTTCTAAGTTGCAGAAAAGTTGTAGAGGATATAAAAAACTCTATAAATGATGTTTATGTTTTCAAGTATAAATGTCGCTACTGCTAGTACAGTAACCCTTCTATATGAAACCAGCTATACTTTCAGTTATATCATGAATCAACAGTCAATTCAATAATAATAACATTGACGTATATCACCTTTCAAAGGTTACTGAAGTACACAAGTACAGAAAAAGCTAAAACAGCTGGACTAATAATTCAACAATTAAAATAACTCAGTACAAGAGGTTAATGATGACTGAAAACCTGCGTGAAGAGGCTCTGCGGAGGTTTCTTTGATGAGTCTGAGTTTAAGGTGAAGCTGAAGCGTGAAACTTAACTCTTCGTGTAATGACACCGCAGCCAGCCGAGAACCACGTAGAACCAGTCTAACAGGGCTCAGCAGAGCCACTGCTTTGTTTTGATTGTGCTGTCTAAATGTGTCCACGCTCAGCGAGGAAGAGATTTAAGATCAGATGAAAATCTATGAGTTGGACCTCTATTCATTCATATCTGCCAGAGACAAATGACACTTCTAAGACCTGTTTGTATTTTGATGGCTAAAGAATTTCAAATCAGTGATTCCTGTTTTGCGTGAAGTCAATGTGGCACTTCCTGTCCATAATCAAACCATCCTCACGTTCATCATCACATCAGCTATAGCTGCGTGGAACAGCTCAGAGGCTATTTGGCCGTCAGCGTCTCACCAAACCGTCACTGCGGCGCCGCCGGTCGATGTTGACCTGTGACCCTTCACACTCGGAGTTCCCGCTCTGCTGGTCTGTCCGAGTCGGTACCTGCTAGCACCTCAACAGCTCTGTCAGCTTGACTTCACTGTGAGACCCGTCCCCACATAAACATGTAAACACTGTCACTGAGGCCAGCGACATACAACCTCAATATCTACGTGGGCTGAGGTTACTCAAATACTGGATAAGGCTCGTATTTTCATTTTATATTTCTTTATACTCCGCTAAATTTCAAAGAGAAATATTGTACTTTTTACTCTTTACAGCTTTAGTTACTTATTACTGTATAGATTAAGATCTTAAAAGTTAAATATATGATCAGTCTAAACAATATGAGGCATGATATAGATTAAACTTGTTTAAAATATGACTATTACTAAGTGCACATTGTACGTAAAGAAATTAATTCAGGACTTTTACTTTTACTTTACTATTAGTTTTATATTATTATATGATATTTTTTGAATTGTAATTAGGGCTGTCAATGGATTAAAATATTTAATCAAAATTTATTTATAAAATAAAAATACATGTAATTGTACATTTTTATCTTTAAAAAAGGAGATTTGTCAAGTAATTAATCCTCTTATCAATATGAGAGTGGACAAACACGCTGCTTTATAAATGTACGTATATATTTATTATTGTAAATCAATAACAACACTAATCAATACCAGATATTGTCCAGAAACCCTCCCAGGTTCTGACTTTAGCATCAACAATCTGCTCCAATCAGAACATGGCAAACTGCAGCCCAACAGACAACAACAGCTGTCAGTGTGTCAGAGTGCTGACTTGACTAGGACTCGATCCAGACTGACTGGGACTATCATAAAGTGGGCATGTCTGTAAAGGGGAGACTGTTGGGGACCCAGAGAACCCATTTACATCCACACATCTGGAGGTCAGAGGTCAACGGACCCCTTTGAACATGGACATGACAGTTTGTCCTCGCCAAAACTGAGTGTAAGTTTGGATGGTTATGTAACCTCCTACTCAACAAACTCGTATGACCTGGTTGGTATTAGTGTTTCTAATTTCATCTGATACCAGTATCTTTGCTCTAGCTTTAAAACTGAGCCGCTACAACTTAAAATCGCAAGTTACATTCATGCGTTAAAGATGTTACCACGTTATTATTGCTTTAGGTTTCAAGACATAATCTTTTTTTCTTGTATAACTGAGGTGGAACAAGTCAGGAGTCTTGAATATCGTGAGATACTTCATTTTTTTTATAAAACAAAGGATGTAAATACTTCTTCCTCCACTCCCAAGTTCACAAGTCATTACTGTAAAACTGATTTACTGCACACTTGTATACCTGAATTGTATGCTCTCCCCTGTTAATGATACATAAGGTGCAGTATGGATGTTTTCACATTGTAAATAAAGTTTCTGATACTCTTTTTATTTTTACTCTTTCAAACGAGGAAGAGTCTCTAAAACTGCCAGGTATAACCAAATTAAGATAAACATTTTAAGAGTAACTGGGGTGCAAATGATTGTAAAAGAGGTCTAAACTCAAATATTTCTTAAAAAAAAAAAATAGTGATTTGTTTTTTCGTTTAACTTAAAAATAGCAGTGAGCATAAACAGCGACTCAAGTCTTATTAAACATTTTGGACCAAAAATCATCCATCACACATTACCTGAGAAAATTAAAGAAACCAAAGACAAAATGAAATCCTGTCTCAGCAAAGCCTTACCTTATTCTTTGGCTATATCAGATGAGAACAGGTGCACAGGCAACAAAATCTCTTCAGTGAGCTGCCAACATGTGAGAGTGAATCAGCAGTCGGCCGGTGAGGCGAGCAGGGAAGGAGGCGGGATCAGCAGAGAGGCATTCAGGGACCAACCTGCTCAACCTGCTTCTACACCTGCCAGCGTTAGCAACACGCCCTGAACCGCATCCAGTCGCACGCTGTGAAAGGGCCACACAGGGCAGGGATGGGAAGGGATAAGAGAGGGGACGACGGCTGAGGGATTCATCTGTAGGCATTTCATGTTCTAAATAAGTTGATTATATTAATTTTGGTAGTCATGTTTTTGATTTGGTTGCCAGGTTAGGTCTGTTAATTCCCCCAGTGGGTGGAGCCTCTGGCCACAGGTCCTCTGAGCTCTTTTCTGTTTTTCTTTTTTTCTCTCGCCGAGGTACTGGAAACGGCTACTGTCGTCATGGCAACAGGAAGGAGGCTGGCAAGCTCGGGTTTCATCCACGCCTTTGTCTCTTGGTCTATATCAGGCTACCGAGTGACGTGTGACTTTGTGAATGCACAGGTATTGTGCGTCAAGCGAGCCAGGATTTTTTTATGTTTCTTTCTTTATGTTTTTTTTTTTTTGTCTCTGGACCAGTGAGGCAGATGAAGTAGCACCCAAAGCCGGTGTGCTTTGGTGAGTCAAGTACAAGGTTTGTTTTGTTGATGAATATGAAAGTTAAAATTCCTTCAAGTGGAGGAGAAATTTGTTTAAACAGAAACCCTCAACATACACAGAGTAGGTGTGACAGCAGGCCTTTTACCAGGAAATCACAGGTGATACTTATAACACTAACGATGGCTCCATTATAGTCAAGTGTCCCAGTAAACCAGAAGTGTGTGACAGCGAGCCGGCATGCACTACTCCAGGAGCCTGAAGTGGCTGAATTCAGCCATCATTAATTTAATTATTGTGCTTTTCCCACTGTGACTGATGTCGAAATGTCCTCTGTGGAAAAACAGGCCTGTTGTTTTTCCTGCTGACAAAAATACACACAGTCAGATATGTCCAGTCAATTTTCAGTGTGTCATCGATTATATTTTATATTTTTATTTTGAACATTTTACACAATGTGGCCATGTCAAATGTGGAAGAATATCAGCCGATAGCTCAGTTTGTTTTTTACTTTCATGACTTGAGACAGGGCCAGGCCTCCTCAAACACACACCTCACCACGCAAGCATTGGTGAGGTGTAATGTGCCCTGTGATGGTCCAGGGTGAACCCCGCCTTCGCCCAAAGTCAGCTAGGATCAGCTCCAGCCCCCCGTGACCCCTAACGGGATAAGCAGTTGATGGATGGGTGGATATACACTCCTGATCAAAATCTTAAGACCAGTTAAAAAATTGCAAGAATTTGCATTTTGCACTGTTGTATCTTAAGAAGGTTCTAAGTAGAGTTTCAAAATGCAAAAAGAAGAAATGGGAACAAGAGACCAAATGTTTTGAGCAGGCAATTTATTGAAAAGAACAATTTAACTGAAATAGGCTGTTCATCAGCTGATCAAAAGTTTAAGACCACATCCTTTAAAAGCCCAAATCTGTGCAAAAAAATTCCATGTCATTTTCTGTCAAGTAATCACACTGTCAAGACCTCTTGATGGGAAAAGCAAAAAAACTCACTGCCTTGGAACGTGGCAGGATTGTTGAGCTGCATAGACAAGGCCTCTCACAGCGTGCCATCGCTGCTGAGGTTGGACGCAGTAAGACAGTCATTTTGCATTTCTTAAAAGATCCTGAGGTTTATGGAACAAAAAAATCAAGTGGTAGACCCAAAAAAATCTCACCGGCACTGAGCCGGAGGATCCGAACGGCTGTCCGTCAAGACACGGGACGATCCTCATCCCAAATTAAGGCCATTACTGGTGCTGACTGCAGCCCAATAACCATCAGACGGCATCTGCAAAGGAACGGCTTCAAAAACAAAAAACCTCTTCAAAGGCCACGTCTCATTCAACGCCACAAAATTGCCCGTTTGGCCTTTGCAAGGGAGCACCAAACATGGGACGTTCAAAGTTGGAAGAAAGTTTTATTCTCTGATGAGAACAAATTTAACCTTGATGGTCCTGATGGCTTCCAACGCTACTGGCATGACAAGGAGATGCCACCTGAGATTTGTTCAACACGGCACAGCGGAGGGGGCGCCATCATGATCTGGGGTGCTTTTTCCTTCAATGGAACAATGGAGCTCCAGGTTGTGCAGGGCGTCAAACAGCAGCTGGCTACGTGGAGATGTTGCAGCGGGCATCCCTCATGACTGAGGGCCCTCGTCTGTGTGCTGATGACTGGGTTTTTCAGCAGGACAATGCTGCGATTCACAATGCCCGTCTGACAAAGGATTTTTTTCAAGAGAATAACATCACTCTTTTGGATCATCCTGCATGTTCCCCTGATCTAAATCCAATTGAGAACATTTGGGGATGGATGGCAAAGGAAGTTTACAAAAATGGACATCAGTTCCAGACAGTGGATGCCCTTCGTGAAGCCATCTTCACCACTTGGAGCAACATTCCTACAAGCCTTTTGGAAACACTCGCATCAAGCATGCCAACACGAATTTTTGAAGTGATCAACAATAATGGTGGAGCTACTCATTACTGAGTCTGTTTTTGAGACTTTAATTTCTTTTAGGGTTTTTTTTTGAGCTATGGTCTTAAACTTTTGATCAGCTGATGAACAGCCTATTTTAGTTAAATTGTTCTTTTCAATAAATTGCCTGCTCAAAACATTTGGTCTCTTGCTCTCATTTCTTCTTTTTGCATTTTAAAACTCTACTTAGAACCTTCTTAAGATACAACAGTGCAAAATGTAAATTCTTGCAATTTTTTAACTGGTCTTTATCAGGGCTGAACTCGGACTCAGGTGGAACTCAAACGCAGATTCAGAGGCAGGGTGTCAGGCAAAAATCAAGGTCTTTATTACAAACAGGAGGTCGTTACACGAAAAAGGCAGTCAGCGAGGCAAACAGAGTTAAATCGGCGGGCTAGAGGCAAAGTCAAAAATACGAGCTATGGTCAAAACACTAGGAATCGAAAACACAAGAAATCGCTGGTACGCTCTACTAAACAGTTAAAGACGAACTGGCACAGGAGGAAAAGGGAGGACACATTATATACTGGTGAGGGAGGTGGATAACTATACACAGGTGAACACAATCAGGGCAGGGGATGACGATCAGACGCAGGTGACTAGTGATGATAATCATGACGGGAGGAGGTGCTCTAACGTGAAGGCAGGAGACAAGCAGGGCAGGGAGTGAAGTGAACTGCAACGAGAGGAGAGGTTAGAATGCAAACAAAACAGGAAGTGCGCCAAAATAAAAGCATGCAACCGGAAACTATAAGATTAACATTTATACTTCCTGACAGTCTTAAGATTTTGATCAGGAGTGTATGATGAGGTTTAAAGTTGTATGTTGGGGACTCTGGGATCAAATGACAACCCAAAACTTTATTTATCTTTTTATTATTTTATGAATTTATTTTTTGTAAAATCTTTTAAGAAGGAGCATCTCTTTTCCAAGACCTGGCCTAACCATAATCAAACTGACAAAATACTGGTGTGTGTGTGTGTGTGTGTGTGTGTGTGTGTGTGTGTGTGTGTGTGACTATATACAGTAAATGCAGTCCATTTACCAACTATTCTCTAAAAAGACAAACAGAGTAGTTAACGTGACCTCAGTGGACTTCAGAACTGTTTGCATATTATTACCCACTGGTCTAAAGCTTTCACATTCATTGTCCAGACAGACATATACAGTAGACATGTGCCTTGGTATCACAACCAAATGGCATTTATTTAAAACAGTGCAGTGAAGGTATCATTGTTTGCAGGTCAGCTGCTGATACACTGCCATAATGAGGTTTAACAGAGTTCCTCGCAGACAGCTTGTCGCTGGCACCTCATGTGGCCCGCCAGTGTTCGGAGCTAATGGGATCATGTAGCCTCATCAGGGACGGGAATAATAGAAATGTCTAAATCTTGAACAGAGGATAAACAGGCCTCAGACTTTAGTGTAAATTAAACGTGCACAAAAGGCATAAAAAAACTGCTGAAGCTGCTATGAAGAGCTTCATAACTGCAATATAGCGAATTTATGAATACTGATTCAAGTTTTACATCAGTTCAGATAGAAGTGTGAAAGTCACTTCTTTGTTGTTTTTGGCAATAACACTGTGCAGTGAATCTGAATCAGACAGAACTGATGTCCTGATGGGGTATAATCTGAGATCATTATCAGGATTACAGTGACGGTGGGGATACAAATTAACATGAAGAACATAATGCATCAGTTTTCCTTTTAATACCACTTTTACTTGAACTCAGTGGAAAATACTGAGGTAAAAAAAATAGTACTGTAAATGAGACTGAAATAGAAAAACTAGACGAGGCAACATTAATGAATGATGCTGTTCAGAAATATACAGAGCATCTGACTATAAAGTGAGGAATCTGTTTTGTTTGTCTGTCTCCAGATCTGCTCATCTGATCGTTTCACGTTTCACGGTGAATGTGCTGCGACCGAAGGGAGTGCAGTGGTGAATGTGGTGAAATTTGCCAGATGGTGGCACTTTAACAGTGAGCTTTACATTTTGGCCTGTAAACCATAAGTCCCAGTTACACAATTTCATTTTCCCTGGATTTTGTAGGTCCAGATGAGTCTATCCATGTAAGCCACGCCCATTTTGGTCAAGACTGATTTTCCACCATTTTGAATTTTGTCCAAATCTTCTACAAATTTTGAACAATTGTCACCAGTTTGGTACAGAACACCTCTGGACTAAAAAGTACTTTTATTGGTGTTTGATGTTCCACAAAATTTTGCTTTTGCTGGCCCTCAAAGTTACCTCAAATGACGTGGGCAGGGCTTAGATTACAAAATCTCCTGAACGTTTTGTGCCTGTGCGACAGCATATGTTGAACATGTGTAGATATGACGTCTGACTGACCATGACAAATGTGGTGCCATTTGGCCAACAGGTGGCGCTGTCACAGCATCATCTAACTCTGTTTATCTATGTATGACTGCCCTTCGCATTAGCTCGAGATCTGTTCATCCAATCAGCTTCACACTTGGCGGGTGCAAGCGGCCACACTGCAGTTGCTAAAATTAAACATGAAGGTGTTTAAAAAGATCTATTTGCAATGCAAGTAGTTAAATTAAAACCCACATGTGTCAGATTTGAAAATTTCTGACTTTGATGACTCACAGTCACTCCTCGACATCTTTTTTCCCCAAATGAAGTAAAACATTAACAACTTTTATTTGTAATCCATCTTAACCCATTAATTCTCAGTACCATCAGCCTTTTTTATTGGGTCTATGTTTAAATTTTCCACAAAACACAAGATGTAAAATGCGTTTTTATTCAAACCAGATGAACTGAAATAAAAAGCACTGAATCATCAGACCATACAGTACTGCCTCTCTTTTCCTAAAGGATGGTGAGTTTCCTCAGATAAAGGAAAGGAAACACTGAAGCTCCTTGTTTCCTTCTGCTGGAGGATTTAACCAGTGTCACACACTGTAGATACGTATAAATAAATGTATTCAGTGAGGAGCCTGGTGCATTAAAGGTAGACTGATGAGGGTGCAGAGAGGAACTGGCCTTTGGTTCATTCACTTATTCATTCATATGCATTGCTCATTCATGCACGTGCTACAGAATTCATTCACTGAGCCGTACATTCATGTTTTTACATAAATTCTGTTTGATGTTGATGCTCAAACATTTGACAGAAGAATCAGACTGCATGTAATGAAACTACAACAGAATGTACACTAAAATACCAAAAAGTCACAAAATAATGTGAGAAAAATGCTATATGTTGCAGCTGCAGTTCATTTTTAAGTAAAAACATTAAATGAGCTTTTCACTCAACAACAGTATGGTCTGTTAGAGGATTCAGAGAAATAATTTCCCACTGATTAATAATTCAGTAGCATTAAGACATGCTCAGCAGCTTGAGGACATTGAAGAAAATAAGTATTCATGTGGACATGGACGAGACTCCTCACAGATCTGAGGCGCTGTGGCTTCACCAGAGAGCGTTCATTTTGGAAATGGCTGCAAGAGGGAACATGTACCAGCCAAACTGCGATAATGGGTGTATACCGTGAATGTGAACGGATAATTCACTCTGACGATGATGATGACAGACAGAAAAACAGGTCACACTGTGGATGTTTGTGATACTTTCATAAAAGGCAATGTTTTCATATTTTTTATAATCAGTTCACAGCTGTTTTGACTTACTTTTCAATTTCACAATGTTGATTTTGAATTAAAGTTTCATGTGAATAGAGCCCCTTTCTGTAGGTAAACATGATGATTTATTTTGTGGGCAGAGAAAAACAATGGCTGAAGAAAATACTAGTTTCTCTCCATGTGTCCTGTCGCTCGCTCTCCGGGATCATGAGTGTTAGTGGAGAAACTTAACATTAACCAATGGGACCAGATTTGTCGACCCCTATGGCACCGGCAGACCGTTACCGGAGGAGTCGACGGCTGGCTAACGGTAGTTAGCTGGCTAGCTTATCTGTCTCCAGAACTGACTAGCTGGCTACATTCCAGCTAGCTAACACCTGCTCTCCTTGCGGTGAAGCAGAGGGTCGGTGGCCCAGTGCTGTCTACTGTTGGGCCCACTTTCTGCAGCGTGGTGGACTTAGCAAGGTAGATAGCTAAGTAGCTAGTCACTGATTTAATAAAACTGAACAACATAATGATTCATCCACACACTCTTGTTACAGAGTAGGAAAGCACAATACTATCACAACTTTGTTTGGCTTATTTCCTGGGTTGCATGACAGCATGGTGGAAACAGCAAGCTAGCTTACTAGCCAGCCATCTGGCCAGCGGGTGGCCAACAATAGAGCTGTAAAGATAGACTGAGGGCTAATAAATCTTTGGATGCCTACAGCTATACTCAAGATATACTGTATATATAGTTAACTATCCTTCAGTAACTCAAAAAGAGACGTACAACATCGGCAAAGCGTTTCAGAGATGGAGAGAAACGGTTGCTAATAGTTTAGCCTTCTGGTAGCCGAAACCAGTGGCTGGAGGGCTAATTATTAGCTCCATCTTTGAAACATTTCCCTGATGTTGTAGCTCACTAGAGCCTTGAATCACAGTTTGTCATCTCAAATGTTTATGAAATCCTGATTCTGGCACCCAATAATAAAACAAGATGACGTTTTCAATGTGTAACTTTAGCCTCCTGCTAGTGTTAGCCTCCTGCTAGTGTTAGCCTCCTGCTAGTGTTAGTCTCCTGCTAGTGTTAGCCTCCTGCTAGTGTTAGCCTCCTGCTAGTGTTAGTCTCCTGCTAGTGTTAGCCTCCTGCTAGTGTTAGCCTCCTGCTAGTGTTAGTCTCCTGCTAGTGTTAGCCTCCTGCTAGTGTTAGTCTCCTGCTAGTGTTAGTCTCCTGCTAGTGTTAGCCTCCTGCTAGTGTTAGTCTCCTGCTAGTGTTAGCCTCCTGCTAGTGTTAGCCTCCTGCTAGTGTTAGTCTCCTGCTAGTGTTAGCCTCCTGCTAGTGTTAGTCTCCTGCTAGTGTTAGCCTCCTGCTAGTGTTAGCCTCCTGCTAGTGTTAGTCTCCTACTAGTGTTAGTCTCCTGCTAGTGTTAGCCTCCTGCTAGTGTTAGCCTCCTGCTAGTGTTAGCCTCCAGTCCTTTGTTTTGCCTCCAGCAACACTGTGACATAATCACGACCCAAAAAGGCTCTATTGCCTATCTATCTTTTTTTTTCCCAGTAAGCTCTCCAAAATAAAGCTCTGGAAGGTGCTCCGGATAAACATTACATCTGCTGAGCGTTTTCCCTGTAAACTGCTGATTCTGTGGCTCAGTCTGAACAAAAACACCTTGCAAGTCTTTGGAGAGGCATAATGAAAAACCCAAACCGCACTTGCTCTCGCTTATTTCCTCAGCTAATCATAAAAGGTGTATAATTTCTATCAAGTCAAATCCTGCACAATTTCCTCTGGAGGTTTTAATGGTTTTTGACTCAGAGTCAGTGAAAATGAAATTTAGCAGTAAATTGCCACTAGAAGACACATTCATCTGAGGGAACAACATGTAATCACACTCAAAGTGTTCTCTAGCTCATAACATGCTTGTGACATTTTAACAGCAGCTGCCTGGCACATCCCCGCCGATTGAGTCGGCTCTCAGGAGGCGCTCAGTCCTGGAACGGTGCATCCATTTAGATTTGAAAGCAAGAAGAGAGTCCTTGTGGTTCTAAGTGAAGAACGTGGCTTCAGGTTAGCCGTGGAAATAAATGTTGTAAAGCTGTTTCTCAGACAGAGCCAGGTTGTGGCTTTATATATCCCTGTGCTGTGAGCGTTCTCTCAGGGCTTGATTACAGTCTATGTCCAACTGTTACGTTACTGCGAGCTCACAAAGAGCCTTAATGATACCCTCTAAAAGAGCACAGAGAGTGTGTGATTTGAGTGTGTGTGTGCATACTGTTGGTGTGCTTTTCTGCAGGTCTGGGGAGGATACTTCACTGTCAGAGCTGAATTATCTTCTTCAGGTTTGTGTCTGGCAGAAACCAGCGAGACCCAGAAGGCAGGGAAGCTGAATGTCTCTGCCTTGATATCTTACAGGTTTAACTCTTAGATGCACACTGTATACAATCTTAACCCACTGCCTGGCAGCTTATAACACCTTGAAAAAAGTTTTCTCCTTAACTCTTATAGACCCACATGACGCAGTTCTTGTCTTAGGGGGCACTGGGGGGTGTTTACGGGGAGATAGCACATCCAGAGTAGATGTCACATAGAAGTGTTGTACATCATCTGAAAGCTGGGAACCTGGTGATTAATTTGAGATGCAGCTCAGCACTGTGTCAAGTTATAAAGTCATAAATCAGAGGAATTCATTAAAATAAATAGTGAAAGTGTGTAAGGGCTTTGAACAATATGATAGAAGTATATTATGTCCATCCACATGCTCCATTATGTCATATTATCAATTTTTGGGTTGATATATTTGTTACACAGATATAAATCTAATCATTTTTGAATTGATAAAAATTATCAATATTCCCTCCAAAATAGCACATTAAGACACCAAGACCTTGAGGAACACCACAGAAAAAGTCATGCCATTTGGTTTCAAAAACACTTGCGATTTGGAGATTTCTGCAAGAATTGCTCCCAAACCCCCCTATTCTCAGCGTAGCTAGGAAAGCCATCCATCCTCTGAATGCTCTAGGTCTCTAGTTACCAGGATGTAGTAGTAGCAGTAGTAGTAGTAGTAGTAGTCAGTGTAGCTAGGAAAGCCATCCATCCTCTGAATGCTCTACGTCTCTAGTTACCAGGATGTAGTAGTAGTAGTAGTAGTAGTAGTAGTAGTAGTAGTAGTCAGCGTAGCTAGGAAAGCCATCCATCCTCTGAATGCTCTAGGTCTCTAGTTACCAGGATGTAGTAGTAGTAGTAGTAGTAGTAGTCAGCGTAGCTAGGAAAGCCATCCATCCTCTGAATGCTCTAGGTCTCTAGTTACCAGGATGTAGTAGTAGCAGTAGTAGTAGTAGTAGTAATCAGTGTAGCTTGGAAAGACATCCATCCTCTGAATGCTCTACGTCTCTAGTTACCAGGATGTAGTAGTAGTAGTAGTAGTAGTAGTAGTAGGTCACTAGTTTGTGGCTGTACAGTTTCATGAGGCTGTGATTATCCTAGAGGTAGTAGTAGTAGTAGTAGTAGTAGTAGTCAGTGTAGCTAGGAAAGCCATCCATCCTCTGAATGCTCTAGGTCTCTAGTTACCAGGATGTAGTAGTAGCAGTAGTAGTAGTAGTAGTCAGTGTAGCCAGGAAAGCCATCCATCCTCTGAATGCTCTACGTCTCTAGTTACCAGGATGTAGTAGTAGTAGTAGTAGTAGTAGTAGGTCACTAGTTTGTGGCTGTACAGTTTCATGAGGCTGTGATTATCCTAGAGGTAGTAGTAGTAGTAGTAGTAGTAGTAGTAGTAGTCAGTGTAGCTAGGAAAGCCATCCATCCTCTGAATGCTCTACGTCTCTAGTTACCAGGATGTAGTAGTAGTAGTAGTAGTAGTAGTAGGTCACTAGTTTGTGGCTGTACAGTTTCATGAGGCTGTGATTATCCTAGAGGTAGTAGTAGTAGTAGTAGTAGTAGTAGGTCACTAGTTTCTGGCTGTACAGTTTCATGAGGCTGTGATTATCCTAGAGGTCACCACAGGTCATTTTATACAGTGAGGTCAAAATCCAAAAAATGGTCTCACTACAATGAAATGGCTCCAATGGGGACTAACATCACAAATGAATACAGTTGGGCTCTCAGCTTTACAGTGGTACCCATTTGTGCAATTCGAAGACCGTTTAAAGTGGGAATGTCTGTAAAGGGGAGACTCGTGGGTACCCATAGAACCCATTTTCAGAGCCCGCTCTGAGCCCATTATAGCCTCTTAAAGACTGTAATGTCGGCTGAGATCACCGGCGATCTAGGGTTAGTAGATTTAAGGTTGTCAAAAGATAGAAATATTACAGGTGTCTTGTATATATCTGTATATATCATCACGTCTCAGCAGCTCGTTCTCTTTCCCAGGCCATTACAGACGTCAGCATACAGTTGCACAAGGCACTGCATTAACTACAACGTAAACTCATCCGCCACTTACAGTTAACGCTCCGAGAAAGTACGCCAGGAGTGTGATGATGTAGTTTAAAGAGCAAAAAGTAACACCAGGCGGGCCGGAGGGGAGGTGGAGGGGTCCAACAAACATAAGGCCTTCATCCAGGAGACCGCTGTTTGTGTCTTGTGCGTCACATTACAGTCAGCCATGTTTGTGTCCTGTCTTCACAATGTTCAGGGTCAATTTCACTGCACAAACATAATTAAGCACAACTAAATAGTTATTTCCTAAACCTAACAAAGTGATTTTGTTGCCTAGTCCTAAACTGAGGGTAACTGTAGTACCATAGATGCCAAAGGGCATGACGACGATGACAACGTGTTGGTCTAAAATATTTGTGTGAAACTTTGGTTGGGCTCCATAGTAAAGCTCTACAGATCTGAACTGTGTTTGGTTGAAGCCAAAAATGCTGCTTACAAGAACAGCCGGCAGTATTATAGTATCACTATATAATCAATTATACAGGCATGTAGAGAAACAAAATAGTCTACAGGCTTTCAAATAATAAACTGAAATCTGGACCAGTGCACTTAACCAACAGACTCTGCATCTGTTACTATTGTTTGGTGCCTTTTAATTGGTTGTTGTTAAGTATCCCTGAAAAGCAGTTATTTTAATGAAATAGGCTGGCATTGGTTACACCGCAGCAGGGGTTTGGTGTGTTTGCTCACTGGTCCATCAGCAGGACAGAGACGCTTAAAGGGTTTTAAGAAATGTACTCTGAAATACTTTGCATTATTAATATTCATTAAAGGCTTTATGAGTCTATTTTGGAGTTTCCTTTAACATCAGAAAAGCAGCTCACAAGCTTTTCTTGATTTTCAAGATCCTTCAAGAAGACACTTGTAATAGTTTCAGTGGAAAGGGGTGAAATAAAATGATACTATATGCAACCAAAAAGAAGGAGTTTTGAGTTTAGAGCATATAAATATGTACATAATTATCATTCAGTTATAAGAAATCTGATTAAATCACTGTGATACAAACTGACACAGAAACATCTCCTCTGCTCCTTTCAAATTCATTTCCTTTAATGTGTGCAAAATATATTTCATAGCATCAAAAGGATCATTTGGATATCAGCCAGGAGCCATTTTGGACAAGATAATCATTTCTTCAAATTATGACGCTGATGACTATGAGATTTGTGTCTGTGGCCAGGTGCACACCTCGGGTGGCACGAGGATAATCTGCTTCATTAATGGACGCTGAAAGACTCAGTTACAGGGTGGCGAAGGTGGGTAAACAGCGCTGGAGGGCGGCCAATAGAAAGGTCACTCTGCATGGAGCCAAAGGACAAGTCGGTATGAACTCGCATTATTTAAGCGAAATGATTCAAAAGATTTGTCTCACTTTAATCATGTCATTTCGTTGGATTTAAATCATGTCATTATTATGCTGCGTTAACTATTTTTGTTTTGTCATGTGGAGCAGAAGAAGCCATATGGCTAACATGTTAGCAAACAGCTGTTTTTTCACACACCCAACACAGACAGAGCAACGTTAGCATATATTTGGAGTCATGTTTCTTGTCACCTGGTGAACAAAAGTTAAATTTCTCCCCTTTGAGCTCTGGTTTGGTGTCCATCGAAACCTGAAAAGAAGACCTCCATAGTCGACTGTCCTCATCAGGTAGTTGCTAACTTTGTCTGGTGTTTTGTGCAGGGAGTGCACAATGAGTTTATTCAAGATTTGAGAAATGACAGCAGTAAAACTGAACCATTCAGTAAACATGACTAAAATCTGCATAGTGCAGCATTGATTGGTGATCACACTGACAGTTTCCAGCCCAGTTACAACTTAAAACCCGCCCAAGTCAATAAAAACAGCCCAAATCTTAACGTTGCCAGATATCCCTGTAAAATGTTTGACAAATTGGCAATCGCAACCCACAAAGAGTGCTGTCAGACGTAAACTCAATGATGATGACATCCCTAATGGTGATTGAATACATCTCATGTCAATCAAGTATTTCTCAAATCAAGTGATTCAATAATATGAGTGAGTGGACACAACAAATTTTGCAGATATTTTTTATCTGTGACCGTAAAATGACAGCTTGTTTCATATTATTATTTTCATAGTATTTTTAAATCTCTGTCAAACATTGACAAAAGCAGCCCACATTTCACCTACTAGTCCGACTTAATCAATCGGAGCCCAACTGGGTGGAAACCAGCCCAAACTGGCAACACCGGATGAACCGTGTAGCGTTTGTTTTCCCATGTACAGTATATTATATTTAGCATTTGATCCAATGTTACTATAAAAAAACAAAAAAACAGGGCTTTAACTCGTGTGTGGCCAGGTTATTGTCTGTGGAGCCAAACAACAAGTTTATATGAACACTATTAACTTACTCGAGCAAAGAATCGGGATGTAAACACCTCAGTCCAATATGTTATTTATTAGATGAATTAATTTATTATATTATATGGTGGTATTCTGATGTCAACACTGTATGTGTTCTCTCCATCAGTGTCAGCATTTATGGCCTGATGTACGACAGGTGTGTGCAGACAGGTGTGTCTGGACAGTGGGCTCCCTCAGGTGGTATCTCCTCCCAGGTGATGCCACATTTGATCACCAGAACCACGTCGCACTGTTTAAACCTCCATGTACGTAAGTTTGTTGGGGCGGGCTGCTGGTTTTGTAAACTATTCATTAATATGATTTTCCCTGTTTGTTGTAGTACGGAGGGTTAAGTGGTTGTAATTACTTTTCTTTCACTTGATTTATTTGTAAGATTAGCAACATTAGTATTTATTTTGAGTTGTGTTTCTCTCAACTTGACAGATATTTAGTCTTGTTTTATCTCTGCCAAATCCTAAGACAAAAATCTGGCTCTTTTGTCAAATCGATTTTCTTCACAAGGTAGTAGCAATAAAAAAAAAAGCTCTGTGTGTTGTTTGGTGCCGGGCAGGTCATCGTCTTATCACAGTTTATGTTCTGGAAACAGCTGCCTGCTGCTGCTGAGAACATAGTTAACTAAAAGGGCACTCGGAGAGCTCCGACTTCGGCCAAGACCAAATCAACTATCTGGCAATGTTTTTTGTTTTAAATTTAATGGGTTCTTCCTCGGCCCATGCTACACTCCTCTGCCAAGTTTCATGAAAATCGGGCAAGTAGTTTTTCTGTAATCCTGCTGAAAATCAGACAAACCAAACCAAATACATGACCTGCTTGGCTTGGAGGTAATTGGGGGATCAAACTAAACTATAAATGTGCTTTTACAACAAGAAGCAAAACAAGTTTAAACGGCTTCACAGAGCCGCAGAGTTGGGTAATAACTGTGGGTTTGTCACACTGATCCACTGTTAATGTAAAAGATGTTGACATCTGTGTGCATCTGACTGCTGAGTTAGCGCAGACGCTTGTCTACACTTCATTTGGATAAGTAAACCCTGATTTCCTTCACATTAGTGGCTGCGTATGCGTCAGAAGCAAGTCGACGTGGATGCAAAGCTTGTTTAGACAACAAGTCACATCATGTCTTGTGTTCCTTCTACCAGCGACTGCTCTGAATGACTAATCAAGACATTGTAGTAGTGATTACAGTATAAACAAATAGCAGAACGGTACTAAATATGCCAGCATTTTGTCTGCTAACACTATTTGACAAAGAAGACACGCCTATTTGCATCATCAAGTCGGCTCCAGCTCTGAGTGACAGTGGCTGAAAAAGTCCTCTCTTATTATGTGTTGTTTATCCTTTATTTTCCTTTGGGACAGACGGGCAACAGCAAACACAACGGCTTTGAATTATGGTGCCAACCAGCACTTTTAAAGGCTCTAGTCCATATATCTGGAGATTATTCCCCAACTGCAATTTTTTCCTGACTGACAGCGGCAAACACTTTTTGAACCCTAATTCACAAAGAGAAATTATCAAGAAGACATCCAGGACAGTCAGAAGAAGTTATTGAGTTGTCACCCTCCAAAAGATGAAGACTCTGAAAAGCAAAGAACTGAACGTGGTTCCTGTCACTGTTATGGTTTTGATGTAACATAAGAAAGAGTGAAATATTGGGATCCAACAGCGTATCAAAGGAACGAGCAGCTTTCAGATTATTAACGTGTCAAATGGAAAGTATGTTTCCTTTGAGGATCAAGTCTACAGTTCTAGTTCAAATACAACCTCATTTATATTTATTTACCTACTTGATCGGCTCATTAATAACTGACTTTCCAGTTTCATTAACAGGATCACATGACGTTTTCTGGATGTTGAATAAAAGGAAAATGTTGCATATCATTCACAGTAAAATCTGTTAAAAACACTAAGAGGTACATTTCCAGATCATCAGTAATTAAACATATTTCTCCGCAGTATTTAAAATTATTTTTAACTGTTAAAGATTGAATTATCCAACTGACAAACCCAGCCCAGTGTTGTCGACTCTTTTCCAATGAAGTAGCCAACAGCACTTGGTCCAAAAGCCCCTAAATCCAGCGAGAAAGTTGCCAAGTCTGCAGCACTGACAGTCCGTCCCTTCAGACGTCTCGCCAAAGCCACTCTCCCAAAATGATCACAATAAATGTGAACAGCAAACATGGCTGTTATTGGTACTCACAGCTGTCAGGACTGGAAGACTCCTGTGATGCGCGATGAGTGCACAAAAATATGAGGGCTGTCAAATTTGACGTGATAATAATGTAATTTATTGCGTAATGTGTAATTTAACACATTAATGCAACTTGCCATTTTTAGATCGTCAGTTTGAAAGCTAGTGATGATATCACTCATATTAACGCCATATGAAACAATAAAACTGAAGGAATCTTTACAGACATGCCCAATGAAGCATATTTTTCCACTCCCATATTGATAAGAATATTAAATACTCGACAAATGAACAGAAAAAAAGGTGATTAATTTGCGATTAATCCCGATTTTCTATGGATATTTGAATTAATTCAAATTCAATTTGAATTCATTGGAGTTGCAGCTGAATGCCGTTTTGTTTTTAAATCTGACTGTCAATCAGGAGAATATGACACAAGATTTTTCTTTTGGAAATGCAACAGATATTTGTGTTATCAATCAGTGTGACCTCAATGTGTCTCTGTTACATTTTGTGTATATTTAATTGGATGTTATGTGTGCTAAAGGTTTCCTGCAGGAACTTTACTTGTAAAATACAAAATTTAAATAATATTTCAGGATGACACATTATTCTGTTTTATTATGATGTGTAATCCCATTTTAAAATGATGTGTTAATTAAACTATGCCTTGTTTCACATTTAAATTCAAAGGCATACAAATGTCAGATAAATTAGGATGTATTTGTTTTTGATGAACTGTCACAGTAACTAAATGACCTATGAATAATGCAAAGTTGTGTCTTTGCCCCTCAAGGGATAAACAAATAAAGGTGGCAGATATTTTGAAGAAAATTAGAGGAGACTGAACGACCAGTTCAGGGGAAGTAGGAAAACACAGCGTATCACAGTGAAACGTGTATTATTTCACAGAGTGTTTATTTTGAGTGAATATTTATTTATTATTTTAATTGCTTCCCCTCCATCAGTGATAAGATGGTGCTGATGTATTTTCCACCACTAGATGTCAGCATCAACCAGCACCTTCACCTGAGATCACAGTCTGTAGATGCATGATAATGATAGACTGACCTTTAAACAGCACAATGACATGACTGCAGACCAGAAACCTGACTGAAAACATTACTGGGAAAAAAGGACAGAGCAGGACAGACCTTTAGGAGACAGGGTGATTATTCCAGGACAGACAGCTGTAGCAGTAGTCTACTTACAATGTTGAGAAGCACAATTACAATACAATACAAGGAATACAAGGAACCACAATACTACGTGATACTAGAAACACAGAACGACAGCATTGTGATATGCAGCCAAGAACAGTAGCAGGGCTGAAATATACAGTACCACAGAGGAGTATAAATAAAAGATTGCAGATTTTTGCAAAGTGACCGTAGCACTGCAGCAGGCAATATAACAAATACAGTTTGCATTTACAAATGTTCCCTTGACAAACGTAGTTCTTCTGGCCTCACTGTGTGCAGCTGCACAGCTATAAAACACACTTTTACTGGAAGCCGCTGTGAGAACAGTGTCGGATAAAACAACAAATTCAGTGATTGTGGCTACAGATCAGAAGAGCTGATAGAGTTGGCTAAACGTAAAAGCAGCCTGGTCACCAGGAAAAAATGTTGGCATGGTGCATTTCTGCAAACCTGGATTACGTTGAATGACAACGTAGTGGCGACGTAGTGGAAAATGTGAAAAGACACATCAGGTGGGCGTCGTGTCCTGTGCTCACAACATTCAGTGTCAACGTAGTAGTTTTGAGCCCAACCGTGTAGCTCTTTCCTAAATCTAACTAAAGTGGTTTTGTTAAGATAAGATAAGATAAGATATTCCTTTATTAGTCGTATTAGTTGTTGACTAATCCTAAAGTGATGCCACTGAATGCTCCTGCGAGCATGATCAATGTTAGGCTGAGGCAACACAACAAGGAAAACTGTGGTTGACCTCAGAGTCACTAACGACTTGTATGACTTGTCATGATGAAATATGCTAACGCTGACTTTTAGTTTAGTTTAACAGCTGTCTCCTGGGTGAAAGTCCTGTTTGTTGGACCCATTACTCCCGCCTGCCCTAAGCTGACTATCACACACTTTATACTACATCAGTTGGTCTGAGCATCTAATAAATGACAACATCCAGGAAAGTAAAGCAATTAATCAACATATACAAGTAGTCGTACATAATTAGCACAAGAGTGCAACATAACTTTGACTGTAAATTAGACTTACTTCGAATGTCGTATTAGCAACAACACATTAGCATCAGACAGCTAAAATGACGGCTAGCTTGGTTAGCACACAACTGATAAATAATTCAACATTACAGATAAAAAAACAGCAGTCACAAAATGCCGCAAACAATAACTGGCAAATAATGGTGCAACCAGCGTGGGTTAAAGATGCTTGTCGATATTTGATGTAACAAGGAGTTAAACTGTCAGTGCAGAGAGAGCTCAGGTTACTGAACTGGTTTATCGTACCCACACAGGGCACCATGCATTATGTCTAATTACTACATAATAATCCTCTCTTGTTTTCATAACAGTAAGATTATTTCAGATAATTGGTTGTTTGTCAGTGCCTTCAAGTAACCCTGATAATGCTCAACACTTGGCTGGTCTGCTGCAGCACAGCTGAATATGTTGCACAGAGAAACCAGAAAATCAGATGAAAGATGTAATAAGTTCTGTGGTCAAAACAACACACTGTAAGAAGCCCTCTGGTGATCGAACAGCTATTGTAAAGAAATACAAACCACTCGGTTTGTTGAGACGCCGCCTCATAGATTCTGTTTGTTCATGTCTGGGGGAACTCTGAGGACGAGCGTTACACGGTTATAAATATATGACGGCGTCCTTGTGTGTAGAAAGATGAAGAGCAGATCCTGCCAACACCTCATGTGACTGCATGTAACAAGGCCTCTTTGTGCAGCAGCTTCTCTGCTTCATGACGGCTTGACTCTAAATGACTCCAGGAACATTTCAGTGAGTGTAGTTTACTCCGATGACCTGCAGAAGTCCCACATCCAGACCCAATAAAACACAGCAGACATAAGGTGGAACAGGATGTTTGCAGCATGACTGTGCTCTCACATAAAACTGCATAAATCTTTCAAATCTTGAAATATTCTTGCTGCTCTCTGGCAAATATTTGAAATACTGGGAAGTACTTAATCAGAATCTCAAGGAGAGAAAAAGTATTTATAATACTGCGGACAAAGTGTTCTGCCATCGAGAGCAGCTCTCAGTGACTCTACTGTCTGATAACATTATTAACTGGTGACTTTAGACAGAAAGGTCAGTGTAGATAATGACCACAGATGAGTATGTATTCAAAATGGATTAAAGTAAAACTGAAGGCTTGAGGGACACAGCCGCCGTCTCTACGAGCAACCGCGACACATTCGGCTGAGAGTTGCCAGTTAACGGTTAACAGACGCTTTGTACATGTTCTCTTTGTGATGCCGACCAAATGATGTGTACTGCAATCAGAGCCACTAACCTATTTCACTACAACGCTAAAGTTAATTGATTGAGGTAATTTATTCTGTGGGACCGCCACAGACCCTCAACAGTGGCTGCATTCAAAACCACCTACTACATGCGAACGCAGAATGCAGTATGCATTATACAGTACATACTGTGTACCTCAGTACTATGCAGTATGAGATATATATACAGCAGGGGTGTCAAACTCGATTTGATCCCGGGCCACATCAGCATTATGGTTGCCCTCAAAGGGCCGGTTGTAATTGTACGACTATATAAATACTGTATATTCAACTCATGCTGTGCAACACTGTCAGGAGGGATTTCATTCCAGTCATTTACTTTTACACAGTTGCATTCATAGTCATTGTTATAGTCAATAATGTACAGTATACATTGATTTTTGGGGGCAGTTGTGTCTCAGCGGGAAGAGCAGGTCGTCCATCAGTCGGAAGGTCGATGATTCGATCACCGGCTGCTCCGGTCACATGTCGATCCTTGATCAAGACACTTAACCCCAAATTGCTCCCGAAGGCCGAGCCATCGGTGGGTGGATGAGTATTTAGATCACATCCTGATGGGCGAAGCTGGCTCCTTAGCAGCCTCTGATATCAGCGTATGAATGCTTTTTTAAATAAAAGCTGGAAGTGTTTAAAAATAACTTTTTCCTTCTTTTCATGTTGGTGACATTTTCTACAGTTATAGATACTGAAAGTGTAGTAATGTTGCTGATATGATGTCAATATACTGTCAAAAGATCACTTTCACTGTTGTTGCTGTGAACCACATTAAAAATAGGCGAGACCTTGAATCTCTGGAGGAGACTCTCATCTTCCCTCGCCACTCTGCTGGTCTGTGAGCGTCACTGAAAAAAAGCTATGAAAAATAAAAAACATTTTTGACTGCTGTTGTGACCATAGCGAGCAGTGAGCCTATACCGTTAGAGCGCTTTGCATTGTGGGATACAGTAGGTGAGGTAGATTGGTCTGATGTATACTGGAAAGTTTTCTAAATCAGTACAACATCCAGGTATTTTAGGTATTATACTGTAGATTTTGCTTTTGTTTGCATACTGCATATTACATGCTACATTTTTGGCCAGCTCAGTACATACAGTACGCCATTTTGAATAAAGCCAGTGTCTGTAGCCCACTAATGCTGTTAGCTAACATAAGCTCAGCAGTGTTAACTTAGCTGACGTTACTTGTCTCACCCTATCAGGCTAACGTTGGGCAGCAGAGAAGTGCTGAAGTTTCACCCAAACTGTCATTTTTGTCAAAAGTAACATTACATAGAAAGTAAAGGTCAAACATTGTGGGCTACATTTCTTATGGCAGCTTTACATGCATAAGAAGGCGGACGCCACTGCAGTATGACGAATTGTTTACTTCCCCAGATTTGTGTATAGCCATTTTTAATAACAATGCTGAATGAATAAATACTGTTGGCATCATTTGCTGGTAACTGCTTCTTTAAAAAAATTTGGTGCCTAAAAAAAGATGCTTGAAGATTTTGCATTTTTCTTCATATTTTAATTGACGTATAGTATATTATAAGCCTTGCTGTGCTGTGGTGTGAATATCAATAATCACTTTGCTGACTTAAACTGAGTATACAAAGACGACAAGAAGTTATTTGGAGCTTGAGCGCCCGGCCTTCCACAGAGATGACATCGTCATCCGGTCTTGAGCTGAAATGTCCGCCGCCCTAAAATCCAAACTCACGGGTATAAAAATAACACATCACACACAGGAGTCATCAGACTTATGAGGAAATATCTTGAAAGATGCACAAAGGAAAATCACTGGATTTAATTCCATTGTTACTTTGACATTTCTTGGACGCTCAGTGTGTCCAATCTGTGCTGGAAACGATTCACTTGAATGAGGTCCTTGATGTAATCCGTGAGATTTTTCACAGTCTCCACAGACAGCACTGTCTGGTTTTCTCTGTGCAACAAAAACATTTAAACCTGAGTGGAATGAAACCAGTTTCTCTTTCCTGTAAATATGGTGTGTAAAAACCATATTGCCTTTCCTGACTGCACTGCTGTTTGGTTTGCAGAAAGCAACCTTGAACACAACATGGTCTGTAAAGATGGTCCCACCACTAACGCTGACACTTTTCTGTTACTTTCAGCACCTTTTGCACATGTTGTAATATATTGATTCATATTGCGCCTAAAGATCCTCTTCTCCTTATTTTGTCAGTGTGCAGGCATTTTTTCCATATGAGATGGGACTGTTAGTCTTGGCTACACATACCTGACACTGCTTCTTGAAAAGTGCTGTCACATTTGTTTGGTTTGCAAAAGGAAAATGTTGATGCAATGTCCTATTGCAGTATATTTAGAAATGGTGGGATTGGTGCACATGCAAATGTTGACAGAGGGCACTGTGCCAAATGCAATCACTGTCAGAACGACTTTCAGTGATCCAAAGTAAGTCCAAAAGCAAAGCATCTTACTACACGCCCAAAAAAATCAGCACTAGACAAAATGAATATGAAATTACATATCAGTGGCTTTTCACATCTGCCTCATCAGGCTCACTTGTCAGTTTAGATACCAAATCACAGGTGTGATACTGAATCATGAGATTGCAAGCTGCAGATACTCAACATGAAACAAAATCACATACACACCGTCTAACATCTCGGCAAAGCAATAAGTACACTGAAAAGGTCTTCAGGATCAAAATGAGCCTTTCTACTTGATTTATTACCTCAGTCTATGGTCTCAATCATTAGTTTCAGTCTTCTAAAGGGCGGGGCTACCTTGTGATTGACAGGTTGCTACCATGGCGTTGTTCAGTCTGGGAGCTGTCCACGTTTTTTGTCTCATAACTTTCACCCTTTCACTGTGCGTTAAGCACATTCAGCCTTGTACTTAGCTCCACCCTCTCATGTCCAAAACAAGATGGCGAAAACCAATATGGGCGAACGCTAGGCTCCCAAACGACCGATGGGTGACGTCACAGTGACTACGTCCATTTCTTATCCACCGTCTCTGGTCTGTTTCCTGTTTCATTATGATAGTTGGTTCTTGTGTGTCATGTTTTTACTTCCTGTCTTTGTGTTTTTTCCCACCAGCTTCTAAGCCTTTTGTTGATTAAACCAGTCAGCCTGCTGCCTCGCTGCCTCTTCTGCTCTCCAACATGTGACAAATTAATTTCACCCAAAGAAATACATATATAATCCACAGACCTGAAATACAATTGGATGAAATAAGAAACGTGAAGTTGGTGCTTCACTCTGTTTGTTCAAATAACCTCATAATACTATGATAACATTGTAAAGGAACTCTGTGGTTCAGTATATGTTACCAGTAAAATTGACTGTCACTTGCTTCCAAGAGCATTTTCCAATTTGTCTAGTTTTGAACCCGTATTAGTATTTAATAGATATTGAAGCTATTTCCAGATCTGGTAGATGTACAGCGATGTGGAACAAAAAGGGCCACTGGCTAACCGCACCATAATCTGTGATCTTCCTCTACAATACCTCAATGTTCACTTCAAGGGATATTGGCCTGCTGATTGGATCATTCTCCGCAAACGTCCTTTTGACATGCCCAGCTACAACCTACAGTGTGTCCAGGAAATGTCTCAAAGGCTCAATTTTCTTTGAGAATCTGGAGTCATTCAGTGATCTGGTGACAAATGGAAAGAGTTGCGTATTCAGCACCTCTTCACTGTGGGAGAACAGAAAAGCTCTCATGACACAAAAACCACAATGTGTACCTCATATGTTCCTTTTCACCTTGGAGTCCACGTCATTTAGCTGTACAGTGTGTCACTAAAATGAGTATCAGGAGTGTTTACAAGATTTAAAAGGTATTTGTCCTTGAGTTCTTTACTGGGAAAACTGCCTCCTTAAACCAAATAGAAAAATAAAAATTACAGGACCAAAACCAGAAAACCACAATATCAATAAATCAAACCATAACATAACAAACAGTAACAGACCAAGCACATAAAACAACATATTGAATGAGGTAGGAAGCTTAAAATAAAAGTACTGACTGAGCATTCAATAAAATGAGTTTATTAAGGTGTATCGGCTTGTTGGGCATGTTTTGAATTGTACTCTGAGAAAACTCCAGAGCTGCAACACAGATGTTAAAGTCAGTGTGTAACATTTAATGGCCAAATGTCCAGATGGAGCTAAATCCTGGGAAATGCAGTGCTGTACCGTTTGGTTACAGCTGTTCAAGGGGACTTATGTAACTATAGGATGGAAAGTAGTCGGTGCTGATTGTCCAATCACAGCAGCCATGACTACGTTTGTGCAGCTTGGATTTCGCTCCACATGTTGAAGTGGTGTGCATGGAACGGCAGTAAAACTGACCTGACAGTTAAGGATTTAGAGACTTTGGATGGAATTTTTTCCAAAACCAAAAACAACAGAGAGAAGAAGTAAAGCAACGGTTTAAATGGTGTGTTTATCTGCTCCGACACAGGCTGCAATGGTTAGACTGTCCGGCTAACTAGCCAGCGCCTACGTTAGTAGGCTAACCGATCATTACTGCCAAGGCCAACAAACACATCATTAACTACATTAGTTTGTGGGGTTACCCCATTCACAACATCAACAGACCACAAAACAATAAAGCACAAATGTCACGTATGTCTTACAATATTTGTCCAATTATGAAAACAGGGCTTAGTTAGAACAAAATGACAGTCTGATCTTAAATTTTTCCCCATTGTACTTAAAGAACTAACTAGCACTAACCAACATTTATGTTGAAAATGACCTGAATGTCAACCTGAAGAGAAGCTGGCTGCCTTTTAGTTTTTGTTGAATATTATTGCTCAACCTTTTGCTTTGAAACTAAGAACAGAAGCAGCAGGTCAAACCACTGATATGATTCCTCCTCCACTCTCGGGCCGCTCAGCTTTCACATTAGTGAAGTTTTTCCTCTCCGAGGACACTTGCGTCATCATCCATGAGTAGTTGTTTGTGTTGAGATCAGCTGTTCTAGTAGCTGAGCATCATAAAACACTTTCAAACACATTTAAACTTGACAAAAACAAAATAAAACTCACCAAAACCGTCGTCCTTTGTCCTTCCAGTAATCACCAACTCTGATTTGGTCGAAAACCCTTATTTCACCGAGTTTGATGTGAAAATATGCCCGCTCTACACTTTGGGGTCAAGTGTAATTGGATCTGGGCCCGGGTCCCTGATGTGGAAGCACCCTTATACTTCTGCCTGAGATCAAGGACCCATCATTTAAACAATTACTAAGTATTTTGATGGCAAACCTGCCATTGTTATCATAGTAAACTGCATTTGTGTTGTGCAAGAGCAGAAAGCTTGACAGGGATGGAAACAGAAGCGTCTGGGCTTCGTGTGCTGTTAACTGGCTCAGACATACTGTATTGCAAAGTAAAGCCCATGGGGACCAAAAATGGTGATGGTTCATCAGAAACGATGCCACCTAGAGTCCCTTTAGAGCCATGATGAGTACATCCTCCCTTAAACCAGAATAATATTAGGGATAGAGGAGTCTTTAACACAGCAGAAATGCCTGTCTCCATCAAGTACAATGTGGGCATTAATGGTGTCGTTCCCAGGCAGACTGTGGCGAGGATGGGCCCATTCCTGCGGCCTGGCACCCAGGCAGGCAGGCAGGATACTCACAGAGCCTCAGCCACCATCCATGTAGCAGCATGATCCAAAGATTACCGCACTGGTTCGGCTGTCCTGCCAACTATACCACACAAATTGCTTACAGCATGTGGAAAGCATGCGCACGCACTGAGTTAAAATAAAGTGACCATGTGGCAGAGTTTCAAGAGGCACTCAACAACTCCATTGTGCTGTGTCTGAATGGCAGCATACACTTTAAAGTGTGAACACAGCATAAACAGCCTCGATCAAAGTGCTTTCATAGCTGCAGTATTTTGTTAGTATAGCTTGACAATGATTCCTCTCACACCTGGTGTATATTCTGATCGGGGGTCAGAGCGATTTTTAAACCATCTCCTAGAGCTGTAAAGAGACATTCAGTCGACCCAGTCAAAGGAGAAAATAAAGGAGCAGCTCATAAAATCTTTTGTTCTTCCACATCTTAAATTACTGTTTGATTGTAAATCAAGGAATCATCTCAATTATCATCTCTCAGGGAGAAGTTAAGTTTAAGTTTACAGTTTAGTTTAAGGTCTTCACACCAACTCCCACCATCTGTGACCTTTTCCTGAGGCTCATAAGTGATTTTGTGTAGTAACAAGCTGCAGACCCCTGCACCTCGGCAATAAAAGCATAAGCTTCACTAAAGGGCAGCCACGGTTTCTCTCAGGTCTTTCAGCACCAACTTGACTCATGCCCTCTTTCCACTAATACTGGATACACAATGATTCCTTTGACAGTATCTTGAGTCATGTTATTCCTGTATTTCAGCAAGTACCGGTATGTGAATTCCTGATATAATGAAGAGGACCAACTGTTATTGTCATAGCTCCTTATGATGTAGTTCAGTTCAGAAGGGGCATTTCATTCACATTTCCTCAGTCATATCTGCATGTCCTGGGTTATTCTTTAGGCAGTAAACAGACAAAGTCCTTCATCAAACATCAAAATTACAAGTATCCAAGAACTCCCGAACCGAACGTGGCGACCAGATCCACCTTTACCTAGACCTGAGCCCTTTTAAGGTAGTCACCTGGTTTTGATCATGATGGAGGTGATTATGTTCCACAGAGATCCTGGGACAGCAGCGTTGTCTCATTTGAGCTGCACTTGAGCTTTTCATCATATCATGTAATCTTCATCAGGAAATGAAGCCCTGCAGATATTTAATCAACCTTTTTCCTAGTTTGTCAAAATTGCTATGTACGTTGTACCTTTATTCTTGAGCCTCCGTATTCTGTATCCTGTAATCCTGTTTCCAGGAATCTGTACCTGTAAGCCTTTGGATTTGCCTGTTTGGACTGACTTCCAGGCTGTAACAAGGCCTACTGAAGGAGGCTGGGACACGGGGAGACACGGGAGTAAGGGATGGGGTATAACACATGCGCAGTGCAATGGCGGCTAGAAATAAAGGGATATGGTGTCCGCTCAGGTGGTCTTTGGGTGCGCTTGGCCCGGCAGAAGTTTTGGGTAAACTTGAACATATGACAAAGCATTCGTTTATGGTTGTTTAGCAAAGATCTTTTCAATAATTGCAGAATTGTAATTCTCACCCATAACGTACGCTGTTATGCACCCTTCCTGTGGACGCCTCAATGAAACAAATCGATCATCTTCATGTTCTGTGATCGTGCACCAGCTAGTGAACCTTTCGCCAAGTGCAGACCAGATTTTACTGAGAGTGTTGTACCCCGATGAAATGATGCAATATGGGCCATAAATCTTTGCCAGTAGATCACTGAATTTTATCCTGTTTGTCTGCATTCGGGTTCGGTCCTGCATTTCCTAAGCCGTGACAAAATGTCCAGTTTTTCTGAGGACTACACGTCTTCATTTAGTTTAATAGTTTAGACTTTAAAGTACATTTTTGAGCTTAGTGTAGTTAGCAAAACAATCATGCTACGTGCTCTTCTTTTAATAGCTGCTCTGTTCTGTGTTTGAAAGCTCCAGAACAGCTACGAAATGGGATTTTGGACTGAAAGACTGTTTCCAAGGTCAAGAAAAACATTACTGATGTCTGTACAGTAAATGAAATGCAAAAATTGTGCACAGAATAACAACAGCTAGCTCCAGAGGCCAGGCACCTGCTGACCTGCTGACCTCACAGCCTGGCTGTACATGGCCCATAAAAGCTAAAATCTGAGAGGTCACCACCTGACTTAGGTCGGACACAGTCGGGTACAATCCCTGGCAGAGTACAGCAGCTTCTGGCATTGACAGAACATGGAAAATAACCTCTCTGAGGTAAAAGAAACACGGACGGTTCAGGAGGTTGAGCTGAATTTCATTCTGCTGCTCCTCTTCACACACAGTTTGAACATTTCTCCTTCGTGGAGCCTTTGGTAATGATGGGGATGCTCTGGGGAACAGTCTGATTGATCTGCAGCATTGTTATTGGACTTGTGCTGGAAATTGTCTATAACAAAGTTCTGTGTTCAGCATTTTGCAAAGATTTCTTTTCTTCTCAAGTAGTCCACACTCTCTTAACAGCTGCTACACTACATGTTCAGATGGCAGTTCAATCTGATTTTACAGGAACAGTGTATGTTGAGGTAAGGTTAACCCCCCCAGAACTCTAAGCATTAGCCCAGTAAACCACAACACACATCAGACATCACAATGGTTTAAAGCCAAAAATAAAGATTTTCATTTCCATAAATTATTGTATTTATTATAAGATAAAGAAACAGTTAGACACTGACATTATTGGCTTATTGTTTCATTAGTTTCGCTACAACAAGGGTTATAGGGGTGAAAAGTGTATGTCATTATTTATTTGTTCATGTGTCACCTCAATACACAAAAGTAGAAAGGGCACCCACCGGTATTTTTTTCATCATTACATTATTATTATTTTTTTTTTTTTTTAGAGGGTGGCCAGCGCCCCCCAGAAGGTGCTGCCCTAGGTAAACGCCTATACGCCTATATGCCTTACGCCAGCCCTGAACTAGGAGCCAGTTGATGTAAGAGTAGCATAGGTCATTTGGAGCAGAGCCAGTGTGTAGCATGTACATGGGAGTACATGGGAAGTGAGTGGTGAGGCGAGAGAGAGAGCGACGGCAGTGAATAATGTTATTGACACCGGCCCAGGCAGCGAAAGTTAACAAGGTCTGGTTTGTCCGTTCTGTAGAAACATGCAGCTTCGTGAAGGATACCCACTCCCTATGTAGGTATAAACGGCTCATTCTCAGCCAATAAAAACTCCTGATACTACTATGAACTGTTTTCTTTGCCAAGGACCAAAATGTGATGGCTAGACGACTGGGTCAGAGCATCTCCAAAACTGCAGCTCTTTTGAGATGTTCCCGGTCTGCAGTGGTCAGGACCTGCCAGAAGTGGGCCAAGGACGGCAAACTGGTGAACCGACAACAGGGTCATGGGCGGCCAAGGCTCACTGATGCACATGGGGAGTGAAGGCTGGCCTGTGTTGTCAGATCCAACAGAAGAGCTACTGTAGCTCAAATTGCTGAAAAGTTAATGCTGGTTTCGATAGAAAAAACACACAGTGCATCGCAGTTTGTTGCATATGGAGCTGTGTAACCACAGACCAGTCAGGGTGCCCATGCTGTCCTACTGTTATGGCTGATCAGTGATTTATTAATAGAGTTATTAATATTATATTCCATTTCTGTCAATAGATCCCCCTAAATGCTACTCACTGGTCCTTTAAGATCAAATCTAATTTTTAGAGCTTGCTGTTATTTGTAAGTGTCCATTATCTGGGTTCAGGCACCTTTAACATCTCTCCAGCACCAGTGTGCACAGTATGCTAATAGATCAAATCAAAGCCGAGAGCTGCAGGCTAGATGAGGAATCCAGATGTGTCTTCCTGCACTGAAGGCCATCGCATTGAGTCACACTGACGGAGGACGTCGATGTGCAGCCATGCTTCACGTTACACTTACAGCCGTCCAGAATTTAAAACTCTGAGGCCAAACTGAGACACGCCTCTGCTTTGACGTGAATTGGTTTTCAATTATCTGTGAGTGGGGTTTGAAACCGATTTCCAAAAAGTCAATATCCATGATCGTGTGTGTCGAGCCTCGATAAAAGCAGTCTGGCTTAGATTTGGTCTGCCGATCTGGACATACTGTAGCTTTGGAGATTTTCACGCCTGTCCCTATCACAGCCGGTGATTTACAAACCGCCCTCCATGCAATGTGGTGTATGAGTCATATCTGGTTTTGTCCAAGAGATTCGATGGTTGGTATCAACTCTCCCAACACGCTGCCAGACTGTGGTGAAATGAATCATCCGTCAGTTAAACCAGTTCCTCTTTGGAGCTGTGTGTGTTGACTCATCTCTTTATTTTCACCTAATACATTGTAGAAAAATGTCCATCTGCCCAGCACTTTGAATTAATCTAATTGTCTGCAAAGATGGTTGTGTGTTGTTCATAGACACTCAGCGGCTATGTTATATACTAATACGAGACAATGTGGTTGAGCTCATTCTGAATCACTGCTCTGTCTCTTACAGTATATCTGTCATCGTCCATTTCGTACCCAAGCACAGAGCTTCGTTTGTTTTTCTCAACACAGCAAGTTGTGTGTCATCAGCGCTGTGTAGGCCGAACCTCTTAGAACCAGTTGCCTGAGCTCGGCCATTGTTTAAGAGATTACTGTACTGACTTCTACATGGTCCAGTATATTTGTCCATCCATCCATCCATCCATCCATCGTCAACCGCTTATCCCGTTAGGGGTCGCGGGGGGGCTGGAGCCGATCCCAGCTGGCATTGGGCGAAGGCGGGGCTCACCCTGGACAGGTCTCCAGTCCATCACAGGACACATAGAGACAGACAACATATAGACAGACAACCATTCACACTCACATCCACACCTACGGGCGAATTTAGAGTCATCAATTAACCTAAACAGCATGTCTTTGGACTGTGGGAGGCAGCCGGAGAACCTGGAGAGAACCCACGCTGACACGGGGAGAACATGCAAACTCCACACAGAAGAGCCGCAAGCTGGAATCGAACCTGCGACCCTCTTGCTGTGAGGCGACAGCACTAACCACTGCACCACTGATAATGCCAATTTCATCCTATTACATTGTAAAGGTGATTTTATTTTGAAAGGGTGACTCCAGTAAATGATCAGTAAACATGTCTGTTGTCGTTTCTTCCCAAAGACAGAGTGTGTCGTACAGTTTTGTGATTTAGCACCTGGCTGACAAAGACACGAGGATTGTCAATGTTTCATTTCTTACTACAGCTCATAAAATGTGACTTTATAAGGTAGTTTCATAGTTCTTGCTTAGTTAAAAGAGTGGAAGAGTGTGTGTGTGTGTGTGTGTGTGTGTGTGTGTAAGCCATGCCTCCAGGAAGAGCTCTGGGCTTTGAAGCCAATTTTCAAAGTGGCCAAGCGGTGGCTCTACAACATCACGTGATGCCATTGGGCCTTATAAGACTTTTTCCCATCGATTTACATTCCCAGTATTAACATTTGAATAACCCTTATTTAACTCATTGATCCTAAAAGTTGTAAAACACACTAATAGCTGAATCCAGAGTTATTTTCCCACCTGGTTGGCGGCTGAGTTAAAAGAAACGCTAGTGCGCCTCCTCTGTGGGCCCAGTGGATGCAGAACATCGCTGGATTATCCAGGTACTTTATCGCTCTGCAGTCGAGTCATTTCGGCTTCATGCGCCACTGAGCAACTGTCGTAGGAATGAACGGCGTGCGCCTACAACGCTGGATCCACTTCCACATCCACAGAAGGAGTGTGTACGACAACTTCTCCGGACATCCACAGAAGGAGTGTGTACGACAACTTCTCTGTACATCCACAGAAGGAGTGTGTACGACAGTTTTTATTATTTAGCACCTGGCTGATAAAGGCACAAAGTTTTCAATGTTCCGAGTTATAATGAGTGAAAAAGTGTGTGTGTGTATGTGTGTGTGTGCGTGCGTGCGTGCGTGTGTGCGTGCGTGTGTGTGTGTGTATTTCTGTATGTTGTGGGCACATGAATCTGTTTACACAGTCACATTGTGGGGACTTACTGTACTTTTGGGGACAAAATGGACGTCCCCATAACGTAAAACATATTTTAGGGTGAGGACTTGGTTTAGGGTTAGTGTAAGATTAGGTTTAGGTTTAATTTAGAGTCATCAATTAACCTGCATGTCTTTGGACTGTGGGAGGAAACTGGAGAACCCGGAGAAAACCCACACTAACACAGGGAGAACATGTAAACTCCACACAGAAGAGTGGTGTGTTCACAATGTGGTTGCAGCAAATTTTTTTTTAGAGCAAATAATGTTTGTGAATCATCAGTCGGAGAGTTAGACCATCATTAGCCCAGAGATGCTACAGTGACACAACACTACCATGTGGTTTTCTGCATTTTGACACGGGACATGCTTGCCTTAATTTGGGACTTGACTCTGGACTTGAGTGCAAAGACTTATTTAGACTTATTTGTGACTTGCAAAACACTGACTTGGTCCTACCTCTGGTGCACACAGCAGAATACACACAGCAACTAAACTGTTGTAAGTTGATTCAGTAGAAATTTACCATTAAAGCATAAAATCATCGGAGTATTAAAAGTGCGACTTTGAGTCCGCATTGGGTAAAATTGCAGGAATCCTCCAAGGGATACTCTACCTTGATGATGTATGTTCCCAAACACATTTAGGATTCATGATATTACCACAAACCAATTGACACCCAGTAAACCTGGTGCCCTCAGAGCCGTTCAGATTCTGGAGCCCTGGGGCGGTTTCCCACTTTGTCTGGTTGGTAATGCAGCCTCAGTAGCATCTGAAAGAATCAGGTTGGTTCAAAGATTTGATTTTCCATTAACTTCCTGACCTCCCTGGAGCAGAGGGCATCACATTTTCACTGCATGGGAGGATTCACTGCAAATATTAACCGGGTCAAACACAGAAAGTTTCTTTGGCAAAACTATAATCATAAACTATACTGTAAACCTAGTCCTGTCAGCAGGGGGTGCAGAATGAAATTATTACTGTGAACACACCTCCAGCCATTCATGGAGATGCAATCCTCCGTGATTTCCCTTCTTAGATAGATAGATAGATAGATATTTAGATAGATAGATAGATAGATAGATAGACAGATAGATAGATGAACTTTATTAATCCAAAGGGAACTTGTTAAATCAGCAGATGACATGAAACTCACTGAGGCTGTTTGATGCTGCTGTCTGTCATACTAACGGTACTGTATTGAACTGGATAACAGCACAGACATTTAAAAAGAAAAAACATGCTCCTCTGTGTCCTCCAGCACTCCTAATGGCATCTGCAAGATTTCATAGACCGGAGGAAATGACTCACGGACCTCGATCAAACCAGGCAGTGTCAATCAAATATGAATCAATTTTCTGTTACTTTAATGCCTATTTCTCACTTCAAATGTCAGAAACATCTTGTAATTATTGTTTAGCTGTAAAATGAGAACGTTTGTGACCTGGCAGCCATTTTGAGATCTCTTGAGGAAATACCAAGCACCGCCCACCAGGCGGAGCACAGCCAATAGGAATGTTCTCTCTCTGAAATGACCTTTGATTGGTCAAAGTCTTCATCGTGGGCTTGATTTTCTAAAGCCTGAGAACAGCCACGAGGAGGTGCAGAAGTCTAGTTTTGTCTCACAACACTTGAATTACAATACGCTGAAACGTTGACCAATGATGCCAAAAAAGCATTCGCCAATTAACACAGTAAGTACTGTATTTTACCTTTACAAATTTGCATGGCCCTGCTCCTCCCCAACCTCCATCTTCTCCTTCATGTCCGTCAGCATCACAGACATCATCTTTTTTAAAGCAGGCCTCCCTCAAGCTGCTGGAGGGAGCTCGGCAGTTTGGCCACCCTTTTTTCTGCAACCCTCTGCAAGCAGACCTGCTGCACCAGGACCTCCATGGCCCATTGATCTGAAGGCTCTGGTCTGGTGTGGCGCAGCAGGATCAGAATACGCATATGTGAGGAGCTGGTATGCCTGCCGGATGTCTCCATCTCTGCATCTTTGATGGATGCAAATGTACTGGAACTCTCCATAGTAACTTTTGGCTTGCTAAGTCTACTGTACTGAACTGTACAAAAGGATCTCTTTTAAATGGCTTTTCTTTCCCTCTGGAAAGCGCTGTTTGTTTTCTTTTCCTAAAAGGCTCACCTGATGGGGCGTGGTGAATCAGGGAAGTACACATCATGACTCATAAGAACCAAACAAGAAGTGAAGGTGGGTGTCTGCATCAGCGTTTTCAAAGGTCTCCGCTTCAGTCCATCCAGACTAAAACACAACCCTGGAGTTTTAACACTAAAATGGGCTCAACAGCATTTTGAAACTGCTCCATTTTAGGGGCTCCGACAAAGTGGAGTAGTGTGGACTTTAGGCATAAATGTAGTAAAAGTTATGCATTTTAAAATGAAAATGTATAAGGGTGGATGAAGTCTCAGGAAACCTGGCAGAAGAAGCCAGACGAGAGATGCAGCCAACCCAAACAAATATCTGATATTTAGAAGCAGCAAACTAATGACGCAGCTCCACCAGGTGGCTGCAGAAATTTATAACTTTAGTCAGGTTAGACTTGCACACTTCAACAAGCAACTCGCCTTACTGACTTTTGCAAAGTTAGACTCGTGCCAAACCCGCTGGTGTGCATAAAACCGCAATCAGCAAATTTGGCTCGAGAGACCCACTGGTAACAGTTTTCATCAGAACTGCATCATAAAATTGCGTGGTGCAGAATTAACTGGCTGCTGTGTATGTTTATTTTTCCAAATTTCCTGTGCCGTGAATGAAGTAGTGTATTATTTATGCTTCCAGAGTTCAAATACCACAAAGTCCCTGAAGTCATTATCTGCTGAATGAGACATGTACCGAATGACGCCACCGCCGGCTGCATATGAAAAGCATTATCATTTAATGATTATTGTTTTCCTGATCTTAAAGGCGGTGGGTTTGAGATGGAAAGAGGTCATATGCATTAACATTGCATTAACATAACACTTGCATGAGGAATCATTAGACAAATCGAGGATATTTTACTATAAATGAACTCTTTTTAAACAAAGTCTCCCTTTTAACTACGAGGGATTTATCCTGAAGCTGCTACCAATTCAACTTTAAAAGTTCCTTCATAAAAAGTCTAAGTTAAGGTCCCTTCGGTCATTGTTGTGTTTTTATAGCAGTCATTTTATAGTTAAATTGTTGAAGTCACCGTTGGGCAGAGTACAAGCCGCAATATGTCTCTGATCACTCTGAGGAAGACGAGTGACGCAGGATGCCTCCCACTGCCGGCAAGCTTCAGAATCTCTTAATAAAGAGCTTTATGGGGGTTTTGCTCTTAAATGACTGATATTTCTTCCATAGCTCTGTTAATTGACTAGATTTGTCTTTGTAAAACGCTGCTGTCATATTGAATTTATAGTGCAGTGTGCTGAGCACCACTGGAGCTATCAGCAGGCATCCAGTTTCCATTCACTTTGCTCCCCAGTTAATTTGGGTGTGATATATTTTCTCTTTTACATCATAAGAAAAACAAGCCAGTGTCACCCACTGATAAAACTGCAGCTCTGCTTAAGTGTAGACTGGGATGTTATGAAAATGCAAATGAAATTAATTATTTTGTAATAATCATGTAACTGGAGATAAGGTATAAGTTACAGTACATGTTATGCTTGGTAATTGGTTTTATATTGGTTTTGTTCAGAACTCAGTATATGAGTGGTATAACAATATGAAGTAAAAAAATATATCTCAATTATCAAGCCTTTTTAAGATAATATGATTAAGAGTTGGTGGTTATTAAAGCATAGTGTAAATCATGTCAAAGCAATTCCTGCCTCTTAACAATTTAAATATGAGTAATTATAGTATCACACTATGAAACTGAACCTACCTAAAGCCTGATCTATTATTACCACACCTGAGAGGGTGTGTGTGGGTGTGTGTGTGTGTGTCTATCCACATGGACAGACAGAGAAAATTAATAACTTTGAGAAGCTTTGATAAACCTGCACAGAGTATAAAAAACGTTTCCTCGTCACAATCCACGTCAGCTAGTGTCTGTGCAACCATCCTTGTAGAAAGTACCATATAACTGAGGCTTCAGAGTGAAGGATCCACGCTGTAATATGGACATACATTAATATCTAACTTGCCGATGGAAGGCCGGCATGGGATTAGCTTAGTTTAGCACAAAAACTGGAAATGGGGGAAACGGCTAGCATGGCTCCACTGTTATCTCTAAAAAGGCAGATCTTGTTCAATTAATACAAAAAAATGTGTAAAAACAACAGTTTGCTCCATTTTGTGACGGAGCGTTTCTTGGCTGCAACCAGTAACGTCCTTGGTTTACGTGACAACTGCTCAGAGTTAAGAAATAGCCGGCATGTAGCTCCCTGTTGTTTTTACTTAGAAAAGCAGGATTAGCGAGCTGTCGGAGTATTAGTAGGCAGATTCTGTTATCATTATCAGGGCCAGGCTAGCTGTCTCCACAGCCCGTTTGCATGAAAAGCTTCATATTTACTGTACAGACCTTTTCATCTAACTCTCTGCCAGAAAGCGAACAAGCATATTTCCTGCAATGTCATACTTTTGCTGTGATGCTAAGCTAGCTACTGCATGTCTGTGACTGATCTCTTAAAAAAAAACTAAATGTGCAATTGTGTGTAGAGACTGAAGTTGTTGCTTGAGAAGAGCATATGGAGTCCAGTGACTATGTGTCACTGCCTTTTTATGTGGGGTGAAACATATTTGGTTGCTGAGGATTTGCCACTAAACAGAAACCTTGATTTTCTCTGAAAAGGTCTCCACAGACACAATGAGGAAACACCCACTATCCTAAATCCAGTTCTTTCCTGGCGTGAAGACAAGTTCACATGAGGTTCACCATGGGGAATTACTCCCTGTTTCTCAAGGATCAATCGAGCAACATGTGCATGTACACAGTCTATGCTCTGCTGTCTGTTAGTCAGCACTGTCTGTATTTTACACAGTGAGTCAAAGGATATCAGCGAGCCTGAAAACCAGCAGCTGGAGCCTGCCAGTGGCCGTGATTTGAAACAGACAACAACTTGTAAACTTTCAGGCACTCAATAGCACTTATATACTGTCTTTTTAAGATTTCAAATAAAATCCAGCCAAATATCTGACATCAAGACAGTTGTCTGTGAATAGCAATATGAAACACTTTTCCTCTTTTGATTCATAAAACACATCAGAAGTTACACCTTGAGGAAGGTTTTGGACAGATGGTTAAATATTTCAGTTTACCCAGACCTCAGGACGTCAAAAAAACAGGAGGGTCCGAGACATTTGAAATAAAATGTTCAAATACTGTACATTCATGTCATCACCCTATGAGCATTACTAGCAGTCTCAAGTGTTTTTGTCCCTAACCAATAAAAGGCAGATGTGTAAAGTAAATAAGTTGTCCAAAATAAAACAGACAGGTTCAAAAGTTTATCTGACAAGTTACCACATACAGTAGGCTTCAATAACACAATAAAACATCTACTGTATATCAATGTGAGAAATCAGAAAACAGACTGTATATAAGAATATATACAGTCACCGTGACGTCACATATTGGTTTGTGGATTCCCATTTTGAAGCTTCAAATTTGGCATTTTGGCCATTGCCATGACATGAAATGACATGAGAGGGTGAACCTAAGTACCGTACAACCAAAGGCTGACTCAGACATGTTTAGGTGAATAAAAACATTAGAATTAACTTTCATGAACTGAAAACACACTGTGAAAGGGTTAAATTTCTAAGACAAAAACACAGACAACTCCTACAGTAACGCTGTGGTAGCAACCTGTCAATCACAAGGTAGCCCCGCCCAAAAGCATCCCCTGCTTTCTGGTCTATCTGACTCTAAATGGACCATCATTCACTAAATGAACATCCTGCTGTACTGAAGAAGACTGAAACTAGTGACTGAGACCATAAACTGATGTTTACAGTGTTTACTGAGGTAATAAATGAAGTGAGAAGTCGTCTCATTTTCTCATAGACTTCTATACAATCAGAGGAGTCGCCCCCTGCTGGCTGTGAGAAAGAATGCAAGTTTAAGGCACTTCCTCATTGACTTCACTTCTCAGACCTGGAGGTGCCCACTGGAAGAAAAAATGTCATTAAATTGAACGATGCTTAAATGGCGCTGGCATCATATCAAGTCAGGAGAATGTTCATAGTCGTCAGGCACATCCAATTACCAACCACAAATCATGTTAACTAATGACGCTGTGTTCAAAAATTAATGAACACCAAACAAAATGACATACCGAGAAACATATTCTAATGCTGCAAGTCTCTCAGGGACTAATTCATTCATCGAAAAACAGACTTGCTAAAAGAACTGGACAGTTAAAGTTAATCTTGCAATAAACATCCCCAGTGAGGGAAAATGGCTTCACTGAGGAGGAGATCAGAAGTGGATCCACATTAGCACATCAGGACAGACAGCAGAACCACAGCAGAAACGACAACACATTACACATATATTACACAGTTTTCTCAAGTAAAACTGAATTACCTGAAATGTCTTTTGTAATGACACGGACCGTGTGCAGACAAATGGATCTGTTCCTGGGTCATTATCTCAGGCTGAAAAGGTATTATAAAGTGTATTATCGTTGGGGGACGTTCGGTGAACCCGGGCTGCTGGAGCAGACACATGAGTTCAGGAAAGGAAGAAAATAATTCATTTGGCAGCTGGTTTGTGACAAAATGGCACCCAAAGTCCAGACAGATAATTACGGATTAAAGAAAAACAAATGTATTTAACCCATATTAAACTATAGACAAACATACTGTGAAACATATAAAGTAGTGGGTAGTGGTGCATGGGTGTAGGCGAGTGTAGTGTAGGCAAAGTGTAAGGTGGAAAGCAAATCTAATAGAACCAAAAACACAACCCAACAAGCCCCTGCTGAGGAGAGAGAGAGACCAAAGCATCATATCCAGCCCTCATTGTGTCAGGATGTGGCTTTTCCTAGAGAGGAGTCAAGGCTACAGACATTTATCTGAATGAGACATCCTTGCCTTGGAGCCATCATCGTAAAGCAACGTCTATTAAATATGACGTGGGGTAACAGTTGCATCAGCTGTCCATTGTCACGTCTCTTTTTTGCGTCACAGTGTCACGACTGAATACAGGTTTGGACTCACACGCAAGACTCCAGGCAGGGATCAGTTCAAAAACAGCGTCTTTAATACGAAAACAGGTCGGTACACGGTAGAGCAGATAGACAGTCCAAATCCAAATCAGAAGGCAAAGGCTAAGTCACAAAAACGAGCAGAGGTTCGATACACAGAATAATCAACACGAGACCACTAGGAAATAATCGCGGGTACGCACTTACAAGAAGAGACGAACTGGCACAGGAGGAAGGGGAAGCACACATTATATACTAGTGAAGGGAGTGATTAACTATACACAGGTGGACACAATCAGGGCGGGGAGAAGACGACCAGAACCAGGTGAATGGTGTTCGAAACTAGGTCAGGATGCGGTGCTCAAATGTGCGGGCGGGAAACATGCAAACCGGAAATGACGTGTTCTAAACTGAAAAGGGAAGTAAAACTACAAAATAAAACAGGAAGTGAGAAACACAGGACATGCAACATGCAACACTAAACAGATTATAATTTGACAGTTGTTACACACAGATGCCAAAAAGACTTCCTTAAAGGAAACACCGGTGTAGCCTCACTTATAGCTCCACTGGCAAGTCTCCTCGCTCCTCAAGATGCATTTTAAGAAGTGGGACGTCCTTCTCGATGGAGAGCTGAGAACAATTTCAGGGCCACAACCCGGCAGGATTGAGAAGAGCCCAGGAAGCCACAAGAGTGGGAGGGGGTCTTCACACTAAACATTAACAGCGGTTAATATACCACATGCTACAATATCTTATTTGTTACAAAACAATATTATAGTTGCAAGAAAAGTACGTATAGAGCATATACTCTTTGTATCCTACTGGCTAGCTAGCAGTAACCGCCGTTAACACAGTCCCCCTACCCTCCGGTTCCCTGCGCAGGCTAACACTGTTAGCTCTGACAGCACGGTTGCCATTGTTGGTGCTGTCTGCACTGCTAGCATCGGTAGCTGTTAGCCACCAGTTCAAACGTCTCTGTGTTCAGAGGCGTTTGCAGGCAATCCTGGCTGTATGGGTTGTAGCTGCTGCAGCAGTCGGCCAATAAGATAAGATAAGATAAGATAAGATAAGATATTCCTTTATTAGTCCCACAGTGGGGAAATTTACACGTTACAGCAGCAATACAATAAAATAATTTAGTATATACATAATAGAAAATAGAAGAAAAAAGTAAAGACAGAAAAAATGTGTCCATCATATCAATGATATAATTGTACATAAAGTCATTATTGCATTATTGCACGTATGTCCGGTGAGTTTGTTGTGAATGTGACTGTGATTGTGGTTTACTGGGAGCAGTGCTGGTTGTGGAGTCTAGCAGCTGCAGGCAGGAAGGACCTTCTGTAACGCTCCTTCGTACACTTAGGGTGTAGCAGCCTGTCACTGAAGGAGCTCTCCAGAGCTCTGATGGTGTCTCTCATGGGGTGGGAGTCCTTCTCCATCATGGATGACAGCTTAGCCGTCATCCTCCTCTCTCCCACCACCTGCACTGAGTCCAGAGAGCATCCCAGGACAGAGCTGGCCCTTTTGATAATCTTATCCAGCCTCTTCCTGTCTGCAGCTGTGATGCTGCTGCCCCAGCAAACCACTCCATAAAGTATGGCTGATGCCACCACGGTGTCATAAAAAGTTTTCAGGAGTGTCCCCTGCACTCCAAAAGACCTCAGTCTCCTGAGCAGATACAGCCTGCTCTGGCCTTTTTTATGGAGTTCAGAGGAGTTTGTTGTCCAGTCCAGTTTATTGTTCAGGTGAACACCCAGGTATTTATAAGATGTCACTATCTCAATGTCTGATCCCTGGATGTTCACCGGTGTTGGAGGGGGATGAGTTTGCCTGCGGAAATCCACCACCAGCTCTTTAGTTTTCCCCATCACAAGTCACATTAAATTGAAGGCTTGTTGTGATTGGCTGCATGAAAAAACATACAAATAGTGTTTTTTTTTTTCAGATCTGGGCACCAACAGGATCGATTGCAAATGTCATTTGACTGGAGATGTTTCGGTACTCCATGGTACTGGCTTATAAGCGCGATACCTTAGGTGTTGAGTATCAGCGCCCAGCCCTAATGCTGTCTGTGCAAAATCTAACAGAGCACACTATGGAGACTGTAAGTACTACTGCCTACCTCTGATTCCCAAACAAAAATTTACACTGTCGAAAATCTTACAACAAATAATCCGTGGAGGCTGTGCGGTGGTGCAGTGGTTAGCACTGTCGCCTCACAGCTAGAGGGTCGCAGGTTTGAATCCAGCTCGGGTCCTTCTGTGTCGAGTTTGCATGTTCTCCCCATGTTAACGTGGGTTTTCTCCGGCTTCCACCCACAGTCCAAAGACATGGAGGTTAACTGATGACTCTAGTGCCCCTAGTGAGCCCCCTAGTAATAGCCACCTGTGAGCGTGAAGGGTTGTCTGTCTCTATGTGCCCTGTAAGGACTGGCAACCTGTCCAGGGTGTCCCGAATTTACCTCCGGGGATTATTAAAGGTTCATCTTATCTTATCTTTTCCCAATGCCAGCAGGGATCGACTCCAGCCCCCCCGCAACCCCTAACAGAATAAGGGGTTGAAGATGGATGGATGGATGGATGGATGGAAATATTCAGTGGATTCATCATCTCGGGACCATGCATGCCTATGCAAATTTCATGGCAATCCACCCAGTAGCTACTGGGATATTTCAGTCTGGCCCTAAGGTGGACGAACCACTAGACATGCCATCCCAAGAGCCAAGGAGCTAGCATGGTTAAAACAGCACTTCTGTTGCAGTGAACACATTCCACCAAAGTGTATATCTAGTTATCCAAGCAGGAAGATAACTAAAAACACTGTACACGCTCTGCAGAATATCATGTTGTGGTCGTCTGACACCTCCACCCACATCTAGCAGGATAAATAGACCTTAAGAGATCAAACATAATGATCCAATACATCTGTTCATATGGGAATAAGATATATGATTTGTTCTGCATACTGCAACATATAAACCTTGTCTGCAGGCTGGAACAGGTCCAGACATGCTGCTCGTCACGAACACTAACCCAACGCGATGGCCAACATTTATTACAGCTGTAAGAAGAGAGAACCTCACACACCTATGCATTAGCTTAGGTGTGTGTGTTGACTCCCTCACCAGAGCAGGGAGTCGACTTTACAGATACAAAGGACATTTGGCTTTACAGATGCATAGTTTGAGGCCCTGCAGACAAGGCCATGCATCTTCAACATTGGCTGTCTTCTTGCTGTGCTATCTAAATCCTCCCTGGCCCACAATCTGTCTGGGAGTACAATAGATTTGCTGACTAGCAGAAACAACTGATAATGAAAACGGATAAGAATGAATATTGGAATTTCTCTTTGTGTTACATTTTACAGTCTGACTTGCAGCACAAACAGACTCTTAAAAGTCGGCATGATTTACGATGTCACTGCCACCACGCTGGAGTCGCTGGGTGCGCAGGGTCATCATTATTTTTGGCTTGGAGCAGAGCGCCAGAGGGAATTGGGAGAGCATTACAAAGTTTGGTGCGTAATTTAAAGCCAACTGTGACATAAAGGCTCAAAAGACAGCAGTGTTGTGAGAAGTGCAGCCAAAAACATTTTCATAGGAGATTTAATTATGTTTAATTGGGTGAAACGGAGTGTGGTAGAATTTCACAATATACAAACTACTCTGGGTCTTGCCATAAGTTAGTAAATAACCCATTTTAAAGCTATCACGTATGTATGTATGTATATATATATATATATATATATATATATATATATATATATATATATATATATATTCACATTTCATCCTCATTGTAATACTTTGATGTGCAATGCCAAATCATTTGCAACAAATTCTAAGAAAATGTTGTGATAATGATAAATTGTTAACGCTGTCTCTCCCCAGCTCATCACAGACCAGCACTGCGTCACAACCTTGACCATCACCACCCTTGGTGTCACCAAACAGCTATCGTGTTTGTTTTTTTACCCTTATTTATTCACTTATCAGGAAGGCCCTGCTCACATCCACACCTAGAGGCTGCTCAGTACAACCACAGTTTGATCTGTTTTCCACTGAGCATCCCCACTGGAGCGCTTGGGGTTAAGTGCCTCGCTCAAGGGCACCTCAGTGGTGGCAATGCTGGAGGGTCAAGTGCCACTTCTTCACTTTTCCCACCCAGATTTATCCTGCCGGTCTGGGAGAATTGAGCTCGCACTGCCACCCCAGCAACCGCTGACGTCACTTTAGGATTAGGCTACAAAACTACTGTAGTTAGGTTTACCTTAATGTTTGGGCTTAAAACTACTACATTTGTACAGTGAACATTGTGAACACGAGACATGAACAGCGGTCTCCTCGATGAAAGCCTTGTGTTTGTTGGACCCATCCCCCTCCCCCTCCATCCTGCCATGTGTGTGTGTCTTGCCACTCTTTAAGGACTGACACACCAAGTTTGGAGCCGCTGGTGAGCACCTGTCAGCCTAGTTTTTGCAGTGTGTCCTGCACCGTTTCTTTCGGCTGATTCAACATGTTAAATCTGTGGTGGAGCCCGCCGGTGACAGAAATCGGTCTGATTTGCTGTTCAGTCTAAATGAATCAGTCCATGAAAAGAGAAACAGACGTGAGGAAAGGAAACCAACAAGTAAAGTCAAGAGGAAAAACACAGGGTTCTCTCATTTTTCATCTCCATCCCATCTGATCATTCCAATACATGGATATTTTCATGACATGGCCGTCTGGAATAAGTGGTGAGAGCGAATGGTGTGAAAATGGTCAGCAAACGCCACTTTGTTTCATGTACGTACCATAATAACAGCTTGTCTATCTGCTGTCCTCTGTGTTCTGGTTTCCCTTTTTGGGTGACAAATACAGGCCACCGCTACCTGCTGATGTGGAGAGTTATTTCATCTCATACAGGATGGGTTTACGCTGTAGTTAATGGAACGGCCGGTGCATCTCATACCGGCGCTAAAGGGTGTCGTGTGCGGCGGTATTGAAAGCCAATGGCCGAGACAAAGCCTCGGTATTTGACATCCTGGGAATGAGAACGAACTGAAGTTGTTTATGGGTGGTAATGTGTCTTTAGCTCTGACTCTGTGTGTGCCCCATAGCTCTGACAGTGACTCTAGAGATAAAAAAAAAAATAATGAAAATCTGTGTTGGATTAATTATGACTGACTTGCAAATCCAGCAGCTTCTAATTAGTAAAATCATTTATGCTTTCACAACAGTCAGCTGCTATCTGTTTTACTCGATACTGGAATAGATTTTCCTTTCACAAGAAACCATGTCACCAAGCATTCATGCATCTTTGTTTTTTCAGCCCGCTGTTGGCACTGCAGTAAACCACCTTTGAGGAGCTTATAATGCTTTTAAAGTTTAGTTGACACTGTCGGGAAAGTGTCGACTCAACTCTAAGGTGCTTTTAAAGCTCATAGTTTGTGGTGCTGTTGTGCATTTTTATCAGGTCTCAAAAATCCTCCACAGATGAGTCAAGACCTGTCTGACATCAGACTGGATTACGCTGCACAAATGTGGATTTTGTATTCACAGCTCCATCATATGTAAGGCCCTGTTATTCCCACCCTGAGCGGTCCTCAGTCAGCTCTCACCACTCCCCAGTCATGTGATCATACCAGCACAACTGCCCCTCATTCCCTATAATCAGGCATTTATGCTAAATATATATACAGTACCTGCCCACAGACATCAGCCCTTTGCCAGGCTGTTCAGTGCAGCATTATGCCATCTGCTCCTGTTTTATCTGCCTGTCTGCTGACATTTGGACCAGTTTATATTTGCTGACAGCTGACTCAACATAGACCAAGTAAACCTGACTTTTATTTCACCTGCATCACCAAAACATGTACCAGATCTATGACATTAAATGGATCCAATAATGATCATGCAGTCTTAAATACATGACAAAGGTTTCCAATAATAGAGGTCAGTGCAGAAGCCAGTCTCAGTTGGTCCCAAAAATGTAAATTAATCCCTTTTATGCAATCACAGGAAGCATTCTGTGAGCCAGATTGGTGAATCACTTTAAGTCAAACTCAAAAGGGGAAGCAGAGGTTTTTGCCAAGTTGGATTCACTTTATCACAAATTAGGTTGTTAAATGTTGATCAGATCTCATCCAGTATCCAGACTGAGGGGATCAAAACTGGTAAGAGCAATGAAATATCTGGATAGTTTTAGCTTTACAGCCCATTTTTTGAAACAGTCTTAACTTTCTCTAAACTGTAAGTAGAATCACCACAACAGTTTGATGGGACATCACAAGTCTTGCATGTCTGCAAAAGGCAGTAACTCACCCAAATCTTTTCATTCATGCTTCAAAACTTCGTTATTGTGTCAGTAAACTGGCCAAAGTCACAAAAATGATAAGTTGTTTTGTCATGACGTGGGTCGTACTGGCCAAAATGTTTTTTCACCACAGCAGTCAAACGTGGAAATATCTCTCATATACAAATCTGATTTGTTGACACTAAGTCCTGACTGTACCAGAGCAGAATGTCAGTTCTCGTCCAGCCGAATGCTGTTGTGTATCACACTGAGCTTTTTAGGTTCCCATTTCAACAGCAGGTCAACGTTTACTGGGAAAAGTCAATGCTGTACAATAATACACAGAAACAAGACATGCACTTGTGTTTATATACTACATGTATTTGTGTAGCATGTATTAGAAATAGAAAATTCACCTTTGAGCTTTCATGTAAAATTAGATACAACAGAAAATTCACCACAAATCAACATCATGCCAAATAAAAAAACCCTCTCAAGGACAGAATCTGCAGTGGTTCAGTTAAACAACAGCTAATTGAACTACCTCACAGAGCATAACACCATTTCATAGATAATTATGGAAAATACATGTACTGTATGTCCGACAGATTTTGACACCTGAATGGATCATTTTAAATGTGCTGCTCAAACAAAGAATATATAGACGTTGTGAAGAGGACGACAGTTTTACTGAGTCGACTCCTCAGTTTTGATCAGTAAGACTTGCAAGTGGTTATTGTGCAAATAGTAGACAACTGTTCTGACGCTGTGCCAAAATGTGCAATTTGCTTGAATGAATGAGAAACTGTAATCCGTTGTGAACAACAAACTAATTGTTCAGAGCTCTGAGCTCATTGTTTTGAAAAAAAAAAATGAATCTCATTCTGAGCCAAAGCGAATAAGAAAAACTGTAACGCAGAGAGAGGAAGCACGGTAGGCTTTTTATTATGAGACTGTCCTCTGTGAGTAGGTGGAGCTCTTCTCCTCTTCAAAATGATTCAATGTAAATGTAAACGTGCCACAAATGACTTCAGATCAAACCAGGGTGACGCCCTAAACCCAACATGACTTCATTTTCCATTTTCTTTTTTTGTCTGACACCACAGTGAAGTTGTTGCTGCAGCGTTATGTCAGAGGGCAGCCGCTGTTACGGTCCACTCCTCCGATCTCTGACGGCATACTGCCTTTTCTCAGCGGAGCTGGCACTGCAGGATTATAATAAAAGTGGAGTTGCACACATACTGATAGACGTTATTACTGTTGGAGTTGAGGATAAAATTTGTAATTGTGAAACCTTCAGAAAAGCCGGAGCCATGGTGGCAGACAACGCTGAATTATGTTCTTTCAGTTATTTTTATTGAGGTTAGACAGAAATGATGAGCAGTGAGGTACTTCTCCACATTAGGAATCAGACTGATGCACATTGCAGATCCTGTTTTATGTAAGACTTATGTAACATAACTTCGATTTGTATTATAATTTGACATTTTAAGCAGAATCAGAAACTGTTTTATTGCCAAGTAGGCCCGCACATACAAGGACTTTGGTGTTTAATAAATAAATTGGGAATCTAAACCTATTTGTAACGATGAATTTAACTCCTAAAACTTGCTCTGTTCTACCAGTCTTTAATTTATGCAGGTTACAACCCTGACTGATCACTCATGCAGTGGAAAATCGAGAGCAGGACTCCTCCGGGGAAGGTGATGCTGTAACGTCTGCTGTTTCCACTGGAAAGATTATGCACGCACTGAGTGGAATTGTGGGTTTGGCAAATTAGATCACTCTTAACATGTTAAATCTCAAGATATGTAAGGTCACATTCATTCTTCCCTCGGGGCATTGCTTTCATGACTATACAGGCTTAAGCGTACTGGAAAAAACATCACTTAATTTGAATGGCATTTCTTGGATCAACGTATTAAAATGTGTCTTTAACTGCTGGCATACTGTTTCAAGCATGTTCTTTTATTAACAAAATTAAAGTTAAAATCAGTGCAGGAAAGGACAACTCTACACAAAGTACAGGTGTGTCCTGAAACAGAGCTTTCCCGCTCTCAACAGGTGGTCATCACATGAATCTCTACTTCCTCTCAACTAAGCTGGAACTTGTCATTTGATGCCAGACGGCGGCTTAAACGAACAGGTGGTCGTGAAGGAAGCTCAGGCAACATGTGCTTATGCCTCCTGAATTTAGTCCATGTGCTTCCTACTACGCAGGACAGACATTTGCTTTACAGCATTATTTCTGTTGTTAGATAAATTATTCTTACATAAAACAATGAATGACTGCAGATTTATATATATCAACTGTTGGCAGGAAGAACAGTAAATAACAGTAATCCATAACTAACTGATGCACTTTTATACAATACTTTTATTATAGGCAGTGGAGGAAGAGGTATTCAGCAGAACAGCCCCTATCAGAGTTATCTCAATATACAGTAGTACATTGTACTGTCTGATCATTAATATTGATGCCTAAACATGTAAACATTATTTTTATGTTGCAGCAGATCAACATTGAACAAATCTGCACCACTTTCCTTCTGTTGGGCTCTTTAATCTATAACAGTGCATCACAATTTGCAATCTTATGATTTGTGTGTGAAATTTTAATCAGAATGAAAAACACTTTATTGATCCCTGTGGGGGAAACTGGGACGTTACAGTTGCTCTTATATACAGTAACAGACAGAAGTGTAGGAAAGTAGAAATAAAGCAATAGGTTAATTATGTACATAATACTACAATATACTGTATAACACAATATATGTAGAGAAATATAAGTAAATAATAACAAATGTGAATAGACAGAATATGTACAAATATGTGCATAAAATACATACAACATATAACCATGGTGCAAATAAGTAAATACAAAATGCTGAAAGTGCGATCTATTAAGTGTCTTAAATATAAATGCACTTACAGTATAAATGTGAATTTAATAAGAATATTTCTTGAAATGTACAGTATAAATGCAGTATTAATGCTAGGGTATTGCACAGATGAATTTTGCACAAATTATTGCACAGTAATCTGTAATAGGAGTAACCTGTACAGTATGACTGCCTCTAAAACATAGTGATGTTAAACTAATAGAGCACTTAAACAGTTGCACTGAAGTACAGTATCCTATTGGAGTAATTGTACTTCATTAAGATGTAGTATTCTATCAGGAGCAGGAGGAGGAAACTTGGCGCATTGCTATGTAATCCAGTATATTAGCCTGTAATAATTTATCATGTTACGTGTTTTTATTATTTCTTTTTGTTCATTATTAGCTTATATTGGCTACATTCACTTTGAATTGTTTCTAATATTTTGCCTTTTTCGTGTTTTTTGCATACAGTTTGTCTTTGCACTGTAACAGTTTAAATAAAAGACAATACATTTTAAAATAAATAGGCCCAAGTTGTTTCTCATATTTAGTCCAACTAATCTTTGGGGAGCAAAACTTAAAATCAAAAATACTTTTTTTTTTTTTTAAAAAAAAAAAGGATAATTCAGTCAAGTAATGTAATAATCTGATCCAGCACAGCAATGCAGCAAAAGTCTAAAAAATGGCAAACACAAATAAGAGTCGAGGCAGCAGTGAGTAGAAATGGAGCAAATCTGATTTTAAAAAGTTATTTTAATAAAACGGTCACTATATCCTGACAGATATAGAAGAAATCCTGTTCCTTCCTCGGTGATCCTAATGACATCTGCAAGGAGGAAAACAACCAATCAGAGCTGATCTCACTCGTGAACTCCGATCAAACGGTCAAACTCGGCAGCGAATATGAATCAATATTCTGTTACTGTAATGACTATTTCTCCCCTCAGATGTTTCCAGAAACATCTTGTAGTTACTGTTTAGCTGTAAAATGAGAAAGTCTACGACGCAGCAGCCATGTTGAGATCTGTTGAGGAAATACCAAGCACCGCCCACCAGCCAGAGCACAGCCAATAGGAACGCTCAGTAGGAACACTGTCTGTGAAATGACCTGTGATTGGCCAAAGTCTCCCGTCACCAGCTGGATTATCTAAATCCTGAAAACAGCCATGAGGAGGAGCAGAGGTCCAGTTTTCTCTCAGACCACCTGAATTACAACATGCTCAAAGGTTGTTGTGGGATTTTTGCCCAATGATGCAAAAAAAAAAAAAAAAATCTGCTAACTGCAGGTTTAATTGTAAATAAGAAATGTACTTTTTTTTCCCTTTGGGAAGCAAAACTATTAAACATACTTTTTTTTTAAAAAAAAAAGTACTGGCTACCAGTACTGTTAAATGTGCAATAGGTCGCCGGGTATTTAAATGCTAAGTTTTCTAAAAGTACTCTGACTAGAGGACCGTTTTGTTGGATTGCATTCAGGCGTCTGTTAAATGTGACCACGCTGTTTACTCCTACTTGTGTCGGCGCTGTGCTTCAGCTCTGGCGCAGACTGAATGCGCCTTTTAAAGAGACGGAGCGGCTGTAATTTGAGGAGCGGAGGAGCGGTGGAGGTATTATTAGCCAAAAGCCAAGCGCGGCGCTGGAGGCGTCCAGATGTTGCGTTTGAGGCACCAGGAGAGGAGTCGGGAGTACAACTGTTTCCACGCTGAAACCAGCTTTCATACACTGCTGTCCCTGTTCGCCGGCAGCGATGGGAGCCGGCAGGCCTCACTGAAGCAGCAGAGGAGACGCTGCTGAAACATTTCACCACACTTTTATACGCTTGGACCGAGAGGAAACTGAGGAGGACGTGAACGCACCAACAAAGCCTCAGCTGAACTGCGCAGTTTGGACGTTTGAACCTGACTGAGATGTTAGTGTTGGAGTTAAATAGTCCCTCCGGCTGACACCGTCGCTGAATTGACCTTTTCATATTTCATATTTGTGAGTTTGGGACCGGCGGGCATCATGGCTTTCCTTCACTTGCTCCTGTGTGCCGGGATGTTGTCGCTGCCGGCGTGCGGAGCCTTTTTCAGCGGACCGCTACAACCGGAGATGTCTAACGGAACTTTTCATCACTACTTCGTGCCGGACGGAGACTACGAGGACAACGACGACCCGGAGAAATGCCAGATGCTTTTCAAAATGACCGACGACCGAAAGTGCGGCGTCGACGAGGACCAGGACGCCGTCATACGGGACGACTTCACCATCATCAAGCGGCAGATCGAGGACTCGGCCCGGGTGCTGGAGGGCATCGGGAAGAGCATCTCCTACGACCTGGACGGAGAAGACAACTACGGGAAATACCTGCGGAGGGAGACGGCTCAGATAAGCGAGGCGTTTACAAACTCGGAGAAATCTCTGCTGGAGCTGGAGGTGAAATTCAAGCAGAGCCAGGAGAGCGAGCTGAAGGAGGAGCACCGGCTCAACGACGACTTCCTCAACATGATCGTGCACACGCGGGACGTCCTGAAGGACACGCTGGACATTTCTCTGGGACTGAAGGACAAACACGAGCTGCTGTCCCTGATCATCCGCAGCCACGGCACGAGGCTGAGCAGACTGAAGAACGAGTACCTGAAGCTCTGACGCAGAGCACGACAGCAGCCGGCTGCCGTACAGTTTCCATGGTGACCGCCAGGCAGGGGAGACCAACAGCAGCCGTGTCAGGGAGAGAAAGTACACTTAAAGGGCCACTCCACCTAAACTACAAAACAACATATTTTCTCACCTGACTGTAGGGGTTCCCAACGTGGATTCCCTCCAACAGGTGAATCGATCAGTCCTGAGGCGGTTCATGTGAAAGGAAAAAGAAAAACTAGAGTTTTCAGACTTGTCTCTTATCATGTACTCAACAGTTGAGTATTGAAAACAATCAATCTGGGAAGTTGTTCCCTCTGGGCTGTCAGAGGTAACGCGATGATAACGCATTAGATAATTCGTTTCAACCTCACTAAATCCATTAACGCATTAATACAGTCGATCTTACAGTCCTCGTAGCAGCTCAGTTTTAAAGTTAGAGAGAAGATACTGTGATCGTAGGAAACAAGAAAACCTGAGGAGTCCAGACGTTAAACAAACGTGTTCAGAATATTGGTGAGGAAAAACTGTCGTGGCCATTTTCAAAGGGGTCCGTTGACCTCTGACCTCCAGATGTGTGGATGTAAATGGGTTCTCTGGGTCCCCACCAGTCTCCCCTTTACAGACATGCCCACTTTATGATAGTCCCAGTCAGTCTGGATCAAGTCCTAGTCAAGTCAGCACTCTGACACACTGACAGCTGTTGTTGCCTGTTGGGCTGCAGTTTGTCATGTTCTGATTGGAGCAGATTGTTGATGCTAAAGTCAGAACCTGGGAGGGTTTCTGGACAATATCTGTCATTGATTAGTGCTGTTAACTGATTTCCAGTAATTAATATATACATACATTTGCATAAAGAAGTGTATTTGCCCACTCCTGTGTTGATAAGATTATTAAATACTTTACAAATCTCCCTTTAAAGTCCATTTTGAACAGATAAAAAAGATGTTCAATTAATTTGAGATTAATTAATTAATTAAATTTTTTGGCATGCAGTGGTCCAGAGATAGGATATGTAGTCATGTAGATACAGTAGTTTTGGTTGAATTTGCCCAAGTTTTGTGATATCAAATGACCAAAGGATGTAACTGCCCCAAGACCCCCCGGGGCCCCAAAAGCCTCCCATATTCACAGCGTATCAATAGTGTTTTGGTAATTTGGTTATTTGTAAATCATGTTGCAAATATTGACAACTAAAACACAACATGAACAACGACTGGTCCTGCATTATTACCTGATCTCGTGGCCCTGTTTCGTAAAAGGGTCGAGCGTCGGTTATTTTTAGTTTATATTTTGCTCATTTTGGTCTCAATTTCCTAAATGAAGTTGTGCTCTGAAAAGCAGAAATCTAATATTGTGAGAGAAACAAAGCTTCTTCCATTTACATCCATTACATTCATGGCAAAAAATCTCTGTGAGGGATGATGTAAAAACCTGGGACTGTAAAACCAAAACTATCTCCATTGTTAGGAAATGCTAAGAAAATATGTTGTTTTGAGTTTTAAAAAGTCTGTTGGACTGTATCCGCCACCAACAGTCTTACTTTCTATAAAAAGACAATGAGGAGTGGGCAATATAGATCTTCTTCCACAGTATACGCAGTTTTATGGCAATATTGTTATACATATATAGAGTAATGTCTGTTTTTAGCTGACCCAGCAAACTAAATTCCTAACAAAGTACTTCATCATATTGATGCAATAGATCATATAAAAATCCAATAGTGCCATAAAGTGGTCCCAATGCACCCAGAGATGTTAACGAGCCACCGAGGTATAAACAGTAAAATCACTAGACAAATATTTATATCATCTGAATGTGTAAATGCTCATATTGCCCACTCCTAGAGATCATTGTAATGGTCATTACACACAGTAGTAGTTAAATTATTTTATTGAAAAACGGCTGAACACTAATTACAGTAATTCCAGTTACAATAAGTAATATATGGCATTATCCATCCGCCCATCAATATGCCTCTATTCTTGGTCATTTTTGATAAGTGCGTTGAATTTACCTGTAAACAGTCACAGGTGTGTGTGTGTGTGTGTGTGTGTGCGTGTGCGTGTGTGTAAAACAACACGAGTCAGCCAGTCAAACAAAGTGAGAACAGGAACTATCAGTTTTCATAACACTAGTACTGTAGTCAGATGGAGGGTTTTCCAAAACTCATTCAGTCCTCAGTGACCCAAAAAAAAAAAAAAAAAAAAAGCTGGAGTGAGTTTTGGAGAGATTCATTTGAGGATCAAGTATCATTGTGGACACACTGGCCAGCCCGTGTCAGTGTCCATATTGATTAGTGAATGCTTCGTGTTAGGTTTGATTTTGACCCAAAAGTTGGATAAAGAGTTTTGGATGGACTGACGAGTCCATCACAGCAGTCCAGCGGAGGTGGACCGCATGTCGTAGCCTGGTTGGAAGCTCCCACAGTAACATGAGCAGCACTTACTGCTGCTCTTCTCAGACACTCCAGATGAATGTTTCTAATATCCAACAATGTTTACATACGGACACCTATGTTGTATTTTTTGCTTTTTAGGCTGTAGCAGACTTTGCACAATTCTTTTCCGGTGCTAAAGGTTGTGACATGGTTTTAAATGCAAGGCCTTCACTGTGCTGTTCTGCACAGGCAGTATAATCTTGGAAAATGTACAGTGTATTATTAGAAGTAAGTAAATACTGTGAGTGCCAATATCTTTATTACAAAACACCTTAATATGTATTCATTGTTTATATAAAGTTTTGAAATAGAGCTGCGTGTATCTATTCTTGTTTACCTTGTTAGATATGTGGTGAGATGTAATACATCGACGGATAAGACTGCAGGCAGCACTCGTGGACGTCAATGTCAAACACCAGTCTGGGTGACAATATTCTTAATGGGCTGTGTTGTCTTCTTAAATAAAGAGTTTGTGTTTGAAGTGTTGTTGTAAGAGCATGTTTTATAGATAGATAGATAGGGTATGGTAGTTTTAGTCAAATTTTGTTTTTCTTTGTAATTTTCTAAGATGTCTGAGATAATGTTGCTGTTCCCAGTGACCTCTTCTTTCTCCTTGGTCATTATGCTTTTGCATTTCCCGCATTATGTTACCCACGTGCTAGCTTGCTAAATTGTTGGCCTCTGTGGCTTCTAGATGCCGACAGGACTGTTGATATTACTGCTGATTAGCAGCGGTGCTCTCACAACTTAACCATTTGAACACCAAGCATATTGTGTACTCGACTCCCCACGTTGTAAACAATGACAAGTGTCATTTGAAGGCACCATATGACTGACATCAGCTCACAGGAAGTAAACATGGACCCAAGCTGTTGCCTAGTAACGGAATTCTGTCGCAATGTGCTAAAACGGAGCGTTTCAGACAAACAGCAGGTAAATACATACTCGGGCAGATAGTATGAGGGGGAAATGCCCTTCTTTTAAAATGTTCTGGTAGAAAAACAAAATACAAGCTTGAACCTGAAAATGAACAAGATGTGGGGTCTTTAAGTCGATTAATCATATGATTCAAGTGTTGTTCAATGTTCTTGATGTGCAAAGAGCAGAGTTGTAAAGTCTGATGGCACCTGGGAGGAATGATCTCCCATGACACCGGGGTTGAATACGTCTGTTGAAGGCGCTCTTTACGGCGGCCGTGCTGGGTCGGGGGTGGGAGATGTTATCCATGATTGCCAGCTCCTCCAGTCTGGAGCCAGTGGCAGACCCAGCCCTCATTAGGAGTTTATCTAGCCTGTTGGCATCCTCTGCTTTGAGAACATGGAACGTGGTGCTCACAATAACAGACTGATAAAACACATGGAGTGTTAGAACAGGGTTCAGAGGTCTACTCTGTCTGGGTAAATAATTTACTATGAATTCAAATATTGTGCTCATTAAAAAGTGCATATCTACAGATGGGGACCATTTGCAATATAAGCGTATTAGTATGTCTATTACTTCCTCCAGCGGTAGCTTTAGGCCAGTCGAAACACTGATTGTGACTCGCAGGTTCATTCTTCTTACGCTGAAGCACGAACTGAAAGCCAGCTTTAGACTGGTTTGAAGTTTAAAGAGCTGGGATTTGTTTGGACTATGCCAGACTTGCTACTGTTCATTTTCTGAAAGCTTTTAAGTAGGGCTGTGAAAGTTAATGCAATGAAAACATGTTAATGCAAATTTGTTTTAATGTCACTAATTTCTATAACACATTAACACAAACAATCTTTTGGGGGGTGTAGCGGTCATTTAATGCTAGCGTTTTAATGCTAGTGAAGATACTGGCATCATTTGACAGTAGAAAACCTGATGAATCCACTTGTTGTGAAGGAGGATAAATAACACTCCAAACGTGCATTAAATTATGGCAGGGAAAAATTTCATGGGCATTTTCAATGTAAATGGGTTCTCTGGGTCCCCACCAGTCCCCCCTTTACAGACATGCCCACTTTATGATAGTCCCAGTCAGTCTGGATCAAGTCCTAGTCAAGTCAGCACTCTGACACACTGACAGCTGTTGTTGCCTGTTGGGCTGCAGTTTGCCATGTTCTGATTGGAGCAGATTGTTGATGCTAAAGTCAGAACCTGGGAGGGTTTCTGGACAATATCTGCCATTGATTATTATTGATTTCCAATATTACATATCGTATATACAGCACATACATTTGTATAAAGCAGTATATTTGCCCACTCCCAGTGTGTTCCTTAAGATAAAGAGGCTGTCCCTGTAAGGGCTCCCTGGCCCCCAAAAGTTTGAGAACCCCTTAGAAAAATAGGACTTGGTCTTGGGTCGAAACATTCATCCTTTCCACTATCATTGGTCTCTTCTAGTTGCTAATAACATAAAAGTGAGATTAAATTATTCCCTATTTTGCTAAGGATCCCTTCAAAGGTCCCATCCTCGATGTGGCAGTAGCATGATACCACTGGGAGTACATGCTCTTTTGCCACGTGCTCTGTAATTACAAAGTCTCCCTTCGTGTTTTCTTTACAAGGTTTTGAGGTCTGCTGTAAATTATACACACAGCCCTCCGACGGGTGCCCTGAAGGAGGAAGCTGGTTGTTGGTATTTATGAGGAACGGAGATGTAAGGAAGTTGTGTTGAGTGGTGTGGTTACAAACAACTTGTTTTTTGTCCTGTATTAGTCACCAGAGTGCTGGAAACAAGATTTTTTTTGTGATATTTCAGCCTTTTAAAGGCGTGAATATGCTTGGGTAAACAGTTTGAGGTTTTGAGTTAAAGGAATTAGTTTCCACAACCGTATACTGTACTAAAAAGTGCCAGCTGAATGTAACATGGCACATTAAAGTATGACAGTTGTACTTGTGGTTACACACACTCAGTAGATACTCTGAATGCACTGAGTACACTGATGATGAGGCAACATAAAATACAGTAAAAACCTTAGCTTGCACTGTATGTTTCCAATAGAGGGTAAATCCCCTGCTTCTCTCATTTAGACGGATTATTGGCATCACCCAGAGGAAAATACTGCACATTTATGTAACACAGATTTGAAACAGTCAAAGTATCGTGAAACTTCTGCTTCAACTATCATACTACTTTGTGTTCCATCCATCGTCAACCGCTTATCCCGTTAAGGGTCGCGGGGGGCTGGAGCCGATCCCAGCTGGCATTGGGCGAAGGCGGGTTCACCTGGACAGGTCTCCAGTCCATCACAGGGCACATAGAGACAGACAACATAGAGACAGACAACCATTCACGCTCACATCCACACCTACGGGGAATTTAGAGTTATCAATTAACCTAAACAGCATGTCTTTGGACTGTGGGAGGAAGCCGGAGTACCCGGAGAAAACCCACGCTAACACAGGGAGAACATGCAAACTCCACACAGAAGACTCCCAAGCCCGGATTCGAACCTGCGACCCTCTTGCTGTGAGGCGACAGCGCTAACCACTGCACCACCGTGCAGCCCCTACTTTGTGTTAGTGTTGCATAATGTAAAAAAAAAAAAAAAACACCCTTCACGCAGGCAGTGGTTTAGATAAATCATTACTGCAACTTGTGAACCAGGACGGTTTGATCGGTGCAGTCAGTGTCCCAGAGAGAAACCTGACCAATAAAAATCAGTGTACTGTACCAGATGTTTAGCATTAATCACGTCTTTCACACATTTTATTCTGCTACAAAAATAATGTGAGAATACAATACTCCTAAAATGAAAAATGTTTATTATTTCCATTTATGTTTAATGTCTCTCTTTCTCTCTCAAGGTTTACATGAAAGTTGGTTACATGTTTGAACTAACACCACAAAGTCGGCCATTACATGGTACGACTATCAGTGTTACTGGGATTATCGTTGTTGTTGAACGTGTGTGCTGATGTCAGTTATAAAGGGGACAAAGATGAGTTGTATAATCCTCACTAACCCATTCAAATTCTGTTTTCTTACCAGCAAACTTGACTGCACTGACGGTATCTTATCTCGGTTAATAATTACAGTATTTAACTTGTAAACTCTACACTCAGACGTGTGCAGGTGTCACTTGTATAAAAGAAGGTTGCTGTTCATCCACCAGTTGCTGGTCGTCTTCCTGGATCCTGCAGAGGAGTGTAAGAGGTAAGCCTGAAGAATAACCAACTTTACATTATTTCATGTGTTTGTGTGGAGATGAGTTTCTTGATTAACTGAGCAATATCAGAAAAGAATGAAAAACACACCTTCCTGCCTTTTGTCTTATATGGCAAATTAAAGCAGCAAACCTTCACATTTGTGGAAGCTGGAGCCAGTGAATGTTTGCAATTTTTGCAAATTAAATAACAAAAACTACTGATAATCAAAATATTAATAAATGTTGCTGTTATCCAGCTAATTGATTAATTGATTGAATTGTTTGCAGTTGAAAACATTTACATTTCTATGGGGCTACATCTGTGTTCGCTCAAGCGTTTCCAGATGTCCCGTAAAATAAGGAATCACCCCGTAACTGGAAACTAAAAGACATGCTCTGTATTGGACTGATAAAAGATGCTCTGTGTTCCATATTTTTGAGAATCAATTCAGTGCAAAGCTATGGGAAAGAAAAATTACAGCTAAGACTATTAAAACAGGGCGATTTGTATGAGATAGACGCAGACCCTCCTGATCTGTCATCCCTCAGCCTGTTCAGCCACTGCCAGGCACAACGTAGCGCTGTCACGAGTGACGAGTGGCAGCATTGCTATAATATGCCTGGCAGCAGATTTAAAAAAGGGCAACCTATGAGCGTACGAAGGAATGGGAAAACAAAGTTCTGTTTTAGTCTAAATAATGAGAAAATAATGCCCAAAAAATGACAATCTGCTACACACATATTCCTACTACATCACTCAAAAATACAGGTCTGGGTGTTGGCTTGTTTTAATAGGCTACAAGAGCCTGTAGATACATGTCTGGTAAATATGATTATGTATGATATGGAAAAGACTTTCCACATCCAGGTAGCCTACATGCAGCACTGTTGCCAAAGCAAAATTTCTCCTAGAGGACAATAAAGTAGCTTATATCTTATCAATATGGGCATTTTTATATTATATCTCTAGATAAGTCTATTACTGAAGGGTAATGCAGGTGTGACAAAATGAGCAATGTGCAATGATCAGATATCTGTAATAGGTCCACAGTAGTCGGAGCTCCTCAGTCTACGGCAGACTAACCCTTGATTTTCCCAGGACACTCCTGTTTTCATTGCCCTCTCCCGGTTTCGTTCTAGGGTCACAATTCTCTCGTATTTCTCCAAATGTATAGCAAATTGTCACACCTTTTTTCCTTTTAGTTATCTCAACCTACTTCTGGCACTGTACAGTTTGTATAAGCCCTACTGTTTCCATCTGGACAGCAACAGAGCTGCACCAGATGTCATTTCCCGGTTGCTCCATGCAGCAAAAAGCTGTCAGCCTGGCGCAGGCTATCAGTATTAGGTTTTGGATGCAGTGGTGCTGCTTTCACGCTGTGTCTCCAGTGAGTGAGAGACATACAGAGTACTGAGAGAGAGAAATACTGAATGAATAGAGGTCATAAGGTCACGTGACATCCGGTAAGTGTGCAAAACGCATCACAAACATGTCTGTTGGACCATCAACCCTTCTTCTTTCATATTCTGCATCACTAGCTTTGAGCGTAGGATACACGGCGTACAGACGACAAAAGCAACCAAGGCGTTCTTATTACACACTAAATGCCATGTGCATTATTGTGCCATTCATAATGCTTTTCGTGCAAACCGGCTGCTGTGGAGAGAAGGAGCAGGACTGAATATTATGTACAGAGCCTACATATAAAATCACCAATGACCAACAATAAAATGAGAATAAAGTAAAATAAAACATCTATATTCAAGTCAAGTGTTGTGGAAGCTGTAAACAGTAGAAATAGAGCAAAGAAATGAAGAGTAGATGGGTGTACATGGACTGGATGATTATGTACAGTATGATCCCATAAAGCCATGAAACGCTCCTGAGTGTCCCCGGCTGACATGTGAGCGCGTCTTCATGAGCCGGACTCACTGCGCTGGACTCGGTGCTGGGTCAGCAAACCTGCGCTGGATAAAAGTAGGGCAGAGGTCGACCCGTGGTTATGTCACCGGCCCAGCCTCCCGCTGTCGACCTTTCACCCACTTCCACGCTCACGCAGCCGGTGTTTGTGTTGACGGAGGCGACGCTCGCGGGAACACTACAGGTACCGTTACCGTGTTTCTGGGAGACACCTCGCTTTTTTAGCGTTTTACAGGCACTTTAAGAGATAAAGTTTAAAGCAGCCCGGTAGGGAAGTCTGCTGTCAGTGGAGCTAGCCTCTCTGTTAGCTCTGAAAGTGAAAGTGGGACGCACCGTGGACGCACCGTGGACGCACCGTGGACCACCGTGGACGCACCGTGGACCACCGTGGACGCACCGTGGACTACTGAGGGGCGCTGACGTTAACTAGCGAGCTAACGACCGTTAGCTTGCTCTTCCTCCTCTTCCTCCTCACTTTATGGGTTTCCTGGGCGCCTGGCGGGCGCAGTAAAACCAGACACCACCGGCTGAACCCGTAGTTAGCAGCCGAGCTGTGGTCACCTCGGTGCTGGTGGAGTTAGCTGAGCTGACGGGAGCTTCGGTTCGGTTCGGTTCGGTTCGGTGAGGGCAGCCTGAGCCACCGTGTCGGAGTTTAAACTGCCTCTCTGTGGTATATACTGTTATATACTGGCCAACATGTCAGCTGATGAGGTTATATTAAAGTATTTAGTGTGAGATAAAATATGAGACTGGCTGCTGTCAGCAGCAGACTGGAGCAGTTTTAAAGGGAGGCTGCTGTGTTTACCCTGAAACATAAAACACCGGTTAGGGAGCAAACAGCACTCTGAACCGAAGAGGAAGGTAGACCGTAGACCGTGTACCGGGCCCCACAGGAGCCTGGTCGGTGCAGCGATATAAGCCACACAAGGTCACAGCGACTGAGTCACATCAACATTAACTGTTACTGGAGTCCATCACCATCACCATCCATTTATGTCTAGCAACTACCTGACAAGTGATGATTGATCAATTGTTTGTCATTTTTCAAGCAAAAATGCAAAAAAAAGTGAATATCTTTGGGTGTTGGACTGTTGGTCTGATCTCACTTCCCCAGATCTATATGTAAATAAACACACCTGTTTATTTACCTTCACAATGATGTCCAAAGCCCAACTTGTACAGATCATGTGTTTGTGGGATGAGCAGCACAGCTGATTATGTGGGTAGCACCCAGGTGAAATTAGCATTAACATCATCTCTGCCATCAGGTGCCTGATTGGCAGCACCGATCATCTGATGTCAGAGAAGAGATGGTGAGTTTTGTTTTGAAAGCAAATGTTGAACTGAGCCATGTTGGTGTTAAAAAGCTGACTTTTCAGAAGGAACCGGACCACTTTGTGATACTGTGGTCTGGTCTTGTGGTGCCTGATTGGCAGTACCTGGAGCTCAAATAGTCAGTACCAACAGGAGAATACACTGTTCTGCTACCCACATAATCAGCTGTGCTGCTCATCCCACGAATACATGATCCGTATAAGTTGGACATCACTATGAAGGTAAATAAACAGGCTTTCCAACCACGTCAAACACAATGACAGTTAGCATTGTAACAACAGAGATATAATCCACCAAACACTAATTTCCAAACTTAAATACTAATACAGCAGACACAATATTACAGGAATGTCAGTAGGAATATCCTACATATTAGTGAATTTGGGTACATTTTATTAACCTCAAAATGAAGGTTACTGTACTGGCGGTCCCGGGGACCTCCATGCCGCTGACATGGCCGTCTTTGCCAGGCAACAGCAGGCTGCAGAACGTCAGAGAGCCGGGGAGGAGAGCAGGCTGTCACCTCCATGCAAAGCACCCGACCAACAACACCAAAATATCTCTGACAGTATGATGATAATGCACTTTAAGTGCCGTCAGTCTAATAGTTTGTAGATTATTTAACCTCTAGATAAGATCTGTTTTAATAGAACACAGTAGAGCACAGAGGCTGTTTCCAGGTGTTTGCATCTGCCTGTCTTTTTACCTGAGGAGCACAGAGGCCCACAGATCCCAGCAGGATGTTGAGTGTGCGGTCGTTAATGTGGCCCAGGACACATTCACATACACACTGCTAAAGGAATGTGGTCATATGTGGCCCAGACCACCTCTGAATGTGGTCTGAGAGATCCAATCTCAGTGTGTCCTCAATGCATCTGGAGTGTATTCACACCTGCACTTAGTGCTGTCCACTTGTGTCCAGACCAGTCAGGATGCGTGTTAGTGCAGGTCTGAACAGGGCCTTTTTGTTGTGTTTCTTTAAATATGGTGCCTTTAAATGGGGTTGTGTGTACCGTGTTCATGAGAAGAGCCCATATGAAATATGAACGCCCCCTCTGGTATTCACAGCCTCGTAAGTTTCTGAACGCTCTGAGTTCACAAGTTATGACGTGTTAACGTCAGAAACGGCGGAGGACATGGAAGTTCATTTTTCGGTGCATAATAAGTGAATATATCATAATTCTAGTCTTATATTGTTTTTCTTTGTAATTTTCTAATATGTCTTAGGAAAATGTTGACATTCCCAACCGCCTAACTTTTCTCCTCTGTCATTATGCCTTTGCATTTCCTGGATCGTTACCCACTTGCTCACTTGCTAAATTGTTAGCCTCTGTGGCTTCTTTGATGCAGACAGTAACATTAATATTGCTGCTGCTTAGCAGCGGTGTTCTCATGACTTAACCAATCATACACAACTTCCCGTGTTGTGAACTGAAGCTCACAAGTTTCATTTGAAGGCACCAATAATGCATCGCAGCTTTGCCCAGATCAACACACCGTTAGCAGACCAGGCTCAGATGATGCTGGTTGGCACAGTGACCGAACATAATTTCCCAAAACTCCTTGAAAAAGTGGACATGTTGAACTGTATATGATGATTTGGGCACTATCCAAAAACAAGGGTGTGGATATGGATATGACTATCAAAAAAAATGTTGTTGATGCTTTCTAATACACCAGCGCATTTGTTTTATACCTCTCTCACACGATGTACCTAATTTAATTATATGACACTGAGACGGTTTATTTGCTGACAGTAGAGATGTAAGTAAATTTAGCTTCAGTAGGAGAGTCTTGAAGCTGGTAACTTGATATATTTGGTTTTATATTACACCCATTTCTTTGTCATTTTATTGCTTCCCTTCCTCATTAACTACAGAGTTGGTGGCCCTTTCTGATCTGGAGACAAAGTCGCCTGGAGGGAACCAGAAATGTGGATGAGTACATGTTCGCGTCTCGCCCTGCCCGCCCTGCGGAGGAGCGCCTCTGTCACGGCGTGCCGGGCTCTGAGGGCTTGTCGTAGACCAGGGCAGGCCGCGGGTCCGCTACCCTCTTCTCTGACTTCAACGCAGCTTCGTGGGCAGCAAACACTGGGATCTGCCTCCGTCCCTCTGGCTCGCCACTCGGTGAGGAATGTCCAGGCTCTGGATGAGCAGAGGATGGTGGAGGTGGAGTGGGAGGATGGAGGCAGCAGTCTGTACCCGTTCACCTGGCTGAGAGACAACTGCCAGTGTCCTGCCTGCACCCTGGCGTCGGCTCAGGCTCGGAAACTGACGATGTCTGAGCTTGACATCCACACAGGAATTGACACTGTGGAGCTCACCAATGACAACAAGGTAGGCTGCTGCCACTATCTGACTTGTGTTTTTCAGGGACACACACTAAATGTTCTATATAAAGAGAAAAAAATGGATATTTTAATTGAATTGTGTTTAAGCAGCTGAGATAAGGTTTGACTCACAACTGTCAGATTTAATTCCATCATACTAGAGTTGAAATGACTAGTCAGTTAATACATTAGTCGAATGACAGCAAATTAATCTGCAGATATCTTGATAATTGATGTTATTTAAAGTCATTTTCTAGCAAAAGTTCCAAAACTTGAGTAAAGGCTGCAATCAATCAAATTGATTATGACAACAAGATAATCAACATAAAAAGATTATTGTGCTACATTCCGTTTTGCAATGACTGATAATAGATATTGAACAGCGGTGCACTTTTACCGATACCGGTACCAGATCAGATATTGGTGACAATGGGGCCGATCTATGCGATCCATTTCTATGCTCCTGTTCAAGTTTTAACCAGTTTGTTGCTGCATTATAACCGTTTACACCTTAATTGTAATTCCTCTTAATTTATTTGTTACATTTTCCTTTACAACGTTTAAGTCAAACCTGATGTTGTCTTACACATGAAAGAATGATTCCAATCACTTCCACACATTGAGGCATACCGCTTTTTGATTTAACACTAGTATCGGATCAGTTCTCAGTATTGAACAATACCCAAAAATACCCAAAGCCCAAGTATCATATCGCTATGGAGACTGAATAAGTGGGATCGGCATCCCTGGTCAGTAATGGCCGCTCTGCATGGGAGGATCTGCTCATGAGAACTCCCCCTGGACTCGCTGGCCCCACCGGGTGTACTGGTGGGGGTGTGGTGCACCACGGCTGAGTCTATGTTGGCTTGGAAGGACCCGGGGTGAGTGTGACCTTAGTGCTTGCTGGTTTTGGGAAACACTGATCAACATTTTTCAGCATTTTCTGACATTTTATTATCCAAAAAACTAATCAATTGCTCGAGAAAACATATTAAATAACATCTCATTACACTGTTTCTCAACCTATCACATCATTACTGGTCTATGATATGATACTTCCATGATCGTATTCTTATTACTGGCCAGGTCTTGTTTATCATCCTGTGTTTAAGTTAAACAACACAACTCGTACTGTCATTCGGTATCCTGAAATTTGTTCCAGTTTATGACTGGCATTTAAACTTTTGCTGACTGATTGAGGGCAACTGCCTGGTGACAGACTGTGAGGTTATATGATCTAATTTTGACAGGAGCACACATTCAGCCTGACCTTTGCTTCCTGTAGAGGATTTGGCCTCTGAAGTGGGACGCAGCTATGAATAGACTGCTGCGACATGACAATGCTGCCAAGCTACTGTGTGCCACTTGTGTTTTGTTGATGAAAACTTTCCTGTACCAAGATATGCTTGATAATCTATTATAGTGAATATGTGTTTTAAGTACCACAGCAAGGTTCATGCTTGGCTGTGGCTATAGGAAATAATGGAAGATGGCTTTGGCCAAGAGTATTAAAAAAGCAGATGCTGAACACAGGAGATCCTCATCTGTAATTATTCTGACCTCATCATTGCCAGTCAATAAAAGTGGGCTGTTTACTTGAAAGAGAGATGGTACACCTTCAGTTGATACCATATGAAAACAACATATTACTGCGTTGAAACTTGAAAAACAGCTAAAAGAGTTTGGCCTATTGGGATGAATATGAGTTTGTCCCTTCACAGGTGTCCATCGTGTGGCCCAACCAGCACGCCAGCGTCTTCGATGCCGAGTGGCTGAAGAAACGCTGCTTCTCCGCTGCTGCCAGACGAGCAACGCAAGAGGAGTTTTTCCTCAACAGTGAGTTAAGCTTTTACATTTTTCCATTTAAAGGAAAAGTCTGTGTTGTGAGTTGTGGAAAATGGATTGGGTTTAGAGACCATGTCGTCTATGCAGGAAGTGGCAGGAAGTCAAAAATGTAAATTTCAGGCCCTGTTTGTACGGCTCCATGAATTAAAAGAATACCATCTTTCAATCATGGATTATTACAGTTAACAAGCCTCCAGTGTGTCCCGGCTGTAGGTGTGTATGTTGGATGTGTTAGGAGCTTTTTAATGACGAATATTCAGCAGAGTTCATCTCCTCCTAAATGTATTTACCACGTGTATGTTAGTCAGTGGTGCTGTACTGATCTGATTAAAATAAATACACATAAAGGCCTACTAACTGGACTGCACTGGTCTGAAACTAATGATTACTTTCTCACTGATTACCTGTTGTTTATCAGAGAGATGTTTTTTTAAGAGGCCATAAATCAACACAGCTGTCTTAGAATGAACAGGATGAACAAACACTGTCACGAGTTGCTGCATTTTCAAAACAATATCTGAGAACAGTAATTTGTCTGCAGTGTTACCTGCTTGCACATAAATATCAAACAGTCTCATCACAGATGACACTTTCCATACCGTGTGACCACATGCCGTTATGGACGTCATATTTAACACATGACCTTTAACATCAGTACAGTAACGTATTCACTGTAATTTATTACATAATACAGGCAGATCTAACTTTCTTTCCACTGTGACCATATTGGAAAGTTTGTTGTGAAATTTAGTATTTTCCTGAGTGACATTTAAAAATGAAGTCTGCTTTAGCAGTATAACAGATAAACACACATTTATGCTTTGCTGTTGAATACTTGAATCCTTATTGCTGAGTTTTGAGAGTATAACAAAGAATTTCACCCGGACATTAGTGTAAAATGACAACGTGTACTTTTGTGATTTTTTTTTTTTTAAATGCACCTCAGAGGTTTTTGGCATTGTTTCCATCATGACTTGTCTGCATTCGTTTTTGCTAGTTTAACACATACTGCCGTATTGAAATTAGGGTTGTCAAAATTAACACGATAATAACACGTTAACGCAAATTCATTTTAATGCCCCAAATTTCTTTACCACATTAACGCAGTCGGCGGTTGTAGCGAGCTCAGTTTTAAAGCTAGAGTGAAAATACTGGCATCATATGACATTATTTATAAATAAAGTAAATCGTATGAACTCACTAGCTTGTCACGTTGGGGGTAAATAACGCTCCAAATAATTGCTCTAAATTTTGACGAGGAAAAACTGGCATGGCCATTTTCAAAGGGGTCCGATGACCTCTGACCTCCAGATGTGTGGATGTAAATGGGTTCTCTGGGTCCCCACCAGTCTCCCCTTTACAGACATGCCCACTTTATGATAGTCCCAGTCAGTCTGGATCAAGTCCTAGTCAAGTCAGCACTCTGACACACTGACAGCTGTTGTTGCCTGTTGGGCTGCAGTTTGTCATGTTCTGATTGGAGCAGATTGTTGATGCTAAAGTCAGAACCTGGGAGGGTTTCTGGACAGTGTTTGTAATTGTTTTAGGGTGTTAATGGATTTCCATAATAAATACTTGACAAATCTCCTTTTGGCCTGACACACACTGAACAACATCATAGTTGTCTAAATTAGGTTAATTATCAAAAGGGGGCAAATTAAAAGAGATATATATTTTTAATTGAAATGTAATAGGTTGCAGGAGTTGTGAATAAAAGGCTTGTTCACATCTATTATGTAATTAAGCAGCAGCTTGTGTGTGTGTATAATAAAATGAGCGGCCTCTCTCTGCTGACCTTTCATGGGGATAAAAAGGATCTGATTTAAACTTTTCTTTCCACACATTTCTCAGTAACATAACAGGGTTGTTAAGCTCTTTAAAAACTGGAAAGAGAACTCATTTTACAGTACATTTACGGTGGCCCAGTACGCTTTACAGTGTGCCAGACAGCAGAGGAGAAAGCTGAGCTGTGGAACAAGGTAGCAGCGTTTCACTGGAGCGGGGGATGGACTGGAGTCGGTTCGTGTTCACACACGTGGTCCTGAAGGACCCGCAGGGCTGAGCGGCTCCGGCTCTGGTCCGGGCCCATTAACTGTACGTCTGCCCACGTTACAGAAGTCCTGCGTTCATGCTGAAGTGTAAACGCATCCCCTTCATGACAGTTTACAGCCACATACTCATTATGTGCAGAGATTTTCTCTCTCAGCTCAGTGCCAGGAGCTCTTCTGGAAGACACTGCTACGAAAAACCAGAAACCAAAACACACGATGACGTGTTCTCACACACACACACACACACACACACACACTCTGGGTTTAATTATTTCCTCCTGAGTGCCAGCCTGAAATTCCTCGCACTGAAAAATACCGGAAAGGTCTGCGTTTTCGGAAGATGGATGATGAACAGCATTCACCTCCGAGGACTTTGGCTCCCATTCTCACTCGTTGCTCCTCCGTGACGTTAACTCACTGAAGCGTAGTCCACAGTTTGAATTTCTGTTTCCTTTTTCATGCGGTGCACCTAGACTTTACAGGTCCAAGTATGCCTGTTAAAGCGCTCTCAACAGTGAGAGTTAAGCGCACACGGGACACTGTGGGTTCAGTATGAAAACTGGAGCTCTGAGGATATTATTCAGCCTGTACTATATCTCCCACTTTTATGTCTGAAGTGATGTTTTTTCTTCTGCTTTTACCGTTTCTATGGAGTTGTGCAAATCAAACCACAGTATGTAGTTCGGCAGCAGCTACTATTGGAGTGAGACATGGAACTAGTACTATTCAAAGACACTTATTGCCTTATAATGAAAACTTTTAAATCTGTTATACATTCCCAAATATAGAAATCAGCTAGGACATACTTTCCATAATTCGTAGACAGTCATTTTTACTTTTAAATGACTTTCCATGCATCGTAATTGTTCAGTGAGCTCCTCAAGGAGGCCTTTATTTTCAAATGTCATATTGGATGCACATGTGATTTGTCAGCATCTCTAGGTTACTGCATTTGCTCATCTACTCCAGACGAAACTGAACCAAGGAGCAGTATGTCTGCGTGTGAAACAGTCGACTGTCTGAGAGGCTGACATCTGTATAAATGTGTCTCATTCAGACCCCCTTGTGCCTCTGCCATATGGAAAACTGATTCAGAGTGAGGGTCAAGAAAAGCTCTGCATGTTCTTACCAAACACAAGCCCACCGTTGTCAGTATTTCCTTCCTTGGGAACGAACAAATCCCAGAGCCTGTAGGTATGTGCAACCAGGAATTTAACCTCACACTGCCTGGTGTCCGAGACTGACACGTTACAGACGTAGTCTTAGTATGTCTCTAATATCCAGATATACAGTTGTTATTGCCAGGACACTGTACTTTAGTAATTTTACCACTTTTTTTACATGTCTGTGACACGTTTGGTAGCTTTGCTGGGTTTTTGCAAAAGAACAGTTTGTTGGAAACAGTCGGCTCTGCCTTCATTCAGGAATCTTGATTGACATTTATTTTCAAAAGACATAAACTACAGGAGGCCCCCCCAGTCCATTGTTTGTTTTGTTGCCAAGGTAACGGCATGGCTCCAGGGCTGGCTATGACTGTCTGTCGGAAACAGGATGGATTGCCATGAAATGTGATTTAAACATTCATATTCCCCTCGGGATGAATTGTAATAGCTTAAGTGATCCCCTCAGCTGGTCATATATCCAGTGAAATATCTCTCAACGTCTGCAACATGGATTGGCATGAATTTTGTGACATTCATGATCCCCGTAGCGTGATTCCCTAGTGTCTATCCTGACTTTACCTCCGCCAGCAGCAGGTTGGCACTTGTTCAGTTCAATTTATTTTTATATAGCATCAAATCATAACAGAAGTCATCTCAAGAGGCTTTTCATATAGAAGAGGTCTAGACTGTACCCTATGATTTAGAGACAAGAACAAGAGATCCCCCATGAACATACACTAGGCACGACAGCGGCAGGAAAATACTCGCCTTTAACCGGTAGAGACCGTGGGCAGAAGCAGGCTCTGGGTGGGAGGCCATCTGCCTCGACCAGGTGTGTTGAGTGAAAGCGAGAGAGTACACTTGGCGCGACAACTTTAGATGGATTATTGTGCAATTTAGTGCAGACATGATGGTCTTCGTGAAAATTGGCGAGCCCCTGATAATTAATCTAGTGCCATCATCAGGTCAGAATAAAATTTTGTTCAATACTTTGTTTTATTAACAGTGTGTTTTTTACAATGAGCATAAAAGGGCTGGGTGAAAAAAAATCAATACAGCAGAGGATATTTTGTGTGGCAATATTGTATTGATACACGGACCTTTTAACAATCCAACTGCTATTCTGTCTCTCAGCGATTGGAGCGGGTTCAATAGAGTTGATTAGAATGAAGATACTGGTGTCATATGAAACTAGAAAACTGAAGGAATCAATGTCATGTTAAATTGGAAGGAAGACTGCTAAATAACAATCCAAAGTTATGCTAAATTCTAGCGAGGAAAACCCAGCATGGCCATTTTCAAAGTGGTCCCTTGACCTCTGACCTCTGTGAACTGTGAATGGAGACTCTGAGGTGAACAGATGAAAACTGTATCTTATGGGATAAAACAGACGTTTACAATCGGCATAATTTACAGTTAAAAAAAGTTATTAATCTGCAATATATCTTATCGCAATGCTCATATGTCAGAATGTTTAAAACCGCAGTAACACTGCATCATGACTTAATTATCACAATACTGTGGTGTCACAGGATCTCTGGTGATTCACACCCCGAGAGTCTACGCTAGCGTGGCTCATTTATTTCTGTTTCCTTGGACAAACATCTTTATGGGCCACTCAGCAGCTGGCACCTTTAGTCAAATATTTAATTGGCCAGCTACGATGTGACACGCTGTCAGATTTATGTTCTTGGTCTCTGTAATCACCAGCACAAGTATTACGCCTCATTCATAGACGTGTTCAGGATCTTTGGGATTCACACAGGCCGTTTTCTTGCTGTCATGTGCACTTTGAACCTTTCGTGTCACTTAGAGGAGAGCGATGATGCTGAATTGCTCTCGGGAACACCGAAAAGTTGTCACTCACAACCTTATCTGCAAAGACTCTTACTTTCACCGATAAATCTGTCAGTGACTTACTCAAACGCCTGCCAGATGCTTTTAATATTTGAACCGTGTCATCGTCTCAGGCCTCCCATTTTGCGCCTGTCATGTTTATTTAGTCGGGGTGGGAATCATGACTAATTTCATGTCACTGGTATTTAAAAGTGGGATGGGAAACAGGTTAAATGGATTTTTAAAAAGTAAAAATATGCCAAACACATAGCTCGCAGGCTTTTCTCACACACTTATCCACCAGCTCACATCGGTGGTTTGTGAAAGGAGTCTGTCTTCTTGCTCTTACAACAGCAACACTGTGTGAATTGCTGGTCTTCAACGAGGCGTAATGGTATGTCATTTCTGTGACAAGTTGAGTCATTTGCTGTGATCACATCAAGTTGTACTTGTGGAAGTGACCATCTTGGGCCTATCTCCCTCCCTTCGTTGTGTTAGCTTTACATAGCAAGCAACAATAGTTCAATGTGGAGTCGAGAGTCAGAGTCGCCTGTTTACTATAATCATTTGTAAATTGTTTTTGTTCCTCATGTTCGTCCAGTAGATTGCTAGCTTTTAGGGCTGTTAATCAATTAAAATATTGAATCATGATTAATTGCATGATTGTTCATTGTTAATCACAATTTATTGCAAATTTAATTTAATTTATCTGTTCAAAATGTACCTTTAAGGTAAGACGAGCTGGTATGACCTGGTTGGTACTGATGGATTCCTTAGGTTCTCTAGTTTCATATGATGCCAGATGCCTTCACCTAAAAACCTAAACATCACAAGTTGGGTTAATGCGTCGTTATCATTTCTTTGATAACCCTACTGATCGATATTTTAGTAGCAGAACACAAGCTCAATTTGAGCTCCATATTTCGGTCTCGATAAAGTGAATTTTATCCTTTTAATTCTGTTCTTGCTCCCATTAGAATTTGGGATTTTGTTCTTAATGTAGTTGCCTTGTCTTTGGTACCTTAATACTTGTATAGATCAATACTGCTGCTTTGCAGCAATACAACAAAAACAGATTTAATAATATTGGTATATATGAGTTTGACAGTCTGTGGAACCTACAGTGTAGTTTAGTCCAACAGTTTCAAAATATAAGTATGTAAAAGCTTAGGAAACTTTGAAAGCAGTTTGCTGGACAGATTTTGTGAAATTTATTGCAGGAATTTTTTTGTGACAGCTGTCTCTGTCATATCTCTGTCTAACCTGCCAAGAACCCGTCCTAGTTACTAGTCGCAGCCACGAACCTGAACAGTCTCTAACCGTACGCTGTAGATTGTCTGTCAAGAAGTCTCTGGCACTTCAGCATTACCTCAATTATCTGGTCTTAATCAATCTTAGCTTTGTGAAATTGACAAAGGCCAGTCATGCCCTAAATACAGGAGGAAATACTCCTCAGCAGTGTGGACTCGATAGTAGACGGTGGCACTATTTGTGGTACTACGTAATACATTTCAGTACCAATACAGGCAGATGATCTGATTACCTCTTGTCTACCAAACATGTCATAAATCAGTTGAAGCTGATCCAGAGTGGCTGCCTGAGAGCTGACTAGGATCAGAAGAAGAGCAAACGTTGCAGTCATTTTTAAGGCCTTACGCTTTGTTGCTTGTTTTTGTACATATTTCACTAAAAATCTGTGGAAAATATAATTGTTTTATTGTGCATGGTGAAACGTTCTGTGCAGCAGCTTTTAGCTCTTATGCTCCAAACCATTAAGCATAAATAATAATTTCCACATCCACGCAGCCATGAAGGTCAGCGATGTGTAAATGTCATCTGCCCTCGAGGATCTTTGCTTTACTCTCTGTAGATGTCCGTCTGCAGATGAAAATTTATGACCACAAGCAGTTTGCACGTGTCGACACATCTGCCTGTGCAGACACCCAGTTTCATGGAAGCAGAGCAGTTTGCAAATATGCTTTCGGTGTCCGTTCGCCTGCCGAGGGCCGATTGTAAGGGGAACTGAAAAAGGTGCATAGTGGTATCTTTAAATATACATGCAATGTTTCTTTTAGCTTGGCTTTTCGTCTTTTGTATACCTCTATGCCAGCAACAGCTGTGGCTGGAGACACTTGGGTTGTCCATCCGTCCATCCATCCGTCCATCCATCCGTCCATCCATCCGTCCATCCATCCGTCCATCCTCTACGGCTGTGTATTGGCAAGAATCTGGTGATTCGATATGTATCATCATACTGGAGTAACGATTCAGATTCATGATACAGTAAGCAAGGCAATATAATGGGATTTTTATAAATGTAATTTTAGGAAAACTATCATAGTATAAAGTCCACACCAGAAATAAACATTTTAGAATAGAAAATAACTCATTTATTCTACATGTAAAAAACTGCATGGTTTTTGCCCCTAACTGACTGTGATCATCATAAAGTGGGCATGTCTGTAAAGGGGAGACTGGTGGGGACCCAGAGAACCCATTTACATCCGCATATCTGGAGGTCAGAGGTCAAGGGAACCCTGTGAAAGTCCCCTTGCCAGTTTTTCCTCGCCAAAATTCAGTGTAACTTTGGAGCATTTTTTCAGCCTCCTTCTCGACAAGCTACCAGTGGATCCCTCAGGTTCCCTAGTTTATTTCACACTGAGACTTCATGCTTAAGACTGAGCCCATGAAAACCTTAAAGACAGTGATATCAGCTGGGATTGCCGGCAATCCTGTGGTAATTATTTTTTAGGGGTGCTGATATTAATTTTAGGTGTGCAGAGTCTAAACTCACCAGTAACTTCACTCTAGCTTTAAATCTGAACCCGCCACAACCTCCGAAAGATCAAATAGCAGCCAGCCATCAGATTTTTAAGAGCTAAATAAAAAAAATCAATACAGTGTTTTGGAGAATTGATACAGTATCACACAAGATGATATAGTTATACTAATGTGGTGATATTTCCATCCACCCCATTCTTGTGAACGCGATGTCTCAGGAACGCCTGGAGGGAATCTCCTTCAAAGTAGTGTCTCACATTATTTTACTGCTTACATAAATCTGTCAGTCATTTGGAAAGCACACTGATTGGCACATACCTGTACAGATATACAGGTAGGTGCTACAGAGATAAAGTTTGAGTGGTTTGACTCAGCCAAGTAGCAGCTGATTTGTCATTTCCCCATCTGGCTGGTGTTTCCCAATCGCCATCTGGTCTGAATTTAGACTTATATGTCATCTCTCGTCAGTTGACTGAAATGGCTCTTGGAAACATAGCTGTGGAGTTTCTCCATGGAAAAACTGTTTTCCAAACCTGACAGTTCACACGCCATTTACAGCTTCAGCAGAGCACATGCTTACATGCACATGTACATGTGGTGTGTTATCAACCTGCGAGGAATGTGAGGAATCTAAAATATAAACTATTAGTGTTTGTCATTTCTCAAAATGGACTTTTATCATTGTGAAGTGTGCTATAATGGACTGTTGACGATTCAGATTTGTCAGAAATCATGGTGGTCAGCCAAAGCTTCCACATACCAGATGTGTCTTTCAAGGGAAATTAGGCCTCCTTTCAACAAATTTCTCTATTTTTCACCCACACGCAGTTCATTTTTCAGCGTATAGTCCTGTAATTCCTTCACGGATCAACTATATTTGGGTTAAATCCTTTCTCTTTGTCATCTCTTTTGAAATTTCAACACCTTTACATCAGACTGTATGGAAAGCTTGGAGATTATAATGATTGGATTTTTCATTTCTCTGGCAAGCCAGACCTCGCGCTTGGCGCTTTGAATAATACTGAAAGCAGAGTATAAGTTGGCAGACGGGGCACGATTTGACAAACTACTGCGAGGCTCAGTGTAATTTGGGGAAGCTAAACATGCTGATGGAGAAAGAGTTGTGTTTGGATCAGTGAGTGTGGAGGACCTGCAGCCCTCCACCGACACAACACTGCTCACTCTGTCGCCTCTGGACTGGGACTGGGAACATACCTGGACGCTCGCCGCTTCCAGGTATGTTTCATAGATAAAGGTGTGTTTGTCCAATTAGTGGAGGGTGGAGTGGGTTACAGCTCTACTGACACACACACACACACACACACTGATCTGTGAAAACACACACTCACATTGACTGGAATATAACAAGGAACAGTTTGTTTTCATTTTTCTAATGACTGAACTGATTACGTTGAAACTTCGTACGATTTCTAACTTTTATGAAGGCCTGCAATGACAAAAACATGTTCTTCTTTACACATAAAACACTTTCTTTAGTCAGTTTAATGTGATCTCAGTCCTCCCACAAGAAACACAGTCGCATAATGAATCTCTGTGGCAAATGTGGATTTTGGCTTTTACACTTTTTAATGTAGTTAAAATAAATAAACAGCAAGTTAGCAACTATAACACTAACGTTTGGCAAGTTGCGTAACAAATTAACACTAATGAATGCACAACATGTTGGCAGAATGGTAATGTAATGGGTGCTATTACTTCTCAAGAGCACTAATCATGAATCATTAAGCAGCTTTTGTTCTCGCAGCTGTTAACAAACTGGTTTAAATCATCTGTTTTCACTTAACATGTGTATTAACAGAGCTGCAACAGTGTTAGTAATTTATTACCGACTGTGATTAGTGAGAAAGACAGTCAAAGTATGCTCTATTCAGTGGTGGAGGAAGTACTCAGATATTTTATTGAAGTAGCAAAACTAGTATAAGAACACAGTTTGGGGTAAAATTCCTGTGTTGAGATGTCTCTTAAAGAGTAACTTGTTTCACCCTATTTTGTGCTGTAAGCGGCAGCTGCAGAGCGAGATGTGAGCGGCGTCACCGTAACGTTACGTTGAATAAAAGCGCTCGTTTTGCCAGTGACAGGCTCCGACTGTCACTAGAAGTGTCTGAAGGGCCCTGCAGAGAAATAACATTTGCTGGGAACACTTTCTTTTTTTAGTTTTCACATGTCTGGATTCATGGGTGTGGCGGAAACAGCATTACTCTGAATCTCATTATTTAAAATTTTTATGAAATCCTGCAATGACAAACATAGTTTCTTCTTTACAAGTAAAGCACTTTCTTCAGTACAATCTCAGTTCACATTTTGACTGTTATGGGGAAAATATTTCATACTTCTTCTTTATAGGCATAAATAACAACAAGTTACTAAATATGGTGCTAAAACAAGTTGTTTCGTTGCTGTAAGTTTGGTAAGCTAATTTATTTTGGCAAGTTGCGTAACAAATTAACACTAATGAATGCACAACATGTTTGCTGTACGGTAATGTGATCGGTGCTATTACTTCTCAAGAGCACTAATCATTAATCATTAAGCAGCTTTTGTTCCTGTTAACAAACTGGTTTAAATCATCTGTATTCAGTTAACACATGTATTAACAGAGATGCAACGTCGTGATAATTTATTACTAGCTGTGATTGAGAAAGTCGGTCGAAATATGTTTTATTCAGTGGTGGAGGAAGTAGTCAAATCTTTTACTTAAATAAAAGTAGAAATACAGATTTATAAGAATAATGTTTCATGTAAAAGTCCTGCTTTGAAAATGTCACTTAGACGTAGACTTGGGTGTTTTTCAACCTGGACCCCTGGACCCTATTTTTCCATGTTTTTGTCAACCTGACTAATAAGGTGAATGATTTCTGGAAGTGTTTCAGCATTGAGGGAGAACGGTGCAGTCGACAGTGTCACTGTGACATTGCGCCCACTATCAGTGCTTGTTTTTGCCAACGACAGGCTGAGATTGTTATTATAACATTATGAAAAGGACCCTACCGAGAAATAAAACCTTTTTCATACTGTTCTTGCCTTTCCTTCTTGGTTGTTACTGTGTGTCTCTGTGAAGTCACGTTGTGTAATCTGAATATCTGAATACTCACATAAATATGGGCAGCCTTCAAATTCAAAGATCTCATCCACATTGTCAAAATCATCTAAATATTCAGCCCTGTCACTGAAAATCTTTGAGGTAACACTAAGCTACGCTTTCTGTACTCCAACACAAGAAACAGCCTGGCTGGCACTCACGTTTCCACCGTTGTCTTCCAGCAACACGTCATCTCGCCAGATTTCAAAACGAGACTTCTAGTTGAGCGAGATTCTTTCAATAATGTTGTCAGACACAAAGCAATCAGGGCCTGTCACTGCAAAAACAAGCACTTTTAGTGGCCGTAAATGATGCTGCCAGTTTACCCCAATAGGATTATATTGCAGCCTGTGAGCGGCTACTGTCTGCAGCGTTCTGCCTTAATACTGGATTCATTTCAGAAGTTGTTTTCCCCGTTAATCTCTGAGACGCAAGACATGTGGAATATGGGCCAGGCTGAAAATAAATATATTATGAGCAAATATATTTGAAAGTATCAAAGTAAAAGTATTCACAATGCAGAACAATGGCTCTCTGAGTATTATATTATGTTATTGGATTATTATTACTGATGCATTAATGTGTAAGCAGCATTTTACTGATATAGTTGGTCGAGGCGCTGATTTATCTATTTATGTCGTACAGCTACTGTTGGATAGTTTAATCTATAAGAAGGCATCATAATTCATAAGATCATATGTTTGTGAAATCTTAATTTTCAAAGTAACTGCAATTAAATAAATGTCGTGGTGTAAAAAGGACAATATCTCCTACTGCATTGAGTAGAGTAGAAGTATAAAATAGCATGAGATAGAAACAGTCGCATAGTACCTTAAATCTGTAGTAAAGAGTAAATGTACTTGGTTACCATCCACCACTGGCTTTATTTGTACTGAAACATCATTAAATCATATTCAAGAATGAAATATTTAGGGATCAGTAATCTCATTTGATTTCAGTACGATCTCTAAGATAGCCTACTATATGTTTTTAGTATAAACAACAACTTGAGTCTAATTTATAAAGCCTGTTTGTTTCTTCCCATCTGGCTGCGAGTCCTCCACTGTCCACAGCCGGCCCATTGAAGTGAGCCGACCCGAGCTCTGTGATAAAACCCAGTCAAACCTGAAGCTCTCTGGATAACTGCAGTGATTGAAACGCAGCTTTGCAGGCGCTTCCAGCTGCAGAGGAGAGCGTCGCAGCCCTCCGAGCTCAAACCGAGGGCAGTGAGCGGAGAGCCAAGCTGCCACGAGCCGCCCGGCGGGCGCCGGAGCCTCGGCTTCAGGTTTCCTCATCTGGAAAAGCCACCGTAGCAGACCACGACGAGAGAGGATTACGCTCATATACTATCTTGTCAGACTGTCAGAGGTGCAACTTCACGTAAACACCAGCATGGCAACACCCATCCTGTGAGAACCGCAGTGGCTTTACAGAAATAAGCAAATGAACTTAAACCTGCAATATGCAGTGGAAACAAGCACAACGCTGACATACTGATGGAAAACTTAGCAAACAGTTGCTCATTTACACATCCAGCATTCATGTGGAGTCAGTTCTCTGGCCGCTAGCTGAATGTAAATCTATGATAATTTAATAGCAATAATATTGACTTTCTTTGTGCTCTGTTTTTGTTCTCCACCAACTCCTAAGGGAAATGTCTGGCTCTCTAGCTGCTTAATGCTCCACTCTATTCACCAGCTAGTTTCTAACTTTGCCGTTTGGTGATGAGCAGGTAGTGGGAGCTGAAGCCAGTGTGGAGGAGTCTTAGACTTGTATTCATGCTAACAGCCAGCAGGGGGCGACTCCTCTGGTTGCAAAAGGTATGAGAAAATGAGCCTACTTCTTTTCTTTTGATTTATTACATCAGTAAACATTGTAAACATCAGTTTATGGTCTCAATCACTAGTTTCAAGTCTTCTTCAATCCAGCATGATGTTCATTTAGTAAATTATGGTCCCATTTAGAGGCGAATGGAAGACAGCAGGGTACACAGGGTTGTTACCACGGCGATGTCCGGACTGGGATTTGTCCATGTTTTTGTCTTACAACTTTCACTCATTCATAGTGTGTTTTCAGTTCAGCCGATATCGAGGGTTCAGAACGGTAGTCCATCAATCAGTGGGTGACGTCACAGGGACTACGTCTGCTTCCTGTATACAGTCTATATATATACAGTCTATATATATACAGTCTATATATATATATATATATAGTCTATTTTTTTGGGGGGCGGCAGTAGCTCAGTCTGTAGGGAGTTGGCTTGGGAACCGGAGGGTCACCGGTTCAAGTCCCGACATGGACCAAAAACTGAGTGTGAACTGGTAGCTGGAGAGGTGCCAGTTTACCTCTTGGGCACTGCCGAGGTGCCCCTGAGCAAGGCACCAAACCCCCAACTGCTCGGGGCGCTTGTCAGGAGCAGCCCCCTCACTCTGACATCTCTCCATTAATGCATGTAGGTGTGTTTCAGGTCTGCATGTACCATGTATGAGTTTAACAGAGTGTAAATTGAATTTCTCCATTGTGGGACTAATAAAGGTAGATCTTCTTCTTCTTCTTCTTCTTCTTCTATATATATACAGTCTATATATATACAGTCTATATATATATACAGTCTATATATATATATATATATATATATATATACAGTCTATGGTAGTGTGCGGTGTTTTAGGGCTTGGTTGCTGAAAACTGTTAAATAATGAACTAGAAGTCAGTGTGAAGCTCCATGGAGCCGAGGGCAGCTGCAGATTCAGCTGATAATTCTCTGTAGGTTCGTCAGACCAGACCAAAGTCTTACAAGCTGAATACCAAGGACGCAGTACATTGTATTGTCGTATTTTTAGATGAACATTTTAATCTGGTTAAAATAACCAGTAATTGTAGTTGTCCCATATTTGCAGTGTAAAAGCATATTTCCATCCAAAATAAGGTGAAGTAGAAGTCCGAAATAGTAAAGTAAAGTAAAGTCAAGTCAAGTAAAGTACAAGTACTTCAAAATTGAACGTCCAGTTTATAGGATTTAAGGGGATCTATTAGCAGATAATTACGTGTTAACGCAAATTTGTTTTTAATGCCACTAATTTCTTTAATGCATTGTCGTAATCGATCCGTCTGAGGTCGTTGCAGGTCGCAAAGTGAAGATACTGGCATCAAAGGGGTCCGTTGACCTCTGACCTCCAGATGTGTGGATGTAAATGGGTTCTCTGGGTCCCCACCAGTCCCCCCTTTACAGACATGCCCACTTTCTGATAGTCCCAGTCAGTCTGGATCAAGTCCTAGTCAAGTCAGCACTCTGACACACTGACAGCTGTTGTTGCCTGTTGGGCTGCAGTTTGCCATGTTCTGATTGGAGCAGATTGTTGATACTAAAGTCAGAACCTGGGAGGGTTTCTGGACAATATCTGGTATTGATTAGTGTTAGTTGACTTCCAACAGTAAATATGTACATCCATTTGCAGATAGCCAACACATTTGTCCATTCCCATGTGGATAAGAGTGTGAAATACTTGCTAAATCTCCTTTTAAGGTACATTTGAACAGATAAAAATGTGTGTGATTAATTTTCAGTTGTGTGTTTTAATCAATTGGCAGCCCTAGTTTTTACATACATGGTTGGAAAGTGAGGGGACAGGTGGTTAGCTGGTTGCAATCTGCAATCTAACCACTAGATGCCACTAAATCCTACACACTGGTCATGTACATTACTTAAATAAATTTTCATTTTTTTCTGTTTTATCTGCGCTAAATTTGACCAGATTTGTATCTACAGCAGTTTGGGTGACGAGGCCCTTATTGGTTCTTTAATCTGCTGCCAGTGTGAACTGACAGTGATCCTTCACATCTAAGATTTGTGTTTAGCCTTATCACTTAAAACGAAGCACATGTGAGATGCTGATTACGTGATTCGAAAGCAGATATTCATGCGAAGTTCTCATCTTGTGTTCGGCCCAGCCGCCTCAGTGTGAACTCCCTCGACAGCAGCGAGCGCGTTCAAAATGAGATTGGAGCTGCGCTGCAGCCGGAGCTGCACAGCTGACGTATGTGCACACTGCGACCAGCGCCGTGGCCTCTTTGTCACGGGCGACACTAAACCGTGGAGCCAAAACCCCAGTGTGTCTCCAAACACGTCCAGGTCCAGTTTCACAAGAGCAATTGTAACATTCAGGCTTGACCTTTGCCCGAGTTTTCTGTTGCTCTGCCTTTGTTTCCCCTCTGCCCTCTTGACAAGTTTTAACAAGCGGGAGGTTCCTGACCCTTTGAACTGAAGCCAGAAGCTGATCATTTGTGACAACAGCCTGGAGGGAGGTCTGCGAGTCATGATGACCACTGTGTTTCTGACTGATGATGCATCCCGGTGTGCTTTGTGCCTCCCTGCCTTTCAAAATAAAAAACAAGGAGAAGAAATTCCTCATCACCAGTCTGTCTGCTGCAGCTGTAAATCTTTAGTTCAGCTTGCCTTGCTGTATCCTTCTTCCCGCTAGCTTTAACCTTGTAATGTGTTTGTGATGCAGCCATTTGGAATTTTTTTATTAAGTTGGTGGGTACTGAAAAGAGACACAAGGAGGAGACACAAAGATCAGACAGGTACACAATCTCCTCAGCTAAACTTCCCTCCTCCTCCTCCTCCTCCTCCTCCTCCTCCTCCGGCAAATGTACATAGCAGCTGTTTCTGTGGAAGTCACTGGAGAGAGGCTGCATGGAAAAAGGAGTCGAGCCAGCTGGGTGGGGAGCAGTGGGAGGATTTTTTCCACTTCTGTCTGTCCGACGGAGACGAGCTGATTTTTCTCAGCGAGGTATTCATCTTGAAGTGTGCAGACTATCACATGCAGTGCAGCATTTTCAAATGAAACACAGGAGACCAAAAGTTAGGTTATAAATTAATTGTTTCCTTTTTGTGAGAAAGCAAAAATAAAGTTGGTCACACTGCGAGCCACTTCTAACCTCCATCCATCCATTATCTATAACCACAGTACAGTACACCCAGAGTACCACAGGGCTGACACATAGAGACAACATTCACACCTACGGGCCATTTACAGTCAGCGATTAGCCTGCATGTCTGTGGACTGTGGGAAGAAACCGGAGTACCCGGAGAAAACCCACGCCAACTCGGGGAGAACATGCAAACGCCACACAGAAGAGCCCCAAGCCGGATTCACCTCTAAATGTTTTTTTTTTTCTTCAAATATTTAGTTGAACTTTTAAGCCTGAAAAATTGCAACCACACATTCATAAAGTGTTTTATTCAATAGAAAGTGTGACTTCATATTTGACATGATTTCCTTTGGCTGTCGTACACCAGACAGCACTCAGGACACATTATTCGACTTTCTTCCCGCCATCTCGGAAAAAGAATGAGTCCTAAAGTTAGCAATGTGTGATGATGGGAAGTATAAGGGAAAGGGCATGCTCTGTACTGTAATGTAGCTCCTTCCTGTTGTACACCTGGATGGTTCTGGTCCGTTTCAGTTGAACCAAACAATGAGATATTGTTGACGCACGTGTCTTGACTGACAACATCAGGTATCTTTGTGAATTCAAAATTATATCTGTGACTTGTGACTGTGGCTATCATTCATGCCTATGCAAAGACCTGCCAATGTCCTCTGTTAAATGAAACAGTTGGTAGGATTTATTTTTGTGGCATGGAGTGATGTGCATCAAAAAAATGGCTGTAACATCTGATAAAGTTGCTATGATACAGAGCAGCTCTGTCCTTGTGCAGCTTTTGTTTGCTGAGCAGAGCAGCGACAAGACAAAGAGAGTGTTGGGTGGAAAAGCTTCATGTCAGTGCACTGCAGACATGCGGCTTATTACTTGTCAGACAAACAGAAACCGAACAAAAACCTCTGTATGTATGTAAATCTCCCCTAAGATGAAGTGACGCTTCTTTCACGGCCCCTTTCTCATTTCAGAGCGTTATTATTGGGACTCTAAATTGTGCATTCCTACGGGTGACTTCCATGAAGTCCTCCATGACGATAAGGCTGCGCTGGCCTGGCTCATGGCCCTGCGTCGCGTTGGCATTGTCTACCTGAAGGGGGCGCTGGCAGAGGAAGGCCAACTAGCCAGACTTGTCGAGAGGATTGGCTATCTCCGGATGACATTCTACGGGTAAGACTCTGTGACGTCCATCCATTTTTCTCTTGTCATCCTCAGCCAAGCCACTGTTTAATAGTCTGACTCCCCACTAAAACCGAAACTGCAGAATTTTCCACTGATCATATTTTAGCTGGAGCAGAGCCCAGGGAGCGTCATTAGTAAAAATTAAATACAAAAGACCTTTTATTTACGTCCCTATTGCAGGGGAAAAAGCAGCTAGATATTTTGTTGAAAGAAGTTTTCTCACTTTACAACAGTAATGTTCAGGAAAATGTGTCCACTCGTCAATTATCTGTAGCTTTGATTCATTTTGTTTCCACGGAGAAGCTTAGAGAGTCTGTTGGCCCTTTCATCACACCAGAGTTCATCACTTTGACTTACTGCAGTGCTGATTACTTGAGGACAGAGACGGGGAAAACAACCTAAGAGCATTCCAGCTTTTTTAAGCCAGAGGAATTACCTGGTGCACTCAGTCAGAACAGAGGTTTGGAGCGTAAAGCTTTTCCACTGCCAGCGGATGAGCTCACACTGCTGGAAGTAAAGACACTGCAGACTAAAGCTGAAGGCCTGCCATCAGAGAAACTAGACCATTTTACGAGTCGGGCATCCAAACGAGGCATGCAAACAGAACATGGAAGATAACTTTACCTCATTAGTACTCGACTCCTGCTGCATTTCAATGAAGTATCTACTTCAGAGACTACAGCCTGAGCATTCCTGTGAAGCTGCCCGGCTTCCCTGCAGGGATCCCTGCGAAGTTCATGTCGTCTCATCTCCACACAGCATAATTGTCGCTGCTTATCTTTAGAGCTGAAGATAAATAATTAAGGTGGTGTTTAGTAATGAATGTTATCTTTGTCTTCAGGCACACATGGCAGGTGCAGGACAAACACATGGCAAACAATGTAGCCTACACTTCAGGAAAGCTCAGTCTCCATACAGACTACCCTGCATTGAGCTTCCCACCTGGAGTGAGTAAAATCTGACTTCTATGGTGTATTTAGAGGATTAAGCTGCACTACGCAGATATGGTATCACTTATGAATTCATGTGCTGCTTTTAAGTTTGTTTCGACTGCTGGCATTTATGCCGTTAGAGTCGTGAAACGAGCATTTGTGCGGCGTGTGTGTGTGTGTGTGTGTGTGTGTGTTGGGCTGCTGTAGGTGCAGTTTCTGCACTGCATCAACCAGGCTGCGGAGGGAGGGGAGAGCGAGGTGGTGGACGGCTTCCACATGGCCGAGCTGCTGCGGAGAGAAGACCCAGAGGCCTTCAGGATACTCACCTCGCTTCAGGTGGACTTCACCGACACGGGGTCGGACTACTGCGACTTCATGCTGCAGTCCAAGACGTGCATCATTAAGTGAGATGAGCTTTCAGATCACCCGCTGTCTGCTGTTATTCACACACATGCACACAGTTACTGTCTCTGTGTGAAGCAAAGATTCAGACCTTTCACATCTAAATGACATGCATTAAAAAAAAAAGAAGATGCAGTGTAGTCGTGTGTGTGATTGGAAATGAGACACTGCCATCTGCTGTTCAGAATGATAATGTCCAAAATGTAGTGTAGTGTAGTAGTAGTGTTGCATAATAATATTCATCATGTCCATGAGACCATTATACTTTTGTACATGTAGGGTTGATTTTTAATTAATGTGCAATAAATAAATGAGGCTTTCAGTCCTTTCTGGGTAAAAGGGCTGTAACCAAATGATTATTTTCATAACTGATTAATATATTGATGAGTTTGCTTGATTAATTGATGAAAGTTTGAGTCTATAAAATGTTAAAAATGATGTCTTCAAATTACTGGTTTTGTCAGATATCAAGAACAGTCAAATATCCAAAAATATTGAATGTGCAATTGTTTCACTATTTTCTTAAATTTTGTACAACAAAACCCAGATTACATCAGATTAACCAATAATGTAAAATAATTAGTTGTAGCCCTACTAGTGAATTTTACGTGTTTGCTTGGTATTTGACTTATAACATTTTTGCCAGTATTGTTTTTGTTGATCATCCAATCAATTAATCGACTAATAGTTTTAGCTCTAAAACTCAGAGTCATGTTAGTTTGACATTGATCTTGTTCCTCCTCTCTGAGCAGCGTTAATGCCGAGGGCCATGTTACGAGGATAAGCTTCAACAACGCCACCCGAGACTCGGTGCTGGACATCCCCCTACATCAGGTTCAGCCCTTCTACAGAGCGCTGAAGGTCTTCACGGATATCATGGACCGACCGGAGAACGTGGTCACCTACAAAATGATGCCCGGTCAGTGTCACCTCTAAAAATTCTACATATACTGTATAACACAATAAATATAAGAAAACGCATCAGTAAAGCCCTCTAATCACAGTAAAAGTACTAATACTCAGGCTTGTAGTAAACAGAACATGGACAGTGGTACAACATCAAGGTGACAATGACGTCAGAGAGTCAATGTCATCTCTGTCACTGCAGACCAAATTAAATTACCTCAAGTGTGGTATAACCCTCTGTAAATCATCACTGCTCTGCAAAGTCTGTCACGTAAAGTGACAGAGATGAAGTAATGATATTGTCTGAGTCTAAGGACGTCAGGGTGTCGCAGGATGGTGCTGCTGGCTCAAGCCTCCATGTTGGAAAGCATCCATCCTGATGGCGCAGCCTTGAGATGCTTCACACAAACCCGTCCTGTAAACTTTAAACTAACCTGCTGTCACAGAGGCGGGTGAGACACGATGAAACGACCTGTGGCCAAACCCTTCACCTGAACAGCAACTGTCCAATCATAGCATAGCAACTGTAACTAGGCATGTCGGGACTGTCAAACTGGTGTAAACTGTAGTAAGAGAGGCGTATTAGCATTTAAAGAGTTTGGAGGAGGAGTCTTTTTTTTTAACCTTTCAAAAACCAAAAACAAGTAAAAGTATAAGAAACGGATTAAAGGAACAATATGAACCGACAGCCTGCGTTTAAAGTGGGAACCGTTGTCGGGGCCGGGGCCGCCCACTCCTCCGGTGTGGCTGATTGCAGTGCACGTTTTCGCAGTTTGAGGGTTACCTTTTAGACACAGCCGCATTTGCCTCTGTCCTGCAGTAGTCTGAATCACTTCACCGGCTGTGTCTCAGATACTCGCTGCCTCGATAACCAGCTGCTCACGGACCACGGAGAGATGTGCTGAGATGTTATCTGTTTGTTAGCTTGCTTCCATGGCTGCACAGGGCTGAGTGGTTTGCCAGCACAAATGTAGAGTTGCCATATTTTCAGTTGAGTCGGACCAAAGCAAAGATTAATGACGACGGTTTAGTTGAGTTTTATTTTGTTTCTTTCCAGTTTGAATGGAGTGTTTTATGATGCTCCGCTACGTACAGCTGATCTCAACATAAAGTAAAATACACCTGGATGATTGGTCGGGCACCTTGGCGGAGGTCTGCGCTCTCCGAGTGCCATTCTAGGTTCATATGTGTCGGCAGGCTGTTGACGGATCACACCGGTCAGGAGAACCGACTGGCTGTTGTCTGAGAAGCTAGTTTCCTTCATTTCTTGTGACATATCATATCATTGATATCATATGATGTCATTCTATGATTTATTGCAGTAACTATATTACATATTGGTCCTTTAAACAGGGTGTTTATCTGTTTTGAAGTAAAATGCAAACGTTAGCATGTCTGGCGACTGGCTGACTAATGTGCTGCCTGCAGTCACATTCCGGTGTGCGCTGTGATAGGAGCGTCTCTGCAGCCGGTCCAGCTGGTGGGAGTCACTTTGCTCCACTAACTAATCGCTGCTTCTCTGCACCGCTCATATGGCGCTTACCACTGATGATGGCGTCTGTACCGACGGCGCCGTTGTGTTTGTACTGTTCGCGCTGTTAGCAACATTAGCTGCCTGCCACCAGCTCAGCTTTCGCCATGTTGAGAGCCGTGTGGAGGCAATCCCTCAGTTATAGATATGCTCTGAATTTGTAATTTAGCACCGTTGACAAACGACATTATGTCATTCCTAACTGAAACGAGGTTCATGTGAATTCTACCTCATACCTTCATAAATGACCTTTTGGTTTTGTTGTGTGACAGGTGACCTCGTGACCTTTGATAACTGGCGTCTGCTGCACGGGCGGAAGAACTACGTCAGCAGGCCAGACAAGTTGCGACTCCTGGAGGGCGCCTACCTGGACTGGGATGAAGTCATGTCTCGCCTCCGGATACTCCGCAGCTCAGTCCACGGGAACATTTGAACTCCAGAAACACTGGCAGTGCTTTTTGTTGGGCGTCGCTAAGCTAAATGTTGCTCTTCAAACACTGACAGCAAACATGATTCAGTAAACTCTGGAAAAAAAGTTTGGACATTTGTGTTTGGTCGATTATTTGTCTGTTGTTACTATGCTAATTGTCATTGTATTTCACATCGTTGGAAAGCATGTTTATGAACCTTCACAGTGATGTCCAACCTGTATTTTATTGTGTATTTGTCAGTACCAACAGCAGAATACACTGTTCAGCACTGGCTGAGAATTTTGGCAGCTTCCTCTTGGCGCTACCCACAAAATCAGCTGTGCTGCTCATCCCACAAATGCAGGATCCTTATAAGTTGGGCGTCATTGTGAAGGTTCATAAACAGGCTTTCCCACGATGTAAAATACTGTCATTTAGCATCGGAACAACAGAGAAATAATCCACCAAACACTGATTTCCAAACTTTTTTTCTGAGTTTATCTGACACCAAGTCAACATCCAAAACACAAATTTTAGATGCTTTTTCCAAAATCTGCAAACTTTAAATGACAGCAACTTTTCAAACATAGTGCAACGCACCAATGCAAAGATGATGAAAAATAGCTTGCTTTCAAATTTTGAAGGTACTGTTGGATTCAGTCACAGTGACTAGCGACAAATATGTTTTTTAAGCTTAAATTTAACTTTTTTTTTTCTAACATTTTGTGCCAAATTGTGTAATTTATCATTTTTTTACAGATAATTCTTCATTCCCAGTTCTGTGGTTAAATGTGTGGATGAAGACAACCTCAGCCTCAAAATCACTCCCTATTAAAGGGATAGTTTGGGTGTTTTATGGGGGGGTGGTATGAGGTACTTAGCCATCGTAGGTTTATTACTTACAGCAGATGTTGGCACACCACCAGCGTGGAGGACCAGAGTAAAGCAATACAGTCATATAGTCACCTAGAAGAAAGGCTAACCTTAAAAATGATTTATTTAAGTTTAAATTTAAGTGTACGCTATATTTACCATATTTTCTGACGGTGAACTGAACTGAAAGTGAAATATATCTACAGTGTTTTTGTCATCTGAGCCTGCCGGCTTTGGAGAGAGCTTAGAAAAGTTTCACTTTCAGTTCAGTTCCCTGTCAGAAAGGATAAGGAAAGGGTTATCAGACGGCAAGATAAAGCAGTGAAAGTATTCCAGGTGTAGCGTACACTTACATCGGATATTGTTGGGCTTTTTATGTGAGCCTTTCTTTGAGGTGGCTGAATGTTTTTTCACAGCACTGTATAGTGTTGTATAGTCAGCGTTATGGTCTTATTCCAAACTGGAGGCATGCCGACTGTCCTTTACTGTAGGAAATACACTGACTGTGGATAAGTGCCTCACACAGCCCCTCTGCAAAACACGTACTGCCCCTTTAATTAACGCACTCTGAATTTTTTGACAATAATTCCTGAAATTTCAACATATTGCTCACGACAGTATATAATGAACTGTTGAGTGTCTTTTATTGTATATATAGGGAGTAGCGATCGAGGCAGTGATGTCACAGTGGCCTCGTCATGTAAAAATATTTCTTGCTACCGCTCCTGTTCGCCGGTCCTGTGCCTACACAAAGGATGCAGCGTCCTTGACTTCCCTTCATTCTGTGGAGTAGCAGTCTGAATTAAAAGTGGCCTTAAGCTACAGCACAGTAGTTGTACTAGGAGCAGTGTGAAGTATTTGCAGTTGTGATTTTAAAAGGTCAGTTCAACCAACTTAACAGAAATGTGTGCTTCTACTTTTACCGTAATGGCAGCTGGACAAACAGAAAGTGTACCGCCATTTCCCGATTTTACATTTTTTTTTATCTGAAAAATATTTATTATTAGGTTGAAAACCAGTCTGTTTGTCTGAGCTAAGGGTTGAGAAACCAAATTAGAAAAAGTCAGCAACGATTATCTTTCCAGAGATGATCTCCTGATTAGTTGGATAAGCCACAGGTCGCACTGTGGGACTACTTTTTGCCAAAGAAATCCTGCCAAAACTGCCAAAACTATTGACAGCTGAGGATGTTTCCAATGTCCTGAGCAGCACGTTAAATTTCTTTCACCCAGAAGATCCAGACAAAGGCCTCCTGAGGATAGCCGATCCAGAACTATCTCCATGGTTACCAGGGTGAAGTGATAACATACTATTTTGTCATATAAGTAAACTGATCCTTCAAATACCCATAAACTGTTTTCATGGTGTTATTAAACAGCACAATGTGATCATGTTTCAGTACAGCCAGCTTATGATCAATTTATTCGGTTTTCCTGCTCACTCACTTTTATGCATCCTGAAAAAAAATGTCAAAAATGGAAATTTCATTAAAAATCATAGTATAGTATAGTATCTTTCAACAAAAGACATAGTATGTCCAAAAATATAATGAAAAAGTCTTATTATAGTACAGTGAAAACACACATAGTATTGCACGTTGAAAAAAGTCAGTATAGTATATCAAAGTCATAGTACAATACAATAAGATGTTGAAAAAATAAAAAAGTCGTCATATAGTAGGTCGAAAAAATAAGTCAAAAATAATAAAATAAAAATAATAATAAAAATAAAAAATAGTATAAACATTTTTACATTAAAAAAACTCAGTATAGTATAGTGACAAAAATTTCATAGTATAGTATGCCATAAAAAGGTTATAGTATATTGAAAAATGTCACTGTGTAGTATGTAAAAGTACTGTAAAAAAAGTCACAGTTTACTATGTCCAAAATAGACAACGTATAGTATGTCAAATAACGTCAGGAAAAATGTCCTAGTATAGTATGTTCAAACGTATAATGAAAGCCCGACGTCGACAAATGTTTAAAAAGTCACAGAATAATATGTTGAAAATTAAAGTCATAGTATATGTTGAAAATATCTAAAAAAAAGTCATAGTATCATATGTTGAAAAAAAATCTAAAAACGTCAAAGTATAATATGTTGAAAATATAAAAAAAAGTCAGTATATGTTAAAAATACAAAAAAGTCATAGTACAATATGTTGAAAATATCTAAAAGTTATAGTATATGTTGAAAATACAAAAAAGTCACAGTACAATATGTTGAAAATATCTAAAAAAAAAGTCAGTGTAATATGTTGTATGGTATGTACTATGGTACAGTATGAAAAAAATAGAGTCATAGTATGTAAAAAAAAACCATACTATACCATTGAAAACAATAAAAAAAAGTTGTTGTAATACAGTGTGTTGAAAAAATAAGTCATAGTATACATATATATATAAATCTCAGTATAGAATGTTTAAAAATATGTAGTATAGTATGTTGCAAAGAAATTAAAGTCAGTATTTCAAAAAACTCATAGTATAGTATGTCAAAAAATTACAAAACTCATAGTACAGTATATTGAAAAAGTCAGTATAGTATGTCATAAAAAGGTCATAGTGTATTCTATTATTTATTATATTGAAAAAAAGTCACTGTATACTGTCAACAAGACGAAATGTCAAATTATTAAAATTATCTAGTATGTTGAAAAAAAGACTATTTTATTTAAGTCAGTATAGTATGTCGAAGTCATACTAACATTTGAAAAAATAAGTTATATGTTGAAAAAATAAATGTCGAAAAGAAGTCACAGTATAGTATAAAAAGTCATACTATAACATATTGAAAAAATAAGTCATTTTGTAGTATATAAAGTACATATATGTGTATATATATGTATTACAGGTACAGTCAGGTAATAAACTACAGGTTATCTGCTGACTGTTTGCTTCCATCTGCAGCAATTTATAACCGGCCGCTCCCCAAAACCCCTAATGCTGGCCTCTAAAACCTCTAAAACGAGTCCTGCACTCACTCTGCACCACCATCCCACACGACTCCACTCTGCAGTACCGGTAATAATAAAACCGGGTATCATACCATTCTTAATAGCAGAGTATCACAGTACCTTTCTAGCATCAGTATGCTGAAACACTGTTGGTGTTGTTTCAGGGGCTAACTGACCTCCCTAGAAATGATCACAGAACTAATAATTTATTGTAAAGATGAACAATATCGACCTTACTGTGTCGTCTTATTGACAGTAAGAAGCCGACATTTATATTTTTATTTAGTTAAAGTCTATTAATATCAGACACTGTTACATCATGTAAACGAACCGATCAGCTGTGTGCTTAACATCAGGCTGGATTCGTAACCCCTTAAAAGTAGTAGTACTTGCTTTCTTCCAATGTAATTTTTAAACAGAAAACAGGTTTTATACGGTATTGTGACGTTTACTGGAAATTCAATAAAGCCAACAGCGAGTAAACTATCAGGCTATCTCCATCCGGCCTGCTGTCACCTTCTTTAGGTTTCTGTAGGGACTGAGGAGGTATTGTGTGGTACATAAGATAAGATAAGATAACATAAGATAATAACTCTTTTCAGCTGCAGGAATCAGCTGTTCCTCATCGCTTGGAATAAGTAGAAACATCCGGTTTCAAGCAAGGCGTCCAGTAGAGGTTCGGCTAAAACTGGTTCTCTGCAGTGCTGCATTGCTCGCGGCGAGTTAGCTGCTGCTGCTGCCGCTGATGCGCTGCTCGCAGCCAGTTAGCTGCTGCCACTGATGCGCCGCTCGCGGCCAGTTAGCTGCTGCCGCTGATGCGCCGCTCGCGGCCAGTTAGCTGCTGCTGCTGATGCGCCGCTCGCGGCCAGTTAGCTGCTGCTGCTGCGGCTGATGCGCTGCTCGCAGCAAGTTAGCTGCTGCTGCTGATGCGCTGCTCGCGGCCAGTTAGCTGCTCCTGCTCCTGCGTTGCTCGCGGCCAGTTAGCTGCTGTTGCGGCGCTGCTCGCGGCCAGTTAGCTGCTGCTGCTGATGCGCTGCTCGCGGCCAGTTAGCTGCTGCTGCTCCTGCGTTGCTCGCGGCCAGTTAGCTGCTGCTGCTGCTGCTGCGCTGCTCGCGGCCAGTTAGCTGCTGTTGCTGCGCTGCTCGCGGCCAGTTAGCTGCTGCTGCTGATGCGCTGCTCGCGGCCAGTTAGCTGCTGCTGCTGCGCTGCTCGCGGCCAGTTAGCCGCTGTTGCGTTGTTAGCTGCTGCTGTGTTGCTCGCGGCCAGTTAGTTGCTGCTGATGCGCTGCTCGCGGCCAGTTAGCTGCTGTTGCTGCGCTGCTCGCGGCCAGTTAGCTGCTGTTGCTGCGCTGCTCGCGGCCAGTTAGCTGCTGCTGCTGATGCGCTCCTCGCGGCCAGTTAGCCGCTGCTGCTGATGCGCTGCTCGCGGCCAGTTAGCTGCTGCTGCTCCTGCGTTGCTCGCGGCCAGTTAGCTGCTGCTGCTGCTGATGCGCTGCTCGCGGCCAGTTAGCTGCTGCTGCGCTGCTCGCGGCCAGTTAGCTGCTGCTGCTGCGCTGCTCGCGGCCAGTTAGCCGCTGTTGCGTTGTTAGCTGCTGATGTGTTGCTCGCGGCCAGTTAGTTGCTGCTGCTGGAGTGTAATAAGACTACATGCAGTACATCCCCATACATGAGACCTCTCCATCGTGTACACATCACATTCCCTCTAGGTGTCTTTGTGAATCCCCGACCCTAAAGCTGAAACTGCACCCATGACTATACATAAAAACTCAGTATGGTATGTCATAAAAAAGTCATAACATAGTTAACACTTTTAATGGTTGTGCCTGTGTTCAATATGGACTCAAACAATTCAGTAAAATTTCATAAAAATGTAAAGTTGATTTCACAAGGACAAACTACGCTGAGCTTTATTTGCGATAACTTTATTATATTGCCAAAGCTGTACATATTCTATAAATACTTTCTTTCAAGTAGTGGAATACTTACACCTGGCATCTCATCTCATTTATTCCCTCTCGTTACAGAAGCTGGCTCGTACAATGACAGAGGTGAGTTGTAATACTCCTTTTTAACTCCCATTCCCAAACCAATTTTAGAGATGCTTCAGATGGACTTCTGCCTAATTTCTATATTATTTATATGTATTTGTTAGTGGAACAGCATTTTCTGAACATCCTACTGATTATTTTCCTTTGCACGGTTAAATCACTGCAAATACAACCATCAGAATAAAAAAAGCCTTCCGGTGATATAGCTGTACCGTTATATATTGCTGATCTGGAGAAACTGTTCACCACATGGACACACAAACACAAACACAAACCCACACACACACACACACACACACACACACACACACACACACACACACACACTCGGTGTGAGTTAACGGGCCAGCGACTGGACCAGATTCAACTGTTCTTTACTATCATGGAAGAACCACAACATGGCGACTGGATGTCCTCTGGGAGGACGATCGCAGCTGCTTCAACACGTCTGGAGGATAAATCAGGACCGAAAACTGCTGCTGGTGAGTTTGGAGGATTTTAGACTTCTGGCACATCCCAGTCTGCGATGTTTTTCCTTGGCTGCTTATGGAGTTCCCACCGAAACCTGAGCAAACTGCTGTCAGTGTTGTACCACGTTCTGTGACTAAGAGCTAATCATTAAAAAAAGAAATCCATGAAAACAATTAACTGATTTCAGCTTCTAAAATGTCAATTTTCTATGACAGTTGTTTGTCACACATAACAAATTTTAATATTGGAAACAAAATGGATGTGTGGATAGTTGCATGGATAGTCAGTTTCTACACATAGGTACTTTTAATATTTTTGAATTACCAGGTACACACCAATTACACTATTCGCCCACTGCCATTTTGCTTTTTATTCTCAAAATAAAACCCGTTTAGTTCATTTTTGCGTATCAGACGACGGACGCTACATCTGGAAAAGTGTCTGCTCCGTAAATCTCAGCAGATTTCACACATTTATCACAGGATTAGAGAAAGACAATGGTGGAGGGTTTGGGGTTGAAGTAAAAATCACATTTTTTTATTAAACCTAAAGATATTAATGACGCAATCGCCACGTGGCACGTCACTACGACATAAAATATCAGTAAATATCCCACTCAGGAATCTTTGTGTCTTCAAAATGGCGGCTGCTAACATGAAGCTAAATGAGCCTACAGGGCATCACGCCAACACGTCCGCCTTTAGCTCAGTGATGTGACGTGAAGTCGCGTGACCATGGTGAGGTGAATTTACAGCGTTTCACGCTTTTTACTTCCGGTGATTGCACTTAAACTTCAAAAATCATAAAAGCAGAGTTCATTTGTGGAGATTGTCTAACGGAACAGAACGTTTAAGTACCAGAAATATTTGTTTGCTTATTTTCTAATCCATGTGATTAACTAACGTCTAGGTTGGCCTAAATAAATAAGTCGTCGCTGCACCGCTCGATTCTCTGACTGTCAGTCATGGTTTTATTTCAGGAACTGCAGCTGTGCAGCCATTTTGCCACTTCTGTAGTTCTTTTCAAATGGTGAACCACAGCTGTGGGAAATTTCCACAACTTAGAGGCTGACGTGAGCGCGGCTTAAAAAATTTAAAAAACAATTTAAAAAATTTGCTTTTGCATCAACTTCACATTTCACCCGGCTTGTGGGCTGAAATTAAAAATGAAGCATTTGTGCCGTTTACGGCAGCATCTCCACCACCTGCTGCCGTGACATCACTAATTGTGGGCGTGGCCTGAGTCCAAAATGCTCCAAAGTTTGTACCAGAGAGAGCAACGCAGCAGCAGTTCCTTTACTATGTGATTTGTTGATTCACCTAAAAAAGACAAACTTAAAAACAGTCAAACTGAAGTCATCATATTCACCGCAATCAATATGCACCACAGAAGAAGAAAAAAAAGATCTGTCTTACATTCGTCACCCTGTGAAGCCAGTTAACTCAGGAAACATGGCTCTGGCAATGGCTAACTACTTATTAGGTATTGCACATCTAGCAAATCAACAATTGGTAACATTTTTTCCAGAGAAATGTACAGTCAATATATGTATATATTAAATAAATACTATATATAGAAATATATATAATATTTATTTTTCATCCTCATAGTTACATGCAATTGATAACAGCAGACCACAGACGAGAAGTTTTACAGCAGAACTAGAACAGTAAGTCGGCCCGGCGGGCCGATCTAGAGCAACACATCTGAGAACACTCACATTATTTTGGGGTTCAAACACTTTAAGAAGCGTTTCCATGCGGTGCTCTGGTGCAGTATACAGTAGCATGTTCAGTATGGGACATCCTGCACTACAAGATGGTCTCTGCATGGTTTACCTGTTTAAACTTGGACAGACTGGAACTTTACAGTAACCACATATTACAGAATAACTCACACAGTCAAATGGCGGGAGGCGGGAAGCTACTCTGTCGTGAATGTCGAGGCTGTGCACGGGACCTGCATGCACTCTGCGCCTCCGTGCCATCTCTCGCACCTCTTATCGGTAAAAAGAGTTGGGTCTTGGCAGCAGGAACGATAGAAGACTTTCACACTGAGGAGAGGAGCTCGATAGCAGTCCCTTCTCCTGAGCGACGGAGCAGGCAAACATTTAGCTAGGTTGTATGATCAACAGGACGACAGCGATGAGGGGTTGGAGGTATTTACACAACATCACAGACTAAACACGTCTACACAACAGGCTCTAAAAAGGATCTCAGGCTTGTATATACAAGAGGAGGGCGCAGGAATTGTGTGCTTAGAATAAAGTTGGGGGATTGTCAGAAGTCTGTGGTTTTAGAGCTGAGATGCCTTTTCAGGTTGAGAGGCACTCTGAGGAGGAGGGGCGAGGGCGTGGACTAGCTAGGGAGGGGTCTAGGTGACAGAATCTTGGGTTTTCCTTCTGCCTCCTTCCCCTTCACGGCCGCCACGTAGGAGAAAAGGCAGAGGACCGAGTAACAGATCTGATGTGCCTGCAGAAGGAAAAGATAAGCATGAGGACGATAATGGCCCAGATGTGAGGTCCCACTTGTGTTTCGTTAGAAATAACACATCAATACAGACCGACAAGGAGGCTCCCCTCAGCCCAAATACTACAGGAATACTGACTGTTGCAGGATTAAAGGTATTACAGCTATCATGTGGATTTCTTTGTGGATTCTGGCACCAAAACAAACACAAACTCAGTGAGACGTCATTCAGTAAAGCGCTGCGTTGGAAAACCAAACACATACGAGCTTTCATTCTTACCAGATTATTTTTACCCTGAAATGCGATCCTGCTAAAATAATAATAATAATAATAATAATAATAATAATAATAATAATAAAATGTCCCTGCAGGTGTGTTTCCAGCCTCCTGTTTTTATGCACATTTTCAATTTGCATATTAAATAACCTGGGTGGATACGCCAAGTTGGTCTGTCTATTAAAGTAAAATGCAGCAGTGCAGTGGAAACGGACTGAGCAAATTTATCAAGAAGTACAAAAGAATCAGACGTGTGTGCAGCGATGAAGATACTACAGAGCTGCAGGACTGAGGTTTTTACTTCGATGCCTGAAATAACACAAGCTTTAGAGATTTTTATGTTTTTTTAAAATATAAAATTCATTAGTAAATATCCCACTCGTTAATTGTGAAGCTTTTATGCGTCTTATAAAAGGACGTTGCTAATAAGTGGCTACATGAGACTGCAAAGGTTATGGGGGACATTAAATGTCATCACACTGAACATGTCCGCCATTACAGCCTCCTGTATACTCGCGGGACCTTGGTGTAGTTTAACATTAGATTTTCACTTCTGCTCTTCGCATTTACGCTTCAGAGATCATAAAAGTGGTCTTCATTGGTGAAGATTATCTCCAACAAAATGTGTCATCATAAACGTTTGTTTGCCACAGAGCTTATTTTCAGCAATAATCCAGAATCCAGGAGAAATCTCACCTGGTTTTTGCCAAAGGAAGCCAGATGCTAAATTGTAGGTTGGCCTGAAAAACCTACATCATCCCTGCAGCACTCTGTAACGCCCCTCAAACAAATACCCCCACAAACTTCCTCTACAATGATTTAACTGGCATCTCTGGTCGAGCTAGCACCACCTACTGCTTGTCTGGATGAACAACTCCAAATATTTACATACGGTGCATAAATTAGCATTGTGAGTCGCCATTTTTCTGAAAATTCAGTTTGTGAGTTTGTGCTAAACTTGAATGGAAACTTCTGATAACTTCCCACAGATTCGTTAATCATGCCCCAAACATACTATTAAATAGACGCAACTTTTCTGCCAGCTGCTCTGAGTACTTAAGATAAGATAAGATGAACCTTTATTAACCCCCGGAGGGGGTTGCGTATTAATAATAATAATACTTGTGTATTATTCACACTACACACATCAGAGAGGACAAGCTGTGTCGGGTTTATCCGTAAGACGACAAGCAAACAGCTTTTAAATGCTTGTTTTGTGAACAGAGTGGACGGATCAGTGCCAGGCTGTACAGCTGCTCCATCTAAACGCCATCTAGGCATAAATACAGCAGCGATGTTGCTGTGAGCTTTATACACACATTTAAACAGAGTTTCGTCCGCTTTCTGGAAAACTATGACGTACTATCGTAGCTCTGGGTGTCCACAGACACAGCCAACATTTTTTCCCTCCATTTCTGTTTCAGCGTCAGTGGCGACAGGAGGATCTCAGCGTTGATTGGCTCTCGCGACACAGCATGACATAAATTTCTCACTTGAGTTAAAATATTTAAACTCCACCAATATGTGAATTTTGTATGTAATCACACTGCATGAAAAGTTTGCTTTGCTGCTGGTGTGAACACACCACAAAGTGACGACAAGTCCAAAAAAGGTGCTGTAATCTTTACGGGAGTCAAATTGCCGCAGTTTTTGTGATCTATTATTTCAATGTGTGAACTTAGTGTTCAGTACTTCTACTGAGAATATAGCTTCACTTTTCAAACAAAAAAAAAAAAAAATCATGTTTACAGATACAAAAGTCAAATTTTGTGAGGCACATATAAGCTGCGGACAGCTTGTGAGTGTTACTCTACATGCACTGGTAAATAGTAGTGACTGACAGAAGAAGCGAGTACTCACCATGGGGGTCTTGTACTTGTGGATCACCACTTCTTTAGTTTCAGGAACTATGCCGGTGCAAGAGACAAAACACAGAATTCAAAGGCAGCAGGAACCTTAATGAGATCATGCTTGAGAGGGGGGGGGGCAGGGCTGGACTTTCAACAAGGTGTAAAATGGGATGTGGGCCAAGAAGAGTCCACCACAACAGTCAGGAGTACGTCGAACACTCGACGCAGGCTGTCGAGGGCGAGAGCGGCTGGTCGACAGCGGTTAAATCCTGGTGACTGATTTAGGTTCCCTGTCTAGTGGAATGATCAAACTGTTTATATGGGAATGTAAAGCACTCAATTTGAACTTGGGACTGTTGCTGAGACATTCATGGCCCACAAAATGGACAAATAAAAACACAAATGTCTTATAACAAGAGACTGCAAAGATTGGAAAGTTTGAAATGTGAAAAACACCCCAATGAACCGAAAGTTAAAAGACATCACAGGAAAGCAGATACAAGAGGCCAAAATCCTTTGACCCAGGACCATGTCACTGACCGCCCACCGGACAGATTGACTTTTCATTAGTAACTGTGAACCCATAGCAGAGATGAGGAGGCTGAGATCTGGACAGATGGGGGGCTGGGAAGTACACCAGTCCCACCACAGATCTCCACTTGCTGACATTCAGGCAGACTATCAGAGAATGAGAGATGGAGTCTGGGGTGATCTCCGAAATGAAAAGCAAGAGATGAGGGAAGCAGAGGAAAACTCATAATACAGAAAAAGAAAAAGAAAATATCAATGAAAAGGATCGAGTGAGGAAATATTCAGCACAGAGTTTAGTTTGAGTAAGAAAGGAGAAAGGTGACAACACTTTACCTGCTGGAGAATGAAGGTTTTCATAGTGGCAAAGATGAGGGCAACATTACAAAAGCAGCACAGAGACACGACAGTAACCCAGCCTGGCGCTCAACTTCAGCCTCTGACCATCGTTACTGCGCTGTCGCACTGACAGTCAGCGTTCTGGACTACAAATATAAACAGTGCACTAACCCTTTAAGCTCCACACAAACATAGAAGCAGCCTGAACCAAAGAACAAATCCTCTTAGCTCTCTTCCCTCCTTGATTATCAGATAAAGTTATTTAAGAAATGTGTGAACAATAAAAATATAGCTGGCTTTCAGTCCTGGGCTGTTTTGTCTGATGGGCCCTTCGTCAACGTAGTAATACCAAGAAAACGTTTATTTCCTAGTGGAGTGAGTTTTTTTTTTTTTTTTACTGTCAATTTACACGAGTTTAAGAGGTAAAACTACTACTTCATCTTTTCAATCAGTGAGTTTTATTTTCCAGGAAACTTAACAGCAAATCATCATACAGCTACGTGAAATATTTCAAACCTGAATAAAGTTCAGTTAAGAGTGGTGCTGTTGTGACCTGCTATTAATTTTAGGCAAAATGTTTTAAAAATATATAATATATTTATTATTCGGTGCTCTTGAAGCTTAAAGCCAGTGATATTCTTAAATATCTGAATGTATCTAACAAATTATTTTTCCTTTATTGAAAAGTTTTAATGGCTTTTATTATTTTAATGATAGTGCATCTTCTCTATATCTCACTGTTGATTTGTTTTCCTTTTCTTTGTCTGTAACTGACTCAGAGTCGTTGCGAACGAGGGTCAAATAAGTACAAATAAAGGTTGAATGAATGATTTCTATGTTTTTATTACTGTCAAAAAATCACAAGAAAAAGCTGAAAAAGCAACAATAAGTTAGCTCGTCTCAGTAAATCCCAGCTTCCCTACTCAGCCCACTGCTTCCTAATGAATATGTAAATCCTTAAAAACTGGTCATAAATATATAGTTTCATATATGACAATAGCTCGTGGGTTTCCTAAAACAGCTGGGCGCTGTACTTTTTAACAAATACTACTCAAACAGCAGTAAATAACATTTGTTGGGGACTATTTTCAGCTGTGGATTAATAAATATTTGGAGCTCTGTTGAGTATTTAAAGCAGCAGGACGGAGCATATTATTATCTTATCTTATCTTATTAGACTGATTTAAAATAAACTACAGTATGTGATTATTGATATGTTTTAATAGGTTTTGGACAACAATGGAGCTCTATGGTAGAGAGACATAAGATGTACTTTAATGGGATTTGTCAAAAATATATCAAATACAGAATATCGGCGAACCCCGAATTTCCCTCCGGGGATTAATAAAGGTTCATCTTATCTTATCTTATCTTATCTAACCCTTAATGTTGGCTTCTGTTTTAGCCATGGTGTTATTTGCTCACATTAGAAGCACAAGAAAGTCTTTGTTTTCTCTAAAACAGCGACTACTGATCTGATACTGACCTGTTGCTCAATTTCAACAATACCATTTTAAGGGTTGCTTTAAATTACTTTACTTCATCTACCTCTAAGAACTTCTTATGACTGAACATTTAGTTTTAGTTTCTACTAGTGTTGAACATATGAAAATAGGGAAAAGGCAGCGAGACTGTCTGTCCTCGTGTCTGTTTTAAACTACACAGACTTCTTATTTCTACCAAGTCCGCCTCTCTTTATCAACTGCGTCCTCTGAAGCATTCATCATTCACTTAATCACCTGCAGACATCAGTGTCTCGGAGTCCCTGGAGGTGAGCGAGTATCCAATTTAGTGAAACCCTTATTAGCTCTCGTCAATACGTTTGCCATGAAGCTGAGTTACTGCCGTGCCGAGTACAGGCCTAGAATCAATAGATGGTGTAATTACCAAATTCCTCCAGGACAAAGACTCCCTTCACTGTATTGCACTTTTTAATGTGACTCAGCTCTATGAAAACCTAAAAACAAACAAAAAACAAACAAAACAAGACAGAACATTATTAACTCAACAACACTGGATGAAAAGGAAACACTTCATATTTAACAAAATTAACCATGTTAAACTTGTTTTGTTCAGTATGAAAGGTCAAAATTAAACAACTACACATGGAGTGCAAGCTTTTAACAGCTAACGAAAGAAAAGAAAAGCACACTATGAGAAGTTTCCATGATCAAACGCATACATGGGCGACGGTTAAATGAGGAGAAATGCATTTAGTCTGCTCAAAGCTCAAACCTAATTCAACATGACTTGATTCATCAATGACAGGTAGTTATTATTTGGATGTAAACAGCAAAGGTAGTTCAAAAAGACATTTCTTTTTATGCTCAGAGATGCAATATGGCCCATATGATGCATACATGGAAGTTCCATATAAAAATGTAGACAAGGACACAAAACTAGATTTGCCAAACAGCTACAACAGTAAAAAGAAAAAGATAGAGGAAAAGAAAAAGGAACCCAATAAGATGTAACTGCTAAAAAGCAAACACAGCAGAGGTTGTGTACCTTCCGCTCCTTGCAGGGGGAGAGAGCATGGGAGAGAAATGGTTTGGATTATTATCGGACAGAAGAGCACAAACACTCGACGGCACTCCGAGAGGCCGCTAACCACGGGAGCTCGTACCGATTCAGAGTCGAGCTGAGAAGTTACCAGAGCCAATACGAGTATACAAAAAAAACCTGTCACAAGAGGAATCAGCCCCCAAAAACTAGGGGGGGAAAGAGGACTAGAGGTTTGACTAGGGTATTGAGAGCTGGATTCACCTTTGTTTTCCTGAACTTTAAACATCTCAGTCCCCCAGAGCCCTCCATGCCTCCTCCTCCAGCAACAAGGGCTGGCACCAACACCACTTGCTCACACAGCAGCACAGAGAAATGAGGGCAGTCACTGATGGACAGTAAATCCCGCTCCGATGTTTGGACGTCGCCTCCGACACCATCTCACCGCAGAGCTGCCTGGAACCCAGCGCTCACTCGCTACACTGCCCAATTTCATTTTGGAAATAAAATGCCAACCGGTGCTGAATAAAGCTCCTACTGAGGGTCTGATGAAACTGTTTTACTCAAAAACCATCAAACTATCTCACAAAAAAAATCACTAATGAAAATCATTTATTTTAGAAACGTGATGCTCTACACTGAGCATCTCTGATGTCTTAGGTTAACTGTACTGAGCTAAATAAATGATAAATGAAAAATCTTGTCCAACCTTGTCACAAAAATTCAAACTGAGCCCAAAGAGCCTGAGGCAGAACAAGTAGAAACAGCAAGGAAAAGCAGTAATCATTACAGTGTTTAAGCTAAAGGGTCAGTTAAAAAAAATAGAGACCTATAGTATCTGGCCAAGCAGAAAGTTTTGGTTTTACAATATTTGTGATGCTCACAGCAATGGAAAATTATAGTACTACTGAGCAGCATTATTCATGTGGAGTCACGTTTCTGTCCACCTGATGAATGTAAGGCTGTATTTGGTGCGGCATAAAAGCAATCCCTCCCTCCCACCGAAAAACGCAGCGGCCTGTTGCAGACAAGTAGAAACAGAATCAACTATTAGAGAAATGCAACCTGACATCACGCTGCTGTGGCCGGTCACATAACCAGCGTTGCGGAGCAGTGCAACCAGCCATGAGGAAACAAAAGACGATGATCATCATGCAGTCAGTGGGCCAGTAGTGATGGATCGTCCAACATCTGGCCTGGTGCGAATGCAGCCGAAGTCCAATATTCATTCTCCTTTTAGCTTTGCTTTGCTCTGAACTCTCTCTTTAGCTGCTAAATCCTCCACTATGTTCACCAGCTGTCTGTCTGCTGAAGTACACAGTTGGTTTTTGAAGCTCGTTCACTAAAAACAGCTGCTTCAAGCACCGAAAACAAGGCAACGACAGCGCTGAGAGTCAACAAAACAGTTCAGTTGTGGGCTAGAAAATCTAAACAATGAAATTAAATATATATATATAT